>CM054113.1:57203349-57803349 GCA_028673005.1 Tanypteryx hageni
AAATTCTTTTTGCGTTTACGACAAAACAAAGTCTATTAACGATATATGTGCACTAACACGGATTAGATGACAGAAAAATAAATATAACAATGCGTTAAAGTGTTGAAATCGTTTATCTACACTTTTCCTACTTTCAGGAGACATTTTAAATTAAAGCCGTCGTGAAGTTCAATGGCCTCGAAATAGCAGCGAACAATTTTTAAACCAGGAGTGGTGTGCAACCATTATATAATACCGTATCGAAATCGTTATTCATAAATTCGATTACTTTCTAAATTCGATCTTGACCAAACAGGAAATGACGAAGAAGAAAGATCCGTGACTCGCCGAGATATTGCGCAATGATTTTAGTCCGATCAGGAAATAGTTCCGTCAGAATATTTAAGAAGCCTCTTCCATTCCGACACCTCGAGAGATCCGTTATATATAGGCATTAAATATCTTCGGATGTGTCTTTTGAAAGACTACAACGATCTAATCCAGGGGTCGGCAACCAATGGCACGCATGCCAAAAGGTGGCACGCGAAGAGCTTTTATATGGCACGATATTTCAGAGAAGAATTACAAAAAATATGTATTTTAAAATTAATTCTTCTTTTCAGAGAGTTTTTCATATAACTTTATATACTTTTCGTATAAGTTTCGGGCCAAATGAATTTTAGGGTGGCACACGCCGAGTGTCACAAGTAATGAATATTGATAAAGAGTGACGCCCGACAGAAAAAACGTTGCCAACCCCTGGTCTAATCATTTCAAAATTGAAGGTGCGTGTTTTTAACGCGCTCTAGAGTAAGCCTTATACCGTATTTACTCCATTATAAGACGAGGTTTTTACTGTTTTTTTTCAATGAAAGATTGGTGATAGTCTTATAATCGCGAACAAAGAAATGAATACGTTAAAAATAGTGAGTGACTATGACTGGTCCAGCATGGCTTAAATCACATTTATCATTGGACTGCAGATTGTGATGAAAAGTTTTAGAGATTAAAATAAAAATTTACTCCAATAATCTTGCTTAATTATTTCTTCGGAATGTCTCATAAAACATTTTTTCGCCAAAATTTACTTACGTAAAAGGGCATTGCCTTATAATCAGGTAAATGCTGTAAATAAGCTAGCGGAGCAATACCGCGAGATTTGGAAGAGGAAGCTTTATTTAAAAAATAACAAGGGCTCCGCTCCTCTAATGCACCTTTGCTTTCGACAAACATCTAGCGCCGTCCTTAAAACTTTGTCATACCACGATATTTCAAATGTCAATATATACGCACGATTTCCCTTTGTAATTCCGTAAACAACGCCCCCTCGGCTCGAGAAAGGGGAGAATTCACGCTCTCGTGACGACCTCACGGAGTCGATCACGTCCGCTAGATACCGCGGTCTTATTTTATTTTTGCCATCCGACCATCACCGGAAGGAAAAGGTGTCTTATAATGCGTCGCAAATATTTGGTACGGACGCCCTTGGATACGATCGGTGGGTGTCGCCGCGCTGGACCTGCAGCTCCTAGACCTCCACCTCTCCGTCACTCAGGCACCGCGCAAACAACGGGAGGAGAAAGAGCTCCGGATTTTCCGTCGAAAGTCGAAAGAGTTTGTTGGAATAAAAAACAAAGGGACGGTCGTAGCGAGACGCGGAGGACGGCGAATCGATTCGGAGTTCCCTTACCTCGTTAACGCAAGCGTGACGTCGATCCCAAAGTCAGCAAGACGTCTAGTTTTTCTTTTCAAAATCAAGTTTCAAATCGCTTCGAAACCGCGAAAGTGTTTTCTTTTTTTCCTTTTCGGAACGTATGCCGCTGTTCTCGAAGGTTCTGCGAGGAAGGATGGTGCGTTGTTTACCTCAGTTTCTTTGTTTTCTTTTTGATCCGGGGTTTTAGGTGCGAGAGAGCTGGAGAGAAAAATCCGCCCGTGAATCGTTTTATTTATTTTTCTCTTTGCATGCATATATTAGCGCTTGCATTTCCTGCCGAGGAGCTGTCGCGAGTCGACACAATTGAAATTGTTTTTGGTCTGCCGTGGTTTTTCGCGTCACGTGTTTTCTCTTCTTTTTTTGGTCCGTTCGGTAACATTCTTCAAAGGGCGATGACTGTCTCTATCGAACAAAGTTTTCGGATTATCACTATAAATAGCGCTGTTTTACAAAGACACCTGGCATAAAACGGAACTTTGATGTTTTTTCTCTGACTTTTAGTAAATTTAATTTGTACTGATTAATAAGTGAAAGAGGCTCATCCTGTATTTTGCTTCATCCATTTGTTACTGGAAATTATTTCATATATCCTGCTCAAAATAATATTAATTTTTAACGATGGGTTGTAAAGTTATAAAGCTTACTTTTTAAGGTAGTATAAAATAAGTTTAATATCTCTCCATAATTTAAAAACCATGTACTTTTATCGAGGCATTGCTCCGATAAGATTAATTATTGAAGATTATCGTTAAATTGAAATTTTAGTGATTTCCTTAACTAGAAAATAAGAGCCACATTAAAGAATAATTTCTCCAACTTGAAGTTTTCAAATCCTCATCTTTCCAATTCAATTATCTTTATCACAAACTTCAATCAACTACATCTTCACCCAGAGATCCTTCTCGAGTTTGGTCGCTCGATCTTTCCTGCTTGGTAAACGGCATAAAAACAGGCATCCCCAGAGTATCTTGACCCGCCACTCTTGCCCTAAAGGAATCTCGAAAGATCTAGCGCATCTTTTGTGAGGCGCGTTAGCCGGGAGGCTTTTGTTTGTCGGTAGGAGAAGCGTTGGAGAGAGGTGATGGAGTAGAAAGGGAGAAGAGGAGAAGAGAGGCAGGCGATGGAGCCTCTACGCGAGGGGCCATAATTGCTTAAGGTAACATTCCGTCGATGGAGTGAAGGAAAAGATCGCCTCAGCACGAAAAACCTCGCTCGTGACTCGTTATCCTACCTAGAAAGTGATATTGAAGCGTTACTCTCTTTGGTGAGCTCTGCAGAGCACGGATATAAAGGAGTTGGCGAGGTGAAGGAGTTGTGTTGAGGGGGGGAAGTGGGGGGGGAGCAAGGACTCTTCGCTTCTCCCCACTTTACTCTGCGCAGGTGCGTCACCTTTCTAAAATTATCGGAGGGGAGAATGCTACGACGTGCCCTGGCCATTGCGACTCCTCTCTCTCCCTCCCTCGTTCTCTCTCTCTCCCTCGTTCTCTCTCTCTCTCTTTCATTGGCCACCAAAGGCGAAAAACCGAATCACAACTTTACAAGTATTTTGTTGATTGTACCTCAGGTTCATTAGAAGAGCTTTAAGAGATTGATTAGGAATTCGACTTTTTAAAACTGATTTCCGCTACGTTTCTACTCGCGCGTCGAAGTCTCCGCCGGTTGCTTTTATTCAAAACGTACCTGTCATTGCGATATTTTCTTTTGTTTATTCGGGACTACTCGAATACTTGTGGGAAACTAAAATTTTTACATTTTAAATTACTAAAGTGAAGTTAATGGACGAGGTCGAGACTTAGTGGAATTCCATAATAAAACTAAATTAACAATACTAAAAAATATATTTAATAATTACTTTGGCTTATTCCACATAAATGAATGAGAAACACGACCGGTTTCGGTGAATAATCACCATCATGGCGCTGAGGTGATGATGGTGATTATTCAACGAAGCCGGTCAAGTTTCTCATTTATTTATGTGGAATTAGCCAAAGTATATTATTAAAATATATTTTTTCGTATTGTTAATTTTGGTTTGACTTAAGTGAAATTATTTTATGTAAGAAAAGATTTTCAGTGGTGATGAACGATGACGTTAACATCTTTTAAGGGGTGATTTTATTTAAGATTGGTTTCCTGGCTCAAACTGTCTTTATAAATTTAATTTTTACTGATATTTTACTGGATAAATTATAATACCTGTATTATTTTTAAAACACGTGCATATTAGTCCTTTTACTTCTATATTTAAAAAATGTTTAGTAATTGACACGTAAAAAATAATTTCTCCAAGTCATTGGTTGCATTTACAGTCTTAAAAATACTATTGTTGAATAACTAACAAAATACTAACCGTGAAGTTATTTTAGACTAGTGTACTTTAAATTTTTTGGCCGTATTTAGCAGTTTTTTGAATAAATAATTCTGATATCGTGATTAAACATCTTGCAAAAGAACAGTCTTTTGAGGTTTCCCAAGATGACATTTCAGCTCCATTTTATTCGGGAGCAACAAGATCGCCCACTCTCGGTGTTTATTAGTTAATGATATGCATCCTTCATAAAGATCCATCCTCATAACATAGCAATTTTTCTATCGTAATACGAGAGAGCGGTGTATTTTTGTAGACGGGAAAAGCATAATCGTGGAGAAAGTCACAGATACTTGCTCATGGAGAAAAACCAATTTAAAAACTCCGATATAATCTGCCGCATGCCAATGCAATGCGAACTTCTTCTGTTTTACGCAACTGAAGCCAATGCGTCAACAGTTCACAAAACCATTGTTGCCTCTTTTACACTTTTATACAGTAAACTTTTTTTTGCGTCGCTTAATACTTCCAATCTCTGAGCAGCGTTCGGCTTGTACAAAATTGGAGCGATTTCAAAGAGGGGTGGGACTAGTTGCGGCGGACATTTGCGTATGTATGAGGCCGTAAGTCAGCTGCTCGGATGGAAAGGGCGTTGGTTTCGAGTTTTCTTCTCGTTTCCTTTTTACAAGGGAGCGTCGAAGATATGCATGAAATTTGCGACCGAAGGAGCATGGATATAGCAACATAGGTTCAAAGGGGAGAATCAAAAGACAATGGAGGGGTCGACAAACTCGGCATATTTGTGCAGGTGTCGGGAGGAATGCAAATCAATTTCTCTCCCATCGGTGCGGCGGTTATATTTCGCGTCCCCATGTACAGAGATGTGTACCCGCGATTTTATGGGTTCAAGCGTTTCGCAATTTCCGCCGCGGACGAAGAGCTTCGATATTTCAATATAATCAGTGGAGCGTGTCGACTGTCGACAGAGTTCTAATGGGATGCTCTTCAGAGAACATCAATAATATCTGATTTTATGCAATGAATCACAGGTAGGAAGGTTGTCGTTTTACGTTATGGGTTAGGGGTGTACGTTATGTATTTTTATGTGTTCTAGCTTCCTCGCAAACAGCCGTTAGCGGAATTTTACGGTGGGAGGTATAACGATAACAAAGAAGGGCACCCTGAACCATGCTCTCAACAGGATTCGAACCCACGATCCTGAGATCCAGAAAAGCTAAGCACCCGTCTACTGTGGTCGGTAATTTAACGTCGGATTAGAAAATTGCTGCATCTTTATACTTTCATGCCGCAATACAGCGTTCAGTTTCAGGGTATAAACAAACAATATTTGCTGTAATATACTTTAATATTATTGTAACTGCCTAAATATCTTTATTTATTTAATAAGTTAGAAATTACGGATTTTTGAAGGGCTAAATATATTTAACCTGGCGATAGTTTTTATCTTACCCAATTAGAAAAATCTGTGGACGATACATTTTGCAAACTTTCTCATTTCCGTATTCTTCTAATAAATACTGTAATGTCACTGTTTATGTGATTATGCGGACAGCTAGGCAGTGGCTGGGCATAAAACTCGATGCGTTATAATGTCACAGAACATTATTTTGTTATCGTTTGAGACGTGACTTATTCATTGTTGTTAATGACAACACTGTCTGCGATTGGAGGAATTTCCATCAAAATACTTGAGTAAATCTATATTTTATGAAAATCGAAAAGGTTCATTTCACTCCATTGTTGATGTTCATTTTAATAATGTTTCAATTCCAGGTGTTATCCTATAGAGATAATAGATTTCTTCAGATTCTTTTGAACCCCTTATACCCTTTACCGCTCAGACGTCGAACAACGGTCTACAAACAGACGGAAATGTGAAAACAACTTTTTCGGACTTAAGGACACATAAAAATCTGCATATTCATGAAAGTATCAATTTGTTTTATGATCCCAACACTTTCTCCATATAATTCGTACAAGATATATTCGGTATAAATAAAGGCCCAAGCGCACCGCACGTAAAACTGTGTGGGTTTAAATATTCTAAGTAAAGTTTGACGTGCTCACTCGGAATATAAACAAACCGTTTTCTCTCTAAAAAAAAACCTTGTAATAAGGTAAAAATTATGTCCTCCGCTAAACCACGTTCGCACCTCCAGACACGAGTTTCGTTTTTTAGAAAACGCCTCTGCGGATCTCCCGCTTTAATAAAAACGAAAGTCTTATGCCCTCTTCAGCTTAAAGGATTTGTATGGAAATTGAGGTGCTCACCTTTCTTGTCTCCTTGCGCAGCACTCGATGCAGCTCGTTCCCCCCCTCCGTCCGCCTTAACTCTCACTCTTCGCGAAACTCTTTCCCTCTTTTGCGCATATGCGCTCTCTCTCTTTCAATATCGATGATGGATGTCCCTTCAGGAGTGCGCATAGGCCGCCGGATAGGATTGCATTGCATTCTCCACTGCCCCGTGACTTCCTCATCTCAGTGAATGCCTTTGCATACTTGATTCCTCCACCAATCTCAACGCATGAAGACACTTCTCGTTGCTAGGCCTTACTCCAACTTCTCAATCTCTTGTTCGCTCTCTCTGCTTAGTTTCCATCTCATCCGTCTTTTTCGCCCCCTTAACAAGTGTCCTATCGTGCCTTGTCATAATTATATCTCAGCGTCTATCTCTCTCATTTCGTTTATCCTTTCCCCTTTTTCCTGCACCGAGGAGATATATTAAATGACTCACGCTCCTTTCTTTTTATTAGTACATATTCGTCTTCGCCCTTTGAGATTGTATTTTTATTAGGAACGATGATTTCACTAGTTCTGTTTTTATTATCTAATCATTACTGGTTTAATGGCTTCAATTGCATTACTACATAAATAATTCGGTCAGTTGAAATGTTACCGTCGTTATTGGTCGATTATTATGTCTTAATTTTGAATCGAGAATCTTTATTGAAGTTTGTAATTCGAATTTGATTCTGCTGTGTTCAAAATCCGAAAATTAAATATAAGTTGATTTTATTTAACTTTAATGAATAGACAGTATATATTTTTGGATTTTGGGTGTTATTAATATTCTAGCCTCTCTATTCTAGGTTTAATACAAAGAAGAAATAATTTCAATTTTGCCTTTCTATAGTAATTTTATAATGACTTTCCTTGAGGAGATTCGTTTTTTTCTTTATTTGCCAGCTTTAGCTGCAAATATTATCTTTATCCCGAGTAATTTCAATAAGGTTTCTGTTTGAAGTCATCCGACTTAACCATTTACTGAAAAATAAAATATTTTTATTTCTAGTTTTTGTGGCTTTGTATCTCTAATTTACCTATATAAATTCCTTGCACTCGTTTCCGTATTTTTAAGTTAAATTGCCCAGATATAAAAGGTCTTTTTTCGTTGGAACATTAGTGAAAAAGAAAGCCATCATTAAGAGGGTAATTTGCTTATTGCAAGCAAAACTTTATGTTCAAGACAAAGAATTTAATATTTGAAAATAATACTAATGTGCTCATTATGTCTATCGTCGTATATTGTAACGGATTTCTGACTCCCATTGTAAGACTAGCGCATAAACTTTCTGTCAGTGAATTTATATATTCGTGCATACCTTTCTTGTTGGTAATATTTTAGTAGTCTTCATCAAATGGATGGAAAATACACAGCACACGAATACTCAGTGAGATATAGCCTGCTGTTAAAAATCCTGTCAAAACTCAACCATTTCGACCGAAAGCAATTACATTTGATTTCTCTTCATAATTACACCTTTTCATTTTCTTTAACCACGACAGTCAACACCTCGAGGGTAGGTTAGGGCGCTGATTAATTTTCACGAGATGCAGGAGAAATCGCTTCCTGAGGTGGCTTCGAAATAAACCAAAACATCGGCGCGTAGCGCTTTTACTCGTGTTTGCTTGCCTCTCAAAGGATAGTCCGAAAGCGACGTAAACGTTTCCCGAAGTATTACCTATGATTATATCAAAATAGCCAGCGGTTGTATTTTTTCCCACCCCTCGATTCTGAAAGAAGTTATTTTTTCAGATAGACGCAAAATAATCCTTTGCATTTCAATTGGACGTGCAGTAATGAGACGACGCAGGAAACGCGAGAAACCTATCTCGTACTTTCACACAAGTAGATGTGTATATTCCTTCGATTTTAATCAGATATCATATTAAAAAGCCTCTAAAATCGTATTAATAGGCACTCATTATGTAAATTTGATCGGTAAATTTGCGGGTAACTACCAAAGAATAGAGCGTTTTATGGATTGCATATGGTTACGAATAAAGGTATTTTAAGGTAGCATACAAAAGTAGCTGTGATTATGCGTTTGTTTATATGGTATCGGTTATAGTAGGAGCAGGCACCCGCGCGTCTCGTGAGGCTCGCGAATCTGTGATGAAATGGTAATTGGTATAATTTAGCATAGACAATTTCTTATTTTTCAGTAAAATTATGGCCTCAATACTTTCTCTGATGAAACTTTACTGCTATTAAATTATCTACGCTTGATTTTCACTGATATGAGAACGCAGAATCTCTAGGTAACTTGTGATGTAAACGCTCATCCGGCCCGCCGAAACTCTCATGATTTCTAATGCGGCCCTCCGAAGCATTCCACAATTACGAATGTGGCGCGCCATACAGAGAAGGTTGTCGATCCCTGGGTTGCTGTATCAACTATTAAGTAATTTTAGCTACTTAGTTATCATCAACTGTATCATTTGTGCGTGTATCTGCTCCTCCAAAACATTTAACTTGGTTAAATTTCATACATTTTCTTCCCCTCTTCAGATTTATAAATATCTCTAAAATTCTCGAGTCTCCATTTGTGAATTGAGAAGTCTATTTACTCGAGACGATACCATATCTTGCACTCAGAAAACCCAAGAAGGCAATTCTTTTGTATCGATGATATCCATTTTGTTTTGTTCCAATATCCTCGATATTTTAAGTTCACATAGGCGGTGTGGGATAAAGAAGGAAAGATAAAATATGTCGGAGAACTGGTTGAGTCATGGAGTAGGGGTCCTCTTCAATTCACTCGCCGCTAAATCAAAGGATTCTTCCGAATAATTTATCACGCAGCCACTCTAGCATTACCATCAGAGTGACCTAAGGGATTTTTTGCGTCATTATCCTGCGCTGCTCTTCTTTGATCTTTGGGCCGACTAGTTTCATAACCTTAGGCTTCTCGTAACCTTTTTCAGAATCAATCGAGTTTGTTTATAAGACAAATGACCTGTTTAAACTTTCGTCAGTAAGCGATTACGTAAGGAGATATAAAGATGATAAAAATGCAAATTTTACGTTATTTATGGACTTTTTGTAACTTTTTTATTCTTTTAAAACAGTTCCTTCGAGAGTATCTGTTAAATAGACAATAAATACTATACATTCGATAAAACTGCAGTAAAATTTTATTTGATGTTAGCAACTTAAATACGCTATTGAAGAAAATTATATCATCATTGCGGCTTAATTAACAAGTTGCCAGTTTATGATGAAGGCCAGATAACTCTTTGGCCCTTCCAAACATTGCGCACCTTTAGATATCAGTGATTAATTTGTTCACATTACATATTGCAATAATACTTCTTTGGGAAACAGGAAAACAGAAAATGCGAAAAGGAATCGTATCTTCCAAAATTTTTACGCAAATCCAAGCTTTAATTTCGAGAATTCCTGTCTAACGATTCTTAAATATCCAAAATTTTATTTTTTACAGTTGCGGAGTTATTTCTCCGTGGTTTGACTCGTTCGTTTTATCTCCGGCAATTGAGTAAAAACTTCAACTCGCTTTACTTCCGTCGAGCATTGTTGACGCACGATTCATTTCCTCATTTTTATATCTTTTCAAAAATACAAATGATTTTAAAGACGATGAAGAAATGAATGACTCTTTTTACAAAAGATTCTTTTAAGCTGCCGTTAGAGAGCATTTCAAACGAAATTGATTTTCTGCCACAAGCGCATTCCCTAAAAAGTACGAACGGGGGTAGAGAAGGAAAATTAATAAAATTTCCTTTTTAAATATGCGCTGAAAACAGGCAAAGTGGCGAGGAAACATTTAGGTTTTTTTTATGCTAATGCTCACAAGTTGCGTTCCTTTTTATCCTGAAAAAAACTTTTACATGACAAAGACTGTTGATTTTCTGACCATTCCCACAGGTGTAGAAAGAGAAAAATATCGGCGCGTCTGGCTTGATCTATCGGAAACAGTCGACTATCTACTTCCGCAGCCTCTCTTTCTCTCATCCCCCACCACCCTTCTTCGCTCACGCCCTCTTTTCTCAATCGCCTCGACCAATCTCTCAGCTTCGCTCTTTTGCCTCTTATAATTCTCTCTTTTTTTAATGTTCTCACGGGGCTCGGTGTTAACTTATTGGTATCCCACGCTCTTTCGTTCTGTTCTTATTATCACTTGCAGTTTTCCACGATCTGCCCGTCTCGCCTTTGGTTCGTCGGTTGTTTCGAAAGATTACAGGCGATACCGATGTTGTGTGTTCATCTCGGCGATTTTCTTTTTTTCTTTTAAATCCGTCTAGAAAAGGAAAGGTCGAATTTTTTTATGAAGGAGGAGTTGTTGATTTTCAATCGGGATTATTATTGGTGAAAGTATTCGAGGGTATTTCCCTCTTACTATCTATAGTTGTTAAGACTTTCGGCTTTGAAAAATGGCCCTTCGTGTCATTTTGAAACTCGCGAGTTTCACTTACCGCGAATACATTTCCGATTACCAATTCCGTTAAAACTTTTTAATCGCTCTTTTATTAAGCTTAACGCCTTCTACAGACAAAAAAGTTCTGGTATATTTGATATATCATTTAATTAGTAAGTATTTACCGATGTATAATAGAGATAAAATTCGACTATTGTGAAGGAAAATTATTCTTATTATAGTGTAATTTACTTCTATATATTTATTATCTTATATTAAAAGACATATCAGTCTTCCTCGATTGTTCAATGTTACAATGCCAGCTAGAGTTTGATTCCAGTTTAAGGCACAAATTTTCTCCTGCCTTTAATCAATTCAAGCTACAGTTCGATCTACTATCTCCCGCGTCCATTTAAAAGATTTTCGTTATTAATTGCCTCGTTTAAAAAACAATTCTCACGAAACTAAGTGTGACGTGTAATACTTTCATATAGCTATTTTAGTATCGCCTTATCTATAATCACCAAATAAATCGCAACAAATGTATCATATATTTACAGTAATCAGTGAATGAAACCTGATATAATGTTGCGACAACGTTTCAACGCATTTCTCAGAATAAGTCCTCGTTAATACACCACGAGTTAATACGAAGTACCAAATGTATACCTGTCCTCTCCAAAAAATAGGCATACGTTGCCTATTATATCGACCTAGTTATTGTAAACTATGGAAATTTGACTCCATTGAAGTTCTTATTAATGAAGTTTTAACGTATTC
The DNA here is from genome assembly GCA_028673005.1 of Tanypteryx hageni. Classification (NCBI taxonomy): domain Eukaryota; kingdom Metazoa; phylum Arthropoda; class Insecta; order Odonata; family Petaluridae; genus Tanypteryx; species Tanypteryx hageni. The sequence goes on from CM054113.1 coordinate 57,214,811, forward strand.
TGAACCAGCAGCAACACATGGATTTTCCTATCTCTCGGCGTTACATCGATCTCTCGAGTCCATATCTTACAGGAACAGAGAAGAATCTGCCGAACAATCCCCGCACGTTACCTCACCACTCGACGAATTTCGATTTCGTTTTCCTTCACTTTTCCCATTGAATATCGAATCAATTCAGTCTTAATTATACGACAGGTTTCGACATCTTCTCTCCTCATTGTTTCGTTTTTCCTCGCCACGGCCTCGCATTCCCTGATGAGATGCACAGTTTGCCAATTCCTCGTAAAAATAATATGACGGATATACACAACACACGTCAGCCCTAAAGTAGCGCGACCACGGGACCGTGATAGAAAAAACAACAATGGCCGCAATATCGGATATGGTTTTTTCCGCCATCTCGATCACGTGGTCCCGCGTTTTATAATTCCGCTCCCGAAGCCTTTAGGGATTGTAGGCGAGTGAAAGTCAAGTGCAAACGACTAAAAGGGCTAGGAGGAAAGAAGGGGAATTCCATTTCCCCTTCGAATCGTAACAGTTCCGAGGGATCGAAAAGGAAAACTTTCCCTTCGCCGCTATAAGAAGTATAAAAAGGAAGTAAGTCGGTCGCATTATCCCGACCCCGAGGGGAGAGCTTCGGGGCCCGCTCGTGCGGCGCAACAAGTGTAGAGCTCTCTTTATCTCTCCTTGTCTCTGCAGAAATATTAATATTTTTCCGGTCCGTTAGTTTTACGCCACCATCGCAGACACTTGAGTCCAGGCATATTGAGTTATCCGTTGCCCAAGACCGACAGACGGCACCGTCTATTCGGAACGATGACTGATTACTTCCCCATTATTCTGTTTGAAGCCCTTTGCAATGCTGGAATCAGATTGATAAATTAGGTAGCTCTAATAGCCGTAAAAATAAAGTGCGCATTTCGGCTGCAAAGCAGCTATCGTCCGCATTCTCAGGTAGTGGATTCTGAATCCACTGGTGACTCATCACCGAAGACGGCAACTTGATAGCCGAAATGTGCACATTTTCTGTGGTTGTTGCAACTGTTTAATTTATTCACGGCTGCTTGGTATATTTTTTGTGGAGTTTTAAGCTCTTTATTGCACATTTTAATCGTATTAAAAAGAAAATCAGATGTTATTGTTAGGTCGCCTTTGAGCGATTTTGCTAATGAAGGATCAGAAGAATATTAGAAGGGGATTATTAATTACGTTTTCAATTAGCTGGTCGCGGATTTTTTTCAAATTCAACAATTAATAAACAGTTTACGCAATCAGAATTTATAAATAATGCAAAATCAAGAAATAAATCCGAAATGACGTCATTTGAAAAGATGCGTCAGCTTTTATATGATTAATAGAATTTTGCTTCCACAACTAGAAGAACCGGCTTCAACTCCCAGTTATGCTTCAAATTTATCCCTCGCGTCATCCTTGTCTCACATTATCCTTAAACATAATCCGCAACGCCTCCTTCTTGCGTCCTACTTAGATACTCATTTTAAAAAACCCGCGTAAACCCATCCATATAAAGAGCGTGACGCCGAACAAAGTATTTCACGAATATTCGAGACTTCTTTTGTTAAGAACGAATCGGAACGGGCCAGTAAACGGAGAGTTTATATCGAATTGCCCGGTTTTATGTTTCTGTATATATCGCGTTTTGGATTATTATGCGGCGCAATTGCCTCATCATCTCAAGCTTTCTCCCTAGTTATCTTCACGCTCAACAGTTTCATCGCCTCGATTTTTCCGTCGTTTCATTCAGCAAGTCACCGCTTTTTCTTCCTACTTGGGCGGGATTTATAAAAATAAATAAACGGGCTTTTTATTTTTATTCCTTCAATCCTTCCAGAAACTGCTTACGTGCACCGTTTTTTTAATTTAGTCGCTTAATGACATTCATGACTTTCGTTACGTATTATAAATTATATCGGTTTAAAACTTTCGCTTTCGAAAATCACGCCGAGCGTTTTTTTTTTTAAATGTGAACTGGATCGTTTTATAATCATTTCGTTCGTAAAAACAGGGAGAACGGTCCTGTTTTAATGTCTTATGGCCGAAGATTTTACGCACGATTTCTGAAAACGCGTGGTTTCCTTTCCGATGCATATTTGTGTTCTTTAATAATGTATAGCACGAGAAAAACTAACGATCTCGTAATTTTTAAAGCGTACATTAAAGCCGGAAGCTACGATAGAGAGCGAAAAATAAGATGGTGAAATTGAAGCTTTATACAGTGGCTGCCGGAGTAAAATTATTTTTCAGTTAAAGAGTTTTATCGCCTTTCATTTTCCCAAGAGAGAGAGAGAGAGGTTTTCATTCCGGCAGCCCATATCTCGTATCCGCAAACTGTTTATACGAACAACAGGGTATTTGACCTCGTGGGCTACTAGTTGGCAACCGTCCACTAAGAATGCAGGAGCCTATATCACGGTTTTACTTAAAAGCGCGCCGAGGAATAATTTCTGCTTTGGCCTGCGGGACGGATCGAGATTATTTCGAGTCTATTGTCAGCACGTCTCTCGTCCCGAATTCACCGAGCAAAACTCATACAGGAAGTGTACGGGATGAATTGTACCGGCGGCTAGAGTCTAGCGTAACCGACAAGAAATTATTGGGTGTGGCATTGTGCGACGAATGTGCCTCGGACAGTGAGATTTCTCTCGTCGGCTCTGCTTGTGATCTCTTTTTTTGGGTAGGGTGTTTCGTACCTCGGGGTCTCAACGATGTTGTTATATTATAATAATGTAATAATATATAATTGATCTTATTCTAGTAATTTTTACACAGGCAGCCAGAATTCAGTTTATAAATTCAGATTTACAATTTTGTTTCTTGAGGTTGTATAACGTGGATGAGAGCTTTCTATTTGTTTTTGCTATCTCGCTACGTCCGTTTAATGGATTTGAAAGTACCTTTCGATAGGCTGTAAGCTCACACAACCCAGTATGTTCTATCCAAGGCCTTTCTCTTCATCTTCTCACAGCCATTCCTTTCATTTAATAATATTCCACTACTTTTATTACACCTTTGCCTCTTTTTTTCATCATTACTTCTATAGATTGCCTCTCAAAATTTTACCAACCCATTTCTCGTTTCTCCATTTTCACCCTAATTATATACTCTTCTCTAATTCTTCTGCATTTACAACTTGGTCATTTGTTTTCCTCTCATTCCAGCCACTTCCAACATTCAGAATAAGAAAACTATCTTAATAAGTAATGTCGTCCACCTGCTCCAACTTTTCATCAACTACAGTAACATATTTCTTCCAGGTTAAGGTTGAAGTACATAAAGAAAAGTTATAATTACTTTTTTCAGTAAAGCTTATTTATTTGGTCTAAACTTCCCCTGATGCCATGAATAAACAGCTAGATAATATAACACCGATGTCAACTCTATATTACTGTACCAAAATAAATTTCAGGCTGATAAATCATAGCAGAGAAACCTAAGCTGGGCACCGAGGCATGCTGTCGTGCCGTTACTGATTCTTAAGGGTGCCGTGAAAAACGTTAAATAAATAAACGATTTGGAAATACAGACAAAAGGGCTTACCTCTAATAAATCGATGATGATGTAATGCCGACTAATGAATGCGTCCAAACGTTATGATATCCGTGTGCAGAAATACAAAACCTTTTTTCAGGGTTGGAAATCCACGAAATCTTGTTTGTTTTTGGAAAGGAACCCGTGTCTAAAAAGTTAGGAAGCCACTGATATAACCCCACCTAGATTCTGTCAAATCTCTCTCTTCTTTTCCCTCTCTCTATGGGAGAGAGAGAGAGAAAGAGTTCTTAAACAATAATATTTTTTTAATGCTTAACTATGAGCAGAAACTTGAATTAGAATCCAGCGTTGACTCGCTTCTTTCAAATAAAGAAAAAAAAACTTCAAACTATATGTAAAAATATACATACCCCTACAGAAATATCGAGAATCACCGAGCTAGTTTTACGTCAATTAAAACAACGACCTCTCTCGTGGTCCGTCCTTTTCCAAGCCACGAGTGCATTATCGGCATTTTATGACCGCTCCAGTCACCTTTCTCTCGGAGACAGATGCGCAGGACTTTACCGGAGAGGAAGAGCGATACCATGCTTTTATTATGCACGGCACGCGCGAGAGTGGTGGGTGGACGTGCTACGGTTGCGCGTTGGAACTTTTGACGTCAGCGTAATGCATTGGCAGATCCAATTTTTTAAACCGACCTCCCCATCGCTCTCTCTGCAATGGAAAAAGCTCGTGAGAGTGAATGAACGAACTTCTCCCGCGCCCACTAATGAAAGGAATAAAGTCGCATCGGCTAAACACACCGTCCCTCGAATTGCACGGTTTCTCTTTGCACTTTTTCGATTTAGCAAGTTTTTCTTTTTGAGAAGCATCTCGAATTGCACGGCCTTCGATTTCAACTCAGCGCGGTGTGAAACCGTCTCCACGCGTTAAATACTCCTATATAAAATTTCGAATCTAAGTTCGTACATGTAGTATGTTCGTTTAGTGGTGGCGGTGCGCAGAAGGCACTCTCACGGAAGGACGCGTGTATTAGTCCAAGCTCAAATGTGCAACTGCGCATGGCTATGACATCGACTTTCCCCTTAAAGGTTCTCCTCCCAAGTCTTTCCCTTCCCCTATCACGCGTCACCGACTGCCACCACAAAACAAACGAGCAATACGTACCTAAACTTGACGCTGACGTCATAAATGACACTTTTTAACGCGTTTTTAACAAACTTCCCGATTAGATGGAAGGTTGAAATTTTGCAGGAATGTTTGATTCAGATATAGAAATGAAATGACGAAAATAAAATATGAAAAAATACCCGGGTTTGACTCCCGGAGGGCGATTTCCATTTCCCTTATGATAACACGTAAAAAGCGACTTTTTAAAGTGCAAGCTTTTATTCTTTTGGAAATTAAAATAAAAAAAAATTGACGTGCGATCTTCAAATTTCAACTGCTTTAGAAAAATTAATGAAGTTTCTTATTCTATTCATCTTTTTTCGCCTACCGTTCGAAATCTCTCATATATCTCACATATTTTGGAAAAATATCGGCTTTTAAACGGGATGTTGCCTTGCCTACCACGCCATTGTTAAACTTCGAGAATCAATTGTTGTCCCAACCCGCATACGTGTAATATATACGAGTGCATAGATTACCTTAAATTTGGAACTAGGAAGTATTTTTCCAGAGAAGGAGGGAGAGGGTGGGAGGATGGGAGGGAGGAGGATTGGAGAGAGGAAGAGAGAAAAGGAGGAAGAATGGGAAGTGCCTTAAATTTAATACTTAATCCACGCATACCCGTCATATTTGACGGGCAATTACGCTAGTATCATAATATTTTTCAATAAGTTATAATAATGCTTAATAAAATGCGACTAAATTTTAACATGTTGAGCTCAAGCAAGCCTTCAAATGTAACCTCGTGAAATCTACCCAAATTTGCACGGTTTCGCTTTACACGATCTTCTCCAGGAGCGCATGTACCCTGCAAAGTGGAGACTTGGATGTATTTATTTTGTTATACGCGAGAAAAGTTTTACAAAAATATAACTATTACAACTATTATATCATCATATCATCTCATATTATATTATACAGCTATTATATCATCTCAAATGATTTGGCCGATAAAGTTTTCATTTCTGTTTTTTTTTAGAAAACTGCCAGATTCAAACTAATGCATTGGATGGATTATTCAAATTTCGTGGTCGGAAATTCAAAAAGTATGTGTTATTTATTTGTTAGCAAACAATAGTTTTTTTTTCAGCCGTCCCACTTAGGTACGCATTCCGGATAGAATTACAAATGGCGGATGCTTTTCGAAGTCGTTACAAGGTGACTATCCGCATAGCGTTGACGGAACCATTTTTTTTCCTGGAAAGCTGTTGTTAACACGCACACAATAGACGTTTGTCTCATTTGCAGCTCGTTAAGTCTACGTTCTTATTACGGAAACGTTTTACAACGCGCCGTCGAAGAATACGCCTCACGGTTTTGTCGGCGCCTTGAATTGGAATAAGTTTAAGCTCGTAATGGCCGTCGTATTTGGGAACGTTCATTATAGACTTGGTTCACCGCGCCGAATGATCCCGCCTCGCGCGTGTCATTTGTTATATATATACGTGCCCATTTAGATCCCCTTGATTGAGAGAGAGTGGTCGCTTTTATCCCCGTCCGTGCAACTCGTTCGCACCCATTTCCTTGTCATGGAGGAACGTGATAGAGGCTCTATTATACCTATTTGTCCTCGCTCCTCCCAAATGAAACGCCCGATTCAATTCACCTTTCTATTCACCTGCAATTGCTCTCCGCTCTCTTTCTCTCTCTTTTCCCTCTCCCTCTGCCCCTTTTCCACTTCCTCTCGTCGTGCTTTATCATCTCTCTCGCTCTCGCTTCCCGATTCTTTTTATCTCATCCTTTCCTCTCGTGTTTTCCCGCCGCGTATTATCGATCTCAGAGCCACCGTGATACTTTTGGGAGCGCACATGCAAAAAAATGTTTCCATCTATTGTTATAAAAGAAAATTTTAACCCTTTCAAATCTGAATTATATCTTTCACCAGCTAGCGTATCCTATGTTTTCACAAATACTTAAACTTGCAAGCATTAAATGGCTGCACAAATTCATTTGGCTCACGTAGAAAGAGTACATAATCGTCCGCTGTGTGTTAAAAATATTGGTTTTTCATGTGAAAATGGAAATAATATCATGTACAAAATCGTGTACGCCAGGTTAGAAATGTCAAATACTATGAGAAAGTATCTTACTGAATTTGAATTGGCTGTTAAATTTCGCTTTAAGTCCTCTTGATAATAACTGTGTGCGATTTCCAGTTAACAGTAATTTACATGAAATCATACAGTTTATCATTTGTAAAAATTATAGGAACCCTTTATTTTTGGGACCCCTATGCATAGCATGCGTTGTACACCCCATCAAATCGGTCCTGATCGACATAGATCGTCTCTCGTTTCGTTATTGTCTCCGCCATGATTTTGTAATAGCACCTCTCGCTTTGTACTCTGTCTGTCATCTTCTTCCCACTATCCTCTCTCTTTCACTCACTCTCAAATTGTAGCTCTTGCTCGTTTTAAGACTTTAGCAGGAGAAAAACAAAATAATCAACCCGCGCGCTCAAGATTCATTAATTCTATTAGGTACACTTTTTAGACGCTTTTAAGTCTTTACGGCCCGATGCTCTTTTATTAAACTGGTCCTCGTCCATCGATTTGTTACGCCGGCAAAGATGACTCGATAATTTTTTTGGCAGCCTCTTTCGAGTCTTGGCAGGCAAACTCTATGGATGGGTAAGCACGAATCACTCCCTTTCGGAGGCAGAAATGTGGGCAAAATTTGAACGTTTTAAGCGTAATATAACGGGCCTTAAAGAAAAATTCCTTATCGCCACTTCAAAACTGTAACTTTTCCTCTCTTTCAGTAAATTAAGAAATTAATTTATCAGTTGGATTTCAGTCACAAGAATATCTAGATAACGTTTTAGAAATCCCTCAATAGATTACGAATTTCATTCTTTATTTCTTGAGAATCTATGGAAGAAAATTCAATTTTACTCATATTACTCTGTGTGTATTATTTATGTAACTTTCTGTCGCTAAAAATATTAGTTTGAGAAACAGGGTGTGCACTAATTTATCCTAAAGACTGCACCAACGGATAATATCATTCTTTTCCTCGAAGATCGATTAGGTAAATTTAATGGCCGGAGCTTTGTATGTTGTTATGCAACATTCTATGTACCTACTAGATCTACTATATGTGCTAAGTTTTATAAGCGATAGATGGAATTATATTAATTAATGTATGTTTCATGCATAGAACTCACTCAGCGATGAATCGGAGTTTGTCTGCTTTTATGGAAATATGTATTCGACCATTTCCCGTTATTTTTTTCAGAAAATCAACTTGGGCAGCCTTGCCAATTATTACTAATACTCCTTTATGTTTCTGAATTTTCTCTGTTACCGAAATATAGCAAAAACATTTTTCTTAATCAAATAAAGGCTAAAAACAAGTTTCTACGCAATTGTTCAATTATTATAACAATTATTATACTGTCGTTACATATACTACTTCTAATAATGGCATGTTATTATTGGATCCGGTACCTCTGGGATGAATTCGAATGTTTCGTCTCATGGTCTCCATTTCACATGGGCATGGCGATAAAGGCAATCTTTAAATAATAACATAGGTTAAGTAAAAAATCTTGGTCACTAAACTAACTTAACTTCCTATTTAGTTCGCCCATCGTTCAAGAGAATATGCATCCTTTAAAAAAAACCAGGTCTCTTACGCATTCTTGAAATAAACTTTCTTTCATAATTATATATACCCGGATCAAGAATAACCCATTAGTTTCTTACTTGTAACTGGAGATTTTAATGAAAGTAGGTCCAATGACATTAATAAGAATATTGATGTAACAATAATGCAAAATAACTCCGCTGCTCAAAATCATGTGTCGCTGCTGAATCAAAAAATGTTTAAATAGTTTAAAGAAAAGGAATTTTATATACCAACATTACCAACTTGGACCTAGAATATTCTTGTTTTCTGGCTAAAACCAAAATTCATAGCATTAACTTTAAGAAAGAATCTGACGGTTTTCCGTGAATTAACCCGGGATAAAAAGCATTCCGCGTAACACACATGCTTATGAGGAATATACGCAAAAAATTATTGAAAATCTTCAAAAGAAATTTGAAAAACGTCCGCTAAAAGCGCAAGTATTTGGATAGCCGAAAAGGAAATACCAACGAGGGGGTTAACGCGGAAAAAGGCCATTCAGAAGCGCTCCTTCAAAATTTAAAAAAAAACGTTCAAACCATTTCCTGTCTAAAGGCATCCCTCAGGCGTTTCCGACATTTCGTTGTGATTTTTTTATAATTTTTCCCGAAATAAAACCCTCCGTACGGTCATCCCAAAGCATGGAATGAATATGAGGAGGTCGAACCGCACTCAATTAAACGATCTTTGCTAAAAGAGAGTCCATAGGTGGGGCAATTTTTAGCAGCATTGTGAAGCATTCCAACACTCCCCTTCCCTTATCTATGACAAGTCCTTTTCATCCTTTCTTTCCTTTATTTTCCCTCCATCTCACATTACCTCTACATCCACATCCCTCTATGTCTTTCTTCCTCTATCTTTCCATCATTTTCCCATTCCTTTTTTTCTATACCCTCTTTTAAGACTTCCATTCTCTCGCCTCTCTCTCTCTCTCTCTCTCGCCCGCCCGCCATCCTTCATTCCGGCCGCACTATCTGGAACGAAGCCTTTTCGATCCTTCTTACTCCCCCCTCCTCCTCCTCTTCTCCCTCAGTACAAACCTCTGGCTTCCTATCTTCCCCTCCCTCGTCTCTCTCTCTCTCTCTTTCTGCTGCCAGGCTCACCTCTTGACGCCTCCCTTACCACTACCTACTAACCAAGCAACCAACCCAGCCAGCCAGCAAGCCAACTCCTCCTTAACTTCCCCGACGGAGCAGGTTATCTCACTCTTCCCCTCTCTTTTTCTGCGGACTACTGTGGGGAGAAGAGGGATGAGGGAAGTTTAGGGTGAAGGAGTTTCGTCTCTCTCAGCATCCTACATGCCCTCCTTTCCTCTCCCTCTCTGTTACGCCTCTTTCAGCATTTTTTCTAAAAAAAACGCTTATATATTCGGTTTTCCCTGTCCGTCTGTGGGCGAAATATATCTGAAATCCTGTAACCAGAGGAAGCCATCTTTTTAGAATAGGTTGGTATATATAGAAGCTAAACATAGTAATAATTTGGTGAATCTAAAATTAGCTGCTGGAGAATAATCGGTGTCTACATCAAAACTTTGCTAGTTACTCAAGAAAATTCATGCTAGAACCTGAAAGTTGATTTTTGCAGGGAATCATTTATGGTTGAAACGTTGGTGGTATGGGTAGCGCATCTCGTTTCAAAACCGGGATTCAATTCCGCGAAAGTTTACTTTTAAATGTCGAATTTTCATGTTATTTAATTTTTATCGCTTTTTGACAGGACACAATATTTATCTATGGTAGTTTTTGTGAAAAAAGAGATCTTCTTATGTAATTTGCTCTGAAATTCTTCCCTCTCTTGTTTGCTTTTTTATCCTTCTCTCTTCTTCTCCATCCCTTCTGGCTCACTCTACCCTTTCTCGTTAGCCTCTCTCTCACTCCCTCTGTTAACTCTCCCCTCTACCCAAATGTACTTGTCCAAAGACGGACCTCCCCTTTTTAAGACTTCCCCTCCCTTTTTTTTACCGAAACGAGTCTTCAAGATTATTTTTCTTATTTTCCTTTTTGGCGCGATATTATCCCGCCGCCTCCTCCCTCCCCTTTCTCCTCGTCTCTCCCTCTCTCTCTGTCTCTCCTTCCTTCGAATCACTTTATCTCCTTCTTCCTCCATCCAACCTCGCTCCTGCTTCCATTTTTATCCGTCTCGTTTTTTTCACTGTCGGCGCTCCGACCATAAGACACCGGGTCGGTACTTTTTTGGTTACCCTCTTTTGATTCTATTTTGTTTTTGTTTTTCACGCGCGACTGGGTTTTTCGGGAGTTATATTTTTTTTCGTCAAAGTTTGGCGCGTATATGGCATGTGGATTTGCTTTAGCCCCTCCCCGTTTCGGTTGCCCCTCTTAGTATTTTATCTGAGCGGCATGGGGTTGATTGTCTTTTATTTTTTTCAGGTGAGAAAATATAACCGGTGGTGTATTCGACTTACGGAAATATAAACGTGTTCTCCAAAGAGGGCGTAATTTGTGAAACTGCCGTAATTTTTTCGTCATAATGGTATTTATTTTTAAGCCTGGATCTGTATTTGATTTGTATATTGCATTTTATAGAACGATCGAAAAATACATTCAATCTAAATATATCTGCCTTAAAATTTGCTATACAGTTGAGAATTGCATTGGTCTTTACGATATAGAAATTGGTAGTAACGTAAGTGTTATTTTGTTTAAACTCCTCATTCACAAGCAATACAACATAAAAAAATTTTTTATATTCTTTGTCAAAAACAGGTTTGTATTACTTTTTAATTATCCTTAAATGGGTTGATAGTGTATCCATTTCAGAATAATTCATGCAGATTGAATAGAGCATCATATAATCAAATAGTTCAAAAATCGTGCCATATTTGAGCGATGGCATTTAAGTTATCTCAAATGTGATATTCTTAACGCACATAGTAATAAGAAATAAATTTCCCTTCCGAGCGATAATAGTCCAAGAGGCTGATACAGCAGAAAAAAAGCTTCTCTTCCGATTTGTACGTCCCTAACTAACTGCCTAGCGTCTCTTCTTATCAACTGAATAACACGGAAATTCCAAGGCTCGACAAAAGAAAGGCGGAGGTTTGTCGGTGTGAAAACCGCATCGCACGCCGTCCTTGAGCGGGATTCGAATCCGCAACCTCTCGGTTTGTGTAGCTTGACATTCGGATGGAGAGAATTTAATTTTAGTCCCAGAATCTGTGTCGAGTTCCTTCAAAGTCTTTGCTCCTCTTTCGATATGAGATTTAACGTCGTATAACGTATTGTTTAGAAGATATTTTTCGTAATCTCTTAAAAAACAGGGTAAGACGTCGGGAAAAAATCTGATGTGGCCACCACATGACTTTCTCCATATCCGTAATATTTCTAAAAATTCCAAATAGGTTACATAATAATAAATATTTTAAGAAATGGCGAGAAAATTTTACTTTACAAAGAACAGAAATAAACTCAAACCATAGCCTTCTGAAATTGGATATAGCCACAAAGCTCCAACAATTAAGAAAAGAAAAAGGGGCGTCACTAAGACGTAAATAAGCGTCAATTGTTAACAGTAGTTCGGTAGGTGGTGCGGTGGTGGCAGCTAAAAATATAAGATATCTCTTAAACAATGCATTATATGGAGAACTGTTTCAAACAAAGGTTGTAGAAAATTATATTTTCTACAACCTTTATTCCAGTATATCTTTACATTTATCAAATATTAAAGCTAATATTTCAAAATAACGAATAAGTGACAAGAGTAAACACCCACTTTCGGTAGACCGATTTTTACCAAAAACTAAACAGTTCTTGTGACTTTCATAAAAATGTTAAATATAAAATTTCGCGTTGATCTGATTAATAGTCTTTGAGTCAAAGCACACACAAAAAGCCATCACATACACAGACATCATCGAGAAAATGGTCAGAGCGTGTTCAGGGGACCTCAAAACGTGTATCTCCGTTGAAATCTCGAAGTCGATTTTTTTCATGAATACAATACTTTCCCCTATACTACGTATATTGAGAAAGTAAAAAAGGAAGCAATTTTTGTGTCACTTGCATGTTCATTTGTTTAAATCGGGGTTGCTTAATTTCTTGCGTTCTTTAAAACATTGGATTCCGCTATATTCAGGCTGATGGTTACGGTAGCGTTTCATTCCAAGGTTAAAGAGATACAAATGTTATTCGTCGTGTAAAAACTACAATGAGCATTACAAAACCCATTTCAAATTTTATTTCTGAAATGAACGGGTAGTGGCGCTAGGAACAGCAAAAGAGAGCGGAAAAGAGGGACATTTTTTAAAGCGCTTTTCCTTTATTTCCGTGTTTTTATGTCGAGGTCAGTGACCCCTTCGGCCGGACGGGGTTGACCGTGTCTGCTGGCACACACATTTCTCCCATTCGATGATAAAACATCCGCAGTCGTCAAATATTTGAATAGGATAGTACTTCGGTCTCGTCATCCTCGGGTCTCATGGTTTTTTCTCCCACTGGATGGAAGGCTTCTAGCAATAATCTACGCTTGATTTTCTACGTATCCTCTGTTTAAAAAGATAACTATTATTTATTTATAACATTAATATAAGTTTGGAGATGGGATTTCTATCTAATCTGAAACAGATCAGGTGAAATTTTGCATGAAACTGTGTCCATTTGTATTCATGGAAAAAATAGACTTCGAGATTTCAACGGAAATACACGTTTTGAGGTCCTCCGAACACGCTCTGACCATTTTCTCGATGATGTTTGTGTATGTGATGGCTTTTTGTGTGTGCTTTAACTCAAAAACTATTAATCAGATCAACGCGAAATTTTATATTTAACATTTTTATGAAAGTCACAAGAACTGTTTAGTTTTTGGTAAAAATCGGTCTACCGAAAGTGGGTGTTTACTCTTGTCACTTATTCGTTATTTTGAAATATTAGTTTTAATATTTGATAAATGTAAAGATATACTGACATAAAGGTTGTAGAAAATATAATTTTCTACAACCTTTGTTTGAAACAGTTCTCCATATAATGCATTGTTTAAGAGGTATCTTATATTTTTAGCTGCCACCACCGCACCACCTACCGAACTACTGTTAACAATTGACGCTTATTTACGTCTTAGTGACGCTCCTTTTTCTTTTCTTAATTGTTGGAGCTTTGTGGCTATATCCAATATCAGAAGGATATGTTTTGAGTTTCTGTTCTTTGTGAAGTCTAAAATTTTCTCGCAGTTTCTTAAAATATTTATTATTATGTAACCTAATTGATATTAGCTCAATAACTTTGGCTAAGATTAATAAAGGTAAAATACTCCTTTAGCCAAACAATTAGAGGGTTACAACACCCAATGCATTTTGCCTACCTTGTGGGCGAAATGCATTGGGTGTTGTAAACCTCTAATTGTTTGGCTAAAGGAGTATTTTACCTTTATTATGTAGCCTATTTGGAATTTTTAGAAATATTACGGATATGGAGAAATTCATGTGGTGGCCACAGCAGATTTTTTATTATATATGTTACCGTATTTCCCTCTAATATATTTGAGAACCTTTTTGAAATTTGGATTGTAATTTCTCAAAAAAGGTATAACTTTACAGAACCACGTTAAGCAAGATAATATAAAAATCACTTTTTAATTTTCCACATTGTTACATTGTGATTATTTTTTAAACGGTAATATAAAGCATACGAATAGCCATTATTGCGTTAACAATCCATTTTTATTTCAAATAGATTGTAAGGGAATTGGTATATCATTAATTTCGTTGTTTGTAATACTGATATAGTGGTGCATTTGTGCCAGGCCCCCATGATTGGAGGTGCCCCACCCAGACCCCGGACGCTGTGTAAGGTGTGAGGGAGGAGATGGGGGAGAGACGGACTTCGAAAAGTACTCTGCCATGACCCCAGTGTTCATTACTCCGGTCTTGCTTACTTCATATTCTTCCAATTTTCGTTGCACTTGCCGGCTGTAGAAAGATGAGCTGTGAAGAGTTTGTTCATACTTCCGAATAGTAAACAAAATTGCTTTCGTTTACTCCTAAACTCTCCTTTGTAAATAATCAGTGCAATTACGCTGCATTCACGTACTAGGTTTAGAAGGTTGTTTACTTTTTTCTTTGATTATTTTAGTGGTCTTTTCCTTTAGCTCGGCTTAAATATACTATATAAGTATATATATATTTATGTGTGCATATACGCATGCATGTATATATGTGTTTGTGTGTGTGAACACACACATATACTTATGGAATCCCTGTTTTCATTATATGGTATATTCATTTCGTCTATAATCAAATATTCTCTGAGGAAACGGAAAAAATTACATGGGCTCTTTTCGTACGTACACGATATGCATCGTGCGTTCACTTTGCATGGAGTTCATTTCTTTGGATGACAAATATATAGGGGATGGTCTAAAACATGAAACCTTGTTCGGGAGAAGGTGTTTATATTCCATTATATGATATTATTAGGGGTATGACATGGACTTTCCCTTCCGATAACTCCCGTTCGACTTCTCGGCATGGCAATGCACTAATCCAATACGCGGAAATAGTTCAATTTCATCGGTGTTACACTGATCATAACTCCTTTAAGTAAGTCACGCGTTCGCGAGGAGAAATCGCTTTCCCCGCTCGATAGAACAGGTTACCGTTGCCTTGTTAGACATGAAAGGAAGGCGGGGACGGATTTCTGAAGGGTCGAGGATGGCGGCTCTCGATGTTCGGCTCTCAAAGACACGTCCTCTGTTCAGTTTACCCTTTGATTAGAACCTTATTATGCAGGGAATGTTAACTTTATGTTAATGTGCTTACACGGTTTGAGTAGCGTTAGTTTACGGCTTCCTAGGACCTCATGAGTTCACCAAAATATTAGCCTCAATTATCAATATCTTTTCCCCGCTAAAAATTTAAAATTGAGATTTTTAAAAGTTGAATATGCGACATTCCTTAGATTTCGGCTAATATTTTTCACAAACACCTGTATTTTTTTCTCACTATTTTTTATGTCGAGTTATTTTAAAACATTTTGACGGTGAACATCTCCGAATGCTACTACAAATATTATTCCAAAATTTCTCAATTTCTCTCATCAATACAAAATTGGTTAATACGAAATGCTTTTTTATAGGAGATAGACTTCTTTTCCCTGCGAAAAGTCGTGTACACGTTGCCTATTATAACTAACTCTTAATTGCAATCCTCATTGTAACAACCCATGAAAATATTACTCCCGTGATGTTTGCATTAATGAAATTTTACTGCATGTAGAATAGGGATTCTCTATCGCTAAAGAGGAGGAAATGATACAAATGAGACATAAACACACTACCAAAGAGTCAATAACTAATATTTTGAAATTAAAACGTGCATTGTGCCCTGGAAAAAATACTGGCATGAGTTCAGTCGGATAGAATCTATATTATGGAAGTTGAATTTACATTTCAGCTCAAGTTATATTCACGATCATCAGTAGGTTTTCAGGAATGATTATATGGTGAGTTTATCGTGTATCTCTGGACGAATGGGCTAATTTTAGCCGACGGGTAGAGATCCTACTATTTATGACAAATTCCAGTTTTGCTAAACCATTGCTTCCGCCACGCTGTAATCGCCATAAGTATACGAAAAATATTTTTCTTTTCGGAGTGAAGGATATTTAGAAAAGCGAAATTAATTTTTTAATCATGCGAGCACACGCACGCACTTACTGTTTATGGTAGTTATCCTATGCTATTTTGCAGTGACATGAAAAGATCGCAACCATGCACGGAATGCTCTCGTTACTTTTCAATCGATGTGACTCTAACCTCGTTTTGCGCGGCGGCTGCGTGTCTTGACAAAGGTCTCCTCGGTGCTGGAGACGTGAAGCTCACTTCGTGTTGCACGAGAGCGTTCTTCCGCTCGTCTTTTGTCATCGACAAATGCCACAGCAACCACGAAATAAGGGATCGATTCTTTCCCCCTCGTCACGTGGCTCTGAAACGTGACGCACGCTTGAACCGGCGGCTCATCCCAAAAAGAAACCGACGTTCATCCTTTTACGCCCCTTATCCGTCACGCCCTCCCTTTTTTTCGCTACGGCGTCTCCTCCGAAAAAAATCCCCACTCTGGTAATGGCGACAACTTTAATACAATCGGTCAAAACTCGGTGGTAACGAAAAATCCTAATCAAGTCTTTCAATTGTTTATTTTCACGTTACAATCGTAAGAATTGAAATAAATTGTTTTTGTGAAATTATGCACTTACTTAATTGTTATTGTTCCGGTTCTTTAAAATTCTTCTTATGTCCCACACCTTGTTTCTTGTTGTGACAGTTCTGTATTCTACGTACATACACGCATTTTCGTATTAAATTTAAAACATTAAAAATTCCTACCCTATACACTTACACGATCTAGTAGATAGTTTATTAAAGTTGGGACAATGATACTTCAATTTGTGGGAGTCGTTGAGGAGAGACTCTCACACGGTTTCAAATATCCGGTGGAAGTTACTACAGAATCGTAATAAGGGAGCAATTGTGTGACCATAAATGTTAAATGCAGAGCCGGGACAATACATTTTTGCGCCCTATACAAGGTTTGAAAATTACGCCCCCTACTAATGAAAGTATACAGTACACAAATTTACCTTTCAAAACAGTGGTTTATTTACTATTTAAAGGTAAAATAAAATATATAACATTACTTGATAATATAAAACGTTACATTAAAAAGATCGAATGATCGTTTGTCACGGATCTAGTGCACTGCGCCCTAGGTGGGTGCCTCGCTCGCTTAACCCTTGCCCCGGCCATGGTTTCCTGCATTTTGTTTATGATTGATAAGCCTCGGATTTTCGGATGATAAAAAATAGGGATTTTCAACGTGATAACGTGGCAGTATATTGAAGTAAAATATCTTTTAAATGATTGGGAAGCTGAAAAAAATGCCTTTTCTTATGTTGAAATTAAGGTTATTCTTTTGTAAATATAACATTCGAACGAAATGATGTTTTCGATTAATTTGCAAATCCAGCGATACATAATTAAAGCTTTTTCCCTGTTATTTTCGTTCTTCAGAAGGTCTATGCTTTCAAAGAGTTATGTTAAAAAATTAGATTAAAAAGTAGATTTAAAATGCAAATTACTGCAGAGAAATATTTCAGAATAATTATCTCCGAGGTAATTTTTAAAACGTCACCTGAACATAAATTCCCTCAAATCTTTATTGCGTCTAAGTCCTCCCAAAATTTAACTTAAATTAGTCCCACCTGCGTAGTCAAATCTCCTGCTCTTGAGTACCTATTGTTCGAGACACCTTAAATTGCGACGATCTTTTTATTTGGTCGCGGGAAGATGGAGATGTGCGCACTGTGGCCAATGAACCCTTCTTTTTTTCATTGCCACTCGAAACCCTTTTCTTCCACTTCCGTCTCTCCTTTCCCACGCTTATTCTTCCGACGCCTCGGAACAGATTTGACGTCACGATAAATTCGGGGGAAGAACTCCATCTGACATTACACACTTCGGAGCTCGTTACCACGCGATGCCATTTTCGATAAAAAACAGCCCTTCAGAGAGCAATCGCTACCGTGTTCTTCCTAGACTTATACTCACAGAACCGTTACTCGTGTGATTGCAATGGTCTCTCGCGACTGCTTAAGGATAGCAATGGCTCTTTAATTTGTTGCTGGTATACTCTATCGTTTCGAATGGCAGGTTGTTAAGTGATTGTATACGATTTTAATGGGCAGTCATCTGCTTTAACCGATTAATTGGAGGTTTTAGAATTTATTTGATATTTATGACGACGGTAGCATTATGATTGAGACGTTATCCTGACAAATGAATAGCTCGTATTTTTGTATCATCACTTTTAATTGGGGACTTTTGTCATTTAGCCTCAAACCGAGAAAGCAATTTTATATTTACTTAATGATATGTTAAAAACTGGTTGAAAATATAACAACAGTATTGAATTTCTTTCTTGAACACCTGCGTTAAAATTTTTCTGGATATCCAGTAGCAGTTTCCAGCAACCTTCTCCTTGGAGTCGGACCCAGGATAGTCAGCTCGATGCACTTCTTGACTCCCAACAGATCAAACCTTTTTCTTCCCACTTATTTTTGTGTGAAAGTAACTAAATCCGATTGGATAGATCGGTTCACCCTTGACTTCGGAACTTGTTTTCTATTCTTAAACCTTCCAGTTACGGACATATGTACATTTACGTTAACCAAACGATTTTGAAGGAGTGTCTCAGCATGTAACTGCAATGTGCAATCATGCCATAAGTAATTTTTTCGTCTTTAAGACGAAAAATTGCCTGAATGAAATGAATAATAACTTCGAAAAAAATATTATCATTCTATTATTAGGGACAAACTTAATTACTAAATCTAAACCTGTTTGCTACTAATGAGCTATGAAAGTGCATTTAAGCGATCGCCTTTCACTCTGAAGAAGTGGCTACTGCTGATAATATTAGTGCAGAAAATTCTTACTGAAAAACCTGGGTTGAATCGAATTCAAAAGCTTGGTGAAGACCATGTGCAGGCTAGGAAAGGTTTTAATTCCAAAACTGCTTATAATCCTGATCACATAATTTGTCAAATTAGGTACGCAAAAGGGAGCATTATTTTTCATTTCTTAGATCTCCATCTTCAGATATTATGGATAAATAAGGCCAATTCTCCGATAATTTATTCATCTTCCGATATAGCCTGGAATGCCACACTCGAAACGGATTCGTGTCTCTTGTGGCACGCGTGCCTTATTTTGGCCGTCACTGGTTCAAGGGATAGTTAATGAGATGAAAAAGGACACGGGGTGACACGATATAAAAAAACAACACCCTACCAAGAAATGAAGCTATACAATACGGTAGTCATACATGACAAATGCCTCCTTTGTCGAATCCGTTCGCCACCATAACGTATATATTTCTCTGCCCTTGTCCGCCTCTTCTCCTTACGCCATTTCGTGAAGTGATGGAGAAACTGGGACCGAGAAGGAGTTTGCAGTGAAAATCCTACTATTTTAAAAACGTCCGATTTTCTCCAGTGGACAGATGATGAAGTAATCTGTCCTTGCGGAACCGGCGAGGAACGGCCTCGGTTAAATACCCAAAGGACACTGTGGTAGGCGTGTGGGATTAGCGAAGGCCCCCCGTTGACTCACTTTCGCTGGAACCATAGGTTATACATCGGACAACCTAACATGTGGAACTTCGCGTGCTCCTAGAGAATGTAAAATCAAGCCAATTGCGATTTGTCTCTATGCACATGCAAGATTAACATCAACGATTTATAGTAGTAGTACAATGGCTATTGCAGATTATTGCTGGGGAGTTATTCGCTAAGGGTATAATCCTCAATGGTATAAGAATCGATGATTAAAAAGAACTGGAACACCGTCCAAAATTAATGTTTATAAAATATTCACCGTGAATGGAAAAATTGGAAAAAATATGTCTCGCCCGTTTTCAGTCGAATCACACGAGGACTTGAATAAATATTTGTTTTAAAAGAAACTCGTTAGATTTTCAGCGCTTTTTAAAAAAATTCCGCTTATGCGTTCGGTATGTCCGTCTGTCTGTCTGACTATTCCTAAAGAGAAGCATATAGAGGCTTAGTTTTTTCGCCATTTCTTTTAGTATTCTGCCCCGTTGTGCACGTTTTCTTATGGAAGTTCCAGTACCCAGCGGAATGGAGATAAAAAATATAATTTAAATTTCCTTTTTTAAATAAACGTTTTGTTTTAAAAATTCTTCTTCTTAATTATTTGAAATTATTTTTTATAATAATATTTCAGACTTATCGTACTAGTATACATACATTTTAACCTTCTGTATTCAAAATTATTTTAACCGCCATCTACTGTCTTCTTCAGCAGCTTTTTCCTTGTGCTATCCAAACTATCACGGCAGGACAATAAGAGACCATAACAGAAGAATAACGATGGATCGGTGATATTGGCCCATGCCACACACCAATTGCGGTGGTTTTTGGGGTATTTATTCAGATTTGAAGATCTAAAAAAATACAGAATTAATGGACGCTTACAGCGCGGAACATTTTGTTCAAATTAGTGTCTTTTTTAATCTCTAGTTTTCGTCCGACAACATGGCTATGACGTCACGCAGTTGTGAAGTCATAGGCCTCTCAGACTTCTCTTTCCATTTTTATAACGATGGATATTTTGTATCAGATGACTCATTCGAAGGAAAACGCCGTTATGGTTATGGCAACCTTCATTGCTCCGTTTCGTAAGACAAATGGCGATTCCATTGTGCCGCAATTACCTGACTCAAAAGTCGAATGTTATGCCATAAAAGTATGAAGCCTCGATAACTTGACGATTTCAGAGTGTTTCGCATTCATTAAATAGATAATTCGTTATAATTAAGTAGTTCCTGTAAAAGTACTCGTCTGAAGCGATTGCGGCCTCATTTTCTCCAAACATTTCGCATCTACATCGTGACTGCCGGATTGAAAACTTATTGACTACTTCCATTGTCCCTTTTCAATCAATCGCTCAACAAGAGATCATCTCGTTGAGGTTTCGTTAAAGCGCCATAATTACCTTTCTTCGCGTCTTATTCAATTAAAATTCTCTTACGGAATCGCCTGAACTTTAAAAGAGGCCGTGTTGTCCCACATATCCCAAAGGTCAATGGAATGTTTTACTGGCGCGAAGCACGACGCAATTGCGGCGGTAGCTT
Organism: Tanypteryx hageni; assembly: GCA_028673005.1. NCBI lineage: Eukaryota > Metazoa > Arthropoda > Insecta > Odonata > Petaluridae > Tanypteryx > Tanypteryx hageni. The sequence goes on from CM054113.1 coordinate 57,235,785, forward strand.
CAAAAGAAGCGAATATTGTACGCGATGTTCGATAGATCGATTCCATCAAAAGGTCGATCAGAATGCTAGAAATGTTCGAATTGGCGTCCGTCGCGTCGAAAATCTCCGGAAGCCCATTTTGTTTTCAGAATTTCAATCCGACAGAAGGTTAGATCAAAGCATATTCGCGCACACGGTATAAATCCTTCGGCTCGTGATTCTCCCTTCCGCAAGAAACAATAGAAGTGCCGGGCAGCTTAATGGCGCCTATTTTTTCCCCGGCATTACTATTCCAGTCGCTCGCGCCGAATTTCGGTTGACCTCAGCTGATTCTCTCGGGTAGCGTGACAGCAGCCCGACCGTGACTCCGTCCGCATCCAAAAACGGCAGATTATTTCACTCGCAGATCCCAGAAATATCGAGATCGATTTAGCGAGAAGAAGCGAATCGGCGATGCGGGAAAACGCTATTCAAAAGGCATCGTTACGATTCTGGTGTCAGACACGTACCTACGCGCAGAGTCGCTCGTCGGAGTATCGAAACAGTGCGACAAAACGCGCGTCAAATAAATAGCGGTAACAACGATCTATGGCAACGGTTCTGGTATTTTTCTTGGCTCGCGATCACAGGGATTAAAATTTCACGTGTCCTTTTTTCGTCCAAAACGGCACTCTTAATACGGCTGTAGTACGCATTCGAATTACGTTACGGTTTTATTTGAGGTAACATAGAGAAAAATATCGGTACAACTCCCAATTTTTATATTATATTTTTTTGGTGTAATAACAATAACCAAATAGATCTTCTCCTTTAAATGCCATACTTTAAAGATGCATATCACGTCAATATTTGTTTATATCATCACAATCGATGTAAAACTAATGATAAACGAAGGCCATATTTGTTCATATTCTGCTTTGAATGTATAATGAGCATATGTTTTCAACGATTTTCAATCGTGTGACCTCGATTCGTTCTATAGTCGTTCTCTGAATATTATATTTACGATTTATTTTATATCTTTTGTGAATATTTTATTCTGCATTGTTTTCCAGACGATTTATGTTTTTAACCACGATGGAAAGAATATTACGAATTGCAGCTTTTCTTATCTATGCTTGCTATATTGACGGAATTGCGTCTCATTGAACGCTTACCGGGGTGATAATTCTTTCTTTTCGTCGATACGAGTAACTGATTTAGGACTTTGCATTACTTTCGCTTTCATGCACTGATTGTTTGATGTTTGCGCTTTGAAATTCGTGTTGTATTATTTCGTCTGGCGTGACATGTAATTAAATTGATTAATGTGAATCTTTGCGAAACATTTTTCATTCATATTGAACATAATTTGAATATTAGGCTTATCAACTACCTGAGAGCAATTCAAAACATAGACAACCTACATTTAGCGTCGTTTCATCGTTTCACATTTGCAAATGTGTACTTCTCATATATTCAAGATTGAAGGCCAAAAGAAACTGCATAGCAATTGGAATTTCAAATAACCCGATTTCAGTTCTTGTTCTAAGAATACCCCAGCTATTTGCGAACAAGCTAGAATCTTCATTTCCGATATAAATATACGGACCCGCGTCACGCATGGCAGATTTAACGCTTGACACTTTGACCTCCCGTCTAGATTACCCCTGGCACACACGATGGCATTCCTATGTTGCGGCGAAACTTTTACGTTCTCTTCTCACTGTGAGACCACCCACTTCTCCAATCAACCATGTTTCTCCTTTAACCCTCCCCGTCATTATGTCCAACCCGGCCAACCCTTTGTCCCACATAACCTCTCTCCGTAGTTCATGCGTTCGCCGTCCCGCGTGGGCTGCGCTGCGTTCGCTGCTCGTCGCGTGCCCTTTAGCCCGACCTCGGAACTTTCTCCTTCGCTCTTCTTCAATAAGGTGGGAATCGTCATCAACCCCCCTGCAAAACCGAACCGTTTCCCTTCCGTAAGAACTCGACCGACGAAAAAAAAAATAAAGAAAGGAGGAGGGGCTGGGCGGAGAGGAGATGTATTGTTCTCGTCATTTAGCGAGGAGACCCGTCTCTCCCTCGAAGAAAGCGAGCGTTACCGGGTTTCCGTGGGAAACGAGCGTCTTCCTTTCCCTCTTACGAATGCAAATCTTCTCCCTTTTAAAGGAGGCTTTAATGGCGCTCGGGAGCATTTATGTTGCGGCGGGGTTCCTCATCCTCCTCCCCCGCCGTCCTCTTCTCCGCCTCCGCACGATCAGTACCGCTACCTCTAGGAAAAGAGTTTTGGTCTGGAGTCAGCGGAGCGTAAAGGTTTCCTCGCCGACGGAAGAGAGTGAATTTTTTTATTTAAGTTTTGGATGCGCAGTAAAGTCGCATCCGGGTGCGTCCGTCAAAAATTATTTTTTCGAGTTTCAACTTTTTTTCATATCGTGGGAACAAGAGGTTCGTGAAAAGAAATCGATGGAAACATGAAGTTATTGGTAAAAAATAATAAATAATTAACGTCCGCGAGTTCTCGAATGAGAATGCAGCAAGTGGCGTATCTTTTCGCCGCACTCTCCCTCTCAGTAAACTTTAGACGAGGTGTTTAGCATGCGCTGTTGCCAACTGGAGCATAGAGAAACCTTAGATGCTGTCTCTCGGGTCTACCTCTGACCTAATTTGGCAACGATGCATGCAGAAATACGAGGTTTTTATAAATCCGGTTCACCTTTTTAGGTCTTTGAACCATTGCGGAGAACACTTGCATGTTTTAGCGAAAGTTACTATCACATCAGAGGTTAAATTTTAACGCTATGGCTGAATCCAATAGACCCAATTGCATTTTGACGAGAATCGAGAAAAATTGCTGCACATTTGAACACCAGTATTTATGTGCGTTTTAATTAGAATATTCACCATATTATTAACCCTAACGTCATACAGAAACCTATCCCAGTTGTCATCAATGGTCTATTTTTACAGTCCTGACAACCTTTAGTCAAATAAATAACATTTTAAGAGCAATTATATGGACTTTGAAAATATAATTACACAATTACGACAATAGCGACTGAGTTCGACGGCTCACACTGCCAAACCTGAGCATTCCTTTTCAAATCCGTCTCATCTGTCGCCTTCTACAGGTCACGGAGGCAAAATTTTAATCGATGAATTCTCAATATTTTCGTGTTTAGTCAGTTATTGATGTGACAGCAAAAAAATCCAGTTTTTGTGTGCTTTACTATATTACTACCATCCCGTTCGGTGTCGATATTGATTATACACCTTCCAAAATTCTCTGACCCATCTAGTTATGGCTGGAGTGCCAGACGGGGAACTCGAAGCGAAGGTTATCCCCAAGGGTATTATCATACCATTAATCATCGCGACTTAACTGATCTCTCATGAAAAATTTTTACTCTTCGAGTTTTGTTATAAAAACAACATTTTTTTGATTTGGAAATGGATTGATCAAATGCAAAATATCGCATAAAAGTACACCAGGAAATTCCTGATTCCATATACTGTGAATGAATAAATAATTAGTTTTATTTTTTAAATTGTAATAATAAATCAATATTAATTTATTAAGATTATATTCACATTGCAAAATCTCTTTTAAAAGTTAGGGAAACTACTCTCACTTGCCAAAATATTAACATTTATTTTTTGGAAAGGTTATGTGCACTGTCGATGAGTTGCTTCAAATATTTCTCAGAAATAATCAAATGAAAAGATCTATACTATAAAAAGAAAACCTTTTGAAAATTCTCTCTCATCCTAATCCATGCGGGTGCATTCGTGCGGGGAAAATGAAACCAGTTTTACTTAATTTTTTGCTCTATTAGCTAGATGTCGTTGAAAGATTCTAGTGGTCGATATTTGCCGAAAAAGAATCGGTTTTTAACTCCTGCTTTTTGTAAAGGAACATAACATCCAGCTGCCAGAATTTAATAGCAAGCACCCGATGTAGGTTATGTCGCACGCGGAGGATTAATTCAGTTCGATCCGCAAAAAAAATTGAAAAGCAAACTAAAAGGCATAAATCGCAAAATGGCGTAGAGCCGTGTTTTTTTGAATATCCATTTCTCCATCCGTTCAATATCAACTCGTTGAAATTTCCCTGCATTTTGAAATTGCATCGAATGAAGGTTACGTCAGACCCTCGCTGCAAACAATGACTTGTGGGATCGGTTCGGGATGGAAAAATCGCAAAAAATTTGCAGACGTCTCCTTCCTCTCCCTATTCCCCACCACGAGATGCATTGTTCTTCCCGCCTCATCCTCAAACCACGCTGCGTACCGCGCGTGCATCCTTGTTTTGCGCGGAGCGCCGTCAAGCGGGAGGGAGGGGGGGAGTCGGAAGAATCTGTAAAAATATCGCTGAAAAAATGAACAGAAGAGAAGAGGAGCGCGAAACGAGTTCCTCCTCCTCTCCCCTTTTCCCCCCTTACAACCTCATGTCTCATGTGTATAACCGCTACGACTCCCTTAAGGCACGATCCGGTCAGGATATTTTTTAAATTTTTTCTCGCCTCCCCCCATCCCTCCGACAAACCCCTCTTCCCCCTTCGAATCCAGCCTCATTCATTTTGCAGGGAGCACGCGAAATTCCCTCATCACCCCCACCTCCTACATTTCTTCGATCTCGTTCGTCACGATGCTTAAAGTATATACGCCAGTTTTGCGGAGCGGGTATTAATGAGAAGGGCACCGCAATGGAAACGCCTGGGTATGAACGTGTTTGCTCACCGATTTTTTAATGCGATCGTCTCTCTCCCTCTCCCCCTCCCCCTTTCTTTCGCTCGCCCTCCATCTCTCCCTCATTCTCTCCTTCCCTCTCTCCTTCCCTCTCTTCTTCCCTCTCTCCTTCCCTTCTTCCCTCTGACTCCTTACCTTCCTCCCTCTCTCTCCTTACCTTCCTCCCTCTCTCCTTAAATTCCTCCCTCTCTCTCCTTCCCTCTCTTCATCTCTCTCTCTCTCTGTCTCAACCCGTCTCCCTTCCTGTCTCTCTCCCTGCCTCTTTCTCCTTTCCTCTCTTCATCCCTCTCTTTTTGTCTCACTCTGTCTTCCTGATTCTCTACATCCCTCTCTCCCTCCCTCTCTTCACCTCTCTCTCCCTCTCTCTCTTCATATCTCTCTCCCTGTCTCACTACCTCTCTCTCTCCCGGTCTCTCTCCTTCTCTCTCTCCCGGTCTCTCTCCCTGTCTCCCTCCCTGTCTCCCTCCCGGTCTCTCTCCCTGTCTCCCTCCCTCTCTCTTCACCTCTCTACATCTCTCTCTCTCTCCCTTCCTCTCTGCATCCCTCACTCTCTCCCTGTCTCACTCCGTTTCTCTACATCCCTCTCTCTCTCTGTCTCTCTCCCTCCCTATCTCTCTCCCTCCCTATCTCTCTCCCACCCTCTCTTCATCCCTCTCTCCCTCCCTGTCTCACTCCCTCTTCATCTCTCTACATCTCTCTCTCCCTCCCTCTCTCTCCCACCCTCTCTCTCCCTTCCTCTCTCTCCCTCCCTCTCTCTCCCTCCCTCTCTCTCCCTCCCTCTCTCTCCCTCCCTCTCTCTCCCTTCCTCTCTGCACCCCGCACTCTCTCCCTGCCTCACTCCGTTTCTCTACATCCCTCTCTCTCTCTCTGTCTCTCTCCCTCCCTATCTCTCTCCCACCCTCTCTTCATCCCTCTCTCCCTCCCTGTCTCATTCCCTGTTTCTCTCCCTGTCTCTCTTCATCTTTCTGGATCCCTCTCTCTCCCTCCCTTCCTTAAATGCAAGAAGGGACTATATAGTCTCAATTCCGCCCTTAATAAAGTCGTTTGTCTGTCTGTCTGTCCTTCCCTCTTTTCCTGTCTCTCACCCTCTTTTTCTCTCAAAGATGTATATCTTTTTATCTCCCTCTCTCTCTTCCTCTCCATTTCTTTCCGTCCCTCTCCAATCTAACTCTCTCTCTATCCTTCTCTCTCCCCTTCCCTCATCCCCCTCTCATTGTTTCCCTCCCTCTTTCTCCCTCTCCTCTCTTTTCCTCTATCCCCCTCTCTTTCGCTTCCACTTCTATAGTTTCTTATTTCCTCTTTCTTTCTTTCTTCCTCTCTCCTTCGCTACCTCCCTCTCGCCTCCCCTCCCCTTCTATGTCTCCTCCCACCCCACAAGGACTTCTGAAAGTCGACTCGTCCGCGATTAATTTTCCAGACTCGGACTCCATCGCAGACGGAACGTGCTTCATACAATCTTTATCGCGACTCCAAACGGATTCCGTTTCGTCTCGCGTCGAAATATATCTCGAGATTTTAAGTCGCAGTATTTTGTCTGTTGGGTAAACGTCGAAGTTTCTCTGTGGATAAATTTATCAAGCTGCTTGAGCAGAAATCGGATTATTCTTCACTAATTTTCAAATTATATACATACTCAACCTGCTCGAATCACTACAACAACGATTTAGATAAATCTCTTAATTAGAATAAACGATTTCTGATGACGCCTGCTTTGCAGCCGATATGCATATATGATTTTCCTAACACTTTTTTTATGTTTTTTGGATAGACGCACTGCGTTGATTTCATTTTATCCATAAAAAGAACTCGATAACTCCTAATCGAACGAATTAAATTGTTTTTAATTTATCAAAACTCATTTTTGATAAAAATTAGTTACAGAACGTTCCAGTCACCCCAAAGTATCTAAAAGGCGAAGTTATTTTAAATCGGCTCCTAAAATTTTGTTTTTGAAAAGGCTTAGTTTGTTGAAGCTGTTTCATGAATCGTATTCGGCATTTCCAAGGTCGCAACTTTAAGCTCTAAGTCCCCGATTCCTTTCGACAAGTATTGAGTAACCGTCACACATTACAAAAGTGAATTGAAAGTCCCTGACGCAAAAGCGAACACTAGTTTCAAGACAAGCGTATGGTGCGTAGATATTTCTGTCTTCACGAAAAGGCTGAGGAAGCATTCATCGGTTTCGCGCGTTACTCAAAATAAAACAAATTAATAAAAACAATTTCGAGCACCTCGTTTATCTCCTAGCCGGAGACCGCAGGAAACACTCGTACGCAAATGTTTTTTAACGACTTTGCGAGAAAACGTATCACCCGCGCGCTTGATTTTCAACATTGCGCCAGTTACGCACACACACGCACAGACTAAAACTGTACGGTTTTTTGTAATAGACCACAAAACTTCCTTTCCCGCATTCTCACCTGGCTCGATGGGCAGTTGCCCCCTCCTCTCTCTCTCCCAATGTACCAGAGTCACGGTCCAATTTCGCCCGCATTACGCACCGTTCCTTTTTCATTCGTTGACGTAATGGGTCCCAAAAGGTGACGTCATAATCTCGAGTGGTGTTTGCAATGTACGGTTTATTTCTCTCGACGAGCTGGGTGAAGTCGACTTTCGATTGTTTAGTCTCCTGACTCGATTCATCTCGTTTTGCAGAGGAATGGGTGACGCGTAAGAGGGTTGAGCTGACCACTACCAGACAGACGGAGACACGGGTGAAGCGACAGGTCGAGTTGGACGAAGAGGGACGAGTGGTCGGAGATTCCGGACCGATAGTGACCACCAGCACCACCGAAGACACCCACTCCGAGGAACAGAAACACACCGAGGTATGTGTACTGCCATTTCTCCCTCTCCTTCTCATATTTAAGCTATATTTGCCGGCTTTGGTATAGGGGTGGTCAGTTTGCCTGGCTCCCAATGCTGGGTTCGCGGGTTCGAATCCTGTCGTATGGTCGTATGTTATTGTTTTTGTTGTTATTATGCTCGTTGTAAAAGTCTGGTAACGGCTTTTTATGAGCTGTTAAAGTAATAAAGTGAAGCGCGACTTTGAATCACATGTTCCCGGTTTTCGTTGTTTTAATGTAAAAACCATGCCTGGGCGTTTTCAAAATCTCATTTTGGAAAATGGGAAATTGAGAAGTGATGGAACGTTGGAACTCGACATTCACAAACGGAAAGAAATAGGTTATTAGTTATCGGCTAATCGATTTATTGCCTAAAAAAATATCATTCGTAATTATGAACGGGTAAATTGTATTTTTGTCCCTAAGAGCCATGCCAAAGATTTTAAAACATCCCTTGCTATTTCGCTTCCCCCTTTTAAATAATATAGTGTAATTTGTCTCTTTCACTGACTTATTACAGTTCAGAATACCAAAGCTGTTATATAAACGTGTCACATTTTATCTATAATTTGTGTTTATTTAGCAAAAATATTTGTTTATTTGAGAGCGTGAAAGTTATCGCTCCTTTCCCTCCACTTGGAAGCTTTCCTATAAAATAAAGGTTAGTATCAGAGCTTTTAATTTAATTAAGATTATTTATGCATGACCAAATTATCTATTGCATATATTAAATTCTGTCTTTCTTTCTGTGTTTGAACGTTTGCACAGTTGCAGCACATTTTTTATTTGCATTTTAAAATCACTTAGAATTGCAATATGAATGCGGGACTTGCACCAAACGACGCCTAAAAGTACGGATATTTATTTTCCAGCCATCGATTTTTGATTACGCGTCGAATCGTTCCACAAATTCGTTATTAAAAATGTGGCTAAATTTTATACGAAAAAATTTTGTCGTCAAGGGCGACGGCATTGTTGCTAATCTAGCAAAATTATGTCTATATCTAAAAGCAATAACATGAACTTTGTTATTATATTTTAAATAAATTGTGAGAACTCTTCTTATATATTTTGAATGCATTTTAATCGATGATGGCTTAATTTTAATGATAGGTTTGTTTACTGCAGTGCCATTTCTAAGGCGTGGAAGAAATGCGAAGGAACATACGACCGCTAATATTTTATTTATTTAGCTTTTTGTTTTGTTTAACTTGACGACGAAAGAACTTAGTAAGTAGCTTTTATAATTCACACATTTTTGTAATCAATATAAATGCACCGGCCATGCGTCATATATCTTGCTTAATTATCGAAATAAATTATTCATAATCATTGTCAGTATAATAATTTGCCTTAAACTGTCCAATAAAATTTGCAAACAAAAAGATATTTTCAATATACGCGTGAATTATCTTCCTGTTTGAAATGTTGAGTTGCCCATCATTACAATGTATTGGAGTCATTTCTGACTTAAAGTTTTTATGCTACGTGTTTATTTGTTTTAAATTTACATGAAACTTTTCACATAAATTCTCAATCGGTTTTTGTGCTTCATGATTTTGTTTCATTTTGAACTGTTTAAATGCACTTGAAAGTCTGATTCTAATAATACAAAAATCCGAGATCAACAATGCCAGCTACCATAGCAACCTCTTTATGAAATGTCGAAAAATCTGAAAAAATCTACTATAAACTTAAAATATGAGGGGAGAGAATGGAAGAGAGAAAAGGAGGAAGAATGGGAAGTGCCTTAAATTTAATATTTAATCCATGCATACCTGTCATATTGACGGGCTTTTGTACTAGTAATAATAATAAATAATAATTTTATTTCTCATACTTTTAGTAACCTTTAAATGGAAATTGCCTTCTTTAAATACTCCTAGCGAAGATATTTAGCAAGTTCTAAGGTTAGCATCCTCTCGTATCAAAGGGTAACTTTGTTGCCGTTATAGTTTCTAATGTTTCTGCCATGACTGAAAAAACGAGATATTTCCTTGACAAAGGATCTCTCCGATATTAAACAAGTGAGGGTATATTGCAGAGCATATTACATACGGCGGTTTTTTTCTTTTTTAGGATTATGACATCATCATAAGATTACATCTTTGGTTGAAATTGACAGCCTCGTAATAGTCTACAAGTTCCCTTTAAAAGAATTAGTTGTACCCGCAAAAACTTTTTCGAAGTCAGTCAGAAATCTGCATGTTTAACAGTAATAAAAGCCCATTTCTCCTTAAAAAATTAGACAACTGACATTTTGAATTTCATATTTGTTTTTATAATTTATATGTGCAATTTTAATTGCACCTCCATTAAGAAAAAAGTCACATTCCAGTACTGAAATAAAGAAAGGAGATTTTTTTCTTTTGGTCAATCGTTAAAATTGCCCACAGCCCACACGCAATTTACTGAATAATAATACTCTCCAATTATTAACGTTGCAATCCATTATTGCTACAACTATAATTTAGATGCTTCATAAAAAGCGCGAAGCGAATAACGCAATTATTCTGTCTATTTGAAGGCTTAACAGACGCTAATTCAATCGGAGGCAACAATGCGGGTCGCCTTGGCAACATCCGGAAAGAGTACGAAAAAGCCATAAAATTTCAAGAAGAAACGCGTGTTTCTGTTAAATTCTTCCGTGTAACATCTAAACATTGCAAGAATAAGATACTTTATAGTTTTTGCCGTCGAATAAAGCAAAAAAGGAGAAATGCAGTCCATATTTACCTATTTTAATGAATAAAGGAAATAAACCTTGCACCATTCAAAATCGAAACTCCTGCGTAAGCGTATGGGAATATATAATTACTTACAGGAGTCGAACCTGGGACACTTCCGTAAACGAAAATAGTTTTCCCGGGGTCTCCTAGTTGGCAGAAATAATATGGCGTTTACAGTATTTCTGTATGACAAACTGTTTAAGAGATAAAAGGGGGAATAGAGAAACGGACGGACATTGAGTAATTATATATAAAGATATAAAAGATGCTATGTAATAATATATTTTACATTTAAAAGCAGTGGACTCGTTTCTATGTCATTTTTATTTTATATTGTTAAAAATCGGAAAATTTACCCTCTTTTTAGGCGCGTTCCGCTTCCAGCATGAGTGCCTATTGGCTTCGGTTTGTCCGTCCGTCCGTTCTCGGCTTCTACAGAACGGATTTTCATGAAATTTGACATTAAGAGCACAGTCAAAGACAATAATAAAATCACATAAATGAATCACGTACGCCAATCAGGGGTATCACTTTACTGGTGACAAAAATATGAACTTTCCGTCATATCTCGTCAAGTATTAGTCATATCAAAATAGTTTTCAAATAAAACTTGTAGAACTAGTCGAGTATTTCTTTTTCCACACATTTTTTATCGTAGCAGTAGCCGTTATCAAGAAAATTAAACAAGAAAGTCTTAATTCGAGTTAAACAAAAATATTTTGCATGGTTACTTCATCATTGTTGATAAGATAAATAAACAACATCAAGTTCAAAAACTTTTGTATAGGTAATAATTTCTTTCAAATACTCCATTGCGCGAAACGCGCCCATTTGTGATACGCTGTACACTTTCCTAACTTGTTCTGATTAAAAACAATTGTTTGCTTTAATTCGACGTGGATTAGAATTCTTTTTTTATATAAACCTCGTTTTTCCGCAACAAAAGTATTTGTCTCCAGAGCTCCTATTTTAATTTTAACTAATTTAAAAATGCAAATTTATAATGCCCTGCAGCGATATCTTGCTTTTCTTATAGAATTGAAACGAAGGCTTTGGAAAAAAAACAATATTACTCCTCAGCAGCTCATCCTAGGTCCAAAATTATGCCACGTGTGACCCTCATATAGACCAATCTACCATGAAAATTGGGCTTCTCCAAGTTGCAGGATTTTCTAGATGTTGGCCGAACAGACAAACATAAGCGATTTTTTTTCTCAAAAAAGCGCTAAAAATCCAATTAACCAACCCTGTATGGTGTTATGTAAATTTCCAGCAGGTATATTTAATGCATTTCTTTCATAAAATTTAATTGAAGAAGCTATTTTGTAGTTTATGTAGAAACTAGTCTAATTGCCCGCCGAGTCTGACGGGATTGCATGAATTAAGTATTAACTCAAAATTAAATTTATATAAAAGATTAACGAACCACCGCATATATGCACTAAAAAGGGAAAAATAAATTAAAAATTCATCCAATTAAATGATACAGAAAATTAAAATTATTTTGGGCATAAAAAATTGTGGCAAATAATTATTAGTGATGATTTGTTTTTTAAGGATTAATTTTACTTTCTAAAATATATTTATTTATGTGAATTTTGTACTTCTTGTTTTTCATTTTAGTGCACACCGATGATTGTTTCATTATTTTTAAGACAAATTGTATTTTTGTTTTTAGGGGCAGGTCTGTGAATTTATGGTTGTATTTATTACTTTTAGCCTACTTTCCAATCATTGAAAAGTAGTCTTACGAGTTCGGCCGGGTGTCCGTGTGTGTCCATGTTGTATGTGTGTGTGTGTCCCCTAACATCTTATTCATGGATGAACCTATTTCAACTAAATTTAGTAGTACATAGAATATGCACATAAATTGATGACAAACTTGACAGATTTGGACCAGACCGACTAAGCAGGGGTGCCACTATTGCAAAGTTAAACTTTTCGGTAATTATGAATTTGGAAGGAATAGGCCCAACCGATTTCAATGAAATTTTATATGAAGTAAGCATGCAACATAAAATAACAAAATCAGGATGTTTAGTATAGATATAGAGAGCAGAGTGGCCACAATACAAGCGATAAAAAAATTATTTTTACACGTATTTGTGTTGAGCTGCTCATATCGATTTTCATCGAATTTAATACTTATAATATACACAAATATACAAAACCATATTAGCATATGTAAACCAAATCAACGAAACAGGGATGTCTCAATTACAAAGTAAACTCTTTCAATAATTAAGAATTTTGAAGGAATTGGCTGAACGGATTTCAATTAAATTTTGTATATAAGATTTGTACAACATATCATAACAAAATCAAGATGTTAAAAGCGGAGATAAAGAGCAGGACTACCACAATAAAATGTTAAATAATATTTTTACACGTATTTCCAGAGAACTGACCCAATGGATTTTAACCAAATATAGCATATTTAATCTTCATATAAATAAATAACCAAAATGTCATATTTCAACCGGGTCGACAAAACGGGGTTACCATAATATCAAGGTTAGAATATTTCTCTAACTATGAATTTGAAAGGTATTGGCTGAACAGATTTCAAAGAAAATTCGTGTAGGACGAATATAGAATGGGAAAACGAGATGAATATATTTAGAACGGATCAAAAAAGCAAGGCTACCACAGTATAAAGAAAAATAATTATCTGATTTCAAAGTTTATATATTAGTATACGATTATACTGCGACGAATTTGGCGAAAAGCACTTCTGTATCACGGGAAATCTGTGTACACCCCTACTTGTTATATATTAAAATTGTATTGAAAGTAAAGTAGGCAGATTAGTTCTTTCCAGAATTACTTGTTATTAATGAAATTAATTTTTCTTACCACGATTATTACAACAATTGTGCCAAAATAAAAAATATAACAAAAAAAGTCAATACTATTAATGCTATAAATTTTGAATGGCAAACTTATTTCAAATACATACAACAAGAAATGCAACGAAACGTTCAGAGAATAGGGCTTTGTTTTGTATAAATAAAACTCAGCTATATTGATAAAATTTGAAGTTTGGAAACATTTTATGGAAAATCTTAGCCCAAATTTGTTTGCAAAGACTTTTTCCCACCTTATTTAATTTTGGCTCACACATTTCAATGAATTTTAATTAGAAAACAAAGTACCTCTTCGATTTCTTGTCATAGCAGAGGTTTTTCTCGTTTCAAAAATATTCCCATCGAAAGAAAACGTCAAATTTTTGCGTTAAAAAACTAATTTGTTAATCGAATCGACGCGTATTCAAAAATCCATGTTAGGAAAACAAAATTTAGTACTTTCAGGGGTTCTTTGGCTAAAGTCTCGAACTCCTACGATGATTCTGTCATTTTAAAATTCAAATGATTAATACGCTACGCTCATATCAAAGCGTGACGGATTTCTAAAGTAAGCGTTTTATTAATATCGATTATATTGTATTCCACTAAAACTAATTTTGTATATTATTTTACCAGCCCAGTTTATGTCGTCTCAAATAAAATCCAAATGAATGTTACGTGCCGCTGCGAAACACGCGATTTAAACACCTCAGGCATATTTCAAAAAGTCGCGAAGTAACGATAAATGTATTATTGAAAGTCACCAATTCTGCAAGAGCGTCGGTACTCTTTAATACAGAGGTGGGCCTTATCGACATGGCGCATAACGGGCCGCATCGGTGGTCGCGGATACTTCGGCGGGTCGATTGAAAGTTGTCAATGTTTTGGCGGGCCGGATTAGAGTTACCTAGAGATTCTGTAGTGTCGTGTGAGTAAAAAACAAGTGCAAATGAAATTTCTTAGGGTTTACATTTCAGATTTAAAAGGTTTATTATCATAATTTTACCAAAAAACATTAATTTGTGCTTTAAATTTTACGGATCGTTTTTTCATCATAGCTTCCCGGACCTCATAAAATGCTCAAACGGTGGTTTGCGAGAGGAGAGAGGATTTTAGGGGGTTCGCAAGCACTCTTCGCTAAGGCACGTGATTTTATTCTGATTTTAAGAATCCTGCCGGTTTTAATTTATCTACATGTTTTGTTAAAAAAATAAAGAAAATTCTGTAGCTTATCAACGCACAAAAACATTTTTACAAACGAGGTATTTTTATGTAATAAAAACAAAGAAGAAATTACATCTCAGTAGTGATTAGTACTTCAAAAAATAACTGTAAACTACATATTGCCTGAGTGTTTTGCTACACATACGTAGTTGTAAATAAAATAATTTATAGCGCTAATCTAGTATTTATAAAGAGAACAAAATATAAAACTCTTTTATTATTAATTTCCTTATCATCGTCATCTCCCCTCCCACCTTTATGGAGAAAGCAGGAGTGTTCTTTTTGCTTCTCGAATATTCCCGGGGGGTCGCGGCGACCAAACATCCGGACTGAGGGTTCGCCTGACGAATCTGCCCGAGAACCACTGCTCTAAAGAAGCGTTTCCAACAGTTTTGGAGCCGCGAAGTCCCGCGATGTCTGCGGACCATCTCTCTATGAAAAGTTCATGCATTGGTCATTCGTTGTAGAGTATGTTCAAGTTGGAACATTAATCAGAACTCAGTGCTGGATCAAACAAGTTATAGATAAAAATAAACATCATGTCCTACTCAACTCACAGACACCAGAGAAATAACGCGCGGACCCCTAGGGGTCCAGGGACCACCGGTTGAGAACCACTGCTCTAAGGACCGCATTCGGCCCTTGGGTTGACCACCGTCGCCTTAATCCACGACTTCGCGACCCCCCCGTTGCCACACCACTGAAAGCCGCGGCCGGAATAGCGATTGTGTCATCGCCGCCTTCGCATTCGAGGAATTTGTTTTGCGTTCTCATCCTTGGGCAAGGTCGATCGAATTAATCGTCTATGTAATTCGCTGCCAAGATCGCGGAAAGCGGGCGGAATTCCAAGGCGGAATAAATCACGGCGAACGCATTTGCATTTGTTGTCGTAAGAAAACACGCCGCCCGTCTGCCCGCTCCTTCGATTCGGAATGCCGTGGGTTTTATACGCCTCTCCAAATAGGTCGGATTCCCGCTGCGACGGATCGAAAAAAAATTCGAGATTTATTTTCTTTAAACACTCGATCGATTCTTTTTCGCCCGCGTTTTGGATTCGGTTCAATTAAGCTCCTCCCCATCCCAGTTCGCTATTTGCGCAACCCCGCGATGCGTTTTTATTTCCACATTTCGTTTCGACATTGTTTTAAAAGCGCTTTCCTCGACCCGACTTCCTTTATTTGGTCGGATTGGAGAGTTTTATTTTTCAATATATCGCGTAAGAAATTCATCGCTAATTCATGCACGAGTGGGGGTTTACACGTTAATTAATGTTGAAATACGATTCCCCCCTCTTTCTCGTCCGGTTGATGGCGATATGCTATATAATGGACAGCGACGAACGATGCATACTTATGAGGCAAGTTTGCCGCGTATTTTGCTGTCGAATTATGAGAGAAAAGCTGTCATATATCGAGTCCGAGGTTTTACCGAGCCGCGTGTTTCACGCCGCATGGTCGAAGCTCTAAGTTGGAGACAAGAACTCGATCGCTTGCGCTTCGTGCTTAGCGAGACACTTCCGTTTCAAATAGATTTAGTTTTCGAGATAAAGAATTTTTCGGTCAAATTCCTGTTTTTTTCATAAAATTAAGATAAAGCCGCGAAAAAGTTTTTGTTGTCATTTGACTCTGCAAAAATTATTGAAAAAGCATCTTCTATGAATGTCCATGCAACTGTTTACTCACTTAAATAGTTTCCTTTTTGAGGTGGTATTCGCAAATGAAAGTTTTACATAAACTCGCGCTATAAATACGACTTAAAAGGAAAGAAATATTTCACGCCAATTTAGCAAACGGAATAAAATGCGGAAACGGATGACGTAAAGGCAAATTAACATCTTTTATTCATGTTTTAATTTTTAAAATTTTCAGTTAATCATCGAGTTTGAGCATACTATTCGTATTCTCTACAGATTTAAACATAATAAGTGTTGTAAATAAACTCCTTCCTTTTCTTGTAATATTCCGTGCCAATGCGCAATATTTAGACGCTTGAAACCTAATTCCATGCCTCCCTTACTTATGTGGCTCACCATGGCCCAAATCGACAGGTACTGGAGAACATTTTTGCTAAAGTAGGAGAAAAAACAAAAACGAAATATGCAAAGAACAGGTGTACAGAGTTTTTTCTGGGACGAGAAGTTCATTTAGGTAATATCGCTAAAACATCTACTCTGGAATTGCATGCCACATTAATTACATGTGAATGTCACGCGTGAAAGATGTATAAAAGACTGCTAAAAAGTCTGAAGTGTAGTAAACGAAGGAGAACGGAAATTATTATCCTGGATAATAATGAATATTCATCGCTCATGTCTCTTTCATTCCTTGTTTATCGGCCAAATTTTCAGCTCGACGCGCATTGACCCACGTTAAAACCGATCTACCTAAGGGCAGGTCTACTGAAAGTCATCTAGCTATGCAAGAACATGAATTTCAATGTACGAATATTTCGAATCGAAACCGGTTTCGAATTTCTCGATTTTTAAAATACCACCGTCCTCGTTAACCTTTCTGTCACATTACTTTCTGCAAATTTTTTTCGCTGCAATTGTAGGCGGGACTGTCTCCTCGCTGAAATTCGCAGATTTTTTCTTTAGTCATCACTTATCGCAAGAAATATTCTTTGTGAATTTTCGCCAATATTTAGAAAAATATTATCTGACATTTAAATAATTAGAAACGACGCTGATATTTTCTGCCTTAGTCTGTTTCAAGGGATTTCCCTATTTAGAGGACTTAGAATAGCATTTTAATATGTAAATTTGTGTGATCTATACGTAAGTCTACAATTACAAAACCTAATAAGCGGGTGTTTTTATTAAGTGAGGTTATTAAAGCATTAATTTCAGCCCGCGAGTTGAAGGCTCCTTAAATTAATTACTATGACTGCTCAAAATACGTAAAGACCAATTGTATTAAAAGAAACAAGCGAGCTTTAAGATTTAAAAGGCGTCCTTGTTTATGATCTATTCTTATTCAACGAGTTAATTAGCCCGGTCTTGGATTCCTTTTCTCGGCGCGTCCGTGAAGTCAAGGATGAATGGGATTGACTATTGAAAAAGTAGAGATTGAAATTTGCCGACAGCTTTCCGCTATTATAGTTTTAATTTTATTCTGACGGATACAATGGGAGGTCGTACGTGGATGGAGGAGCTATTGATTCATGCCTGCAACCCTGAGCTTCCACAATTATGCGCAGCATCTTTGACTACGCAGGCGCTTTAAAGTTTCCGAAGTGACGCAACGCCGCTAATGTGTTTGAGAACAAGCTGTTGCATTCATACTGCGAGGCTTTTTAAGCAGGCGACTTAAAAAAATCGTAATGTTATTTTTTTCTCGTTTAGCTTTGAACTTTGAACAGCATCTTTTAGAGAAACTGCTCTCGCGTGGCGAAAGTGAAAGTGTGAACACATTCACCCGATACGATTCGGCAAGATGAACCCCCTCAAGCGAGACTTTAATCTATGGCATTTAAATCGCTCAGCGTGACTTTTTTTCGCAAGCACAAAATACTTTATGCATGCATTCACTTTAATATTTTTTGTACTTTAATTATCATTTCAAAAATTTCCAAAACATTATGTCGTATTTAAACTTGTTCATTTTATATAATAAAAAATAAATACATACATTCAATCCAATTTCTACTATGTGCTGCTCCTCCGACGTTTAGTAGTTCAGCTGCGTCTGGTACACATACTTCTTTACCCGGTATATAAATTTTATGGAATTTATTTTTCAAATAATCACTGATAGGTAGAATTTTATACAATAGGATCTCTATTTACAATGTCTTTATCGGTATTATCTACAAAATGCAAAAATTTGCTCAACAAATAAAATCTTTCTTCACTCATTACATTTGGAATAAATGACATTTCTAATATATGTTTTCTACTAAAATACATTCTGAGAGTTGGTTTTTTAATGATTCCCATCAAAATTAGCAAAGCAAACCACTTTTGATAGCGCGATTTTTTAAAGACGTGATCTTATTTTTCTCGCGGGCAAGGAATTGTTCCGCGTAACGATTAGTTTCAACCACTATGAGGACAATTAGATCATCAAAAAATAACTCAAAATATCTTAAGGGATAATCTGTTGATAAAACCTGCACTATTTGTTTTCCAACTAAATCACACGCAAAAGGCCGAGGAGGGTTAGCACTGTCGACATCTCCCCAAATATTCTCTTGAATATTCACAGTGGAGTGAGTTATTTCTTCCAATTCCTCTTCGGAACTGGAATCAATAGAGTATCCGTTCGAATCTTCAGAATATATATCTACACTACTTTCACTCTATTTCTCCAAAACACTTCCCAATCCGCCAACTCACGAGAGCTACAAGCCATGGTGAACTAAATAGGGGTTCGGCTAAAGGACAGACCCAAGATGAAAAAATAAAATAAAAAAAAATGCCCGACGCAAATGCAGGCACTAAGAAACCTCGACCATCAGCTCGAAGCATCGTAAACAAGAGCCAGGAAGATGAGAACTCTTATGAAAGTCTGAGATGCAACGCACGAAAGATAAGAGGCCTGAGGGGCCTGAGTAAGCACTGCCACGGCCAGGTCCGAGATAGAAAAAAAAAATAAAAAAAATACTAACACGTAAACACAGACAACGAGAAACCACAGAACGAAAGCAGACAGCATTGGCTTGCATATTCACTCTCTGAAAGCACATAAATCAGAGCCGTAGCGATAACAAAACTTAATGAAAATTTCGGACGCGTATGGTGTGTCGCACACGCTGGAGGCATGGGAAAGAGAGGACGTGAATGCTACGTCGCACAGGCTGGAGGGGGAGTGGTGGCCAACCTTAAGCATACCATGCGCCAATTTTTTCACAGACGAGTTCAGATGCGCCATATAACTCAAGCACGTTTTTTACCTTCTTACTTTCACGTTTGGGGTTGTAAAATAGGGATAGGGGTAGGATCTGCTTTACTTAAGGGAGGAAAAGGAATAACTCAAAATGTAAAATAGGGGTAGGATCTGCTTTGCTTAAGTGAGGAAAAGGAATAACTCAATCACGCAATTCAATTAATTAATTTACGCCATTTCAAAAGACATGTTTATTGGAGCACCAATCTACAATAGTTAGAAATAATCTCTTGAACAAGAGTGTGATCGCTGTCGTGGACCCAATTGGTGGTGCTACAGCTGCCGGAGAGTCTCGTTTGGTGAAGATAACTCTGGGCCACAGTTGTTGGATGTGATGAGAGAGAGAGAAAGCTCTGAGCGAGATGAAGCACTGAGAGCGAGATCAGCTTGGAACTTGGAGTTGTCTGTTCTCTCTACTCACTAGAAGGGGTCCTGGAATATGATTTATAACAGTGGTGGCCCTTTTAAATAAAGGTATGCTTATTGACATAATCAACATTTTTAAATGGTTTAATTATTGTATGAAAAACAATATCTATTACAGCACAAAAACATTACTTACCTTGATTGAAACTTTTGCGCCTGCTTGGATTTCGCTAGTTTTTTAATGTTTGGTGTTAAATTTGTCACTGAAAGCAGCAGAGAGTTCTTCAAATTTGAGTCAGTTATTCGCGACCTTGTTTTGCTTTTAATCAATTTCATGGATGAAAATGCTTGTTCACATCTGTATGTCGTTCCAAAGCGACATATATAACTTTTTGCATATTTTCTTAGCTCTGGGAAATGTTCACTGGGTAATGAATGCCAGAAATTAATTATATCAGAAGCATTTTGATCTGGAAAAAGCTCATCAAATTTCATTTTCAAGAATGAATTTGTTTTTAAATCAATCAGTTCCATTTGTATGTTACTAGGCATCTGCATTACGTTTTGTTCACTAAGTGAAAATGGGTTTATAAAAGCGAGCATGCAATCTTCTTCTTTAGTAAAATCATGAAAACGACTTTCAAATGACTCTTGCAATATCTTGATTTTTTCAATATATTTAGTCAAACTGCTATTATCCGTAGCACATTCACTCTGCTCTTTCAAATGTGGAAATTGACTTAAATCCTTATTTTCTAACTGGGAGATGAACAGTTTTAATTTCATTTTAAATGAACTGATGCTATTTACTAAGCTGGGAAATAATTTATTCTTTCCTTGTAGTTTTAAATTTAGATCATTGAGATGGCTAGTAACATCAATTAAAATGCCAAATCAAATAGACAGTTATTGTCAAATAATAGGGTTCTTTCATCAGGTAGTTCATTTTCCTGTTCCAAAAAATTAGAAACGGCATTTTTTAATTTCCAAAATCTACTCAGAACCTGACCTCTAGAAAGCCAGCGCACTTCACAATGAAGGATAAGTTCACCATATTCCAAATCTAACAATTCACAGTATTCTCTGAATTCTCGTCTGTTTAATGCTCTTGCTCTAATTTTATTCACAAATTTCACAACTGGCAACATAACGTGCTGCATATTTAAAGTTTTCCCACACAGTGCCTCTTGGTGTATAATGCAGTGATATTTCGGTATAGGACGTTTTAAAAAAATTTCAAGCAAAGTTGTAGCGCCATTGACTTTACCTATCATTGATGGCGCTCCGTCAGTACACACACTGATAAGTTTGTTATAATCTAATTTTAGATCTTCTAGGCATGATTTCACCTTTTCAAATATGTCTGATCCTCTTGTTTTACCATGCAATGACTCCAGGCTGGCAAGTTCTTCAAAGACATTAAAATTATCATCAATTCCTCTTATAAAAATGTTTAACTGGGCAACATCACATATGTCCGTTGATTCATCCAAAGCTAGAGAAAAGAAAGTACAAGAATGGACAAGGTCTTCCAGTTGCTGAGATACATCCTGAGAGAGTTCCTCGATACGTCTCGTAACTGTCTGCCTTGATATAGCAATTTCGTCTGCTTTCCTTTCAAAAACTTTATTACCAAGATGGCGTGCAAATATTTGGAGACAAGGCTTAACAATTTCTTCTCCATCAGAAAAAGGTTTCTTTTTTTCGCCAATGCTAAAGCAATTTCATATGACGCTTCTGTCATCGCCAAGTCTTCACTACTTACTTTAACCAATATATTTTGTCTTTTTCTGATTTCTTCCTTTTTCTTAGTTACATATTCTTTTCGTAACTCAGACCCAAGAACAAGCTTCATTTTTTCTTCTATATTAGTCTGATGCTGTGTTGTATAGTGTCTCTTAAGATCATGTTTTCTATTATGTGAAAGAGTACTTTCACAAACAATGCAAAACGGTTTTCTTGATGAACTTGCTATAAATAGCAACTCATTTTCCCACTGTTTATTGAATTCGCGCTTACAATCACTTTCTTGGCTTCTTTTGCTCATTTTATTTTGCACTGTAATGGACAACAGGAATTTAAGCATAGAAAGGTATAAAACTAAAAAAAAGTGAAAAAGAACAAATAGATCACAAGTACGTACGTCGTATCACACAGAATATCAATTATGTGGAATTTGAATTCTATGTTCGCGTCAAGAAAAAGTAGTGGCGCTCTTCTTTGACAAACGTAATATATATTTAATCTTGAATCTGTCTTTCAATCACTCTCAATACAAAAACCACGCTAGTACACTCAATAAAACACTGCTTCAAACTCCACGCCACGATGGCTCACTCAGAACTGACTGACCATATCGAACGCTCGCCGCTCATTCGCACGTGACTTCAAACATATGATGTGTTGCTAGTGCGCGGTGTTTGCGATCGTTTGAGCAGGAACGCGCAATGGAAACACCGATAAAAATATTCGTACGTTTGTAAACCCGCCTAAAGTAACATCTCACAAGTTCCATTCTAAGTTTCAGACACCGAGAAGTTGAACATTACCGAAGGCTGTACGAATTGAACTGAGATCACTTTGGTGTTAAAATATTAAGATGGATTCAGTTATGACAACTATTTAAAAAAAATAAGTAGGCGCAAGGATGCGCCACTTGTAATCATCCAATGCGCCACGTTTGGCGCATGCGCCACGGTTTGGCCACCCCTGGCCTAAAGTATGCACTCACACTCGCGCAGTTTAGGTTTTACGCTCTTTGCTAGTACATTGAAGTAATTCGTCATCATATTCCAAAGTAAAATACGTTTCACAGACTGGAACCTATTGCTGGAAGAGTTGTGTCAAAAAAAACGGTCTAATTCTACTTTTTCTAAGAGAAATATGTGCTCAAAATGTCATTGTCCCTTGATGCCAATAAAATAAAATTGGTACATGTAATTTGAGAGCGTAAGATAAAAACAATTGATCACATTATAATTTATTGAATTTTGTAAAGTATTCAATATTACGATTAATTTAACTGAAAGTGAATTATTACACACGAACTTAGCTGTCTACTTTCGTTTTATTTTAAAAGAACCGGAACGATGGAAAAAGCTCTGCAAACTAGTGAGCTTACCGTTGAAATCTATCATAATTCTATCTATAATTTCAAAAATAAGTATGCCACGTTTACCCAAACGAAAGATGGGAATTTATACGTTGATTGATAATTTTAAAATTGTGGGTAATCCTTATAAGAATATGTAAATTAAAACAACTTATGGATATAATTTGACGTTATTAAAATTAAAAACAAAACAAAAAATAAAAGAACACAGTTTAATCACGCTTCGACTTATCGTTTTAATATATTTTTTAACAACGCCGCATTATATCCATGTTATGGAATTCCGCGATGTCTCGGCCTTGTCTACTAATTTTATTGTAACTGCAAGTGCAGCATCTTAGGCCAAACTTTGTTGAAAGTTGAATGCTTGCTTCTTAAGTAACTTCTTCGTTAAAAAAACTTATGTTGAATAAGTCGAAATACGATTAAACTTTATAGCTCTAACTGTTGTTTTTATTTTTATTTTAAGAACGCCACATTATACTCATATGATGGAATTCGGCGAAGTCTCTGCCTCGTCTATTAATTTTAAAACAATTTACTCCTTGGACAATTTTTTGCAATGTTGCCTATTAAATAAATTCAGGGGCGTGAATATTTTATTGAAAGCGCCTTATACTTAGGGTGATCATAAGTCCCGGTTTAGCCGGGACAGTCCCGGATTTTAGATGTCCCGGAGTCCCGTCCAGTTTGGTATTTGTCCCGGTTAAAAATTCTTTTTATATTTTATTTCATAAATATGGTATAAACGAATCACATTCCACCAGTTTTATATAATTACACATTAAAACCATTTATTATGAATTAAAATCTCATCTTTCAATTAAGTTTAAATAAGTACAACCCGTAATGGTTGCCTAGAGATGCGAGGTGTGCAGCGCACTCCGGCAGCCAAGTATACGAGCTTCGAAGCAATTATTTATGTTGAAGGTCACGCCTATTTACTTTCATGAATTAAGTTTATCTAAAACGTTATATTTAACTGTTATCACGCCATAATATTTTTTCTGGTAAATTTTCTAAATATTTGGGGTGCGTTTTATAGTCCGAAAAATACGGTAAATATAGCTCTAAAATATTTTTTCCCACCAATTTTATCACCAATTCTGTAATAATGTTGTCCATATAATGTTAGAATTTGAAAGAGTTATGGCTACTTTATCAAGGATATCATGGCCAAGCTGCGCAGAATTTATCTATTTGGGATTTAAGCGACAAAAAACTAAAGATCTTATATTGTCCCGGTTATGTCCCGGTTTTTCTTCTCCAGAACACGTTGTATCCCGGTTTTACTTCCTCAGAATCTGGTCACCCTACTTGTACTGTCCGAGTGGAAGAAAAAGGAAAACTCTGACAAATTTCTTATTGATTGATTGATTGTTACTTCCCTTTATTTCACACGCACAGGTGAGTTTGGATTTAAAAAACATTCATATTGATTAGTTTATATTTAGACTCTTCGTCGCTGATTATATCCATGCAAACTTCAAATGTTGCAAACGATGTCACTTATTATTATAATTTTTTTGTCTTAATTCCGCAGCACCGCGCCGTAGGTCCAGACGATGAGCCATTGCCCCCTCTGGACGGCGAGGTCGCCAACGCCTCCACTGCCACCAAGGCCCTGGTAGCCAGTGCGGAGGACGGTTCTGTGTTGGTGAGGGAGGTTAGGGAACGTAAGGTCAAGAGCAGAGAGGAGAAGGAAGAGGTTCTAGAGACAGAGGACGTGGTCCACCTGGGCGACATCACAGACGAGGTAAGCCGACGCGTTCAGACGCGAAAACAAAAGAAACGATCCTTCTCGTTCGAGTTAGCTGATGTTTAAAGAACGTTTTATGACAGTCATAAATATCCAAGAGGTTTCGATCAAATTACTGTCTCTTGAATTCTAAAAAAATCATTCGAATTGGTTCTTAGTCTGCAGACGTAGCAGTACCAATAATATGGGAAATTCCTATTTTATACGTTTTTCTTCATAACTGCATATCTTACATTAATGTGAATATTTCTGTTAAATCATGACAAATGGATGAAATCGCCAGAATTTCCGGAAGTTGCCCAAAACATCCCACTTTTGTAAAATCGTAATAAAAACATCCCACATTTATATTCATAGGTATACTACGAAGGTCCCTCAATGGTTATAGCCCAAAACATCCCACTTTTCAAGGTGGGTGAGAAGGGGAGGATTTGAGGGTTAAGAGAAAGGAGGCGCCCCCTGTGGACATAAGTTTGGGTGATAGTCTCTCTGACAAATACGATATTTATTTATTAGCTTCAGTGATTTCTCAGTGTTCTTGTGAATTCACTTAACAGTGCAACGAGATCATTTTGAACTTAAATCACTACTTTTAAACATTTTAGTTATTTTCACTCCAAGAAAGACGTGGATTATAAAGTTATATCTAGTAAAAGGGATGGTGAGTGTTTAGTGTTTAATAATTATAATTACCAAAACATTCGCACTATAAGAAGACTGCCAATAATGTCTGGCGCTGTTGCACTGTGGTCTGTTATACTACGATCACGACTAATTTGGAAAAAACTACAATAACCGAGATGTATAAGTCCGATCATGGTCACGACAGTGTGGAGAACTTAGTATTGGAGAGATGTTTTGAGCTGTCTCTAAAGTGGGATGTTTTTGGTGTCTGGTAAAGAATGTGGGATGTTTTGGCCAACCTCGGAATTTCCAACAGGAGTTAATATTTATTGGATGAAATGACATCTTCGTCATTTTTCGTAGTGTTCGTTTGGCGTTTAAATGTTTTCTGTGAGCCCTCAGCAAGGAGAATTTTATCCAGAATTCATGCAAACCGCAAAAATTGTTCCAAATTAGAGTTATTTGCTCCTGAAGTGTTGATACAGTTTGACTCATCCCACACTCTTTTAGATAGCATTATTATAAGTAATGTATATTAATACCAGCTGGATTCCTTTTGCTTTGTAATGGTTGATTTCGTGCACGCTACAAAATATTTCAAATTTAAGTTATTTTGTGGCTGTAATGGAAAATATCATTTAGGTAACTTCTCTATCCAATAATTTTCTATTAAATATGAATTATTTGCATGGAAGTCAAAATGCAACGGTTTTAAATAGCCGATAAATGTTTGTAGTCCACAGATTTACATAGAAAATTTTTATTGCAGAAGCAAGATGAATCTTTATCACCGTAGCTGGAATATCGCATTTATTGCAGTATGATGCATTTAAAGCGTTGTTTCCAAAAATCTTATTAAAAATTGAAGTATTGGGTCAACTGTTTCATCATAAAAAAAATTTTCGGTAACATTTATAATCATAGACGCTATGTATAAAGTGCATTGATCTAGTTGATCTCTTTAATAGATATATGACATTCATTACCTTAAACTCCATTTTCTATTAGTTCATGAATATATTTATAATTTACCGAAGCTCTAGTTTGGAAAGAATCTACAATTTTCAGGTAAGTACATTCATTAAAAGACTAATATTTTATTTTGTTTTATTTATAATTGATCAAAAAATAGTCTTGGTTCCACTAAATTTATTTGGATTAAATGGTCTCATGGATAAACCTTGAGTTTTAATGAATTTTGATGAAATTTTGTACTGCATTTTATGCATAAGAGGCAATTCCCTGAGTGAATGAAGTTATACAAACAGAATTCTTAGTTTATAAAAGAAACTCCGTAACACATCAAAACTCATTTTTATAGTTTTTTTACAAAATTCATGTTAAATTCATTGTTCGAGTAATTGCCATGACAATCATCAACTCTTTACGAATTCAACGGGAACAATCGAGCTCGTCTTATGGCTGAAAATTTTCAAGAATAATGAATTAATTTGTTATCCGATCAGGAGAGATTTCATATATTTGCAGCATCCTACCAGATTTCGCATGTGTGTAATATACCAAACATTTCTCCCATTCACTAAAGAATTATCGAGCTCGTCATATGGCTGAAAACAATTTCCAGAATAAGCGCTTAAGTTTTAAAAATTGAAAAATTAAGCAATTGTATAAGGTATCTCCTATTGCCACAATAAGATTATAAAAAATCTGATGCGTATTTCGGCTACAAAACCATCTTCTGTAGCGATTTACCTTAAGTAGATAGTAAAATCATCTCCCAGTATTTTCTTTTTTTCTCGTAAAATAATTTTGTTTTAAATACCAAACTTGAAATTCCTGCGTCAGATCTCCGGAAATAATAATTGCATGGAGTATTTCTTCGCCAGCTCCTTTGAATCTTTTGAACACTGTGATCGATTCGAATTAATGTCAACAAGTGGTTTAATTTAAAAATAAATCTTTCCTTTCTTCTTCTCTTAGCCAAACTCCAAATTTCTCATAAATTTACTAATCTTGATAATGACCCTTTTTCGTAGTTTCGTAGTTTTTTGCGATGTTTACCTTTTAGAGCAGAGGTCGGGAACCTTTTCGGTATGGTGGGTCACAGTTGTGGCTGTAAAAACATCAGATGTCCGCATTAGAAGTCACGAAAGCTTCGGCGGCCCGGAGAAGTGTTTACATTAGAAGTTACCTAGATACTCTGTGGTCTCATATTAGTGAAAATTCAAGCCTGAATAATTTACTAGTGTTAAAACTTCATCAAAAAAGGTTTTAAGGCCATAAATTTGACCGATCACCTTTTCATCATAGCTTCGTTGGCAGCATGAAGCGTTCCCGGGGACCGTAGGTTTCCGACCCCTACTTTAAAGAAATAAAATTGGCTATGCGCGTTATGCATTTAATTTTATTTTCTTATTTAACATGGCAGAAGAACTAAGTTTCAATTTAGGAAGTGGTTTATGTGTTGCAATTATTGCATACGTTTCAAGAGTGTTAAAAATTTTCAGTGTCTACTTTCATCGAAATTCACTTACGGAATTTTCTCATTTATTTTATAAATCAATTACTTTGGTCCGATTGATTGAACGTGATCTTGAAAGAAATATTCTATGTATTTATTTATTATCTATTCTTAATGTGAAGATAAATTGAAAGAGTTGGCTTTATTTTACACCAGATAAAGATTGTTAGTTACGACTTTTACTTTGGTTTCGTGAGCTTTAACACGAAAAGAAATAATAGCGGTGGAGATTTCGATTCCTTTGCTAAATACGGATTATAAACGTAAGGAAGTGTGGCCGAGTGGTTTAAGGCGCTGGTCTCTGGTTTTAGGCAAAAGTCCGGACGTGCGTGGGTTTAAGTTAAGGTCAGTCGGTTATATTCCTGAAAACATAATTTTAATGTGTTAAAAATGGAGAAATTTCAAATATGTAAATATTTTTCAGGAGACAATGAAATTAAATATTTGATTTAAAATCCTTATCGATAAAATTTAAAAGAAACATGTCGGCATAACTAAAATAATTTCAACATTTTGACAGTGAAATACATGCAAGTTCTTTACTTATTTCAATAGCGTGTTATATTGTGCAATAGTATAATTAATTTATTTCGTTAAATATAAATAAAATATTTAGTTAGTGTCGATGTGTCTTTTCCAATCTTTGGTTTAATCCTACAATTTTAGACAACTGAAAGGTCGAATATTTTATTTGCAGTACGGATTATATTTTTCTCAATAATTTGGAAATTTACATAATGGTGCCTACGGAAGTTATTTAGTCTTTCTTGTAAATACTCAAGAACGGAGATATTTTGATTCCTAGCGTGGCCGAGCGGTCTAAGGCGCTGGTTTTAGGCACCAGTCTGAAAGGGCGTGGGTTCGAATCCCACCGCTGTCAAATTTTTGTTCAGTATGAATTAAACGCTATTCAAGATCAGTTTATTATATTCCTGGAAACCTGAATGTGAAAATAATGGTAGTGAACGGAATCTACAAAATGTTTTTCTAAAAATATCCTTGAAATCGTATGAATTCGAAATTGAAATCTTTGCCATGTACTAAAAAGTCCTCAATATATTCTAATGAGTTTTTAATCGATGATATCTTTTTTAAGTTGTTGTAGGTTATACGAAACCGTGTACAAAACAATGATGTTAATAACTTTTCATAAAAATATACCTGCTCTTAAGAGGTAGAGGTTTTACGTGTTTTGCTGCGTTGAGAACATGGCTGATGCTCGACGTTTCGCACGCGTTGCATCGTGCGTCTTCCGGGAGAAGAACGCTGCGAAAACCTTCGTCTGAAACCAATTTTAAGTAATATTTCTATAATAGAGACTTCCTCTAGCTTTAAAGAAAGTATTCGTAAATTATTTTTCTTCGATCTCCAGTAATTGAGTTCCCGCCGAGGAGGCAGATTTTTCTGTTTTTGTTCGCCAAAACCCTACCGCTGCAGCAAACAATTGACCTTCCGCTTAGACGCGTGAAGCCATCGTTAGCAGCGCCACGCCTGCATCACAATCGACCATGCCCTCCTCTCATTACAAAACTAATATTTCAATGTCACTATTTCTCAGCTTCAGCCGAGTGGAAATTGCATGACTTATCTTCAGGTGTTAGGTCACGGTTTTTCAGTCCTTTCGGAGGCCAAGGCCATTTTGAGTCGAGGAGTTCTTCCCGCATTAAGTGCACCCACTCATGGACGCCCACTCCTATTTAGATTGAAACCAAGAGTCTTCTTATTAATCCCACGAGATAGAGAAAAAAGGAAAAATGCCCCGACCAGAGCGAGAGGTAATTTTCTTCGTCGGACTTCCGATCCCGTCTCTGTCCGACGCCGTAAAGTCTGAAACATTCGCGGTATCGGTGAATCCGTCGATTCGAGAATGGAAGGAAGGATTGTACGGTATCGGTTACAGTAGATCGCCGGATTAGATAGCCTTAAAAATCACTTGGCAACGGATTCGCCTCTCATTGTTCGCGTTCGATAGGTCGATCGAGTGCTGCCCACGACGTGCGATCGATGCTGGCAGGAATCGAGATGGATCGGAAGGAGTGAGGGAGAGAGAGAGAGAGTAGGATACGAAGAAAAAGAGAGAGGGGGGGTGGAGGAAGAAGTTAAACGGGTATCGAGATGGCTCCAGGTTAGAAAAGGAGGCGGGGTGAGTCGCTGAGATCGGTTGCCAAGAGGTATCGTTCGCTGGAGGTGGAGGAATGGGGCGTAAAAAAGGGGTGGGTCACGTGGTCGATCGGTGTCGAAAGACGTGCTCGTCAACGGATGATCGATAGTCATTTGTTTCGTCCGTCCGTACGTCTGGATTCTTTCTTTTTTCCTCCTATTTTCTCTCTCTCCACGCCCCTCTCCAGAACTCATCTCCCCCCTCCCCACGATCGCATTCTTCTTTGGCCGCCGCGTGTTTGCTCCGCGAGGTTTTAACCTGTCCGTTTACGTGACAAGCGGAGACCCTTAACACGGATGGCGACTTGATGTTAACCGGCGATGAAACGACCTTCCCGTTGATAACACTTCCTGGAGAGGCTGATCCCTGAGGAGACCTGTGAGTGGGTTGTATGCACTCAAACTGGAAACGGGGCGGGAGGGGATGGGTTTTTTTTATAAAATAATAATTCTTGTTTTGGTTCATACGATGTCCGCGTTCGATTGGGATGCTGATATTTCTTAAGTCTCTGACTGTTGACAACGTTAGAATGACGGTAAAAATTCTGATAATCCATTTTAATTAATGCAGATAATAGGAAAGTAAGCATAATCTGGATGAAGTTTTGAAGGCATACGATCTATCATGATATATGTTAAATATTACACGAATTTTTATACTATAATAAATTAATTTACTTACTTAAAACATCTGATGTGGCCACCACATGACTTTCTCCAAACCTGTAATATTTCTAAAAATTCCAAATAGGTTAAATGATAATAAATATTTTAAGGAACTGTGAGAAAAATTTAAAGATTTTACAAAGAACAGAAATAATCTCAGATACAGCCACGAAGCTCCAACAATTAAGAAAATAAAATGGAACGTTAATAAGACATAAGCGTAAAGTGTTTATAATAGTATATATGGGAAAATATTTCAAACAAAGGTCGTTCAAAATTCAATTTCCTAAAACTTTTATTCCGATATTTTTACATTCATCGAATATTAAAACAAATATTACTAAAAACAGATAAGAGACAAGAGTAAACATCCACTTCCGGTTGACCAATTTTTACCAAAAACTGATCAACTCTTTTTAATACTATATATATTTTCATCTCTTTTCAAAAATAGGCGAGAAAAATAGCTTGTTCTGTTGGAATTCGAACCTCATAATCTCAGCTCCATAACCAAATGCTATAATCATTACACGAAATCGTTCGTTAGTAACTTTTGATCTGATCTAGTTATTGCCACGCCATTTTAGCGCTATTTCCGCTTTTTCTGGTGTCCGCCAGCCACATTACCAGCTTGCATATATTAAAAATTTTCTGACCCTTTTCAATGAACAATGGCGAAATAATAAAAAAAAACTAGAAACAAAAAGAAAACAAACGGGAATCATAAAAAAGAACGAGAAGAACAAGAGATAACTGAAGGTATATAGACAGAGGTGACAGTTGATATAAACAATAAGAGAAATATTTTTTCTATAGATATGCTGCATTAAGAGCTTCTTGATTTATATATATATTTTGTTACTGTTGTTTTTACAGTTTTTCTTTTGATTATATATAGATATGTGTGTGTGTATATATACACTAATATATATATATATATATATATATATATATATATATATATATATGGATGTCAACAAGGTGTTGGGATGAGGAAACCCAGTGAACACTCACCAATCAGACGACTTCAGGTTGGCGAGGCCCCGGGGATGTCGAAGCGACACACGTAAAAGTTCTCTCTCTGTAGCTGATGAAGGAGTAGTTCCGAAAGCTTCTACGTTTGTGATGTTTCTGTGTTTTAGTGTTCTTTTACGTGTGTCGTTTCGACATCCCCGGGGCCTCGCCAACCTGAAGTCGTCTGATTGGTGAGTGTTCACTGGGTTTCCTCATCCCAACACCTTGTTGACATTCATATATTCATTTTACCTTTCCTTTTCCGTAAGCTGTTATATATATATATATATATATATATATATATATATATATATATATATATGCAACTGCAACTGCAACTCCTTCTCCAGTCCCACAACCAACATACCTACCCCATAACTTCCACCACCAACTGCACCACCCGCAATATCATTTACCTCCTGAGATGCACCCAATGTCCCGCCTTTTATGTTGGCCTCACCAGCAATCCCCTCAGCATCCGCATGAATGGCCACCGCAACAGCGTCATTCTCAAACGACCGCTGCCGGTGGCCGTTCATGCGAACAAACATAATTTAAAGTTCAACAACTGCTTCACAGTGAGAGTCATTCGCGCTCTCCCCGACAATGCTTCGGCTCCCCAACTCCGTCAGTGGGAGCTTTCGCATATCCATCTCCTAAACTCCTTCACTCCCCCAGGCCTCAACCTTCGATAGCTTTTCACACCCTTTCTGTCTTCTTCCAACACCCTACCCATCCCCAACCCCCTCCGTTTCCTCCAATCCTCGACCTTTCCGCACTACCCTTCCACCCCCATGCCTCCACCCAGTGTCACCGCCATCAGTTCTCTCTCTGTAGCTGAAGAAGGAGTAGTTCCGAAAGCTTTACGTTTGTGATGTTTCTGTGTTTTTGTGTTATTTTACGTGTGTCGCTTCGACATCCCCGGGGCCACGCCAACCTGAAGTCGTCTGATTGGTGAGTGCTCACTGGGTTTCCTCATCCCAACACCTTGTTGACATCCATATATTCATTTTACCTTTCCTTTTCCGTAAGTTGTTATACATATATAATTTTAAAAAACTATAAAAACAACAGAAACAAAAAATATATATAAATCAAGAAGCTCTTAATGCAGCATATCTATAGAAAAAAATATTTCTCTTATTGTTTATAGCAACTGTCACCTCCGTCTATATACCTTCAGTTATCTCTTGTTCTTCTCGTTCTTTTTTATGATTCCTGTTTGTTTATATATATATATATATATATTATTTTTTATATTATTTCTTAGCTCTTATATTAATTATTTATTTATTTTTTATAATTTTTCCACAGCAATATCTATATTTAACAATCAAATTGGAAACAACAGTAAAACAAAACAGAAAGTAACAACAATAAATTAAAGTAACAGTTTGAACAGAAATACAAAAATAAATAAATAAAAAAGAAAAAATATGTGAGAAGTGGCAGAAGTACTGTTACAAGAAACGCTTCAGGTCGGCAGATCTAAGACATCCCTAGTTCGGCGATATTTGTTTTCTCATGGTAGAGTGGGAGTAATTCCACAAATTCGTAAGTAGTCGGTTTCGAGTAAGTGGGATTTTTTACTGTAATCTATGAGCCTGACGTTTGATGAATTCTGATAATTTAGGGATTTGTGAAATTTACGGATTTACGGTATAATGTATTAGTTTTGGTAACAAGCTGGTGAAAATTGTTTTGGCACACTTCATATTTGTGCCGGTTGTATTTAGGAGAATTGTAGAAAACCTCGCCTCCATAGACGAGATGTGGTCGAACTAGGGATAAATAGTCAAATTTTGACTGCAGTGGGTAGACTAGCTCTGCATAGCAGGGGCATAGCATGCTCCTTTTGCTTAACGCCTTTGAAATAGCAGCGCATCGTATGAGAAAAGATTTACGACAGAGTGTCTTGTCTCGTGAAGGGTAAAACAAAATGACTCTGGATTCCAAATAGCATCCAGATGGAGGAGTCAGCATGCAAAGGAGACAACGAGTGGATTTCGAGGTTATGTTTTTCTATGAAATTTTCAAACCCCATTTGGGAAAAGCAGAACTCTTTTTAGGCATTAGTATCACAAGGGTTGTGTTCGAAGCAAGACCAATACTGAGAGTGCGCAGTGTTTTTTTATTTGGATTTAAGATTTGTAGTTTGTGAACTACATCTCGTTAGTATTTTCATCCGATATAATGAAATCGTATTTTATGGTTTTCACTTAGTATATTAAGTTAATTTTGAACTGTGCACTTTTTAAGGAGGAAAAACTTGGTTCTGGGAGTGACTGGTTTCTTAACGATAATAACTTTGGTTTTTAACTATTCTCACGAATTAATCGAAATTTGTAGCATTTGGTAACTCATAATTCAAATTAATCACTTTTTAATTACAGATATTTTCTCATATACTAATTAAACATTGTCATTAATAGGCATACATGATTAGCGAAATAGTTTGAATATAAACTAAAGATAGCTTTAATTTTTAAAATAGCTATATTGCTAGAGTTTGCATATTTTTATGATCAGTGGAGTTCCGTTGCATTGGTTTTAAATTACGAATAAAGATAACGAATTGACTATAATTTAACTTGAGTGCATATGACGACAGGAAGCAAACTATTTACTAAATTGAAGAATGCAGTTGACCTTCGACGATTATTGTTTAATGGATCCCTCGAGCAATAATGGTTTTTATTTAATATGGAATTGATATACTTATAATTTTCAAAATATAAAAAATTAAAACTAACATTAAAATTCTTTTAAATATAGAAAATTGCCCCTTTCAAATGGCTGATCGGAAAAAGAAACGTTTCTCGGGAGCGGAAGCGTAGAAAAGCAGGGAAGGCATATCTTCAAAGCTTCTACGGTGGATTGACCAAGTATATTTAAAAGGAGAGATACCAACACTATGGGCGATGACATGTGCCAGGAACAGACTTATGATATGGATGCAGATATAAGTGAAGAAAATATCGCGATAGTAACAGAATCGTGTGATGAAGATTGTAGCACAGGAACCCAAACCAATTACAGCGATATTCAGGACGAACATCTACATGAAACAGTTAACGAGGAACTAAACTTGGATTTGCTCGAAATTACTGGTGATCCTGCTTCTTGGCCAAGTGTAATGTCAAGTGATGTCTTTCACCATATAGTACAAGGGGTCCAGTTCAGGTTCAAGATTTTCTTTCCAAAAATTAATGAGGGAAGATCCTTTACCGTTAAAAATTACAAAAGGTTGTTGCCAAATGACGAGGAAATGCATAGAGATTGGTTAGTATACTCAGAAATACATGATTCAATTTATTTATTTTTGCTGTAAACTATTTAGAAATTATTACAGTAGTTTATCTGCTGAAATTAAAAATAGGAAAAATATATCCTGAGTTCTGAAGCAACACGAAACAAATAGAACGCATTTGTTGGAAATTCTCAAAAGACTTAAAAATCACAAAACCATCGATTCCGATCAGCAGCGTCTTTTGGAAAGCGAAAAACAGCATTGGCATAAATTTTTGAAATGGGTTGTGGAAATAGTAAAATATCTTGCCAAACAATTCTTAGCATTTCGAGGAGATTCTGACGGACTGTATGATACTAACAATGGTAATTTTTTAAAGCTAAATGAAATGATAGCAAAATTTGACGGTGATATGGGAGAGGATTTGCAGAGAATTGAAAAACAGAAATGGAGGCCGGAAAACACTAAATTGCGAGCACATTATTTAGGAAAAACACAAAATGAGCTTATAGAATTAATTTCTCAGCGCATTAAGCAACATATCATTAATATGGCCCTTAAGGCAAAATATTTTTCAGTTATATTTGATTGCACTCCCGATAAAAGCCACCAAGAACAATTATCAATTGTTATTCGTATATATAAGTATTATGTATATATATATATATATATATATATATATATATATATATATATATATATATACACACATGAGAGTGCTTATTATTGCTGTGACGTCTTTTAAAGTTTTTCTATAAATACTTATGTTTATAAATAAAATAAAATAAATATTGGCACGACTGTGTGATAATTTTAGATATTAATAATGTAAAATTCTTGATCATCGGAGACCCACGGAACATGAGGGGGGAGGGGGCGGCCAAAAATTTACCCACCTCAGGGCGGCGAAATGTCTGAAGCCGGCCTTGGGACCTTGGCAACATTTTTTAGCATTTTGTTGGTCAAAACCGGGAGCTTTTTGGGGGCGGAAAGAATAGATTATTGCCCGGATTAAGGCTTGATCGAAAAAAAAATGCAAAAGCCTCAAAGCATCAGTAAAATAAATAGTTGGACCACATGGACCAGCAAAAGGAATTTTTTCGGAGTATTCCAATAGTCAATATCAGGTCAAATCCAAGATGAATCGAGGTCTTAACCCCTACCTGATGAGCCATCTGTCATTTTCGTCCTCGCTCCCGGGAACTTGGGGCAGGGCAGCAAAATCATCTCCGTCATCATTTGAACTGTCACTATTTGAATCTTCTTCATCTTCAAGAAGATATTCAATTTCTTCTTCTTTCAAAACAGAACCACTCTAATCCGACTTCATTGCTTTACATATAGTAGCACTAAGAGCAAGGTTGTCGCGACTTCTTTTCTCGAACTAAATTTTTCGACTGAGGCCTAAGAAGCTAAACATGATGCAATGCATACGGGATGACTCAGAATTTAATAAAGAGTGACGCAAACCAACTTCCAACGAAGGATATACAAAGTCTCAAACCGAGGCGGTACGTTAAGCGGTACGGGTTAGCAGTAGCGACAGCGGAACGCGGTACAAAGGCTTTCTCAAACCGAGGTGGTACTTAGTAGCGGGACGGTAGAAGGTAGCGAAGCTGCGACAATGAACACACCAAAACCTTGTGGCATTCCCCCGCAGGAATATATTGTGGGAGGAATTGGACTGCGATTAGTGAATATGTATTGGCCATCTAACGAAGAAGAAATTTTGCTATTAGCAACGCTAATAGAGGAAGAGGACCGTAACAGATTCTTGTTTATTTATTATAAATTACTATGCATACTATTCTTACCTACATAATTAAAACCTTTGCTGAATTAGTACTTCGCTTTGATTCTGTTTAGGAGAATATCCAAAAGGAAATGGGTTCACCGAGTCAATGCAGAACGTGGAAGTTATGACGAATTTCATACATTGGTTCCACAAGACGAAAAACGATTTCATATTTATTTCCGGATGGCTATAAAACGCTCTGTAAAGTCGATGGTAGTAGATAGCACTAATCAAGATGTCAAGAGAGAGGAGGTTGCTTCACGA
This sequence comes from Tanypteryx hageni, assembly GCA_028673005.1. Taxonomy (NCBI): domain Eukaryota; kingdom Metazoa; phylum Arthropoda; class Insecta; order Odonata; family Petaluridae; genus Tanypteryx; species Tanypteryx hageni. Next base: position 57,272,515 of record CM054113.1, read on the forward strand.
CTATACGGTACGCGGGAGAATTGTGCATGCAGCGGTACAAAAAAATACCGCGACAGTCCTGCGGCGGTATCCCGCCATCTGTGTGAGCGCTACCATTCAAAACCGTACCGCCTCGGTTCGAGAAGGCCTAACTCAAAGTGATGACCATGCACGTCCACTCCGGCCGACTCGAAGAGATAAGAGAAACGTTTTGAGCGTTAGTTCATATTTGAGAATGATAAATCGTGAACAATTAATAAATGACTATAAAGCGGAATCCTTTTCGAAGACAAATGTGTTACTCGGAAAAGCAGATGGGAGTGCCGAAAGAAATTATTTTTTGTGCCCTGGAACCAGCGGTGGCGAGAACCTCGAATAGGACCTACCATCTGGATTGCCACGACGTGATTACTTCCGCATCACATACGGTATCTTGAGTAAGTGCCGATTTAAACTCTAATCCGACCTGCCGAGGCACTCGCGACCTCTAATACAGCCCGCCAAAGCACTACCATTTACTAATGCTGCCCGTCACGTAATAAAGTTGCTCACCCCTGATCTAATTGTATGAGCATCCATAACACTTGCAGAAAAATCTAATAATAAATATTCGTTAATATCCTAACTGTTACTAGCAAAGCGACCCAAATGCACTCGCAAATTATTACTGACTTAATTCACAACGGCGAGCATAATTTCATCCTATACTTTCTACCACTCGGTAGGTTATTGGATCAGCCATCCCAATCTGTCCCTTTATTTTCGTCCTCTCATATCCACCCCCTTCTCTTAAGACATCTAATATTACTTATATATTCCTGCCTGTATCCTAGCATCCTCTCTTCTGTAATTTCTTTCAACAAACCATCTACTCAAAATGAACATTTCAACTAATAATTGAACTGCGCACGTGTTATCTTCTCCATTTTAATTGCTTGCAAGCAGTAAAATGCGGTAAAAACATAAAATAGTGAAAGCTAATGTTTATATAGGTTATGCAGCAGATAAATTTAAAATATCAAACTGTAACAGGAATGACAATCGAACCGGGACTCCACGACGTACGGAGTTCCTGGATTTTCGACGATTAACAGAACCTAATCACCCATAAAAGAATTAATAATCCCAAGTTCCACCTCTGTCGCTCTAGTTGCTACAGAGTGCGTATTTATACTTTTGTGCAGTGGCGGCTCGTGTATAGGCACTGCGGAACTGCAGCACCCCCTATTTCCACTTGATATTATCGATAACATTTAATAGAATGAGTCCTTTTTTCTTTAATTCTTTCTTTATTTTTGTAGTACAATATATATTCCTTAAGCTTAATGTCAGTACTTCAGTAGCCATCCCCCAGTTTATGAAAAAGGCTAAAGGCTAAAAAATTTCTGGAGCAGCACCCCCACTAATTTTAGCTACGAGCCGCCACTGCTTTTGTGCAATGAAGTACAAAGATATAAAAGTAGTAGTTTTGGAAAAGAGGGATCCTAAAATGTCTGTGGCCTATTGCGTGGGCCTCGTAACATCAGATTTAATAATATTTCTCTCAACTATAAATAGGTTACCAGCAATTGTTATTGAAAATGAATCAATGCTTGAATTGGGCGGGAATGCTGTTCCTATTGATACAAAATAAAGTCCATAGTGTCCTGTCGTTAAAAAAATCAGACAAGAATGTTCCGATTACTAGCGTTCCCGTTGTTAAAATTTTCCAATTCGAGCACTGAAATTAATGCGATATTTTCTATTGCATATTCGTGCTTAACGCTAATATATTTGTTCAAGCTTTTAACTGTAGTGAATTATATTACCTTGATTACTTCGTGCATCTTCCTACAGATAAGCTGTCCCAAAATTATCTCCCTTATTTTATTGAGGATATATGAGTACCATTACCATTAGTAAAATTCAACAAACCAAATAAGAAATTTAGCTGAAAATAATTCCATAACATTTCGATGCAATCTTGTGTTCGTAAATTTCCTTTATGGTGACATTATTTTTATGAAAATTCTAGTGGAACCACGTATTAGCTAAATGAAAAGGAGAATAACACTTATTCCACTTCATCAAAGAAACAAACTCAACCGGTTTCGACTAAGATCTAGTCATCATCATATAATGGAATTATTTTACCAAGTGTTTTTTTTTTCCTTTTCATTTATTATAGAGTTCCACACGGCTTCATCCGTCGAGTTTCACGTATTAGCTTCTCTCTATACTTCTTGTATGTTTAACTCCATAAATTATTATATTTAAAAGATATTTTATTACTTAAAACATGGGAAATGATAAGAATGCAAAATTTCATGGCATCTCTCCACTGATTTGTTCACCGAGACTAAACCGCGAGTTTTAAAATCGCGCGCTGAGGTTACGTAGTTCGTCATAATCCCACTTAGACTGAGCGCTGCTCTCCAACGGAAGGCAAGGCACCGGAGTACGTGTTAAGAATCCGTCAAGGCATTCAGAGGTTTCCCAGAAGTAAATCGTTCGCCATAATTTGAGCCCTTCCACTTTCATACTGTGGAAACAATTGTTAAAACCTGATTGATGTTGATGCCAAGATCCTCATATTGCATAAGAGCGTCACGTGGCATAATTATTGTCGTTTTTTTTACGATTTCTTTTGTTCTCTTGCCAACCTTCTATTGCGTGCAGGTGGACGGACCTTCGTCGAAGATATTTTCTCTCGGACTAAATATATTAAGAAAAAACTACTTTTTAAAACAATGTACGTTTAAGTTAGCTTGAAGTAAGTTTTTATTCAATATTACTATGGAAAACTTACTATTTACTCGGGAACTTGTAGGCATAAACCCAAAAATAAAAATTAGTGTTATTTTTATTGAATATTATTGTGATAATTAGTCAATCGATCTATATAATACTATTCCATTGCGTTGCTTTCATTGGCATATACATAACGACTGTTCTGTGAATTTATTATCCATGTTAACTATGCAGGTGTTGTATGATGATTAACATGACGTGTTGCACAACATTTACAGTCCGCGAACTTCGGACAGTTTTAAAGGGCTCTGGCGCGGAAATCTAATCGAAAAATTTTCCCGGAGTACCATTTACCGGAGTGGTTCATAGAAGAACAGACTATTTGAAAAGTGAATATTTTATCTTAATTTTTTTAAAGTTGGAAGTCGATTCTCGATTAAAAATCTATGCGTGAACCAAGCTGCACTGGAAAGGGTATTAAAGGAAGAATCAGGTTGGGAAATACAAGGAAGAGGAGTGATGCAGGGCTGTAAACATGCCCCACCACATGGCCGGATCCAGGATTCATCCTTGGGGAAGGAAGGGAGCAATCAAGAATGAATGAATGGACTACATGAAAATATCTTCAATAGGATGCAGATTTTAACGTGGAAAGGGAAGTAGATAACAGTTTTTACAACAAAATAACTACAGCAATAAGTAACATTCATTCGGTTTGTTATTTTTATTGCTTTGTTAATGTTTTCGGTGTTCTAAAATTTTGGGTGAGGGGAGTAATTAACCTCTTTACACCTCGTTTTCCGCCGCCCTTGCCCCACCAAAATTTAATATTCATGAGGGAGGTATGGAAAATGGACATAGAAAGATGAAATTAAGGAATAAAAGCCGGAGATAGGAAATTAGGTTATATATACAGATTATGGTGCATTAGCGAGAGATGGCAATGTTATGCAGGCATAATGAAACATCAATAATTGTCTTTCGATTTCCCGGTATTAAGTAACGAATTAAAACAGTCGTTTTAATGAAAGCCACACATTTCACGCATAACGTATTAGCATTACTTTTCTACTACTAACGGCAACTGCAAACTGGTACATATCTTTCTGGATGAAAGTTTTGAACTATTTTATATATAGTTATCTAATAAACGAGGAATTAAGAGTAACCTATTTGAAAATATAAATAAAAGTGTGCATTCTCCATCTTTTCTGTGTGTATAGCTGATTCGGAAACTGTGTATCTACATTCGATATCGATACAGTGAATATTTTTGCTAAACATTTTGATGTTTTAATGCTCTGGCCTCATGTGCGTCATATTTTGATGGTCTACGAAATTTGAATGTAAGTTCAAATCGAATGACAAATGGAGACGACTGCTGGCCGTAGGAAATATTTCAGCGATTCCTTCCTGTCAAGCGACAATTTTTAGCACTTTTGGGAAACCGTTGCGTAAATATTTTGAAGGAATCTCGGAAATCGAAATAAAATGCCGAAATGTGCCTCTTTCAAAAAAGCCATTGCACTCCTCTTTTCTGCAGACACGCTCTGCCTCTAACATGAGTTTTCGACAAAGCCCTCATAACGTATAAAATGAGTTGAAAAGAAATAAACACCCTTCATTTCTCTTCATGACAGATACACATCGTCTCATTATTTTTGCCACAAAAGCCATCCATATTTTACCAACGTGGCATCCATAAGTCGTTGCGTTGGGATTCATTTTGTTTGGCCGCTAAATTTTTAGGCAGCGCTCTCCGTAGGCGGGAGTCCTTATTCGCGGGTTATTTTGCATACGTTGTTCGAGCGTGCTGTGAATTCATATCCGCGAGAGATTTACGCCATCACGCCCAGCAAAGTTTTTTGTTAAAATACCCAACTGCCGCACGCGTCATGTTGACGCATGAATAATGCAGCGTGGGATTAACACATCGTCGGTCGAATGGCCAAAGAACTCTGCCTTCGCTTATTTATTTTCATCGCGTGTTAGAACGACGTACAACGCGACTGAAATGAAAACTGTTTATTATTTTTTATGATTTTCTATATTACTTATGAAGATTGATAGCCAGTTAAGTTCCTAAAATGTGTCTTATAGCGGATGATGTATGCAACGGCATTATGTTGTTCACAGGAAGTAACATTCCAGCTTAATCTTTGGGATTGCAGTCCTTATTTCCCGAGAAATTTCATTCATTGAATTCAGTTATAGATAATATTCGCATTGCGTTTACAAGTGCGCGGAATGTACAGCGGTCGATCTGTTTTGAATTTTTAAAATATAGTGAAAATACCGAAAATGTGAAAGCGGTTTAATTATTTTTTATAGAGACACGTCTTAATATTTTTATCGTGTAAAACTTTTGATTCAAATTTATTAATATACATTTATATTTCGGATTTTAATACATGTATATGTACGAGGTGAAGTTAATAAAAAGAGTATAATAAAATGATCGTCAACTAACGTAAATAACTGATATTAAGTGCTGCTCGATTACTTTCAATTGTAAGAACGCGAAATATATTCCATATCACCTTCGCATAACCTGGATAATAATTACTCCATATTTCTCATATAGTATTATGCTGTCAGCTAGCATACTCATTTTGCTTCAGAAATTTATTATTAAATTTTGATTGCAAATTTCTCGCCATTAGGCTGTTATTGATGCTACTTCTCTCAAGCACAAAAAACGGACCCAACTGTTTTATTATATCAACACGAATCATTCAGATCACTAAACAAAAACATTTTGGAGAGAGACGTTGATTTAATCAAGAGAGGAAAGATGAACACATCATGCGTGCATACATGCGAGGCAGAGACGTTCTTTAAGATTGATGCAATCATGTCAAAAAGGATAAATATTAAAGGCTTAGTATGTCTAAGAACTGAAAATTATATGTTTGTAGCGATACCAATGAAATATCGAATTTTTTATTCATGGACTTTTTCCTAATCAGTCGTAATTAATAAAATAGTCGACAATTATTTAAAACATACCTCACTCTAATAGTAATAATATAACTTTTATGTTCAAGTTCATTCCTTCGACGTAAATTGCCCATTTATTTTCACTTAACAAACGCTGTGGACACGTAAAGAAAAAAGTAATAGAAGTGGTGAAGAGTTCCCGGGTTTCCAGCCAGCCCGGGAACTCTTCGCCGCATCGATTCGCTGGAAAAGCATCAGATCTTTCTAAGTAATAGAAGTATTTAAGTTCATTTCTTCGTCGTAGATAATCCATTTCCCTTCATTTAGTAAATTTTGCGTGCGCACGAAAGAAAAATTAACAATTTCGATATTTAAAGCAGATATTGTTTACTTCAGTTGCCACGAGGATTGCATTCGTTGACAACAATTAAAAAACACGGGAAAATTTTTCTAAGTTCAAAGTGAATTACGACTTTCTCGTTTGATTTTATTGAAATCGGTTACTCCTCCGATAAAAATGTATGGAACAAAGCAGGTGCTATTTGACTAGTTCTGCAATTTTTGGTTGAAGACTTTGGTAAAAGTGATATTTTACGAGATATAAGTTCATTTTTTGTCACTAGTAAAGAGGAACTCCTGATTAGGCTACGTAAACAATTTCATCTTTTTCTTATTTTCTTTTCCTTTATATCCTAAATACCAAATTTCATGAATATCCGTCCAGTAGTTTCAGAGATGAAATGTGTGGACGGACAGGACCTGACCATAAGGCGTTCTTTTTTTACTTTTTGTAAAGAACGCCTAATAAAAACTGACTTCTTAGCCCCTCATATAACAGAAGTATTTTAAATATTTTTTAATAGCTGAATCCGCATTCTAATAATTCTCTTCTGTGGCGTTCGATGTTTTTGTAGATTTTTTTCACAACCACAGCTGCCTAAAACTATGCAACATACGTATTTATTTATATATCCACGGCAAACAGATTTCATAAATTCAACATATTATTTTTTCTTTGTCAACGAACAATAAACGGTGCATTAAAATGAAACAATACGCATTCCATTCAGTACAATAAGTAGCATTCATTTATTCGAATTACCCGAAATTATGTGCGTCATTATCATAACAACGACATCCGCGTTATATTCCATGAAATATTTCCATCTTAGTCATCATTCATGACGTATTTGATGTATCGGATTACTATAATCAAACCGCAGCCATCTACCAAGCATTATCATTTCTTCAACCGCTTCATGAAAATTTAATGAGCCCATTTTATTTAGACGGAGCTCACGTGGAAAGTAAAACTTTAAATGCTCTCTCCATTTATGTGAAAAACGTCAAAAGAATGTTGCGGGTTTTTTGTGACAATGCGACGGCTGAAATCGTTGGGAAACGTAACGGTATTAATCGGTAAATAATAATCGTTAAACGTTGTTTGCGCATTGAATCTATATCGTATGTACTAATACTTTAGCTCCACTTCAGTTACAGTCGCAAAATTAACTTTTTATCGATTTCAATGAATAAATCAAACTGGCGTGACGTCAGTAATTTCACCTAGAATCACGAATGGGAAAGTCGTATTTCAAAGTCGCATTCTTTCCGCAAACCTCTGATTTTCCTTTCTGCTATTGTGAATCCTTTCTTTTTTCTGCATACTTGCACAGTATGAATATAAGATATAGAAGAGGTTCCATAAAAAACTAAATGGACTATCTGAGCGTATGATGATAAATCACTTAATGAATTTTCCAAAAGCTAATCTAAGATGAAATAATTCTCTTGCTCGCATTCCGGAGAAACCGAAGTAACAAACAAAGTACGTCGTTAAAAATGACATTGAAAATTAAACTGCCAATTACATCGATACGATGCAATCACAAAGGCTCCGTACGAAAATACGTAACTCATCACCCCACCTACAAGGCTTATTTTAGAAGCATAATTTAAATTTGAACAGTAAAGATTATGCATGAGAAAGAAGCTTTCAAAAAGTCTATTTAATAAATTAAACTATATTTTTATCCGATTGTGAGACGACGACCACCTTTTATCGCTCTGTATTGGTCTGAAAATTCCTTTTAATTCTCACGGCATTACTGTCTCGCGCTTTCGGCACCCGAGTCAATCAACAATCGCTCGCAAGAAATTACGCATCCGGAAAAAATACGCGGGAAAAAACGAACAATCCTTAATACAACTCATTTGTTTGTGTAATTCACCCATTCGCGGTCCAAAACGAGCACACAATGGCGACGCATTCGCCAGTTCTGTTTTTTTTTTCATTTCCTCCGCCGAGGATGGCGCGAGGCGGAGGAAATCGGCTTATAGTTTGGCCCACTCCCGATTGCCGCTCCCAGCTCATAATGGCGAGCGTGGAATTCCCCGCGTGGGCGGCCGTCACGTGGGTCGTTAATTTACGCGGAAAGGAGGAGGCGGGGGGGGGGGGAGGTGGAGGGGGAAGCACCCATCTCCCCGTATCGCGTGGGTGTCATCACCCTCGTGTCTCGGCGATTTTATTTTGTTATTTCTTTTTATATATGCATGCATGTCTCTACGGTCTCCGAAACCGACTTGCGACACACGGAACGAGAAGAGTGTGAGAAGAAACAATAACGCGGGCCTTTTTAGAGCTTAATGTTAGGCCTGTCTCCGAAGGAAAGCGAAGGGGCGGAGTCGCTACGAGTGTGAAAATGCTCGGAAGCGGAGGAAAATAAAAAACGGTCTCGTATTGAGATTTAATGTCTTCCAGGAGTATAGTCATTGACGGGTCCTTCGTCTCGAGAATTGCCACCGATCGAACCTGGGTGATAATGGCTCTTTCGTTTGTATAAACCTGATCAGATAAAAAACTCTCTCTTTTATATTTTTTGGGTGGGCGAATAGGATTTCGAAAACTTTTCATCGTTAGTTAAATGCCGTTTTGTCGCCGAGAAGAATGGATATTTAATTATTGTAATTCCAGTATTATCTATGAGTGAGACATTGGAACTGGAATTAATATTCCCTTGCTTTTTATAAAATGTCTTGTTCGTGAAAAATCTTTCAGGCTCTTTTTTATCGATAGTTAGTAAAAATAACTTCCTTCCATGGCTCTATGTCTTTGAGATCTTAGAAAATGATACCGTCTTGATTACGGTCACGTAAAATACCTTTGAAATAACGCATTTTATGCTTATAAAAAAAACACTGACTGCCCACAATCGCTCTTTCTATGTTGATTCTAAATTGTCGATTCAACCCAAGAAAAATTTATTTCGTTAATTTCAGATCGTTTCAACTATATTAAAACTCTTTAAAGTTAGGTTTCTTTTGCTCGAAAGGTTTGTTTTACATTATTAAAAGATAAAAGCAAACTCAAAGATGTAAAGGTATGTTTTCCAACGAAACATCGGAAGTGGTCGTAATGTATTTTATCTCTTCGTGTCTTGAATAATTAAAAATATCGGAAAGAACTTACATCGCAGATTAAATGTTTAATTTCCTCGTTCAATACTGTTACTCAAGTTGAAATCAAAACTTAAAGGAATTGGCGAAGATTAATAACCACCATCATTATCGTGAGAATTGCGAAACATTCGGCGAGTCGTTAATTTGTTGGCGTTAAATATACTATTAAGCACATGACAACTAGTTAACCTTTTGAACATTACGGCAGCATCATAAAAATAAGAACTGACTCTCTTCAGCCCGTAAATCGCAATAACGGGTAAAATGTTGAGAAATTCCGGTATCCTTTTCGTTTATGTTGTATTTGTTCATTGAATAACCACTAACCAATTGAGTAGAATTTAAGTTATTATTTACGTGTCAACAGACGATGAAAAACAGTCGACACGCAAACACGCGTGTTTGTGTGTTTGTTATTTCTCCGCGTGTTACCACAGTTGCTCTAAGACGAAAGTAAGACAGGTTATTCACCCTTTCCGTGTCATCGCGGAGATTTTTTAACTAAAATTGCCGGTAATATGAAATATACTTTCTTCCGCCTTAAAAAAAAAATGCTTCCGCGAAAGATTAAATTCCAGGTTCGTAATGTTTTCATGCGAAAATTATTAAAGAATTTTCGAAATAAAAGGCATACAGCGATTCATTGACACGAAATATTATTCAGAGAAAAAATATCAAATGAGATTTCGCACACACGTGTTCAAAAACTTGTTCCCTCTTATAAAAAACAGAAGATGGTAACTCGTCCTCTCAGCTTTTTTCGGGTAAGTTGCGTCATCTGCCTGGGAAATTTTTCGAAAGTGTCCAGTTGAGTAGGGAAAAGTGGTTTCCATCCCATTCGCTTGAATGGCTAGTAATTTGTCTAATATATGAATCTACGGTAGATATAAATTCAGCCTTGCAGCTAAGGTTATATAAAACATAACTAAACAAACAACAAAGTTTAGTGGGCAGGAAATTATGTTGAAAGAGTAAGAGTCTATTCTTACTAGACTTACGATTGAAAGATTATATATAATTACTGAAGCCGAGCTATCGTCATAAAAGAGGGCACCGGAAATTTGAAGGTATTATCCAAACAGGAATTTGCAAATTGTGCCAAGACGTTTGCCAATGGCAGATTCGTGGGGGACGTTAAGTGAGTGATTTAAGGAGACGGGAAAGTTCCTTGCAAATATACGCCATCGGTAACCTTCTTGGCTCATGTGGAAAGCTCCCGGCTGCGCTTCGTTCTCCATTTTAAATTTATTATCTATTAATATGGGTTAGTAAAATTTGGCTAATTTCTGTAAATTTGTAAGGTACACATCAGAAAAAATTGTCGTTCAATCCGTGATTACAAGTTCTTTGCCAGCAAGCATAATCTCAAAAAAATCATTAAAAAAAATTATAATTGAACGGACCTCAAGTTTATAATCAGATTGACAATCAAGGTAACACTTGCTAGTATTAATAGATTGACTAAACCAGCTAAGTGTAAAATCCCCCTATCAAAACTTTCCTTTTAGTTACCCTAAAGCAGGTTAGTCTGCTAAGCACGAATAAAATTTATACTGGCTCTAACATTATATATATTCGCAGTGTATATTGTTTGAATTTAGTACAAGAACTAAAAAACCATATACCTTCCTCATAAATAAAATAATAGAGCAAAACCAAGTCATTTCTAACTCAACCGTTATTAGGATTAAATTTAAACAAATCTCATTGAATAAAAGAATTGAGCGCGAGCACGATACAGTGTATAATTCATTCACCAAAAGAACGACCCTGAGTGGTTAAAGATGATTTTTGCTGACTACCTTTCGAAATCGACATGGGACAAACCAAAATGCAAGAGAGCGAATCTCTTTTGGCTTGAACCTTTGATTAGGCATGTTTGCGATTGTATCTTTACTAGAAATAGAAAATAAGACTTTCTCCTGAGGCATAAAATGACACCATCTAGACACCTTGGTTGTAATTTGTCGTCCCTATTATGTCATTAAAATTCAACCCAAATCACGCTACTACCTTGTAATGATCATTTTCTTTCCTTTTTGTCTCCTTTAATATTTCTCAGGGTTACTTGGCCGCGGTCATTGAAAACAAAGACGTCAGGACTGCTACCGGAGACACCAAGGCCTTGGCGTCCACTGGACCTCGACTGGTCCGTCAGTCAGCGCGGGGACACCGCGTCGTAGACACAGAGGACACAGAAGAGGCCAGCGTAGCGACCCCAGATGGACGCCTTCTTACAGAGACAAAGACCCAACACCAACATGAGGAGGAAGATATGGAAGAGGACGACGACAAAGACGGAAAGGACCTTCCGGACGAGGAACTAGAGGGTGAGGGCAAATCGCACAAGTTCGTGCGGACCAAGGAGGAGGAAGTCGTCTCGTACCTGGCGGACGGGGTTAAAGTAGCCGAAGAGATGAAATACAGGGCGGAAAATTTTGAGGGCGAGAAAGAGGCAGGGGACGAGACCGACGCCCCGAGACTAAGGGCGCTGAAACCCAGACCAAGCAAGGGGGTCCCGCCCCCTTCGCCGGCCGGGGGCGAGAGGAAAGATGCCTTGACCCGTAGGCCGCTCGATCTGGACGCGGAAGAAGAAACTCGAAAGGTCGAGACTTCTAAGTGGCTGGAACACCACTTCGGGAGCGATTCCAGGTCCTCTAGAGAAGGTTCTGCAGGAGGCCTTGACGATCAGGAAACACCTCTCTACGGGGGTGTGACCCCTGGTGGAGGGAGCTACATAGGCATAACTATGATGTCGAAACCCAACACGGCTCGACAGGACGTTCCCCTTACCAGAGAGCCTCTGAGAGCGTCGCCTGTGCCGCACGTGAACACCAACAGCAACTTCAACCGCGTCAAGACACCCGAACCGCTTTCCCAAACGATGACCAACGGATACCATCACGAGACGGAGACGACGGAGGTGAGATCCAGGGAGACACTGAGGACCAGTGGAGGAGGAACGGGCATAATAGGCCGAAAGGACGTCGTTCAGGTCCTCCCTACCGGTCCCGGACGCACCTTCAGACCTCCCAGAGGAGTGGCCGTCCCTCCGCCTTCCACCACCGAACTGGTCCACGTGGAACCTCAGAAGAGGAAGAAGCGCCCTCAACCCCAGCCGGTCTGGACCTCCGACGTGACCGAAGATGAAGAAAGAGTGGGTTGGAATAAGGAAGGGGACGCGGTGAAGGGGAACAGACCGTGGTCTCCAGAAGACGGCAGCAGGGGCGGTGGGAGTCCGGGAGACGATATAATCGGCCGACCCATCACGCAGCAATACCACCAGACCACCATGTCTTCCCCTTCCGACCGTTCGTGGAACAGGACCGAAGAAGCGACCGTCTCGTGGGCCAATGGGGTATCAGAGAACCACGTGATGACAAACGGCGACCACCACCACCACGACAACCACGTGGGACCCCCATCTCCAGCTCCCCCGCCTCAAGAGGGCTTGAGGGTGGCGAGGACCCGGAGAAGGGCCCCTCCCATACCGACCCACGCCGAGACCAACGGCGTGAGGACACCGGAGACCCCTACACCGCCTCCACCAACAGAGAAGAAACAGCCCTTGCAGAAGACTCGCTTCGCAGACGAAGAGATAGAGGAAGAAGAGGATGACGTCGCGGGCCATTCGGAAGGTCACATCAAAGAGAACGGAAAAGAGAAGAAAAAGAAGGTCAAGAAGAAGAAGAGCGGTTCGTTCGGCGATTCCATCAGGAGGCTTGTGGGCCGGCTCAGGTCCAGGTCGTCGGAGAAGAAGAGAGGAAAGGAGGAGCAGAACAAGCTGAACCAACAACAGCAGAAAGCGTCGGCCAATTCAGCGAGGAGGGGAAGCTACAGGTCTTCGTCCCGGACGCCATCTCCGGACGAGTACTGCGAACCCACGTACCGCAGGTACCACACCGCCATCGACGGGAACATAAGAGTCGCCTCCACGAAGCAAGAGAGGTCGCACGGTCATGTCGTCCACCACCACCACCACAACCACCGACCGGTGGGCGTCCCCCGGGGGCCAGAGTCCTCTCCAAATGAGGCCACGTCGGGGGAGGAGTACGAGGAGGAGGAGCATAACGCGGGGAGGAAGGGGATCGGAGGAGGGGGGCCCGTCGCCCCGCCCAGGGCCCGTCCCACCGTTTTATCCCAGGGTCACTCGATGACGCAACACCGCGGCGGTGCTGAGAGCCAACAACAACACCACCGCCACCACCACCACGGAGGTGGAAGCAGCGGCAGGAGGCAGCAGGTGTCGTCGTCGCGCAGGCCCTCCTCTCCTGTCGGTCGCCACAACGAGTCTTCGCGCGGTGAGGACCGGTCGTGGCGCGGATCTTCGTCCAGGAGGAGGGATTACGCCGTGGAGGCAGCGTCTTCGGGAGGCGGAAGCTCCTCCCGGAGGAGGCACGCTTATTCGCCGGAGAGGGGGAGCGCGGGGGCGCCTTTCTCTTCCACCACATCGGAGGGAGAGAGCAGTCGAAGGAGGGAAGCTGAGAGGGTTCCACCGGTGCTGGCTACGTCCACCCCGATGGATTACGAGAAGAGACACGGGGGCGTGAGGGGAAGGGACGACGGAGGGAACCACGTGCAGAGGTTCTATTTGGGAGAGGATCCGTTCGGAGGGAGCATATACGGGAGGGAGAGGGAATACGAGGGGGTGAAGAGGTCGTCGAGGCAGAGACACGAGGAACAGAAGAAGAGCGGATTGCGATACGGGTGAGTCGGAATTTTTTTTATCGTTCTTCCCGTCCGGACGAGAGAAAAGCGAGCATAAAAATTGTATTGAGACGAAAGTATTGCGTTTAGAGCTCACGTGTGACTTTTTCAAGTTTTGTTCCGTTTACTTTCGTTCGTATGTTAATTACCAGTGAGAACTACGTGGAGCGCGCGGAAAATCGACTCGCCGGTATTTTTGTGCTGTTTCGAAGTCTTGTCGTGTAGCTATTGTAGTTGTAGTTTGAAAAGACTCGTTAAACGTACTTTGGAATGAACGCCGAGTGTTTTTTTAATTAAGACTTGAAAAACTAACCAGCCGTTTCGACGGGGTGGGATTCACAGGCGTGTGGCTAAAAGAATGCGCAAGAAGTGCACTCACATGAAAGCGAAAGTGAGGCTTATTATCTGTCGATCTACCAATATCTCCACGCGAAATGCCCGAAGGGACGATGCAATTAATTAAAAAGTGAAAACTTTTCGACGCGTTCATTTTCCGCGTACGATTGGCCGATTTAGACAGTCTTCTTTTCCGTCTATGTTTTTTTCGTTTGACGCATTTGTCTCGAACTGACAAATATCGTCTCTCTCGCTCCGACTCGCGATTACATAAACGTTATTTTCTTCATATGTACTTGCACCGCAAATTGTGTTAGTTTAATTAGCGGTCTCAAAAAACCTAGAAAACGAACCCTGAGAAAATTTTGACAAGGTAGAAATCTCTGCACAGTGCCGAGGAAGGAACAAAAAGAATGATGCGATCGTCTCTATTTGCGGGAAGATCGCGAAGCGCTAATTCGAGTTTCGGTTTGAGACGCGACATCGGTCCGCGTTCGCCAAAATGCGTTAATGGTGTTGTTTGAATACCGAGGCTGGAGTTTTAATTAGTCCGTCTCGACGAAGGGGTTTATACGAAAAATTATCGGCCTCGACGTAACGCATCTGTTTGAACGACTCGCTTCCCCTCTTTGCGAGACATAACCGCTACTTATTCTTTCCTCGTAAGAAAACGACTTTTCCCGAAAGGTTTATTATTCCCCGTCCTATAATACGGCGTACGATCGATATTATAGTGTCGTCAATGAAAAGAAAGCATCCCATGTGTCCGCGCACTTTACCTCGACGCACTTCTTCGGAGAGATAGAGTAAGCGAGAAAGTTTTTTCCCGCGAATTGTGATCGGGCCTTTATGATAAATAACTGACAGGCGATCGCCGTGCAGGGCGAATGACCCGCGTCGGATGGAAAAATCGAAATAAAAAAAAGAAAGGGATGAAAAAAGTTCGGCAAGGTTATCGTGACCCATTTCCGCGGCCATCTGCTCCGGAACACCGATTTATTTCACCTTTGCGTCACAGTACCGCGATAGAAATCCCTTCCTAATTACCGAATCGAGCGAAAATGTGGAGGTCCCGCTACTAGAAAAATAACCCCGTCCGATTTTTCCCTTCCATCCAAGGAAATGCGCGAACCGTAGGAAAGACGTTTTCTCAAAACGCCGCGAGGTCTCGATGTTTTGTTTTTATTTTTTACGCAACGCACGAACGAGGCGGAGAAATCTTTTCCTAAGCTTATGAAGAACGAAGGAACGACTCCTCTTCCAGTGAGGAAGAGCCTAGGAAGGTAGACTAAAGAAAAACGGCAACAAAAGCCACGATGAAACGACATTGTCGTCTTCCTTTTTTATTTTTGCCGTAACTGCGGTTAGCACCCTCTGGAGAGCGATCGGCTTCCTTTTATGTTCTCATCTCGTACACCTGAGCATCCGCTCTCTGTCTCTCTCTCTCTCTCTCTCTCACTCCGAACCACGCGGAGTTTCGCCACCGTGCGACTGCGTCACGAGCAGGAGAGGTGGTTTATATCGATGGGCAGCTAAGCAACAGCAGCAGAAACACAAAAGGGAGCAGCGGGAGGGATTGATAGAGAGAAAAAGGAGAGGGAGAGAGGTGGAATGTGAGGGAGAGGATGGAAGAGATGTATGGAAAGGGAAGAGAGAGGGAGTAAAGAGGGAGAAGAAGGGGAGAGGGAGGAGAGGAGAAGGGGAGAGGGAGGAGAGGAGAGGGAGGAGAGGAGAGGGGGAGGAGAGAAGAAGGGGAGAGAGGGAGGAGAGAAGAAGAAGAGAGGTAGGAGAGAATGAGGAGAGGACAGAGGTAGGAGAAAGTGAGGAAGATAAAGGGAGAGAGGACGTAAAGAGGGAGAAAAATAGGAGAGAGAAGGAGGAGAGGTAGGTGAGAGTGCGGATGAGAGTGAGCAGAGAGGGAAGAAAGAGATGTGGACAGCGAGGAAGAGATGGATGTAATGGGAGAAGGCAGGGAAGAGAGAGGAAGGATAGAGGGAGCAGAGAGGACGAAGAGAAGGGAAGAGGGAGGAGAGAGATTGAGAAGAGAGGAGAGAGATAAAAGCAAGGGAGAAAGATAAAAGTAAGGAAAGAGAAAAAGGGGAGTACAAAGGAAGGAGAGAAAATATGGAGATGTAGAGGTAAAAAGGCAAAGGAAAAGGGGATAAACAGGAAAGAATAAAATGGAGTAAAAGGCAAGAGGAGATAAGGGGAAAGCGAAGTAGGAAGAGGGAGAGATATAAGGATGAGAGAATGGTATAGGGAAGGAGGGAAGAAAAAGTGAGAAGGTATCTAGGGTGGAAGGGTATGTTATAAAGGGATGGAGAGAGGAGGGAGGTTGGAGAGAGGGAGGGAGAGGAGGAGGCGAAGAGGAGTGGCGGATCGAAGGAGTAAGAGGACGAAGCTTGCATGCATCCATATGCGCCGACCGACACAGCGTTCTCCGCCCACTCTCTCGCTCTCTAACTCAGCGCGAAACTATTTGCCGTAGCAGCGTGTGGGTCGCCGATGACCATAACACGCGCGGAAGGAAGATGGACCGCTTTTTTCCTCCCTAAACCCACGTTTAGCGAGCCGTTGAAATCGATATTATTTTTAAAAAGGTATGAATGTGTATGCGTGAGACTGCGCGGCCGTGTTGTTCCGTCCCCTCTCTCTCTCTCTCTCTCACTATCTGTCTTTCTCGCACAGCTGTTCACCCACTTATAAAAAAAAGACTTTCCCTCGGAGAGAACGAGTTCGACTTCTCCACTCAAGACTCCGACGCGAAATTCCTCGTTTAATCGCGGCGGAGTTTAAGTCTTCTTTTGATTCCCTGCGGTCGGATTGGTATTTCGCGCGAATATTTCGCAACCTTTTTATGCGATTTTTTATTTCCAAGGTTTCAAAAAAGAATTTGTCGTGTTCAAAAATAAGCACTTACAAGTTTTAAAAAATTGGAAAAATAAGTATGTACTTATCTTAGGTTTCACCAATAGTCATTGCAAGGTTATGAAATACCAAATGCGCATTTCGGCTAAAATGCTGCCGTCTTCAGCGGTGATTCACCGAAGGCAGGTTCTTATAAACGTTTAAGTATTACCGTGCTCGCCATTGGTGAAAGGTTACCGATGCTTTGCTTATTTTAGCCAAAATGCGCAGTTAGTATTCTTGACAATATTGTTTCCATTGGAAAAATATAATTTTTCAATTTAGATCGATTGCAAATAGCTCACGATTGGGGGAAATGGTGTGAGAAATTCGAACGTGCTTGGAGGGATTCGTGGAGAATATTCAAAACTGTGGAGTAATAGATGATTTTCAAATGCTAGTCGCGCCTAGGTTCTACTTTAGAATTAATTTTGGTCTAAATACAATTTTATCTTCTCATAATTTTTCCCTTTATTTTGTTGAAAGATCATTTCCATCCGTGTACGGGTGCATCAATGAACTGTAAAATAAATTTGTTCTCCGTAAGATTGTTTGTTTCTGCCCTTAATAACTGATGATTATGGAAAATAAAAATGTAGCTTGCTCTGTGCGTTTTACAATTTTAAAAACTCCTGCTTGTTCTTTTTAATTGTACGTACATATTCAGGACCATTAAGTAAAAATTGTAAGGGAGAATGAATTAGCACAACTAATATGTAAAAGCTTATTTTATCTTAAATTGAAAACTTATTTGTGTGTTTCTAGCGAATGAGTTGTGTAAAGTAACGTTTTCCTTCAAGTTTTTTCGTGTAAAAATACGTTGTTGTAATTATGGTGACATATCGAATCTTAGAATTGTGTCATTTCTTAAATCGGGAAATTATTTTAAATAAAAAATGCTCCATAAATTTCGTTTACTAAAAGTAAAAATTATCTTATTAAAAGAATCTCATTTATTTTATTTAAGTTTCGCTCTAAATCCATTTATTTAAATTGATAGTTGAATGCGTTCTGCGCTAAAATTCGATGCAAACAGTCGATTACCATTGAATCTGATAGCTTTAATCAACATGTTTCCATACTCGAAAATAGTATAATAAATAGATTTAAATTAATTTTTGCTTCCTGTAACCTCACCTCTTTCTATATGATACGATAAATATGATTATTAAATTCTGAAATGCACGTAAGTTTCGCTACCCACCGCTCTCCATAATTACGTCTTGTAGCCTAGATACATTTAAACTCTTCATCACGCCACATCCTAAAAGTCTTTTCCAAACGCATCTCCCGCATGCATAACAAAAGAGCGTCATTATACTCTCACGATCGTTCCGAGCGAAAAAAAAATAAAAATAGAAGACCATTAAAAGCGTCTCCGGGACTAACTTTTATATCATTAGCATTCTTGTACGGATTTGTTTACATTCCCTTCGTGTGCACTTACACCGATCTTCGACCGCTCTGTAACCTTGGAGACGAGAGAAAATCTCTGCAGCGTGGGTGTTAACCCAGCAAATGGAACGAGTAGAGAGAGAGGTAGGTGGTGGGAAGAGGCTGGAGGTACAAGGGAGGATCGGGATTTAATGAGATTCCCAAGGTCGCGAAGTTCATAGTCCTCTCTCTCGCTCTCTTCTCCAGCCGCAGATATACCATGACGCCGATCGCCATAAAAATACTCCAATAAAATCCTATCACATCTCTCTTTTTTGTTTATGTATTTATATGACGCGCGGTAGATGTCCATGAGGGTTATAAATATATCCTCACGCGAGGTAATGCGGACAATTACAGAACATCTCTACTTGCATGCGAAAATTTTCTCTACACCTGCGTCATATGTACGCCGTGAAAGATTAATGAGGCGTGGGAAAGGAATTTTTTCCTCGCTTTCTAATAAAGGAGATCGTTTATTTTCAGCCTGGGAAAATATGTTTGAGAATAGATGATTGTCGTTTTAATAGGAATTAACTCTTAAGAGCTTATGTATGCTCGGCGTTTTGCATATGCTTCAGGAGTTGAGCGATAAAGAGCTCCGACATATTAATGAAACATGTTGAAACATTATTTTTCGAGGGTATTATTTTTATATAATCGCATTACCGCGTGAGTAATTGAATTCACAGTGCAGAAATCATATTGTCTTCTTTGTAATTGCATAACAGTAATACATAAAACGCTTATCTAGAGAAAGCTTTCAGAAATACTATTTTATAAATTTTTACCTCTTTTGCTAGATTTATCGACAGTACCATTGTAAACGTTATTTATTTTTACATTCCCGGCTAAGTGCGGTGTATATGTAGAACCAGCCGTAGGATACCTATACAATTAGTTTTTTCTTGTATAGCGACCACGCAATATGCCTTTAAAATAAATAGTTTGATAAATTGCTCCTCATTGTAAATAAATAGTAAGAAGACATAAGATTACGATATGTAAAACAATTTCGTATGCCTTTACTTACATGAAAACATAATTTTAAATAGTAAAAAATATTTGTCGATTGCATGAATTCTCGTCGAATTCTAAGATTGGTTTTTGGCCTTTAAAAAATATTTCAACTTTAGTATTTTCTATAACAAATTGTTGAAATATTCTCCAAAACTATCTTTAATGTAATGATTCATTCGCAGCTTTTAAAAACGTCTTAATCAATTCAATATTAGGTTACGGAGAGTGTATGAAAAATCAAGGTCATCTTTTAGAATATGTTCCCATTCACGTCTCTCATTACACAGCATCGGAGAGACAAAAAAGAGAGAATTCGCAAATATGCTTTCTCCCAGGACGTGCGTCCACCTCTTCCTACGGCTCATCAACAGGTGTCCTGTCACGCCATCCTCGCGTTCAAGATAAAATAACTGAGGCTGGCGGTTAAAAAAACCCTCTCTCTCATTTTCTTTTGTTTTTCTCGCGCTGCTCCTTTAACACTCACGCTTTTGCGACTCTGTTTTTTTAATTCTTTCACCATCCTCTCTCTCTATTGTTGAAACACTAAGCCAGAAAGAGGAAGGAGGGAGTTAGACGTTGGAAGGAGAGGCTGCTACAAAACAAGACGGTCGTGAGTGAGATAGACGCGAATTTGAAAGGTCGATAGTCCTTTTTCGAAAGAGGTAGAGGAGGAGGGAGAGAGAGAGGGGGAAGGGGGAGAGAGAGGGGAGTGGGAGAGAGATTGGGAGGGGATAAAGGGGGGCGTCCCACGCCCCATCCACCGTCGTCTCAATCATACTCCCATTATGGACTGAGATGTCGAGAGTTGCCGCCCGGTAGGTCGCGCCCCATTCCGCCTAGATACCTCTTTCCTCTCCCTCTTTCCCCACACGCCTTCCTCTCTCCCTCCTCCTCTCCCCCTCCTCCTCTTTGGCCCAATCCACGCGAACTCTTACCCGTGCTCCACCCTTTAAAAAAAGTAGTCCTCTGGAATACACCATACGAGGGGAAAACATACCTCTTTCCCTCCCTCCTTTTTCCTATTCAATCTCGTTTCCTCCTCCCAATATCTCCTTCCCAATCTTCGATCTCCTCCGAAACTCCATCTCCCCTCCCACTACGTCCATTTTTGGCACTCACGTCCGAGTTTGTTAAGGAGAGGGAGAGAAGAAGAAAGATAGTAAGACTGTATAGTTTATGAGAGAGAGAGAGGAGAGTTTTGAAGCGAAGTTGCCTCCCTCCCCCAAACCCCTCCTCCCTCCCCTCCCCACCTCAAAGGAAGGGACGAGAAAGATAGAGACCTGCTCCATATGACGTGTTTGGTGGTGACAGGGTGGCCACAATTTGAGCGCCGAACTTTTCAAAAGACGTTAGTTTTTTTTTAATTTCCCTGACTGAGGTGTGGAAAGAAGAGAGATGTTGATGCGTGGGAGGGAGGATGAGCGGAAGGAGGAGGATGTTACCTTAATATGGAAAGGGTTAAGGTTCCTACGAAAAAACAAGGAGAGGAAGAATGGGTTTGTGAGAGTGGGGGATGATAGGGAGAAACTCGTTCGCTGATGAATGAATTCGTTTTCTTTTTTTTCGGAGAGTTGAAATCTTTTCATTACCTCGCGATGGATTTGAATGGCGATCTCGTTTCAAAGAGGTAGAGAGAGAGAAACCTCCTCCGAAGGCTTTTGTATGACGGACGTAGAAAGATTTTCCCGTGGCTTTTTTACACCCCGTCGTAAAAAAGCCGAAATGGAATCATTAAAAAAAACTCCTACATCCTTTCCCTGTCGTCTCGCGTGTTTAATAGGCACGTTTTCGCGAGGGAGCGAACCGTAAAATATTTGTAACGCGTTCCACGATTCAAATCTCTCCCTTCGTTGTCCGTCCCTATAAATTTTTCTGTCATCAACTACGTACAGTTTCTTCCCTTCCAAAAACAGTGAGAAATCGAGGTGTGCTAAACACCCGAATAACCGGGCAGCGAATAACCAGAATTTCGATTAAGCGTATTGTTTGTACGGCATTACGTACGCACATATGTAGGTGCGGTATTTACTCGTCCTGTAGATTAATACGTAGCGCAGTGTTGTTTGAGGCACGTTACTATTAGATAAGTTCTCTTTACCATCATGATATTTACCTTTTCATTTTTGTGTACACTGCGGTACGTGTAAACAGACATATCGATCAATAGGATGACGCTCGGCCCCGAAGCACCCGGTAGATAGGGAGTTAACTGTATCTTATTATGCGCGTCGACACTATAGTATCTTCAGTATAGTATATCAATAAAGATGTGTGTATCGACGGGCAATATATTTAACCGCTCAAAATATAACGGAGTAATCGATCGTAATTTTGTGTAAAGCTATGAAGAAAAATTAATTTTCTTACTTAGCAAGGATTTGTTCATACAGATAGTTGGAAAAAAAGTATGTGGTATAGACCTGGAATCAAAGAATACATATCGCTAAATGCTTTGTACCTATAACTTGTTGTTAAAATTCTATGAACAAAAAGAAGATGGCAGACTTTCCTTCGTCGACCATATGAGAAGAGACAGGAAAGAGCTCAAGATCACAACCCGCAGTTTCCACACCAGAGACAGCTGAATGGTTTAGTCTCAGGTTTATGTTCCAAGGCTCGCTCCATTTCAATATCAACCGAGCACGTTTTAGGGCGCACACACTCCCGCATTCGATTCCGGATAACTTTCACCCTTAATGTTCTAATCTTCTCTTTTCAAAGCGGTCTTCCAGACCTGCTAACCTTATAGAGGGGCTTAAAGTGCCACGGATATAACAAATGGTTGCCAGGAAAGATATCCGTAGAGAGATAAACGCACGATTCAGAGTATATCCTACGAAAGAATATTGCAACGTGAAGGACGTGTCTTTTAGCGACCGTGGGCACATGAGCATATATGTGACAGCCCTCTTGAGGAAATGTGGAGAAAAAGTCCAATGTATCTTCAAAGCATGTCCGTGCACAGCTGCCGCGTATCTCTCTACTCCCAGACCTTGGCACCGATTACTATGTATTCCATAGAGACAAATGACTAAACCACTAAATTCTGCATACGGCCTTAAATTCTTTTGTGACTCTATTAAAAGGCTACGCTGATGTCAACTTGTTTGCTTCCCATGGTACATACATATTGCCGTAAAATACGAAGAAATAATTTGCGATATAATGTGTATTAGAAGGGTTCTGATAATTTTAGATCCATTATCGCAGCGCCTTGGCCTTCGTAGCGTTTGGAATTGGAACAATTAGCATTGATTAGTCGCTTGACTGGGATTTATGAGAAAACAGCATCGAAACCAGTGCTAAAACTTCCTCTATTTCTCAACAAGAAGACAGTTTGATTTCTCTCGGCTAGCCCAAAATTAAATCTCTGCTGTCTTTGACTCCAAGAAACCTAATTAATTCCGAACGAAGCGATAACTTTCAATTGGCTTTCTACGCCGCCCTCATAACTGGCGGATATCTCACTGTAAAACTCTATAAGGAATGTTGTTGCCGGCAACTTAAAAGCCTTTCCGACTAGTATTTATAAAAATAAAATAAAACATCCCTTTTAAAATGAGTTGCAGTTGCGGAACTCTTTCTCTCTCTTCTCTCTTTCCTCTTTACCAAGTCTCCCCGCGGCCATGTGGCAGGAATTCTCCAATTGCGTCACTCATCCCGAACACCCTTCACTTCCAAGGAAGAGGCGTTGTTAAAGAGGGAGAGAGTCTAATAGGGTCCGCGGATCCAAATACAGTAACGATACCTTAAGTCCGAGGTGCCATTAGTACGCTTGTGGGAGCAAAAACCGCCTCCGTCCATTGGCTATTTGTGGGTAGGTCGTTTCAACCGACACATGTCGGCGGCCATTTAATCGCCAAGTGGGTCATCGAGGCGGTGACTGGTGCGTTCCCGATCGGTCGGTTTATTTCCTGCTGATGTTCTTTGAAAGCTCGGGGAATGCGTATGAGGGATCACCCTTAAATCGGCTCGTAGAGACCGTATAGGGTTAAAAAGGAATTTACGGTGGCGACGGGAAAAAAATTGGGGCGATGGGTTGTTTTGGTTAGTCATGTCCGGGAAAGATTTCGAGAGTACGGCAAAATAAAGCGAGCGGCGAATGACCTCAATCCTCTCTCTCCCAATATATATGTAGACGTTTCGCTGAAAGAACCCTTCTCTTTTTCCAGTTTAATGGCTCTTCGACATACCGAGAGCCGGAGCCAGAAATCTCTGCTCTTGAGACCTGTCCCTATCGATAAAATCTCAATTTCTTTCGAAATGGTAAACATAAATACTCTTTTTTATTCTTTTCACCCGAGATAATGGTCTAAGGATGGCGCGCATTTCGAGCTACTTTCAACCGAGCGGTCAACATGCGATACCATGAGCGTTGGTACGGGTAACCACCGCGGCTAAAGTACACTTTGTATGAGTAGAAACGTCCTTGAAAGTGATATCCTCAGAATAATTTCATCCGCAATGATTTTTATGAAGGATCCAAAAGAAAAAGAAAAACTACCAATTGAGAGTGTAACTAGGGATGAAATGATGTTTTTCTATTAATATCAAACACTGAATGATAATCGATTGTTAATGAATGTACAATTTGTTGATTCGACGTAAAATTGTTAAATTAAGCACTCATAATGATACTTCATTCGTCACGTATTACTGAATTAGATACCGTGCGAAAACTCGACAAAAGAGCAATTTAAGAAAAGAAAGTACGTCAAAAGTTTTAAATTTTTCTGTTGGAGATGCTGAGGAATACAATTTGTAAATCCTCGAATAAATTTGCTTGAGTGAGGAAGTGCAATAAGAGCTGCTTTCCACATTCAGAGATGCTTTCAGCCGCGTTTGGTTTTTCAACCGGCTGAGGTTGTTTTTTCAGTGATATATATATATATATATAGAGCTTACTTTTGTTTTACATTTACATTAGGTTCACTTCAGTGTTTACGAGAAATAAAGTTGTCCGTCAAGTTATACTGGATAATATTTTACCGCTTCATGTGTACGTTGAAATCTTTCAGGTTTGCCGGATAATTTTATGCAGCAATGAAAACGATCACCAAATAATTATGTTATAAACCTAGATAAAGAAATTGGTGTCCTATGCTGCAGTATGCAACGCGTATTACGGATTTTCTATTTCCTAAAATCTTCATGCAACCTTTCCTAGCGTAAACTTAAATGCGAAAAATCCAAACTGCGTAGCATTCACTTTTTTTTTCTTCCAAAATGCGCCTTCCAGTAAATTTATTCTTCCCATTTTCATCCCGCGGAAAATAGCCAACGCCGGCCGTATTTCAAATAAGGTGTCGTAAGTTTCCATGTTTAGTGTTGCCTACCTCCCCCGAGTCTCTCTGAGTCATCGAAGCTTCGTAATTGGCCGAGAGCGCACAAAACGATTGCTCCCGATGATTCACCGCTCCGCCACCCCCTCATCCCCGACGGAAATGGTCGCTCTTAAGGTTAAGACCTCGGATATAAATCTCCGCTCCGGACGGGGGAGACCGAGGAACGAACGCCCTTGCTATCATTGTAAACAGCAATCGCGATTGTTCTATCAATCCCGACTTCCACAACAAGTCCCCGCTCGATCCCTTGCCTTCTCCCATAATTCCTCATTTCCCTCTCCCACTCCTTACGTGGGAGGTTTTTTTCCCAACCAGCGAGTGAGCATATGGTCCGATCACGGCCAGAGTAAGGTTGTTAGGGCCTTAAGGCTGATTTTCCGGTAGCGGGCGACGCTACCGTCGCTCAGCTGTTGCTTCGATACTGAATGGCGGGCATGAGGTACGGCCTAAGGCTTTAGCCATATTTGTCTCTTTGTTAATCTGGCCCTGGGCGCTGCTATGAAAAAATTTCTTCTTCCTAATTTAGTCGAACAAGATTTTTCTCTGTCTGCGCGTTGGTTTTATTTGTGCCAAAGAATAATTCCGTGGGGTTAAATTCCAAGTAGTGAAGCTAGCTATTTTCGAAGTTAATTTTCAGACAAATTCTTAAATTTTATTCAGTTTATAAATAATTGTTTAAAAAACAAAAGGCTTCAAGGGGGCAACCGGGTTTGAACCGGTGACCTCTCGATCTGCAGTCGAATGCTCTACCACTGAGCTATACCCCCTGTTGTAATGTAGTAAGCAGTTACGGCTTTATTAATGGATTCACGGACACTAGATTTTTCTGAATTTATCCTATAAACGCTCTATTATAAGTGGGTGCTCTAATAAACGTTTAATTTTCATAGCAACAAAAGGGTGTATTATTGCTTTATTTATAATTAGCCATCATGACTGATATATAACAGCCTTGCCTCTGTGCAATAAAATAATGAAGACAACTGTAGCCGTTTTCTTCAAGGAGGGGTTGAAGACTGTACACTAATTCCATAGGTTATAAATAAGTACTTAAAAAGTTGTTTTTTAATATAAAAAATCCATTGGATGCTCTAGCATTGAGATACGCTCCTTACGGTAATTTTGCAATTTTATCGTGTGCTTACAAACTACAGCGAAAGCCCGTAAGTTATAAATTATCTATTACAAATGGAAATAAAAAACAAAAGGTTTCAAGGGGGCAATCGGGTCTCGATCTGCAGTCCAATGCTCTACCACTGAGCTATACCCTCGGCATCTTTTAATGCTATATTACTTAGTGCTATGGTATTTGTATAATCATCATATTAATTCTTTCTTGGAATTTATTGATATAAATCAAGCCTCAAATAAAACAAATAAATTTAATTCCTTTAGATTAACTGATACCCATTTGAGAATTTTAATGTGAAGTGATTATCTTACCTCCGCATTTCATTTATTGAAGCTAAGATCTTATATCTGCCTCGCCAATTCCTGTGTACGATAGAAAGTCTAGATTGAATTTCCTAATTTATTCAATCTAATCATTACATTTGTTTGCGTCCTGCGGACAGTAAATGATCCTCCGATGCCCATTGCGTGGGCGGATCAATTTATGAATTTCAATTTTCCTCCACTAAATAATTATTCAATATTCTAATAATGGTAGCCTTTCTATGTGTTTCTGCCACGCTGTCTTCGTTAAGGGCAATCGTAATGGATGATGTCTACCAAATTAGATTTAGATATGGGAAAGCGTCGATTTTCTAAACGACTAATATGTGGCGTAGAATGCTAATTCTTGATTTGCGAAGATTTAAGTTTAATATATTACAAGATTTAAGTTAGGTTGTAATGATTTTGTGTATTATTTAGACGTGCGTCAGCAGCATAGGTATTAGTGTAACTTTTAATTAAAGAATTCATTTCTTTCCGTCAGAATTTTTAAATTAATATATTTTAAAATTATTACAATGCACTACTTTATATATGAAAGTAATTTAGTATTTTGTTAATATTCTAAATATTCATTACAATTCCGTTTTTTTAATTCCTGTGTACAATTCAGCTTGTGCTTTGTTTACATAGCAACAGATAGGTTCTTCGTTTTATTTTCAACCGTATTTTTGTGCTACGTTGTCCAAAGGAGACGATCTATAAAATAATAGGAGTTACTTTAATCAACGTTTTTAATCGCCAACGTATATTTATACAGATAGAATTGACATTTATTTTGAAATACATATAAGATAAATATTGATGAGCCATGGATATTTTACACTTCGATTTTGGATTAATGCGTAGCGAAAGAATTCATATCGATGGGTTCTCATTCTAATTTGATGCTTCACCAATGTCTATCCGTCAATTTTGTAGATCAATTACACCGCTATGATATCTGTTGAAAGCTCTTAAAAATCAAAATATACTCTTTAAAGTTTTGTTTTTCTTTCCTTATCCTCAACGACATCATACAGAAACCACAAATTTCTTTGTGAAATTTGTATATTTTTTCTAAATGCCGCCACTGGTGATACGGGATAGGATGTTTCATTCGAATTTATTCATTAAGTAAATTGCTTGAAAAAACTCGAGTCTTTCGTTTATAAATTTAGCGATATGACGGAAAAGCAGTGACTCATTTTACGCGGCGCATTATTTATAATCCGTCAACTGGTGTATCGTCCGAGTTGCGATGAACATCGCGAAGGTCATATTCCGGTGTAGGAAGGATGCGACCGCTGGAACAGGCAGAGGAAAAGACGGAAGCTCGTTCTCCTTGGTTATGGCAATTCGTTGGGCCGCGATTATCTGGTAGTTTCGCCGTTGGCCGCCAGAGAGAGAAAGGTACCGAAAGACACGCGGCGTCCCGCGAAATTCTGCTTGTTTTTTTTACTCTAAGGCGCAGTTCCAACAGTATTAGGAATTTCTATCGCCTAGCGAATGGATCAAGTTGATTATCACTTGAATGAATCAGGGATGGACTCCGAATTCCTTTTTAAAACAAATTAATTTGCGAGGGTTGCCATTTGTACTTCGTCGGTTTTGTTTTTGCGCCATATTCAAAATTGCTTTATTTTATAAACTGATTTGAATGACATTTATTTAATTTTCATAACAATATAAATAGAATACGGCATGTCAAAGATGAAATAACCCGTGTGTGAATTCGAAGTAGGTAATTAGCTCCGCTCACAATATTCCCGCTCCAGTATTTTCTAAATGTGATGATAATAAGAAAAATTAACACTATCCCCGTTAGTTGTATATACTGAACATTACATTTAATTCTAATGTGTTTACTATAAATCCACTGTTCTATAACTTCCATGCTTTTTAGGTATGATAAGCTATTATAATGTACACATCGTCACCTGATTGTGACGGCATCATTTAGGGATGTTTTATGAGAAGTCAAAAACCAGGCTAATTACGTGCGAATGCTTATTTTTAATCCGTAATCAACACATCTTCTTGGAATAGAAGTAAACAGAAATATCCTGAAAAGTTTTACGTCGATGGAATAATATTTTTAAAAACAACTCCACAGATAATTAGAAGCCAGATTCGACTTCCATTCTTTTCCCATTCCCACATATCTAACTATTCAACCTGATATATTTACATTACGAAGTCCATCCCAAATCTATGTTTAAGATGGATATTTCGCAGAAATGTATTGCGCCCAAAAATTTAATTATTTTTATTAACTTTTAATATTTTCGTAATGGCTTCACGTGCCGCATAAAAAAAGGTTTTGACATACATCATGCGGCCCTCCGGACCGTAGTTTGCATACTCCTTGGCTATACAGTGGAATGAATTTGGTTTTTTTACCCCAAACTACGCGAGAGGGGATTTTCCTTATTAATCCCTAAACTGCAAACGCAAATATTTTTACGGAAATTCGGGGCAGGAGGCAGATGAGAGAAGCTCCAGATTCTCTTAATATGCGAACGCGCATTTTTGATAAAAAATAACAAGAATGAGTTAGAAAAGCTCTAAAAGCAATCATTCGCTGAGATCTCCGAAAAGAGGAGGTGGAAAAGGGTCGCACGCTCGGATGTGAATCTCCTCGCCCCCTTCCTCACTCCTAATCACGCCCCTTCGATCTCTTTCCGGCGGCTTCTTTAGAGGTTTAACCTTTTTCATCTCTTCCCCCTCCGAACCACGCCGAATACTGAACTGCCCCCTTCCCCACCATTCTTCCCACTAAAAAAAATAAGTGACCAAGACTCCGCCTCCAACCTCATCCCGAAATTTAAAAAACACTCCGGTTACTCAGACACAGAAAGCTTTTTCATCATCTGGTACATGTATATAATATATGATACATGATTTATGATAGATAATATATAATACATAATATATAACATAATATGTAATATATAATATATAATATATAATATATAATATATAATATATAATATATAATATATAATATATAATATATAATATATAATATATAATATATAATATATAATATATAATATATAATATATAATATATAATATATAATATATAATATATAATATATAATATATAATATATAATATATAATATATAATATATAATATATAATATATATTATATAATATATAATGCTTTCTAATGGAGGTTCGGGGGGCGGCCGGTTCTTTTTGAAAAGGTTTGTTGTTTTTAACTGTAGATCCGAATAGCGTGGATACAATTCTTTAATTAGTATGTATATTGGTAATAACATTAAGGGTATAGCTGAGTGGTAGAGCTTTCGACTACAGATCGATATGTCACCGATTCAAATCCGGGATCCCCCTTATGATCTTTATATCAGACCGAGTAGGTTTTAAAACTCGAACGGGTTTTCGTTAACTCATTATTAATTTTCATTCTATTTATATTATGGTTTCAAAGTAAACTGCAGTTGTGTATGAAATATATCATTTTATAACGTTTTAATGATTATAACAAGTGACCTTAATATAAATTATTACTACACATTTGCCGTTTGCAAGCACCATTAACTTGATTTGACAGCAAGTTGTTGTGGAAAAGTTTTCGAAGAATGTTGTGTTAAATAAATTCATCCACAGTCTTCATTTAAACAACCATCTTGTGCGTTTAAGAATTATGTGTTCGTGCAAATTTTGTACATAACTTAAAAGTGGATGGTGTTTTAGTGGCTTGAATATTTTTAATTAAACTTAATATTCCTTTGTAAGAGTCACACATAATTCTTTGAGAATTATTTGAGGAGGCAGTTTATTAAGGATCATTTTCAGAATAGGAATACTTTTTAAATCCGCCGCAATCTATAGCTATGTGATCATTATCATTAAATGTGACAATTTTACTTTTAGGATGGTTACAACATTTCAATACCTCACACATTTGCAGCTATTTCTCATTCCACAACCGAAAAGGCGATCGCTATTCCTTGTCGAGCGTTTTTGATAGACATTTCATCCAATTTTATTTTTAGAATTATTGTGTAACAAAAGTAAAGCCTTATAGTCACAGTACGCTTGCCAATATTTTTATTCAACCTTGTAGCAGAGGTCGCGGAATAACATTCCGCTACTACTGGTCATGTGTCATTGAAAACGTGACAAAATAGTTTTGCGGCTGAGTTGGCATCTCTGCCATGCGGATTCTGGCAATGAGATGAAAATGCTAAACGTATCAACTCGCATATCTCGAAAGAATTCTATGTGGTAAGTCCCGTAAGGGGTTGCGGTACCCGAATATTAACGAATGGACACCTCAAGTCCTTCACCTCAAATTGTATCACCGTGTATGTCAAAAACGATAACTTATGACCATCCATTTTATATTGCGGTCGTTTCAAAATATTTACAAAAAAGTTTTTGTGTCATGTTTCTTTATTCAGCTGTAGTTATGAATTCAGAGGGAGTTTCGCCTAGAAAAGGACAGACATAATAATAACAAATGTATGGTCACGAAACTTAAGGAAAACCGAAATTTGTTGATTTGATAAGGAAAATACAGAACTGGTGAAACATTTTAGATCTTTGGGGAGCTTTTTCAGGAAAGACCTAAAAAAAGACAAAAAATATACCAGATCTGGAGGAGAGATAATGGAGAAGGCATTGGTGCGTAGAAGCGAAAACAAAAGAGATCTTAAAAATGTCTATCAAAACATTGATATGAAGAGTGTTATTGTGCGAGTCTGGCATTTGAAATTTTAGAAAGAAATAAGAGGATAAACTATAAGATTTCAAAGTGGCCTTGGCAAAGAGAGGATTAAAATACCGATCTGGAAGGAAAACGCACCAGCAAATTGAAAATCGTGAACAGCAGAGACTGGTGACCAAGATGACGAAAACATTGCGGAAGAAATAGTTTGTAAAGCAGGAATTGTTGCAGGAAACGGTCGAGCTATTATAAAAAGGTTTCTGCATCTACATATTAACCTGAAAACACCAAAATGTCTCCAATAATTTTGGTGCGCAAGTTTGTCTTCCTTGTTATGATCTCTGATTGTCCTAGGGAAAAAAATGAACCGATTCGGAGAATAAATACAGATTCTGAGAGATTTTAAGTGTATCGCCTAGAGAAGGTTTTTTAAAAGATTATAGGGGGCGTGAGCTCTCACGTACCGAACAATAATTAATAGTAATTAAATTGCTATTTTAAAGAGTTGTAAGTCTTCGGGAAAGTGATTCGATAAGTCGTGCGTGATGAGCCTTTAAAACAACGCATCTCTTTGAATATACCTTTTAACTAATACCGAGGTGCTACTTTATTTCTGATAGCTTTTATTTTGCAACGAAATAAATTGAACATTAAGTTTTTATTTTAATGAACTCTGCACCTTCATGGCATTACGAAACACGTAAAATCCAGTCATAGATATAGCTATTGAATGAATGAATAGTAATAATAAACAATATCGGTCTGGGAGATCACTCCTCACTTACAAAGTGTCCATAATTTCGCTCAAGTAATTAAAAAATTAAGTAAAGATAAAAGAAATCGGAGCTCACGTTAAATCTTATCCATGAATTTCAGGATCGGAGGCGTCTTACGAGGGAGTGGGAGACCATTACGCGTGTAGACACTCCTTTTACGAGAGAACATAATCGGAACCTTGTTAAAAGCGAGCGGAAACAGTCGAAAAAGCGCGAGGGATAACCTTATCTCTTATCAAAGCGTTTTTTCTCGAGCTACCTCACTCACCATCGAAAGTGCTTCCTCCTTCCTCCCACACCTCTGGATTCCACCGCGTCGCGTGGTAAATCTCAGAAGAGCAGCACACCTTGGGAACGTCGTGAAATCCGTCCGGTGACGTCACCTTCCGTCGTTACGTCACAACGTTACGCACTCTTGCATTCCTTCCACGCTTCTTCTCATCCAATCCCACTATCCGAAGTCCCTCCCTCCCTCGCTCTTTTTTATCTCTCTCTCTCTCCGCGAGTTCGTGCAACCTCATACTTCTCGGAAGAGGGAGTTAAAAAAAAAGGAATAACGTCTTGTCCTGACGTCGTAAATCTCGACCACCGCACTTCCGGCGCTGTTGAAAACAAGAGTATTTCTAGTCGACCGCGGAAAAGGACGCCAAAACGTTCCGCGATGCATTTCCCGGTGATGCGAAGGAGAGGACTCGCCTTGTTCCTATCTCTCTCTCTCTCTCTCTCTCTCTCTCTCTCTCTCTCTCTCTCTCTCTCTCTTTTCGCTCTCTAAGCAGTCGATGACGAAAACTAACGTGGTGAAATTATATGGACTGTATAAAGATTATAGGAAGAGAGAAGAAAATAAA
This sequence comes from Tanypteryx hageni, assembly GCA_028673005.1. Classification (NCBI taxonomy): domain Eukaryota; kingdom Metazoa; phylum Arthropoda; class Insecta; order Odonata; family Petaluridae; genus Tanypteryx; species Tanypteryx hageni. The sequence continues at coordinate 57,305,131 of CM054113.1, forward strand.
AATTGGCGTTAAACTTCATGTTTTTCGGAAGTCTGAATTTTATCAATGGCTTGAAGTTTTCCAGGAAGGAAATAAAAATCTTTTTTCCTGGATTGCTCTCGAAAAAAATCTGATGTGGCCACCACATGACATTCTCCATATCTGTATTATTTATAAATATTCCAAATAGGTTACATGATAATAAATATTTTAAGGAACTGAGAGAAAAATTTAAAGACTATAAAAAAAGAAATGAACTCAAACCATAGACTTCTGATATTGGATGTAGCCACAAAGCTCCAACAATTAAGAAACTATAAAGGAGTGTTATTAAGACGTAACTAAGAGTCAATTGTTAACAATAGACGTCGGTAGGTGGCGTGGTGGTGGCAGCTAAAATATTTTGTTTTTAAAATATCTCTTAAACAATGCATTATATGGGGATATGTTTCATACAGAGATTGTAGAAAATTAAATTTCCTACAACTTTTATTCCAGTACATTTTTACATATATCAAATATTTATAATTAACGGATGTGACGAGAGTAAACACCCACTTCCGGTTGACCGATTTCTTGCGACTTTCATAAAAATGTTAAATATAAAATTTCGCGTTGATTTGATTAATAGTTTTTGAGTTATAGCACCCACAAAAAATCTATCACATACACACACACACACACCGATAAAATTGTGAAAACGTGTTCAGGCGACCTCAAAACGTGTATTTCCGTTGAAATCTCGAAATCGATTTTTTTCATGAAAACAATACTTCCCCCTATACTACGTTACGTACGAACTACGTAAACGTGTGGCAGCGCTGTTATTTACTTTGGCGAAATGATTTGAAATGGCTTTTAATCGGAGACATTCGTCGAAGTTCTAAATTTGACGAAACGCAGAAAAACAACAAATAATTACGACCTGGGTTTCGTCTTACGAAGGCATCGTCAGTTGATCCGGAAGAAGGAACTAAGCTATACTTATACATAACATTGTCTTATATATATATATATATATATATATATATATATATATATATATAATATTATAATCAGAGATGAGCAAATCTCACCTTGATTTACCGGTCATACAAAAATAATACCTGTCGGTTTAAATCGCATTGCTTAAGATTTTTTGAGGATAGTCATGAGCATAGAGGTGAAAAACTCAAATCTTCCATTTCTGTGTAACAAATAGTTGTTACGGATTTAAACAAATGCCTAATGAGGAGAATCGATTATTTTTATATTCTCCAACATTCACCATTTACTCGCCAAGGACGAGTAAAGGAGCGTATTTTGTTCATCCATACATTTAATCAAAACGGCAGACGTTGAAATTAAGTGGGTTTCTCCATCCGGTGAGAGCAGATTTTCGTGATGCTGTTCGTGTTTTACTTTTTTCCGCAAATATTTCCTTCGCGTCACCACGAATCATAAATAGATTCGACAAAATGCCCAGGTGCAACGCCCTTTTCCTCCTATAAAACCTGATTAGAGGGAAATCCTCGCACGTACATATTCCATGCACGGAGTCAAATTTGGGACGCGTGCCACCATCGAGACTTCGCAGAATGTCATCTTTAAAATTAACCATGACCTCAGAAGTGGTTCTCCGAGTCTCTTGAGCATCTCTAGTTGGTGACGAGCCCTCTACAGCATTGCAAGCTCTACCTGTGTTTATTCCATGATATAACTCGCATCTGGCTCTGGAAACGAATGAATATCGAAAATAAAAGCCTGCAACAAAAACTGCTGAATGGTGCTGTTCCTTATTAAATATAGTGTCGCGAAGGCGAATATAATGTTATATTTTTAGTTTGGAATATACATAGTTTTCTCCGATTCAATTCACGTTTTCGTATCCTTTATTCCAAGTTTCACATTAACAAAAAAATTATAGACTTTTGCAAGCTCATTTATTTATTTATTTATTTATTTTATATTAGCTCATAAACAGCAGTTAACGGCCTTTTACAATGAGCATAATAACGTTAACAAAGAGGAACACATACAGTCATGCCCTAAGCAGGATTCGAACCCGCGACCCTAGCATTGGGAGCCGCTAACGCTAACCACCCCTCTACCAAGGCCGGCATTGAATTTTTTTGGCTTATACAATATTGCAAAAGTCACATTCGTTAACTTTATCATTGCCTTTTGTGTGGAATGCATTATTTGGACAGATATGCTTAAACGCTGTTCATGATGAATTTTAAACTTGATTTAATATGCTGTATTTGTTTTCTCTTTGCTTTGGAAATTTCCCTTGCAACTTAAGAGATAAAACCGATATAATCGTACACGTTGTGTTTAATCTTTAAAAACATCTACCAGACTTAGCAGAAAATATTATTATTGATAGTTTATTACACTATGTAATTAATGATGAAAGCGACAAGGAAGTTTCAGCCTATGTCATCATATATTTTTGTATTGTCATTAAATTGATTTTATATACTACTTGGTATAATGATATTGATCCCCAGTTACACCGATCTAAACGCATATATTTTCTTTCTGTCTACAGGGCCACCCTTGGTAGACCGTCTGCTTCAGCTGGCAACCATTCCTCGACCTCTCACAGCCACTCGGACCCAGCCCGGGCGCAGACCCTCCCCCGGAAACTCCGTCACTCTCCCCCGCACAACTCCAACCACGTCGTGACGTCCAACCACGTCAGCTCCTCCTCCGTCCGCAGGCAGCTCTACGCCGACAGCCCCGGCATAGGAGGCAGCAGCAACCACCTCAGCAAGAGGAACGGAGATCTCCACCGACACACCGGCAGCCTCATAAACGTCTCCATAGTGAACAACGTCACCCCGGGGACGACGAACAGGGCACCCCCCGCCAAGCCGGCCCGCACGTACCGCTCCAACCTATCCAGGAGCAAGAGCTTCAACGTCCACGCGAACCAGGACGAGGTTGACCATCTACCGAGACCAAAACCGGTGAACGGAGAGAAATGGGAGAGTCCCGCGAACAGATACAGGTCGAACCCTCAGCTGAACCGCATACTTCACGAGGAATCTCCCCTCAAGAGTCCCGGGATCATCTCCAGCATCAACAGGAGCACGAAGGACCTCAGAGACGCCGTCAAGAAGGAGGAAGTGACCTCTAGGTATACCGACCTAATCAAGAAGGAGGAGAACGGAAAAGACGGTTGGCTCAAGAAGGAATGGACTCCGTCGAAATTTCGCGAGCGAACAGGAAGCGGAGGCGTCGAAAACGGAGGTCGTTCCGAGTCGGTACGGATCACGACGGTGTCTGACGGTCCATCCGTCACCCGAACGGTCAGGAACTTCGAGAAGAGGTCATCGGGAGGCGACGGAGGAAACACAGGGGGTCGCCTGGAGACCACATACGAGGCGACCACAACGGTCACGGAGAGCGTGTCAAGGCCTCCATCCATATGGAACCGTGGAAGGAAGTCCCTCGTGGGGCCAGGGTTCGGAGACGTCCCTGGAGGAGGAGGGGTCGTCATAGAAGTCAGGAACGGGAGGCTGTGAAGGAATCGTATGCTGAGAAGGCGTTATATGGAACGGGGAGGAGGGTGTTTAATTTCTTCTTACCTCCTCGGTTCACCAAAATGATTATCTATATCAAGGACTAACTTAAAGTATCGTTTTAATACGCATGCCTCTTTTTGTTATCGGCAGTCTAGTGGAACGGAACGGCCTGTTGATTTTTCCCCTCGATAGACGACGAATGTGTTGCAAACCTGGAAAAAAGAGTGAATGATAAACTTCCACACTTTCAAACTTAAGCGGTTCCCGGTTTTGTGGTTTCGTTATTTGATATACGTTCCGTTTCGAGTTAACATTCTCTTTCTTCACGAGCTAATCTCCCTCCCTGCCCCCCACACACGCGAACGATTATTTACTCCAGTTCTTTATTATTTTCTTCTAGCGAGTCAGGCGTTGCGATACATATATATTTAAAGCAAGAGGAATAATGAGAAAGAGAGAGAGAGAAGATGATATTAACCGTCTACTACGCGAAGAGATGCTTCGTCGATGGGAAGAATGAAATTTCTCTCTCTCACACAATGTTTTTGTGGCCCTTGTGCGTTAAAAAGTAATGGACAGTATAAAAACATACACCTCATCTAATATTTGTCTTTAATAGCTCTATAATGTACTCTTCGGCGACGTGACAAGGGACTGTGCGTTTTGCGTTTTTTATATATATAAAAATGAAAGGAAGAACGCCGAATGTTTAGTCAGAACTAATATTGCCATGTTTTTTAAAACCTGTATTTACTTTATGTTGTTAGAGCGACAAAATGCGGATCTTTCATCGCTATTTTGTACATATACATATATACTTTTTATGTAATGATGTTCTAAGTCGGAATAACTAATAATCCACACTGTACCTACCAGTTTAAAACAAATAAAGATTCAATTTAATTAATTACCTGTGTTTCACCAGTTATTCTAATCCAATTGTTTCCAAACATTTGGAAATGACCTCAACTTACCTTGATTTACTCACCTATGCCGAATAATGAACGAAAAAGAATTGTTATTCTCCTGTGAAATCGTTGTAAGCTTGCTATGAGATAGTTTGGAAACTACTGTTATGGAGTGCATATCAAGGTCCAAGTAATGAATCGCTTTTTCAGTTGAACAACCAATTCATAAAATCTGCCTAGTCAATTTTTTATAAATTTGAGATAGCAAACTACTGCAAATAAAATTTAAGTTTTTAGAATTAGAATTTAGATTTGTTCATAAAATGTGGTGTCTGAAAAGATTTTTTTTTTAAATATTGTATTATATTGAAATTATCTAAAAGAAGAAAACTACTTTTTATGTCGAAACTTGGGTACAGTTTCTGATAATAAAACTGGTACATTTTATTATTTTCTTTTTAATTAGCATAATCATGGAATACCATGGAGTTAAGGCCTAGACCGTCGAATTTATTAGCTTAATATGTATGCACTAACATGCATTATTACCGCTTAGAGCTCGCGTTTAGTGGCATCCATAAAATATTAATAGCTCTTGCAGCAACTCTCGACAAGAAATGAAATAAAGTGAGACTATTAATTTCCTCTTTAGGTTTATTCTCTCTCGGCTCTCTTCCATCGTTCCCTCGGTCTTTCTGTGCTCCTCTACCCTTCCAGTTTATAATTCAGAGCCTCTTTGGTATTCTATTCCTTCCCATTATTTCTAAACGATCGTCCTATTTCTTTTTTATCTTCATAAATTTCATCTTTTATTGAAAATATTTTTGTCTACATTTTCCCATTTTTTATCTTATCTCCTTTCAGCGCTCTCAAAACTGGCATTTCTTTCTCCTGAATCATGTTTATTTTCTTATCCATAACAACCCGGGTTTTACTTGCCATAAAGCAAATTATTTTATAAAGTTTTTATTGGCTCTCTATTCTTGCTTCATTATTCATTTGGGATATATTTTCACTCTGCAATATTATCTTTAATGCCTCATAATATTATAATAATGTGTGTATCACACATAAAGTACAGTTGTATGGCAGGCTGCCGAGTGCACACATAAAACACAGCAGCTAATGTATGTACCAAGAGTTGACTTATTGCCAGTTCAGAACTGGAAGACATGCCTAATCCGTGAGGAGTAAGACGCTTTACCAAATTTTATTTCTGAAATAACATTTCAAAATCTTAAAGCGATCTACGTGTAGAATAATTTCATACTTCTCATCAGTGGTGGCGAGTCGAGCTTTAGGGACTCCTCGCCTAAACATTCCCTCAAATAATTATTTTTCCGACATTATCGAAATTTAAACGAATACACTTGCGACTAATAGACGCCAATTAACAAGACTTTCACTCAAAGTGAGGTATATAATTTAATTGCTCTTTCGGAATAAATATATCTCATCGAAAACATCTTTTTGAAGCCGTTTGCGACAGTTTTGCTCATTTATACACCCGTGCTGACACAATTAGATTCCTTAGCTATCGATTGATTAACACACGAGGAAGAATGCGTGGAATGAAAAGATATATTTTTTTAAAAAGCCCTTCTGATGGACGTGACGCATTTTACTATGTTCCAAAGTTCAGCAAAAATAGACGTTACGTAGGCAAATAATGGTAAGGAAATGCTTCGCTTCCGTTCGTTCGAAGTGCATGCAAGATAAAAATGAACGCTTATGTTAGTGGAATTGAAATATCCTTATCTTCATTTCGTTCCCAAGTAAGGAATGATATCTTGCATCACATTTACCCATTTTTCTGCAAGAACACGCAAAAAAAGATCTGATTGTGAGTTTAAAACCTTTATCTTTAATTTTAAAAACACCTTATTTTCGTGATAAATTATACAGTAATCAGCGCGGCATTTGAATGAAACCGATTACATCTAACGCTAATCAGAATAATTTCAGTATGTTGAATGATTTAAGATTAAATTGCGCTGGCGCATTATACCGTTTTTTTATCTTAATTTTCTAAGTATAAGTAGTAAAAATCATTAAAATCAATGCCTGTGACTACAATGAATGCTCCGGAAAAACTATAATTTATTATTTATTTTCAAAGAATTTTTGTGATAAAAATAAATAACAAAACATGAAAATAGCAATTTGTCTTTGCCCACACCTTTACATTGCAACATCCTGACCGGCGTTATACAGTAGACGCGTAGCCTATCTTGAGCTTTGATCAAGGGATGGGGCGATGCTAACAAATCACACACAAAAGGAATCCCAGGGAAGGCAGGGACAGCGGTCTTACGATGTGGCAACGCTGCTTTTCGATGATTGGCTGTAACCCTTTTTGACAGGTTTAAGGCAAGTTGGACTATGCGCCCCGGATTTAGTCGATCCGGAGAAACCTGCTTGTGCATAAGCATACATTTTCACGGATGGTGTGCTGGTGGAACATTCCTGGGGTTTCTGCGGGTTCCTACTAGGAAAGGACTGCAAAGCAGATCGGAGTATGGCGGATCAACGAATGGACAAGTAGAGAAATCAGAGAAGCCTCAGCAGACTGATGTTGGCCACAAGCGTTCAGGTATTTTTTCCGCCTTAAAATAGATAAAGCCATAAGAAAATTCATAGACCTAGGCGGTCATATACGAAGGCGCTTCTCCGGGCATGACACGCTATTCATTTAATTCCTGAAGGACAAAAAATTACTTTCATCTCCTTATATTGGAGGTACCCGATTTACGAACGAAGCTCCATAAGGTAAAAATATTTTATTATAATTCGGAAATACGGACGCCGACCCGCACGCACGCACCAGTCGTAGCTCTTGGGAACTACTTGCGGCGGTGAAGCGTGGTCCACTCTTTGCGGCATGTTCTGCGGCACAGTGGACCGTTACACTATTGCTCAATTCAACGATCGGGATGATAACCAAAGACAAAGCTAGACTTTACAAAAGTATTTTTTTCAATTAATATTAATTGCAAATGTATAATATATGAGCTTAATTGTGGGCCAAACAGGCTTTTGTGCACTGTCTTGGGAATCTACCATTTATAAAATTTTGTCTATTAGAAGTTGAGTTCCGAATTCCGAACAAAAGACGGACGAACTTTTTAAACGCAACCCGTTCGTATTATCTTATTCATCATGAGCAAATTAATATAAACTATTTCAAATAATGGGATTTCATTAGTTAGAATTCTTATTTCAACTATTTACGATGAAAAATACCTCAGAAAAATGGCGCGCTGAGAAATACTGCTCATCCGAGAAGTTTCATACTTTTAGATCTCTAAACTGGGAATCTTTTCCAGTAAGTTGCCTTCTGATATATTTCAACGTATGATAATCCTGACGACATTACCGCTCACACCTCTTTCCGAGAGCTACAGTCTATTGATTAGGGTTATCGGAATCAACCAGAGGTCTTCTTGAGATACCCAGAATGATAACTTAAGTAAATATGGAATAATTGCACACGGGCGGCACTTATCGCTTTGATTTAGTTCAATGACTCTTTAAGTCCTTTTATTGCTCTAATTCCTAATAAACTTTTGATATTCGGGAGAAAATTTAAAAAATTACGCATTGAGTACATCGGGGAGGTCACGTTTGACCAAGCATGTGTAAAGATATATTTTCTTGTTCGCAACGGTTCTAAAATGGAATTCACAGAGAATTACTTTTTGAAGAATTTGAATGAGAAAATCATACTTTCATTCTGTGTATTTTTTTATTTCAAAACTCTTCCTGTAATTGGTTGGATCAATATAAATCATCCAAAAGTTTAATAACAAATGCATTTCTTTTATTTTCACTCGCATTCGAACAATTAATGTTGTCAGCGATACACCAAATTCAGGCTATGCATTGAAATACCATTTGAGCATTTAAATAAAATCTTCAATATCCAAATAACAGTTGATACAACCAGATGTGCATTTCGCTCACAAGGCAGGCGTCTTCAGTGGTGGTAGAAAAATATTCGAATGAGTATGTATATTTCCTTTTGGACTGCAGTGTAAAATAAACTACTAAAACTGTTTTATCAGTTTTTAAGAATAACAGTATTTTAGACAGTATAACCAAACGTTGAGGCAGTTGATAAAATAAATTGGAGGTGTCTGGGGGAGCCTTCATCCGGCATTGAATTGAAAAAGACTGATGATATATAGATATATTTCAGATCAACTCTGAGATCTTGTTTGGTTCGAAGTAAATACATTCGAAGGACTATAATATTAATAATTTATTAAATGCATACAGGCATAACCCCATTTACATGCATTGTAATAAAAACAATAAATAGAAAATTGCACAATAACAAGTAAGCACAAATACTACACATTTACAATAATTTAAATAAAAAGACGTTTTTAAATTTTGTTTTTAAAGCACCCAGAGGAATAATTGAACACATCAATTTCGTCATTTTTTGTTAAAACATCATTCATGGATCTTATGATCCTAGTGACAGTTGAGTTCTTACATGCATCAACTCTGCCAAATGGCACCCTGTAAAGTGGGGTATGCCTGGATCTTTGTAATGGAGTATTAAAATTAACTACATTTAGCAAATTACTAAGGTCTACTATTCCAGTTACAATATTCCGCAGAAAGACAATATCAATGGCTTTCCGTCTGACATGCAAAGGAGTTAACTTAAACCCTCTATAAAAAGTAGGATACCCATGCCTATGGTAGGGAATCCGCTCCTTCAGACACAGCCATTTAATAAATCGCATCTGGACTTTTTCCAGAGCATCAATGTTCTTTCCGTGGTGCGGATTCCAATACAGGCCTAACAATGGCACAAAACGATTTCACAAGTGTCTGAATTAAAAATTTTTCTAGGAAATTTAGTTTGATAAATCCAAACAGGCGGAAAGCCTCTGAACAGACAGCATTTATGTGAGTGTTAAAACTCAATTTTGAGTCAATAGTTATGCCTATATCGTTAATAGAATCGACATGTTCTAGAATAGTCCCATCCAGGTTATAATAAAAATTAATAACATGTTTCTATGATGAAAAAGAAAGAACTTTACACTTTGATAAATCTGGAATAATTTCCATTTGTGGCCCCAGTTTGCCAGCCGAAAAAGGTCTTTCTGTAGTTGAGCACAATCGGCCAGAGTAACAATTCTGCTAGAAACCTTAAGATCGCCTGAGTAAAGTTGACTAGAGTTAGTTATACACATTGGCAGGTCATTTATAAAAACGTTAAATAGAAAGGGACCCAGGATAGATTCCTGAGGGACTTCCGTAGAGGGAGAGAGAGCGATCGATGGCGATTTTTTGTGTCCTACCCTTTAAATATGAACTGATAAGTTTTAGTAAGTTGCCTTAAATACCAAAGTGCTGAAGTTTAAGCAAAATAAATTCCTGATCAATTTTGTAGAACGCCTTAGCGAAGTCAGCGTGTGAGGAGTCCTGGATAGTGGATGAGATGTCATTAACATGCAAAACCAGGTTCGTGATGGTAGAGCGACGCGGAAGAAAACCGTGTTGCTTATTGGAGAAACTCCCTTTACAATGAGCAGAAAGTTTACAATGTATGAGTTTCTCAGAAACTTTAGAAAACACTGGAAGCAATGACACTGGACGATAGTTTTTTACGTCGGATTTGTTTCCACTTTCAAAAATCTGTATTTGTACCTGCAAGGGGTCGCATAAGAAATTATTACTGTTATGAGACAGAACTTTTAAATATAAAATTTTGTTGCATAAAAATTTGCATTTTAATACAAATAAATTTATAAATAGAATGAAGTATAATATTTATTGAATACTTTTAAAATACGTCGAGGTGTTATTCTTTGTTTGTTTAACATGGTTGTATGATAATTTATGGATTTCAAAGTATTAAAAAAAATAGCACCTTTAAATTTTTACTCGACTCGACCAGTTATTTAGATAAGTATTTCTGAAAAGCAGGAGAAAAATTCTGCTTTTACCGGAAATTTTCTATCTCGTTAATGTCGTGTAAGCCATGCTAGTATCAACTCCTTCAAACAAATGTTCTCCATGAGGAACACCCAAAGAAGATCCAATTACATCCCATAGGTGAGATGGGCACTTAAGCACAATAGTAAGTGTCGACGTTAAATTTTATGCAGCAGGCTACTGCTGAAATATAAGCATTTCAGGAAATCAGGTGAAAATATTCAGTAGTGGAATGCCCGGGTTTGATTTCCGGCCATGGTAGAATTTTTCCTGTGATTTCCAGGAACACTTAACAGTCCAGCGTGTGCCATCATGCGCCTATTTTAAAATCCAAACCTTTCATCGAGTCACTTAGACATCGGTGGCATCTGAAGCATAATGTGACCCTTTTATTAAAAACGTTTGATAACCACTGCTGTTAAGTCGTTCACAATTGGAATAATTATAATTTTACGCTTTCCGCTGCACCTAAGACACTTTTGAACACGTCGCTGCAGGTTCTGGTTTTGAGCATTATTGCATCGAACCGATTCCCACGACTCCGTAAACGGAGCGAATCGACTATGAATGTTTTTTAATCGAATTCGGTGACAAATATCTCTCCGCCCACAGAACGATCAAAGAAGGAATGTGGAGTGAGTGAGTGACTAATCATTAAATCTTCCCTTATCTCTCCCGCGTTTACTCGGAAGGATATTTAACCCGCGAGAATTATCGTATTATTCACAGTCTCCGAGAGGCAGACACGAAGGTGATACCACAGATATCTCAACCTCACCTCGCATAGCCGAGCTGTCGATAGACCGGAAGAATTTAAACAATCGTCATGCGGACCATCACATCTGCGGTCTTCCTATTGGTCGTCGCTTCGATCCATTTCGTGCAGCCGAGACCCGCTAAGATGCCCATCTGTCCTCCGTGGCTCGACTGCAAATTTGATGACGCGAAGCCTTCGGAAGCGAGGGCGGAAGACCGCCTACCTTCGATCCGCGCTCCATCGAGACGCGTCGCGAGGCGCGCATCACCGAGAGAGAGTGGCGGAGCTGTTCTTCCCGTTTCTTTGCCGGATGTTGGCGGCGCTCCCAAAAACTTGCCCCTACAAGACGAGGCTTTCATGAGGCCAGGCAATCCGGAGCTCTTTTACATCGTGGGTGGACCGAAGGTGAACTGTCCGCGAGGACAGAAGGCAGGACACGGGAACGTGTGTCGGGAGATCGAGTGAACGCTGCTGGAAGAAATCAATGGGCGAATTTGCCAGTCTTCGGCCATAAACTCTGTCCGGCGCTGATCAAGAATCTCAGTATTACTTAAAGTTCGAGGCGGAAAATTTTCGTCTCGACTCGTCGATCTCATCGCTCGCGTGCTGGCCATGCTTCTCGTGTGATATGGTCCCTGTGTAAAATTTTCCTATGCGTCACACACGAAAATGTTCGTGCTGTGTCTGATATTGCGTGACGCGTAAATTTGTAAATCCGCATGTTTAGCGTTTTCTTTTATGTAGCTCATCTAATTGTAATCAAGATGTTATTTATTGCTAATTTAATTGATTATTTATTATCGTTAATATGAATACTTTTATTGAGCTTTATGCTGGTTCACAAAATAAAATCTGTTATACCAACTTGCGCTTTTCTTATTAGCTCTTATAATCCCATTGTTTTCCTATATTTTCATGGTCCTATTCGTTGCTACTCCAAGCAATAGAGGTTTTTATCTTTTATTCAATATTATTAATTCAAAGTCAACTTTAACTTTACCAGAAGTATATAAATTTATATGTGCCGGTTTTGAAGTCATTCTACCGTTTTATATTTTAGTTGACTTTCTATTTTATATGTAAAGAGAATGAGATCGTACTGATCTTACTTTTGTCTTAATCTGTGCATCAGGTAAATTTGTAATATTTAAAATTGCGTAGGAAGAGTCGAAAGTTTTTGACGATCAAACCTTTCCGGTCATGGTTTAAACTTTCACATGCTCATCGTTTAAAATAGAACGGAATTCAGCCCACCATAAACGGAAGGTAAATCTAATGCTTGATAAGACGTTAGCATAATTTAAAAAGATAGGAATTTTACGTAATAAATCGAAGCTGCTGCAGCTATTCGAGAAGCTAACTAACAAAAAAGATACTCAAGAGGAAATGCAAACATATTATCATCATGAAATGGTTTACCAACGTTTTTCATGTAGCATTACTTAGAAGCTGAGGCATTTAACCGATTGTGAAAATATATCAGGAGTCATCAAGGTAAAAGTTAAGGAATTCATTTTTGGACACGTGACGTTTGGGCGCCGACGGAGGATAACATGGACGCCGAAGGCTGCCGGATTTAGAAAGAACAATCGTCCTGCTCCTATAACTTTTACGCGTGTCATGTGAATCAGCCTAATAAGAATTTTGATCGTGATTTGATAAATGCGCATTCCGTAAGATAAGTCTGAAATTTCTCTTCGTTAAGTAGATCCCTTCCTTCAGCTTTATGTGCAAAGCTTTATTAAAAATTAGCGCTAGACTAATAATATTATTTATTTGTGCGTTCTGGTATAGTTACTTCCGGCTATTTCTCAGTTTCCCAAAATGTATTATGAAGCGGATTTGTTATTATTCTTATGCATATTCGATTTCATGACGTCAAAGTTGAATCGCATGATGGGTCGTTGGAGTTTTCAAAATTAGTTCGCATAACGTATTTTATCTTTTGCGTCATATTGGCATACGGCGCAAAAGATATAATAATAACGATGAAAAAAATTCGGCGGATGGGTATTTTCCGGTATAAATCTATCGTATTTTTCTTAGAGAAAAACATCTCGGAAATAAGCACGTGGAAGTTTCTTTGATAGTGGAAAAAATTGAGGAAAGCTGTGGTAAAGATAAGACAAGAAGATGAATGGTTCGTTTCATTGAAGAAAACCACGATGGGAATAAGGATAAAAACGACTTTTTATACTATTATTATTATAGACATTTAAAAAAACTCGCGTATTAGACAACCACTTGAATTACAGAGAACACGGCGTTTTTATTATCCGATGTAGGCATTTTGATTTTAATCAATTGGCTTAAATTAAGATTCAATGGAAATGCGAATAATCGTTGAAATCGACGGTATCATTTTATTTCGAAGATGTTCACGCTACGTTGGCAAATAAATATAATTTTTCGAATAATTTAAAAATAAGTTCATACAACTTGTAAATGAGAGAAAATATTCCAAATCAGAGTTGAATTTTAGACGTGTATGAATTAATTGTAGCGAGTTTCTGCCACATCTTTCAATTCAAAAACTCACATAACACACACGCTGTACTACTCTCAACGGTGACATTCAAAATTATCAAAACGGAAACGTTGTTCAGCAACATTTGCGAGTACTCCATAGAATATATATTATGATTTTATTCGAAGAATGTTACAGTCCAACAGTTTTAATCCTTTTAATGCTGAAGAGTTAAAAACAACGGCGAATTATTTGCGCGATCGCCAAATCGTTTTAAATCAACAGCGTCTTAAACGCGTTTGTTATCTCGCAATTAAAAGTAAACATGGAAATGATCGATTGTTTTATCTGATTTAAGTGATCAAAATTCCGCATTCTTTAATGAGATCTCGGCATATCCTGGTAATGAGCGACTCTCCCGGAATTGCCATCGCTTTGACTCGTGTCGTCGGAGTTACAGCATTTTCCCTGTTTACCTGATGAGCAAGGTGTGTGGCCACGGTTCTGTGTCGGAGATGTGCGATAGAGATTTTGAATCCGGGTATCGGAAGATGGAGACGAGACGAGATGAGATCCTGGAAAAACGTCTCGAGATAAAGCCTGGTAGGTGCCAGTCACTGTTTTCCCCCGGCGTCCCACGCCCGGTTTATATTTAACGTGCCGCGCCCTATGACTTATCGAAAATAATAATAAAAAAATGGGGCCAGTCCAGTGGGCTTACCGATCCCACATTCCAGGGAAGACTGGCAGTCAAAAATGTCTTATCTGCTCATATCATAACAGAAGTCACTTCCGTTTCAGTTATACGCGTGAGGCAACAGGAAAATTCAGCCGCATGCGATCGTGCGATAACAAGCGCAAACCGAGCAGAAGTAAATGAAACACGTTCAAGTTCACGTGATGCGTGGCCATTTTTGAGCCGTTCACTCTATGACCAAAATTATTTGTTCATTGGATGACATATGTTTCAGTAAAATGTCACTAAATGTTTTAAATAGTATTTTATGGTTAAATCGAAATCAGTTTGGCGAAAAATCTGGATCTTCAAAGTTTTGTTAGCCAAAAAAATTAAAAACATTGAAAAATTGCGTAAAAATACTTGATACATTGAAAGTTACCTTTAATTTACAGTATGCTCTATAAGGTTTTAGATTGTATTATTTTTATGAACTGTTATTATTATTATTTATTCGGAAATTTATGCATTATTATTGGTGATAAAGTTTCTATTATTCACTCAGAGAAATCTTCAGTAGTGTTGATGTACAAACAATATTAATCCAGCATAATGGACAGATGCTTAATTCATAATAGTAAATTTAAACCTTCACTGGGTAATTTTTAGTTATTTTAATTTCGAAAATGATCTTTAATGTAGAAATAAATAAATAGTAGCTTATGAAGAGCTTCAATTCGCCTCATGCCTTCGGCAGAATTGCCACATATGGCGAGGAGCGACATTACCTACCATTGCAGACGTAACTTTATGGAACTTATTCACACTAAATACTTTAGGACACTTGGCTTAGTGAAACCCAGGTCTGACGAGAGGGGGTTCAGTGGGAGTCGCTGCCCCGGGGCCCGAGGATCATCATGGGGTCCGGACCCTAGGTTTCGGTACTACTATCCTAAAGTCCCTTTATTAGAAAATTCACCTTTTATAAATAATTATTATGAATTTTAACACATAGGCTGTGCCTAGATTAATTTATTATGAGATTAATGCTGTTGCAGAAAAAATTTTGTTATAATATATACTAGTAGTATATTAGTAGTATGTACTAGCTGTGTGACCGCCCCGTTGCCCGGGTGCGACTCGGGATTGCACAAACTTATACACCCTCGCACCGCCCGCGCGCTCAACATACGAGGCGTTGCTTCTAAAAATTACCTACAGAGAAGTATTTTGTTCCGTAAAGGGTTCTTGAACAAATGTCATAACTTTCAATCAGACTGTATATTCATATGTTTTTTGTACGTGAAACGTATTTACACTATATGTAAAAACGTTATTTGCCTTAAACACGCTGTATATTCTGTATTTTTTACGTAAACCTGTTTTTGTAATGCTGAACAAATTGGTGAAAGAATGGTGCAAATCGGTTCAGCCATTCTCGAGTTATAAGGGAACATAGTTACAGACAGACAAACAGAAACGGATTTCTCACCAGGGCTGTGCTGAGCGAGAGTGGAGGGGTTTAACAGTGGTATCCAAACCTACTTTGGAGCCTGCCCTGTCGCCTAAAAAAAGATTGATTAAAATCGGTTGGTTTTTTCCGGAGATATTTTGGTTAGAAGAGGGTTTTCGAGTTTTGCCTTTTATATATTAGATGTAGTTATGAGTGCATAACAGTGTAATTACCAGAATGCACAATTAAACGGGGCGACATTGTATTTGCATTTAATTTTGTTTTTGAAAGAAAAATATTCACTGTTGTGGTAAGAGAATGTAAGGTTTGCGTCAGTTGCCAAGACCTATAAAGAGAATTAAGTTCATACAGTGGGTCCTGGAAAGCTGTTTGTCCAGGGGCCCGTATTGGCTCTCGGCGCCCCTGGGGAATCCACTGGCTACTACTGTTAATTTTTTTTTATTTCTCGTGGGAGAAGTTTTTCGCTTGCCATTTAATTCATTAATGTTTTGCATTCATTAAATAAAATAGTCCTTATAACAGAATAATCGTACCAATGAACGATTTCAGTGGTTGAAAAGGTAGTTGACATTACAGAAAAATAATATATTTTAAAATCTAGTCTCATACATCCCAATTTGTTTAGTTTTGTTGTGGCGAACATATGCTTTCTTGCATTTACTTCTAAAAAGAGGTGTGACGTATCTGTAAGTTTACGCAAGTCATCACAAGATTGACAGGTGCAGAGGGAATTGGAATCTGAAAACATTCGCAAAAAAATTGATTGCCATTGACTCACTTATTCCAAATGAGTAGTCGGCGATAGTAAGCCAGATTCGCAGTTCATCAAGTCGAACGCGTAGATGAAAAACGAGAAAACTTCAGATGTCCATAAAGCAACTCCGCTTATTCGTTTGAAAGCAAGGTATATTACCGATTAATGCTACTTATATATTATGACGACTATCTGTTTGACCATTGGCCATATTCACCCGAAGCACGTCCGTAATTTTTATGTTGAAAAGAAGGACTCTAATTGCAGTATATTAATATAGTTATTAATTAATATATTAATGCGACCAATCAACTACGAGCAGTGGCTTTTGAGCAATGCAATTAATCGCAAATAACAGGAAAAGATACATTTAGACGATTAATTTAGCAGCTATTTTCGCAAGAGAGAGAGAAGGAAGAAAGTTGAGATACTTTTAGATAAGACTGCGGCGCGGCATAAGGCCGAGACATGTGGTCAGCCGTGCATTTTTTTAAGTCGGTTAGTTAGACGTGACAGAGAGAGAGAGAGTAAGTCCGCAGACTCTCTTACCGCCATCTCATTTAGAGAGCCATTAATGGCGCCGTAGTTGACTTTTCGAGGAACGTATTTACTGGAGTTCTTAGACGAAGAGACGTGCGAACGCTTCCAAGACGGGAAGGTTAATATTTGTTCCATTCGGTTCGAAAAAGAAAGCTCCTATGAAGGTCACAGTATTACGAAAAGTAGTGAATCGGAGAGTTTTTTTATAGGCAGGAGTTTCTTTGATCGCCAATTGGATTAAAAACGCAAGTTGAGGTCGGAAATCATTTAAGAAATTGAAAGGAAAAAACTATCAAAATTCGCGTTATTTAAAAGCTGTTGTGAGATCTGAAATATTTTTATTGCATTTACTATTATATGATCATGAAAGTGAAGATACTTAATATATCCCTTTTCAGAGGGAAAAATGTAAATGGAATGCCGAAGAAAAACTTTAATGATTGTATTTTATTTCTAGCAAAGGAAAGTCCAATGATACTTTTAAACGGATAATTACGAGTATTTTGACGTGATTTCAAGCCGAAATTGGTGAATTTGTAACCTTTCGTATTTTTTAATTATCCAGTCTCATTTACCATTTATTAACACGATTTATATACACGCGTGTTTCGCGTTATATATTTCCAATGTGCCGCCAAAACCGTTTGAAAACTCTCCTTCTTGTAATGGAGCGTCTATTTGATTTAATTTTTAATTTTCGCTCGTTTGTTAAATAATTCACATAATTTAAAGAGACATATAATGAGCTTATCTACGACAACCATGAAGAAAAAAGGCTCAAATCCATGGCCATTACCCTAAACCGGTATCTCAGTATCGAACAGAACACCCGACACACTTCACATCCCTTAAATCCTGTATTTACTAAATTTATATTTGAAAAATACCTTTATTTCGTTCGTTTATAATCCAAATTGCATTCGCAAAGCATTTTATTATCATGTTTATGTTTATTTTATAAATGATCTGCATGTCCTCTTAAAACATACAAAACACCATCGCTTAACCGCCGAGGCTATTAAAAAGTTGCTTTTATCAATAGTGGTGAATCTCTTTATTATGTATCTTTTGAAAATCTTCTCGCAATTATTATCTGCGGTTTGTTTTGTATCCCGCGAACGTTAAAGAGTTTTTTGGTAACTAGGAGAGGGTAATCATTTTCTGCGGCACATGCAGCACTTCAGCTTCTTGTCGTGTTTCGTTATCAACATTTGCCGACTTGTTTTTCCTTCCTCTTGTTGAATAAGCGAGCGAATGTAAACAGTATTTTCATTTTTTCTCATTATTTTAGCCTGGAGATTATCCCACCGCAACAGATTGGAATGAAAGAAACAAATGGGTATCGAGTGAACGTTTCAATGGCCGCCATTTTTACCACAATTGCACTTGTCCCGAATTTCTCATTTCATAAATTATTATTGTATTCCCCCTTATATACGTGTTACACAGATTCTCAAAAGGAGATATGATATAACAACTTAAATAAACTTGTATACCTCTCTCTCACATAAAATCTTAATTATGTCTCAGAATACTCCAAAGAGTTTTCCCTTAATCCTCCAGAAGGAGCAAGTTCCGTAGATATTTAACTGGAATAGGGTTTGCCTTCCGATTAGAATTTTTTTCAGTCTTAATTCCTCAAGATAAGGCTCGTTACGCGATGGAGACCGTGACGTATGTTCTTAGATATTTTAGAATGAGGTCGTGAAAAGGAGAATGAAACATCCATCATGTGAATGCTTCGGAAAGCTAATTGTTTCTCTCAGACCTTTTAAAACTCATATCATAATGTTATTTGTGAATATTAAAAAATCGATAGCATTGATCGTATAAAGCCAGAACTACAAGTTTCTGGCTCCCTCATCAATTCAATTCGGAATTAGAATACAATTCAATCAATAGATCGTCTCTATTAACTCTGAAATTCCCCAAAAATGTATTGAAAATAAAATTTTTTAGAATTACGTTAAGTTATGCTTACAACGAAGCTTTTTTCTCAAGATACTATGTATATTGGGATGCTAGATAATCGAAGTTCTTAATATAGATACAGGCCGATCTCATTATAATGTTCAAACACTACTGCGATAACCACAGGCTCATTAAAATGAGGTTACATTTCATAACCTAATCATGAGTAGTGACAATTTTGATTTTTAAGATGTATTTCTCTTTAAATCATAAAATAATAACTTAAAGTAAAAAGATGCACACATTTGCAAAATGGCTGCCTAAAAATAAAATTGAAATATACATACTTACTTAGGCACCTCCAATAGCCTTAAAAAAAAGTTATGGAAACCATCTTATCCGCAACAGGAAATCGATAATTCTCTTTTGAATTACTTGCACTAGAAATTCAAGATTAAATTCCATCTATGAATTACCCTGTAGCTTTATTTGCTGCACCGTTGCATATATAACCAGGCATTTTTCGTATGATTTAAAAAGAAAAAGAGTGACACTCGGGTTGATAGATGAAAAAATAAATAAATTTTCGACCACAACGCAGAGGAAATAGACGTCTCCGTTCGCCGAATTCCCAAACTCTCCTCCTCAGTCAACTTAATCTCATTACCCGGAAAGTCCTTTGAATTCTTTTTTATT
The DNA here is from genome assembly GCA_028673005.1 of Tanypteryx hageni. Lineage (NCBI taxonomy): Eukaryota > Metazoa > Arthropoda > Insecta > Odonata > Petaluridae > Tanypteryx > Tanypteryx hageni. The sequence goes on from CM054113.1 coordinate 57,324,763, forward strand.
CATTTTTTTTGGCAATTTTCCGTCGCAGTTTTCTAGGATCACACGACGGTTTGCACTGGCGAAACCCCCGGAAAAAAGGAACGGAAAACCATGAAAACGACGTCACGTTCTGGTATTTTCTCTCTTTTCCCTAGTGAGAGTTTCACCTAAGCGAAATGAAGTCCGAGCTACTTGAGGAAGAGAGGTAAAGAACACCAATCAGATAAGCCGGCGTCACGGCGGTATGTTGGACAAGGAGGATGGGAAAGAGAGGAAAAATAAAGAGGTCTCGGCTACGTCCCACTCGCTATCTAACATTTACTCGGGGTGGACAGGTATTTAACGGCGAGGCCAACGTCCCGATCGACCATTGTCTAGTGGACAGGTGCATAGACGTTCGGAGAGAGGCTCCATACATAAAAGGAGAATACCTCGGAATCAGGCGGCCGTAAAGTGCACTGTTACCACGCGGAGTGAATAATTTTCCAAACGGAGCCATGCCTTGCCTCAAATATTCGGCCTCTACATCCTTGCTCCTAGTGCTGGCTCTCTGTCAGGTCGCCCAGCAACGGCCTGCGGGATGCATTCCCGGGCAGTACTGCGGACGTTCCTTCCCGCGGAAGGAACTGCAACCCGAACGTCGTGTCGAAGTTCCTCCGGTGTTGACAGCTTCGTCACCCCCTCGTAAGGGCGATCAGGACGCTATCCTCTTCCCCGACACCAACCAGATAAAAAGTGAAGTCGGAGATTCCGGTCCAGATACTTCGACGATAGATTATGTTCCCTTTTACATTGTGGGCGGTCCGAATGTCGACTGTCCTCCCGGACAACAACCGGACCCCAACGATAAATGCAGGGACGCCGAATTGTGATTGTGGAGAGAATCCAGTTTTTTTAAATATTGTTTTGTTTATATTGCTTGTTACTTTAATTTTTTACGCGAGTGTATATAAACTTTAAAATGTTTTGGTATAATAAATTATTTTATCTATATTTTAAATTTTGTGTTTTTTATTTAATGCATGAATATTATTTACGATAGGAGCAATTTAACGGTGTAGGAGAATTTTAGCGGTAATTTTACGCCAGAGATAAGAATATTTATTAAAGCTAAATTTAAAAAAGCGAACATCAGCTCGCGCTACCTTTTAGTTACGAACGTGCATGTGGTTGCGTATAAAATGGGAACCAATGCTTTATTTTAATGGAATATTTAGAACGGATTCCTCTATCTGAATCTCTATTCATAGTGAATTTATTTAATACATATTTTCAATTTATGGTGCAAATTGCATAATGTTAGCAATCATCGTATTGGACCACAGGCACGATTAACGAATCATATTTCATGTCTGGCGATTTCATAAAATTTTCATCCATTTCCCGACAGTTCGATGCTAAAATATCGTAAAAACATTGATGGTCAAGTAAAATACACATTCTTTAAATGATTGCTTATTATTTATTTATTTTGCTAGTTGAAAATTAATTATTTAGTACAAACAGCGGGTCTAAATGTTAGAATGGTACATTATTTCCATCGAAAAAACCAGGGAAATGCGCATATTATATATCAGTGGTGGCCAAACCACGGTTTGCGAGCCGCATGAGGCTCTTTTAACTTAGTATGCGGCTATTTTAAATTTTTATTCAGAGCCGTGCCAACGTTTTTTACTACAGAACACAATGACATAGTGTGTCTTGAGACGTGTCGGGAATGCCTAAGTTACATACATTAAATTTGAATTGCTTCAGAAACAATTTATGTTTTACTGTTCGTAAATCTATGAGCACAAAATATGTCATGTGGCTCTCGAACTTCTGAAGATTATAGTATATGACTCCAAGGGTAAATGTGGCTGCCCCTGTTATATATCAAGGTATTTACATCTAACTTAAGCACTTGATTTAGAAGATAAATCGTAGTTTGTAAGGCAGCTATCCAAGGGTCTGTATTTCTTTGGTTTGGGTCTAAGAGCCAAGAGCGAAGGGCAATTGCTCCGTCAAATTCTTGAAATTCTATCTCATCCTTGATTGAGGCTATGATTAAACTTTGGCTTTCGATCACCTGACAAAGAATAGAGAAATACCCTCGTGTCTCCATTTCGACACCATATTAAAACAGTTGTTATTAAAAATTTTTAAAAGAAATAGCGAATTTCAAAGTTAATATTAAACTTATTGAAAAAATGAGAAATTTTCAATGATTGAACAATGAGAAATTATTGTTGCTATAACTACTGAACGTGTTGAAAATGTAAATTTTGGATGCAATATAAAAAATACGATACCTTTATCAAGTGGTCCGCAACCGGCGCGCCGCGACAAAGTACTCGGCGTGCTGCGTTACATTTGGAATTATTAGAGAAGGGAATAATACTCCGTTTTATTATTACTCTGGAGGTAAGACCACGGAGATGAAATCTCTCATAAAGAGCGATAATTTTTATGGCAAAATTGTTAGGTACGGTTTTTCCGCTACTTGAAACTAAGTTGCTTCTTAACTAAAGAAATTGCGATATTTATCATCCAATTATTTTGTAATCCGGACTAAACATTGAAATAATTTGAAAAACGTAGCTTTTCACCAATAATTTAATAAATCTGTGCGGAACGAGTTTCTTTCATTTTTGTTGCTACACGATGGTAAAATTGTACTACTTACATTCTAAATAGTCCCGTGAAATTTGATACGGTGTGCTCCGAAGTTCGAGTGATCCGGAAAGTGTGCTCTGAAATTTATATAATAACTGCGGGGCACTGATATAATTTACCCACACTAATAAATTCTCGCCAAACAATGAAACCTTTGCCTCCTACTTTTCTTTGAATTCTCGTACTTTTCGAGTGTAATCTCGGCCGTAGGTTTTGAAAGCCAGCAGCAATACCGCAAAAATTTGAGATTTTGAATCGTTAAATAACCTGATTAGAAAATAGTATTATGAAAATATATAACCTTTTATCTGCTCCCAACAAAAAATTTTTTACGGACGCTCATATATACATGCTAGGATCATTCAAATCTACATAATTTTATTATCACCTAATATTACGTGTGTCCACATAATAACAGCGAGTCTGCTCCTCGTGCAATATAACGGACACCACGTGGAACTATTTTCCCTCAGATTTCTGCGGAAGAATCACGCAACATCCTCGGCGTAAGCAGCGGATGATCTGCTGCGGCTCGCCTGGAGGCGATAAAGTAGCTGCTCCCACCTCATCCCCTCCCCCCACCATAACCACTCTGCATTAAAAACAGAAATAATGGGGTGCGTTGTGATAGGAGGATTAGCGCGGGTCCCACCTTGAATAGACGGTAATCGCGTTTCCTTCCTCTCACTGGGTGATGACCTGACGTGCCCCCAAAGGTGTGTATCAAACAGGACACATAATCAGCCAGGCCGTGGGGACTGGTCTAAATAAGCCATAGCCGCCCGGGATTTAGCCAAGGCCAACGCGGCCTCCAGACATTAGATGGCAAAAGTTCTCTCAGCCCTGCGTTTGGCTTATGTGACCAAGGGAAGGGTTAGCCGCCCCTATTACAAACTTTCACCGCGCGGAGGTACTACCTGGAAAGGATCTAATCTACGCTCCCCGCGGCACTTGGAGCGCTTAGTGTTGGCCTCATAAGTTTACACACAATCTTAACCCTTAACTGGGCGCGTCTAAAAATTTCACGTAACTGGATGCGCGGCGTACAGCGTACGCCGTTACATTGTGTGGAAAACGCGGCTGTAAATAGTAGTATCTAATAACGATAAATCCACTCTTGTTATTTGCTTATTCAATAGTTTAATGCATATAATGATTTATAATTCTCATTGTTAAAATTGTCGTTTGTATTTTCTACGTCATTTACGAGCTAAATGTTCATGATATATTTAGGACAATATGAAATTATAGTATTAAAAATTTATTATTATGAAATATTAAAATAAGTGCCAATTTAGGATAAAATTGTAACAATAGAAGAAATAATGATCAAAAAACGACTTTATTGAAATATTTTAACTATTACAGACAAATCGCGATGCGTATATAGCACGGTAGAAGCGGCGCACACAGCTTTGCGTCTGTTTTACTCCTCAAGAACAACAGCTAAAAGGTTGCAAACAACAAATTCGACTACTCGGACAATAATCATAGGTTACATAAAAGAACAATGTATATGAAGCAAAATTTACAAATTGCCAGCAATTCAAAATGCGTCAGCGTACTCTGTACGTCAGCGCGCCTAAGGGTCAAGGGAGTGAATACTGAGATCACCCTCTTCTCTTTTGCACGAATTATGTAGCTTCATGAAATTACTGGATCATATGCTTACTCGGTTAAATATATTCAATTATAATTTATACCGCAACGGATGTTTGTACTGGGACCTAGAAGTTTTTATTGTAAATGGGACAATTTACCTCATGCTTAGTAAATAATTTTCGGCGGCAGATTATATCATTTCTCTATAAATTTCAACAAAAATTTACTAAAATCAGGAAAAGCTATCTGAATATGAAATATTGTCTCGGAATACGATGCAAAAAAGTCCTTGATTGTATACGTGGATTATATTGTAATGTCAGCTGTCAATTCCCTTTTATCCTGCAACGTACCCGTCATTATAATATCGTTGAAGTAAAAAGCCGGAATACAGTGAAACTTGCATTTATAAGATTTAAAATCACAGAAATGTTTCGTGGTAAATGATTCTTAGGCGTCGATGTCGTTAAATTATACACCGACACATGTTAAAACGCCTGTTCCTTTTATGTTAAATATTTATTAGTAAGCATCTCTATGAAATATCACTAATCGTGGAAAATATTGTTTTTATTTATTTAAAATATACTCTGACATTACACCTTTCAGTTTTATTTTTAGGTAAAATACTTCTCTGGAATTATTTTGTTGAAATTTATTTTGGCAGTCTTATAAAATATTCAGTTGAATACAGGGAAGGTTAAGTAAACAAAATTTAAGTTTTGAGTTTAATAAAAATAATTTATTATTAAAACATAGTTATCCAAGATGAAGAATATAGTTTAATTTTAATGTGTTATTCAGAAGAAAAGATGAAAAACGAGGTAAAAATAGCTCAAAAAATTAAATACGAATATTATAAATGTAAGCTTTCACGTGCAAATCACATATATAAACTCAGTCAAAATTATCTTTGCCGGCTCTCTCGAGGACAAAACATCAAAATACCTTGAATTCCACATACAAAAACACTAAAATAAATATATTTATAGGACTAATCATCGCCACTTGCGCTAAAATGAAATTTAAAAAAATATATATTTCCGGGGCTGCATTTTTAGAATTAATACGACGATATTAAAAAATTCCATTTTTATAAAACACGCCCAACTGATAGCATCAGTCTATATCGATGTATCTTGCACATGGCGATTTTACTCTCACGGGGCTAGCAGAGCGCGAAAATCCACAAAATAGTCCATTTTTTAAGTCTCAAGGGCCAAAAAAAAATTAACTGGGTCTACATACACGATTCGTACCCTGTTAGTCGTACATGCGCTCTGGACAAAAAGAGATTCCGGAGAAAACGCCGCCCTTTCATTCCACTTCCCGGCACTTGTGGTTGTGGTCGGGTTGATAATCCGAAGGGCAGGGGATGTTGGGCGCGCCCACGATGTAAACCGGCTGTATTACGACAAACCCGCCTCCGGGTTTCGCACCTTTTTCTTTGAATTTGGACGACCCCTCTTTATCCTTTTGACCCTCGTTCGCTGCTGGATTATCCGCAGAGCTAGGCGCCACTTTCTCGTCCACCACGCCGACCTTCGTCAAAGGTGGCCTGCTCTCGCCCACTCCGAGTTCGATGTCGCCCATGCCTCCACCTCCCCACAGTCCTCCGGAGTTGCAATTCAACTTGTTGTCCGGACTGGGCTGATAATCCGGAGGGCAAGGGTTGCTGGATCCGCGGGCAACGTATATTATTTCTATGCCAGAATTCACAGCGATTCCTCCGGAAGACCCCGCTCCGTGATCGATACCGCCTTCACCTACCCAAAATCCTCCGGGCTTGCAAAGCCAAGCGGGACAAGGCTCGTATGGTCTTTGATGAGACTCCTGGATCCAGAACGCAGCCAAAACCAAAGAAAGATCTATTAAAGCACGAAAATTAGACATTTTTAGGTTGATAGATTAAGACCTGCGATGAAAAGCAGGCAGTTTTTAACCCTTGGGTGATCCTTCGCCGACTGCCTTCCATCCAATGAGGCGTTATAGCTTTCCGTTTGGTATTTAAATGCTTCGATGTATCTCGTGTAAATATTTGATAATGTAAAAGGGAGAGATATGTGGTCGGTTTCTTACCCTATCCCCATTCCCCCCTCGGCTTTACTTCCCGAAAATTTCCTCTTTCTCACTTTCTCTCTCTCTCACTTTGAAGAGAGGAAGGCAACATCCTGATGTCATCGTGAATGGACGCTCCTTTATCTCCCCATCCCATTGCTAACCTCCGGAGGGAGAAGAAAAACAAAAGATGGTCAAACATGTCACTCGATATTTTTAATTCCACTTCGCTAGATTTTTCTGTTTTCGCGGTAAAGTCGTCGGAATTTTCTCCGCTCTCAGTGTTTGCAATGTCGGAGGTTCTGCAGAAGAGACGGATGGTACCAGTTCCACCTTAGACGTTTACTTCGGATTATGACGTATGTTTCGTCCAACCTCATGTGATTCCGCGTATGCTCAGAACCAAGTGACCGTTGGCGAAGCGCTATTTTTAGTAAAAGCACTTCTCAAAGCGAGTAGTTTTTTCTGCGAAATAAAAATTAAATAAGTTAATTCGGGGAGCTGCATCGCCCAAACTTTCATATTGAATGGCATTATGATTAATTTATGACATTTATGGAAAAGTTTCCATCCACTTACTTCATAAATACTTATAAATATGTTTTATTCGATTAGATTTTTTCACTTTTTCGGGAAAACTTACGAATATCGTTTTAATATATCTACATCTACATGATACCCCGATATTCACCAAAGTGGTGGTGGCAGATATTATGCGGTTATTGTAAAAGGTTGACTTTAATTCGCTTTATCGATTCTTGTAAGTTTGCAATTAATCAGTTGTGTGCAATTTATTCCTGTGGTGGACCTTTTTTTAAAATTTCATACTTTTATACCAGGTTACCTAATTGTAACTAGAGAGATCACATTAAAAACAAATACAGTCTTTATTATACGTTGTTTTTACTACGGTGGTATGTTTGCTTGTGCGATTGATGCACTTATCTATTATTTGGGATTTGAGGTGAGGGTGAGCTTAAATTGAGCTTCATATCAAACATTTCGCGTCCCACTATCTCTTCGTCATAATTAAATAAATTACGTTATTAATTTTTCCCTTAACCCATTGACTTCTGCCAATATTGCTAAAGGTATGAAGTCCAAGCGATATATAGAGCTAAATTTATTTTCATATCTAGAGGAACTTGAACCCATTTAAAATTATCGAAAACGTCTGCGTGTATGACACACCTTTTATTGGAAGCCAGGAGGTTATTGGACGACAATTCTAGGAAAATTCAATATACCCTAAGTGGGACGTGTATGTATTCTAAAAACCTAGGACGGCCAAAAGGAACGAATTTCGTAATATACGCAAAGACTATATGCGTTAAATTCCATTACTCCTTTTATTAAAACTATATACAGATCGTTAGGAATGTTATTTTTGATATTCATGATAAGATTTATGGATAATTTAATTGATATTTACGATATTTAAATGGGTTCCTTGTAATTTATTCGTTTCAGTTTTCTGTCTTTTGATTTTGAGAAGAATTATGTAGCCTTGTGTAGGACTCACACCAGTTTTGAGCCCAAAATTGTCGGAAAGAAAGTGTCATATGCAAAGGTATTTACGGCAGTCTTACGATTAGATTCTCATCAGACGAACGACTGTTTCATGTTTTTTTTAAGGAAATTTAATTACCACAAGTACTGCACTTGTCGTTGTTTTGTTTGAGCTCTCTAACAACAGGTAAATACTCTCTTCCCAATGCCATTCGGTAACTGATGAAATATATTTGCTTGTCTATATTATGAATTCTTTTATCAAAGAAGAAGTAGAATCGTAATAACTACAAGTGCGATTCCATTAATTTCTGTTTATATAAGAGCGATTTGGGTTGCATGTGTGCAAGGATGCTGGTTACGTTTATACTGCCTTGCATTGCGAAACACGAAATGTATTTATATTGAAATTCTCTCAATCACATTTTATTTTTAATGGCTTCCTTTCACAGTAGAATAGAGAAAGGTGCTTAAAAAGGTGTAATAACGATAATGCTGGGAAGAAGTGCCATATATCCGAGTGGGTTACGCGTTCCACTTTATCGAAGTTCACGGACGCCCTCCCACGAATGACGTAACCTCCACCTGGGGCTTAAGTACAAGAAGAGACTGCCTCAAGATAAAAAACGCATCCGCGATATTATGGTGCAGTGCGGAAATCCCATTGGACACCAAGCCACTCCAGAACCATGTAGTACTTAGGTATACATACTAAATTTTATCATTTATAATAAAGTAGGCAGTCCGGCTGTCAACTGTCCTAGATAAAACTCGAACATAAACGAGGGCAACGACTTGTTATTGTGAAGAGAATTCGGTCGAATAAAGTATGGTTTTAAATTTTTATTTTTCACTTAGATTTTTTCCGCATTTCAAATAATGATATAGTTTGATCGGAATAATAATTTTATCGATATTTTTCGTATATTTAAAACTTTTGCACTAATGCTTCTTACGGTAGAGCTAACTTAGAAAGAGCAACTGGATTATTGCAGTGATTCTGCGTCACAGGTGAAAATCGTCATAAAAACTAAATTAAAGTAGCGTAGCTCAAGTTGTACCTGCATGCAGTTATGAGGATAGTTATTGCCCTAATTACCAACAAATATTTCCAAATACTTACTTTATTTATTTAACAGGGCGCTTCGCGGCACTCAGAAGAATTAGCTCTATCTGAGAAATGGTCGAGACAAAAAACCCTCCTCTGCTTCTTGGTCGAAGCTAACTGAAAAAACATGATACGCTAATTAACCCACCGCGAAATCTCTTACGAAGCTCTCTCAAATAAAATTGAATACGCAACTTTATTCTTATGCTTTTCCTTTGATTCTCGTATCTTTCCGTAATTTGCTGCATATGGGTTATTCAAAGCCACTAATGTCGTTAAAAAAAATAAGTTCCAAGTAGTTCAATTATAGGAGTTTAGACCAGTGGAGTCCAACCTTTTTACGTGGCGGGCCGCATTTGTAGTTGTGAATGCTTTGGAGGGCCGCATTGGAAGTCACGAGAGCTTCGGCAAGCCGGATGAGTGTTTACATTAGAAGTTACCAAGGGATTCTGTTGTCTCATATTAGCGAAAATCAAGTCTAAATAAATTACTAGTGTTAAAGCTCCATCCGAAAAGGTTTTGAGACGATATTTATTCAGAAAAAATATGAAATTGTCCACATCAAATTTTACCGATCACCTTGACATCATAGCTTCACAGGTCGCATAGAGTTCTCTCGGGGGCCGCATTTGGCCCTCGGGTCGCGGGTTGGAGACCTCTGGTTTAGACAGTACAACATCTTCTTGGTTTCCAACAACTATTTCATACGATTGTTCACGCACACTCGCACGTGACCACATAACAGTTTGCGCATCTTTTGGAGTTAGTATAAAATATTTGCGCGTACAGACAATCAACATCGGTTGCAATCGATTCTCAGCTAAGGTAACCGAATAAGAAAGGTTAAATAGCTGAACAGCGAATGCGAAAAAGCCGGACAAATGCCATAGTTATTGGAATATTGCTCTCCTAGAAATAATTGTCGGAACTTGATTTTTAGATGTGAAAATCAGAAAATTTTAATCCTTGCCTCCCATTTTTGCACTTTTATATAGGAATATAAAATATGGTTTTACTTAATTCATTGAAACATATTTAATATTTAATAGATATTTAAAATGCATTCTCAATTATTTGTACAGTGGTAAAATATATTAGACCTCAGTTTTTTTCCCTAAAACTTCACTCTTTTTTCACTAGTAATTAGAGTTTTGGTTTCCCGTAGATGTTTTTTCCCGGGAAACGGGAATTAGATTTTCAAATATCCCGGAAATAACAATGATTTAGCATTTTAAATATTTAATACACCATTTTTCATTTTAACATAACGTTTATTATTGATAAGAAGTAAATACGTAAGTCTTTAATAAATTCCAATGACATGTGATACATTGTTTGCGAGAAATTGCTAGCAGATTCAATATTCAGACGCACTTTGACTTGCGCAACGGATCTTTCCTCGATGTTGACGATGTGGAGATAACAAGAAACCAACTACTAATGTATCATATATTGAAAATTCCTCAGAGTTAAAACTGAGGTTAGAAAATGTATAAAAGAGGTTTAAAAAACTATCTAAAATCTATAAGAACTTTCTTCTGTCCCTTTGTGGCTCCCTCTGTCACGCTATAAAAATGCAAATACGTAACACGTGAACATTGACTTTTCGACGTGCAGGATTTTATTCTTTTTGAGATCAAAATTAGAAATAATTAACCTACGATCTTTATTTATTGTTCTGTTCATCTTTTTCCGCCTACAGTTTGAAATTTCTCGTGTTAGACGTTTAATTCACATATTTTGGGGAAATTGTGCCATTTTAACAGAATGCTACCTTTCCAACCAATTACATTGTTAAACCTCGAAATCCAGTTGTCATTTCATTCCTTATGGGTGAAAGCATGCTTTGAATGCTTTTAATACGAGAGAGAAAAGGAAGGGGAGGGAAATTATTTTCATAGCAACCAATGTAAACAACATTCGTTGCGATATACGCGAGAAGGAATACATTTCAATGCAGAACATTAATTATTCGCATATTAAAATCACTTAGAATCATCATTGGAGTCCGATACTTAAAACAACGAACGCCTAAAAAATCAGTTTTTAACGCGAGAATTTGACGCATGCTTAATGATTTTCATTGTTGCCGGTTTCGTGTAATTTGATATCATTTATTTGGATAATAGCTTCGTGTCACATCTATTCACGAAATTTCATGAAAAACTGTTCCGTTGAATTTCAACGGGCATCTCCCTAGTTTATATACGTATAATTCACTTGATCGGAGTAGATATTTGGTCAATTATGGGTGGAGGAAGGAGAGAAGGAAGAAGAATAGGAGGGGAGGTAGTTCACTTCAGCGCTTAGTTTCAGTTTCATGCAACAAGAAACCATTACTTTAGGACCTTTTTTTACTAACGAAATTCACGGGTGAGGGAAAATAAGCCATTTTGACATTAAAATTGCATTAATAGCAAGAAACGCAACCTGATTCTTAATCTCAAACTCCTAAAAACTCCGTTACTAAATAGCATGCACTGAAAACAATATTTAGTATTCATCAGAAATTCTACTGGTACAAAATGCATAAAATCAAAACTAATTTTGATAGCTTAACATTTGGGGCTGAAATTCGGAGGAATATATTTTTAAAATCCAGCTATGAAGGCAATTCTGGAAAAGCTTGACTCGGCACAAACGAACAATTCCCGAGAATCATTAAAAATTTTCCCGGGAATCGAGAATAGGAAATAATGAATAAATTCTCGGGAACCGGATTTATCGCTTCCGAAACTACTAGTAATCGCTGACAAAATGAGCTGTCCTCTATATCGGGGTTCGGCAGCTTACGGCCCGCGGGCCGGCTACGGCTCCCGAGAGCGCTTCATGAAGCCCGCGAAGCCATGATGAAAAAGTGATCGTACAATTTAACAGAGAATTTCGTATTTTTTCTGTAAAATTATGGACTCGAAACCTTTTCTGGCGAAGTTTTAACACTATTAAATTATTTAAGACTTGATCTTGACTAATATGAGAAAACAGAATCTCTAGATAACGTCTGATATAAACACTCATTCGGCCCGCCGAAACTCTTGTGACTTCCGATGCGGCACTCGGAAGCATTCACTACTACGAATGTGGCCCGTCATCCAGAAAAGATTGCCGATCCCTGCTCTATATAATACAAAGGTTTCTCTTTGATGATCAACTTGGCATTGTTGCTAATTGGAATTTTCCGAAAAGAAATTCCGTCGTTCTACAGATGCTGCTTTAGCCGAATGTATGGTAACCCCATTCCCGTATAACGTTACATAAAATCACTTTTAAACTCACACTCTATTCTTATGCGCAAATGATCTCAAATAAATTTTTAGGAGAACTATAGGCGGGCTACAGGAGTTATATTGATTTTATGGTCATTTATGTTGCAATGGAGTCATCACTTATTGCTTACTTTTGTATATAATACGAATTCAGTAAGTTGTAGCTCGATGGAAATTGGAAAATATGGCAAAAATATTGAAATAGAAATAACCATAATTGAGTAGGGTGTATAGATAATAGTTGCTTATGTAGATGGATTATAAATGCTAGTAGTTAATTCTCATTAATATTCTGACGAATTTCTTCTGATAATATCTTGAGTTCTAAATCCTGTATTCGTTGTAGTCAGACATTCAAGAAAAAGATATATAATACTAAAAATATCTGCAGTAAATTACATTCTAGTTTCTGTGTTGTTAAAATATGCACCGAGATATGCCTACATAACGTACTACCTATACACATCACTGCCATAAGAATATATACTTGTAAATTCTTTTATAATATTATTTATGTGTTATTTTAACTATCTTATACAATAACAAGACAAAAATATCGGAGGTAAAGCACATAAAACTCAACGTTTTACGGAATTCAAGTCATTTATTATTAAAACAATATAATACAATTGGTAATTTGCACATAGATTATAATTAAGATTATAATTTTATTGTGAATATAATAATTAGGAGAAAATATGAAAAATACAGTAGTTACTTTTTTGAAACATTTAGGCATTAACATTAAAAATATACAAAATAAAATAAAATATTCTCTGCAATTTCTCCAAAAAATTTGTATAACTTTTAGCCGTCCGAATTCCATACCATACCATATGAAAACAAGATAAAGCGACGAATAGTTATTTCCATCTATGTTTAATGTTAAACGGATAGTAATAGATAGCGATATGCAGAAATTCTCCAGAAAAATAAATTTCCAGTGAATGACAGACAATCACTCGGATGGAGGAAAGAGCAAAGAATCTCAAAACAGCTGATCGGTTTCTGTCTCCAAGAGTCAAAACACATTTGTTTGAGATGCACTATTCAAAACATATTGACGGCAACATAAAGTCTTACCAAAATGTCTCCGGCAAAAATCTCACTCTTTATTCCATCTCCCGGCACTTGTTGTCTGGATCGGGGAGATAACCCGGAGGGCAGGGAATATCGGGCGCGCCCACGATGTACACCGGATTTATTCCGATGAACCCGGTTCTGGGTTTCGCACCGTTTTCTTTAACCTTGGATGTTTCTTCATGACCCTTTTTTGAACCCTTTTGATTCCTGTTTGACTTCTTTCGACCCTTGTTCGACTCCTTTAGACCCCTGTTCGACTCCTTTCGACCACTGTTTGACTCCTTTCGACCCCTGTTTGACTCCTTTCTACCCCTGTTCGACTCCTTTCGACCCTTGTTCGGCCCCTTTCGACCCTTATTCGGCCCTTTTCGACCCTTGTTTGATCCCTTGTTTGAAACTTTTCGACTCTTGTTTGTTTCTGGCTTATCCGCAGAGATAGACGGCACTAGCTCGTTCACCACGCCGACCTTCGTCAAAGATGCCCCCCTCTCGCCCACTCCGGATTCGATATCGCCTATGCCTTCAACTCCCTTTAGTCGTCCGGATTTGCAAGGCAACTTGTTGTCCGAACCATACTGATAATCCGTAGGGCAGAAGTTAACCGGTCTTGCGACGATGTACCTTTTTTCTGTGCCAGAATTCACGTTTCCTTTGGAAGATCCCGTCATGGGCGGTCTGCTTTCGACCACTCCGGATTCGATACCACCTGCACCTTTGCTTCTCCGCAGTCCTCCGGGCTTGCAAAGCCAAGCGGGACAAGATTCGGCTCCGTATGGTTTTTGGTGAGATTCCTGGATCCAGAACGCGGCCAGAAGCAGGGAAAGAACTATCGAAGCACGAAAGCAGGACATTTTCAGATGTAAATCGGTCGATAGATTAAGACGTATGAATAAAGACGCGCTTTTTAGCTCTTGGGCGATCCTTCGCCGACTACCTTCCATCCAATGAGGCGCTATAACTGTCCGTCCGGTATTTAATAGCTTCGATGTATCTCGTGTAAATATTTTGTAGGATAAGAGGTAGGGATATGAGATCGAGCTCTAAACCTATCCCCATTCCACTCTCGGCTTCATTTCCCGTAATCTTCTCTCAATTCCCCTCTAGCTGTCACTTTGGATCTAGAAAGGTACATACTTTCCTGAAGTCATCTGGAATAGATACGCGTTATCTTCTCATCCCAGTAACTCCTAGGGGTGGCGGATGGAGGAGGAAAAGAAAAATAATTCCAAACGTGCCTTTATAAGTGCTATTATTTTAATGTTCTTCATAAAGAGAGTATTGTTTTCTCAAAAAAGTCAAATTCTTTATTTCATCGGAAGCACACGTTTTAAGGTCCATTAAATACGTTTTCTTTATTTTCTTGATAATATCTGTGCCTTTGTGATAAGATTTTTTAGTCTCACCAACTCAGAAATAATAAAAATAAAATCATCGCAAAGCTTTAGATTTAAAATTTTTATTTAAAAATAAAGTTCTGATTATATTATGACTGATATTGGTCAACCAAAGTGGAGGTTTACTCTTTTTCAGTTTTTAATCTTTTCCAACTATCTTCTATAAGAGAGTAAGTACATTTTTGTCATTAATAATGTTGTAGAATTGTAGATAAACATAAGTTTCTATAACTTTTATCTGAAATACGTTTTCATCGAACGTATTATTTCAGAGATATAATAGTTCGATTATCCGTCTGATTTTATGTTCAGTGCATCGAATGTGGCTATGTGAAAGTTTTTTTTTCCGTTCCTATGATAACATTTTCGAATTATTGATAGCGACGCCAACACTGCCAAAGGTGTTGTTCATCACAAATATTTCGCTCAAAATTTGACCTTCGTAGTCAAGTAGTAGCAATCAATGTTTTTATCCAAAGCAACGAATAAAAATATTGTTTACTTATTGTTTTCTCGATGTAAAGAGTGATTCGAAGTGTTTTCCATTGTGAAAATTATTCACAGTATTCCAAAATTATTCACGAGTGTAATTGCTGATAGTTATACTTTAGGAAGTTGATGTCGAGAGCAACTTGCAAGCACTACAGCAGTCATAATCATTACTTTTTATGGAGAAAGTCATGAAGTAATGTGCTAGCCACATCAGATTTTTTTTAAAATTACGCGTCGCGAAAGTTTTTCTTCTTCCGGAAATGTCGTCAGAATTTCCTCCGATCATCATGTTTTTCATGTCGGAGATTATGGAGAAGTGATGCGAAGTATCCGTTCCGTCCTGCTGTTTGCTTCCGGCTACAACGGATGTCTCGTCGAGTGTCCGGTGATTTCCCTTGGTGCTCAGAACCAATCTTTATTTTTCGTCAAAGTTACGTGCTCCCGACAGCGAGTAAGATTCTCTCTATAAATGCGGAAAAGTCCATGGGAACGTTTTAGCTTAGGAAACTGTATCAACAAATTGTCATTTTGATTTGGCTTGCATGACATCATTATTACATTGTTATTTATGATAAATTTATACCAACTATTCACGTCATAAATAATACTGATAATTGGAAGTTCCTCTCATATAGACCTAATAGCTCATGTTTCCTAATTTAATAAGTATGTACCTTCAAGACTTACTTTTAAATTTAGTTTAAAATGACTGGTGTGCATCCTTTTTAAGTGGCGGCCGCATACGTAGTCATTAATACGCTTTGGTGGACCGCATGCGAGCTTACTCAATAGTCTGTGCCATTATGAAACTTTTTCTCTTTCCAGAGAGAAAGTTAATTTTCAAATGGAATCAGGATAGTGAAAATAAAAAACTTTGCAAATTCCACCTAAAATTTATATGAAATTTACAGTTTTTTATTTTCATTGTCATGAAGCAGTTCCACTAAGCTACGCCGGTAACTATTACAGGAAACAGAATAGTTATAAATTTGACTTGTAATTGCGTGAATTTTCGTGTATGTGTAAGAAATCTGATGTTGTCACTACAGGACTTTCTCCATATCTATAATATTTCTAAAAATTCCAAATAGGTTACATAATAATAAATATTTTTAGAAATTGCGAGAAAATTTTACTTTACAAAGAACAGAAATAAACTCAAACCATAGCCTTCTGAAAATGGATATAGCCACAAATCTCCAAAAATTAAGAAAAGAAAAAAGAGCATTACTAACATAAGACGTAACTAAGCGCCAATTGTTAACAGTAGTCGTCGGTAGGTGGTGTGGTGGTGGCAGCTAAAAATATAAGATATCTCTTAAACAGTGCATTATATGGAAAAATGTTTCAAACAAAGGTTGTAGGAAATTATATTTCCTACAATTTTTATTTCAATTTATTTTTACATTTATCAAGTATTAAAGCAAATATTTCAAAATAAAATAACGGATAAGTGACAAGAGTAAACACCCACTTCCGGTCGACCAAATTTTACCAAAAACTAATCATATCTTCTAACTTTTATAAAAATGTTAAATATAAAATTTTGCGTTGACCTAGTTAATAGTTTTTGAGTTAGAGCGCCCACAAAAAGCTATCACACGCAGACATCATCGATAAAATGGTCAGAGCGTGTTCAGGGGACCTCAAAACGTGTATTTCCGTTGAAATCTCGAAGTCGATTTTTTCATGAAAACCATAATTTACCCTATAATACATATGGAGAAAGTAAAAATAGAGTTATATGGGTTGCATAAGTGCAAGGATGGAGGTTTCTCTTACATTGCCTTGCAATACTAAATATGAATTTTTTTAGTTAAATTATTTCTATTATAATTCTTTCTTTGTTAATTTCATTACTTTACAATGTCATTCAATATATCGTATTACGGTTATTTTGTGATGAAGTTTTTGTATCCGTGCAGGTAACACGCCTCGTTTTATCGAAGTTCACGGACGCCTTTCTACGAATGACGTAACGCATCACAAATTTAGCTTCCACGTTGCTCTCAAGTGTAAGAGGGAACGGCCCAAAGATAAATATCCGTCATCATATGGTGCAGTACGGTGAGCCCAGCGCTATAAAGCACTCCGTAGTCGCGGCGTATTTACGAATAAGTACTCCATTGAGCATTTATAACGTGATATCGACAGTTAGCTCAGACTCAAGCTCTCTCAGGGAAAATGTCTATCACGAAGTAAAAATACGCATAGTCAACAAGGTCTAACATAAATTCGCCACATTTTAGTCCCAATTCTCAAATTAAACAAACGTTACAATCTAAGCAACCTAAGCCTATAATAACAGCCATTTTTTCTGTTGGTGATTTTATTCTCGTTCTTCTAATTTATTTGGAAACCAATAATGCCTTCCTCTCCAAAAAGTGTTTTATGTGTCATAATACTTACATCAAACGTTGTGAAACAGAAAGCCCCAAACCTTCATAGATTCTTTCCAACCAGTATAGAACAAGTACATTGTTCAATTTTAATAACTTGGATTAATATTTTACGATAATACAAGTACAACTATTAACAGCTGCTTCCGAATTTTGAGATGACACATTAATAAACTCGTGATAACTATAGTGCAATTAATTTTTAGAAGGAAATTTAATCCAAATATATTATTAGCGCATTATATTGTTAGAAAACAGCGAAACGGAACCGCCAGACCGCTCTTTGCATATGGCTGGAAAATATTATTATTGAAGAAAAAAGTTAGGAAAGTGTAATACTACGGAGTACTTGAAACCAAAGGATATAGTTTGAACAAGCATACACCATAAAACAGAAAAACAGACTATGTCTCTCTGTCTACAAAATATTTCTTCCCTCTCTTGAGTTAGTGCATTACTAAACGTATTTTTGTAATTTTAGTATAACGGCTAAATACTAAAAGTTGGTATAACAGAAATGATGCGAGGGAAATATTAAATTTTTATTTACAGATTTACTTTTAATCAGTTGTAATTAATGAAACAACCGAAAACTATTTAAAACATACCTCACTTGAGTTGTAGTCTTTTCTTAGTCGTAGAGAATCCATTTCCTTCAGTTATCAAAATGCTGCATGCACACTTTATTACATTAAACGTATTTACGTAATTATGGCAGATCTTATTTACTTCAGTTACAAAGAAGATTGCAATAGTTGACAAGCAACATAACATGATTTTTTCATAAGCTCAAAAGTGAATTACGACATACTTGCTTATTTTTCTTGAAAACAGCTATTCCTATGATAAAAATGTATTGAAAAATATATTTTATTTGACTCGTTCTACAAAATGTATTTGAAAAATGTTTCGGTATAAGTAATATTTTACGAGATATGATGAAAAATTTATTTTTTGTTTCCTGTAAAGTTGCCGAGAAAGAACATGCTTACGGACGAACAGAACGAAGCTAATAGGCGCTTACGTTGAAAAAGAAACGCTTAAAAATGAATTTTAAAGCTGCGTTTAAAAAAGTTAAAAATGAAACAAAATCTCCACTTATGTTAAGTTTGTTTCATACCTTATAATTGACTTTATTTCTCTGAATCACGCTTGCTCAGTCACATTTCAGATAACTCTCATTTCTGATATTAGACAGCTACAACTTCATTTACCGTGATTATTGTATAAATTGCACTTTTAAGTCCTTGGCTTAAATATTGCATTAAAGTAAAAGGGGCCATTCAATTAATACTGAAGAAGAAATGCAGAAAAAAGCATGTTCTTGAGGCCATTCATTAATGATTAATTCCATATTCCAGCAGGAAATGCTCGCTTTCAATGAAATACTATTGGGCTGAACCATTGCATGATCGATCACGCATTAGGTCATCGTCGTGGACCGAATTAAAGGGATTCAAAAACTGCGTCACCCATTCGTGTGGCGTAACGGCTTAAAATATTCCCTAGCAGCAAAGTCAAAATTTCCTTCCAACACATATAATATAAATAATTATTAACGCGTTCGATCTACCGCATGATTAATTAAACCTTAAGAAGCAGTATTAAGCCATTTATTATCTATCCAAATGACATTTTCTCATTCTTGAATACGTACTTCAACTAAAATAATTATGTGGACGGGATCGTTGCCAATACTGTCTCGCTGTTTTAAAACAGTATCGCCTTGTTATTAAAAAGTACGTAAAAATAAATTTCATAGAAGAAAATCTCAAAGAAACCATTTTTGATAAGATAGAAATATTCCAATCGAAATTACATAAATATCTAAAGGCCCAAACACGGGTCATGATAATTAAAAGATTGCCACAATACGTTTATATGAAATATTCAGGGACTATAAAATATTTTAATAATCCATATTAAAATTTACACCATTCTTAGATGTGTGTATATATATTTCAACAAAATATTTAGGGTCATTGCTACGACCCACCGTATGTTTATAAGTCGTTCTTTTGACCATCATGCAACATGAGTGACCTACATACCCAGCCTGCTAAAGAAAATGCGACATTATTTCTTGGTGGAATCATATCACCATTGGTTTTCTACCTTTCGGTGAGTTTTAAGGCCCCTAGAACTAATCTGTCCCATTCATCCATCTTCATGTTCTCATGCCCAATTCTTTCTTTTAATGCATCTAATATGCCTTTCCTCTTCCAACCTCTTTCCCTCTTTCCAAGCATATTCCGTTCTACGACTTTCTTCAACAAACCTTTCAAAATTTGATCCAGCCATTTGTTCTGTTTTTCGCTTGTTACTCTAACAATAAGTTCCTCTCTTTCCCTATTGTATTTAAAAATTCCTCATTTGTTTTTCTCTCAATCCAACTAATTTTCTCCAGTCTACGCCATAACCACATCTCAAAAGCCTCTAATCTGCTACCATCTTCTTTCTTTATAGGCTTATGTTTCATAATGCTACACTCCATATAAAATTTTCACAAACCTCTTCTCAATATATTTATTCCGACTAGTTTTTAAAAATTGACTTAATTCGTCAGAATTGTGCGGAAATTTGTAATATTCTAAACTATAAAGGAGGAAAAGACGCAATAAAACTGAAATTTTGGTCTAGATAAGATGGATGATAATTACAGAAATAACAATAAAATATTCATAATTCTACTGTGCTTTTTTTAAATCTTGGGTTTTCTTGAACGTTACAAGAGATTGCCTTAAAAAGATTTCCTTTATATGTTGCTAGCAAAAAATGTTCCCTTAATTTATTCTATATATAACATGAAATTGATGGAATAAAGCGTTCCGATGATAGTTCAGTGGTAGAATATCCGCCCGGCAAGTGGAAGAACCGGGTTCAGTTCGTGGTCATAGCAGACTTTTTTCTTGTTTCAAAATTATTCCCAACTATATATAGCATGTCACTCAATTACATATAATCAATACTTCTCGGATATCGTATCATAAATAATTGCTCAGGAGGAATGACAGATTATTTTGAGGTGCTTAACAATTGGTTCAAAATTTTATTTGCCTTTAGGCGTCTCCATGGCGTAATTTGATAAAAACTTCCAGGAAAACGACGTAAATTATCTCAGCTCTCAAGTCTGAAATTCCTTGAATTATTGCCCTTTGATACAATTTATCGCACTGTAATGTGCGAACTAAACTAAAAAGTGATACTCACGTTGCACAACTATATATATATATATATATATATATATATATATATATATATATATATATATATATAACAGCTTACGGAAAAGGAAAGGTAAAATGGATATATGGATGGCAACAAGATGTTGGGATGAGGAAGCCCAGTGAACCTTCACCAATCGAACGACTTCAGGTTGGCGAGGTCCTGGGGATGTCGAAGCGACACACCTATAAGAACACTAAAACAACACTAAAACAACACAGAAACATCACAAACGTAGAAACTTTCTGAGTTATTCCTTCTTCAGCTACCGAGAGAGAACTCTCTCGGTAGTTGAAGAAGGAATAACTCAGAAAGCTTATACGTTTGTGATGTTTCTGTGTTCTTTTAGTGTTCTTATAGGTGTGTCGCTACGACATCCCCAGGACCTCGCCAACCTGAAGTCGTCCGATTGGTGAGTGTTCACTAGGCTTCCTCATCCCAACATCTTGTTGCTATATATATATATATATATATATATATATATATATATATATATATATATAAATGAAAATGTCGGCAGCGTAATTATTATGATATAAATCACTGCAATATACATTACATAACTTTCTCATATCTTATAGTGCGTACAATGACTACTGGTTACATTAAAACGCATTTTCTCGCAGTTTGTCTCTTAGCAACATTGCTGCTGCTCTTGGAATTGAAAGAGCTTTGGCGGTAGCTGGCACAAAACTCGATGTCATCAGACGATGTATATTTATATTTTGAGACATATTATTTATGTATCATTGTTCAGACATCAATGTATACATCTGAATAAATTGTAATTTAAGTCCATAAAGCCATTAATCGACATTTTGTGAAAATTTTCATAAATAAACTACCTTCCATTTCTGCACGATACAGTTCATTTTAACAAGGACTCTATTCCGAATGATGCCCTGAATAAACCTTAGTTCTGCATACTCTATAGGGAAAGAAACAGACTACAGACAGACATAATCTCTAAAACCAGTTTCTCTGACTATATTTTCACCAAAATCTCAAATTTGAAAATTTTCACGATCACAATACTTTATCTACGTATACTATGCATCGTATATAAAGAAATTAACATGGATGAATTAGCTTTTTTTCCTAATCTATTAATTAATCTGTTAATAAATCTTTCTTTTGTGTTGACCTTCTACACTACAAATTATTCTGCTCTAGGGCCACATAGCCCACTTCATCTCTCATCGCGGGCCACACCCAGTCAAAAGCAGAGTTAGAGAATAGTTAAAGGAAACTGAATGGTTTAGTTGTGGGTCAATATTATCTGATTTATTTTAAATGTACTTATTTATTATGAGAATAGAGGGTAAAGAGAAAATATATTTTTTTTATAATTTATAATTTTCATTTCGTATTACACTGTATCCTTTAATTGTTAAGCTCATGGAGGGCCAAATGTGGCCTGCGGACCGTAGTTTTAGCACCAATGAGTTATACATATGTATAATGTACACTATAAAAATTGTTGCGGGTCGCATGGAGTAAGTTGGCGGGCCATACTTTTGGAACCCCTGATCTGCACCATGTGTCATTTGCGGTCTCACATGTCGTTGCGGGGAAATGGAAGACCTCGGCAAGACCTCGAGACGTAATAACATGCACTCGGAATAATAACGACGTCCGTTTTTTTCCCAGAAGACATCCATTACGTGAATCGACACATGAGCTCCAGTTTACCCGAGCTACTCGCGGATCTGAATCATCCCCTCGACGAAATAGTCCTCGTGCTTGCGTGCCGTTGTCAAGTAGTACAAAATTTTATTTCACGCTTTTACGGCTCAGAGAGTTTATTTTCCGACCGTTTCCTCGGTTTATTAGGGGCAATAATTAATTGCGGAAGCGGTTTCCTCCAGTTACGTCTCGAGTTGCGTAGGAAAGAGGAAAAAAAGAGACGAGAAGCTTACTTACTGAAGCACTGCCATGGAAAAATACATATTTTTTTCAAATATTTTTTGGCCATTTGAATATCTCGATTTTACCATTAACTCCAAAGACGTAATGATATAAATCTTTCTATACAATTATATTTATTAATCCTGGACTCCTATCAGTGATTCAGTGTCCCACTTACTCTTGCATTATTTTTGCTATATTCTTCAGTGCACATTTAAAAGGTTCTGCGAATTGTGTAAAATAAATCTTAAAATTTTCAAGTTCAAGTCTGGATATTGTAATTTTATCATGGGTTTTTATAAGCGTTAAGTATAGTAATTATGCCAGTCATAAACATGTAAGCAGGTTTGGGTAAAACATTTCTTTGATCAATTAATCTGTATAATCGTGAAAATTTTAGCATAAAAAAGACCCTTCTTACTCAGGATCCATGCATGCAATTATCGTATTTTTTAGCGAATAATACGCAATTTTTTCACGAAAAATTGACCAAATGTCAGGGTGCGTATTAAACATGATAACAAACGCAGCTATCTTTTTCAGGCATCCAATAATAGTTATTTCCCGACACATTATCGCTGATAAAGCATAGCTGTTATTAATGTTGCGTTTCAGTGAGATTTCTTTTTAAAATTTTCTTTAAAAAATAAGAATAATTTTTTACTTTCAGTCTTTATAAAGGCGGTTTTTAATAGATGCAGTAATGAAAAAGATAAATTTCATAGATATTTTATTTGTTACACGTATACAGTAAATCACTTTAGATTATCCTTAGAGGATCTCCCAAGTCGAACATGTGCCTCATTAGTACCGAATTTTCCTGCCCCCTCCGTGTTTCCAAGATTCTCAGCAACTTCTGTCGCCTTAAGTTTGGAGGCTACCGAATAACTTGCTGGTTTGGTTGACGTGACGGTAAAAAAAAATAAATTAAAAATAGCCCTCATCCTTTCAGAAAATAGTCAATGCTGTTCTACTGGGTTGAGGGAAAAAACTGAGACATCAACTATCATCATCTATATAAGTATATCATTTACAATGTAAAAGTAAGCGATAGTGAATTTTCGCAATCTACCCTGAAGATTTACAATTAACTTAAAATTTTAGAGATCTGTGCGATTGAGTTTAAGTGCGTGTGTGTTTGACCTTAGTCTGTTTGGTCCCTGTATTTGTAGTGGGACGCATAAACCATCATACATCTGTTTGAGATATCAAATCCCGGGCGAGAATAAATTTTCCGTAAACTTGATATATTTTTAACTGTTTATCTCTAAAAACATTTTTGATTCGTACGGTTTAGGAGTTGATTTATTTTTTTAATTTTCAATTGTACATTTTAATCTTTCACCGTAGTCTCCTTTCTCTCATTTACCCTGCGGATTATAAATTGTTCCCAAATTAATTATTGGCATATTCAAAGTTGATATTTTGGATCGTATTATGCTCCCAAAATCGCAACGGTTAATAATTTCTCTCCCTTCCATTACTCAGCTCCTCAGTAAAAAGTTTTATTGATCTTATTAATACAAAATTTTAGGTGCATAATATACATGGTGACACAGCGACTTCGATATTTCACGCGTGAAAACCGAGATGCGTATTATATTGGGTTGCGTATAATACATGGGATATTACGGTAATAAACAAGTCAAGCATATTTAAAGATTTCTTTCATAGTCATAATAAAATTTTAATTCCTAAATTCTGCTTTTTATCTTTTAGATCACTCGAATTCTGAATACTTTTCACAAGTTTCGTGCAGAAAATTTTATTTTCATAGCTTTTCTACAGACTTGTATATATTACCTTCTTCATCTGGCATAGCCTTGAACCAAACATGTCTGTGGAACCCCAAGTATACATAGTCTTCTCGTTATAATTTTCTAAAAATGTCTTTCAACAGAACATGTGCACAGCCACAGCCACGTGTTGACTTAAAATCGTATTTTCCCATCATTACGTATCGCGCATTCTGGGGTGCCGTTCGAGACGGCTGCTGTTTTTAGTTTTCATGTATAATAACGTGGCAACTCGAAAAACCACAACCTCTGCTCGGTCGAACTAGTGGTTTCTTTAGAAACAACTTCTATTATTCTTAACGAGACTGTTGAGCAATATCCGACGTCATCGAAACTGGAAAAAATGGCGTTACATTGGAATCGTTACCGTAATCTCCAGTCGTCGTCTTCACGTCGCCACCCTTAAATTTTATCGATTCTCTCCGAACAACAGATAATCGCGTAATCTTCCCAAATTGTTCTAAATCAAAGAAACTGTTCTCTAAGCTGTTTCTACGAGACATCTCACGCAAATTGAGAGTCCATTAGCGTCCCTTGAAATCCGAAATGACAATTACTCGACGAATACATGCGAGCATAAGAAATCGAGTGGAATTTTCCAGAAACGACGCGAACTTTTACGAGTCGCGGGTTACAGAGATACTATTTTGAGCTTGAGTACCCACCTGTGTGCGGAGAAAGGAGGCGAGGGGAAGGCATGAAGTGCAATGACAGCGCCGATCAAAGTATTGGACAGCTGGTTCAACAAAGATCTCGACGCCCCGTTTGAAGAAAAAACATCCGCGATAAAAGTCCTACTCTTCCGTCGGACAAGATGATGCGTCACGTCCAAGTTCCGCTTTTTTCTGCCATCCGACGCGCTTTGCGTCAAAGAGGGACGTTTATTTGCGGATGAGAGCGTAGCGTGTTCGGGTGTGTTTTTGCGTTTTTTTTTCGTTTGCGTGTGTCTTGTGTGTGCGTTCCAGTCCGCGTTTCCCATCGGACCACGTCCCTTCCCGTTCTTATCTCCTCCGTTTTTTTATCCACAATATTTGCGGTTAAGGGCGTGGAAGGGTATTTAGTCCGAACGCGATAAGTCGATGCAGCATTAGACGCGAGACAGAGGAGGACGAGGAAGAGAAAACCGACAAGTGCGACGAAACGCACAGGACGCCGAGAATCCGCCACTGAAAATTCCGCATCGGCTGCCCGAGGACTCCCCAGTGACCATGTCTCCATCGAGGGACTCCGCTGCCGTCTTTATCCTCCTGGTTTTGATCGCGTTCGCCCGCGACTCGCACCAGAGACCTACGAAACACTCCTTCTGCCCTCCGGGACAGATCTGCGAGTACAGCGAGATGCTTCCAGAATCGGGACCGCCGTCTCCGGGCGGGAAGTCCGCCCTGCCGGTTCCGTTGCTGGTGATCCCGAACATGGGCATGTTCCGCCTGCCGTCTTTGGAGATCAAGGAAGACGACGAATGGAATGGGCCGCGGCAGCAGAGCGCGGAGGAATACCACAACTCCATCTACTACTACAATCTGAATAAAAAAGGATGTCCTCCGGGTCAGATGCGCGGACACGGCGGAAAATGCAGATTCGTGGAGGACTGAAGACAAATTCGCGTTTGGATGCGATTCCGTGGTGACGCGTAGGGCTCTCGACGACGAAGTGTGATACGTTCCGCATTCAGTATTCTGTTGCAGTAGTTCGACGAAAAAGATATTGCTATTTTTTATCGTTTCGAAGTGAATTTGCTATGATGTACACGTCTTCTTTTATACTGATTATGTAAAAAATCGGAAAAAGTCATAGCGTTTTGGGCAGCATACAGTTAACAAAGTTTTATGATTTTATATTGTATTTAATTTAATAAAATAATTTTAAATGTTTCTTCTTTATTTTTGTCCATAATATAATAGGTGCTCTTATATTATCAAATGTGGGAGATTCTCTGTCGTAAAAATGGCGGAATAATTACTAAAGAATAATTTTTCCCGATCTTTGGAAAATTTTGCTTTAAAAATCGTTCTTATCCTAATTTCCCACCCGTACTGTCTTGCTGAATCCTTTTGTTTCTTTGTCTACAATATTGGCAAATGAGTTAATTAATTTTTTGACATAACACTAAGAAATAATGTTGGAATCGAAAATATCTCAGAAATGCAAAATTAAGCGTAATATGATGAGCGAATCTATGAAAACTCGAAATTCAAAATTCCTATTAAATTTTATTTTAATTAATTCTTTGGAAAATTTAACACATATTATGAGAACTCGAGCTCAAATTGTTTGCTTCTTAAGACAAAGAATTAACATAAGTATGTTCTAATTTAGTCTCAGGCGTGTTAAAACGAGCGCATAATAACAGTTAACAATAGCTAAAGAGTACATAACAATATTTAGGAATCCGATATTCTTTATCAACTCCGAAATTTATGGCTGAAATTATAACCAATAAATAACAAAAGGACCGTCTAAAATAATTTTGACCAAAATATTTGAATTTGCCATCTTATATGATAAAATATCTGGCAGAAAATATTAAGCTGTCGAAGTGAACGCAGTCTTGTGGTGCCGGTCTGCGGTAGAAGGCGTATATGTATCTCAAATGTTGAGTGCTCAATATTAGGATATGAGGATATTTTTAAAATGTACCATCTGCGGACGAATCAACTGTAATATAAATTCGCCAACAACTTTAGATGAAACATCTTAATGGAAAATCGCGATTCGATTTCATCTCGAAGGATTGTAGAAGAATACGAGCAATATTGGGTTGTTTTTTGCCTCCAAATTAAGGGTTGCCGGTAGGAATCTTGTCGTGGGAATCACTGAATGAGAGCGTCTTATAATTATTTTTATAAAGCATGATGCAAAAGATCCAATCGCCGTCTACAATTAAATAAACACGAAGCAAAACGAATTTTACACGACAACAGAAAGTTTCATTTTATTTGAACAAAAAGAAATGCATACCATCACCATGAAATGGAAATAATTACATAAGGCCCCCAACTTTTTTGTTGGTTCTTGATGTCACATAAGATCACACTAGAAAAATCGAAAACTCAGGATGGAACAAGTTTTTGAAATAATATTTTCTCAGCTAAACACAAAATAAAATGAAAAACGAATTGACTACTGCGAACCTTACGAGGTCAGAGTAGATTACACAGAATGATAGGAATCGGAGAGAGGCATATTCATACTCTTCCTTCACGATCGTGTTAAAAATCCACAGTTTCAGAAAATAAATATTGCTCCACATTTTCTTGGACGAAAGAAAGCATTGAACATCGAAATTAAAAAGATAAGACGGGTCTCTGTGGAAGCTATGAGGCCGCAATACACTGCGAAGGACAATAAGAGCCGGAAAATACGTTGACTATGCGCTACGAGCGATGTCAGGCGGCGACGGACAATCGAGGCCAGGGGGGCAGGTTGACGGCGGTTGAGTCTTCGAAAGCCCGGAGACGGAAGAGGAAGTGGGTGCTCCTGAAGAGAAGTCTGGAGGATGGCGAGAATCAGAACGGTGGAGGGCCCAGTCTTGCACATTCATTCCATCACAGCCTGTCAGCTTTCCAAAGCATGATACATACATAGATTAAGTAACGTACCACTCAGAAAAACCAGTTATAACAAAGAAATCAAATACATAAAACAAAAGTCACCACGGAACACGGGTACAAGACTCGTACGATATTCTAAATGCCTAAAAAATACATACCAACATTAAAAAATCTAAAAAAACGCACAAAAAGAGATAAAACAGCAAGAGTGACATAAAACTACCGTATTTTCCGCTACTCACCAAAGTGTTAGACAAATATTCAGCAACATTTATACACTATAAAAAACAATATAAACACGTCAGACAACAAAAAAGATAAAATTCCGAGCTTAAGGAAGTCAGGAATTTACAAAATAGACCGCGCAATGTGACAAATGTTACATGGGCCAAACTAAATGCAATTATAAATTCGCTTTAGAGAACGCATCGTACATTTAAAACACGGAAGATTTGAAAAATCTAGCGTAGCGGAACGCTTTCACACTACATGGCATACAATCGATAACTTGTAATTAATAAAATCCTAACAGTGAAAACTGAACGAGCAAATCTTCACATATATTTTCAAAAACCAGATTAGAACAACGAATTTAAGCTCGATAACGCGTTCGTCACTACACACACTCGAACTACAGAAAACGCAGACTGAAAATGTAGCAGTTCAACGAAACCCGGGCCGCGTTTAAAGTGTTACAAAGTATTCTTTAGTTTCCATTTCCTTGAGCAGCTCTTCCCCCCTCCACATCGCAATAAATCGCCCTACCGAGGATTTTTATAACAATGTAACTAATCCTCCGCAAACTCTTTCCCTTCCAATCCCATGCCGTAATACCCCGTTTTATGAACACCATGGATTTCTGAAAAGTGGTTCATAAAACGGGAGAGATTTTTCCATACAGTGTTAAAATAAAGTGATGCGTGAGCCCAAGCGTCATTATCACGAATAGGTGCCTAGTCACAACTTTGATATGCAATGCACTGTATATGCAATGTTATGAAAGTGAATTTCATATCGAAAAAAGCATTTCTATGCTAGCTCAAGAAGAAGGGACTGCAGTGGCAACACTGCATTTTACAGGAAGTGTACATAAATTGCACTTTATTACATGTATAATATACATAAATACATACATTTCGGAAATAAATAATAGATTATTACTCATATAATAACTATTGAGAATGTGCGCACAGTGCGCGTGTGGGTGTGCGTGTGTGTGCGTGTGGGTGTGCGTGTTTAAGCAAATCAGCCTCTTGGACCATTATCGCCGTAACTTTACTTACACGACTCTACATATGTAGAACAGATGATGGAAACTTGGTGCCGGCATTAGCCTACTCTTTACGAAGAGCACCAAACGGGCCAACTGCTTAACGTCCCTTCCAAAGGACGGAACGCTGACTTGTGCGCTCTCCTGAAACTGCACTAGAAGGGGACGGGACGATCTCAGGTTTAGAAATCTGACTGACCTCTTCCGGACCTCTGCGTGGAAGGCCAATGCTCTAGCCACCACCGTAATCCCCCTTCAAAGTCCAACACTGTCCAAATTGTTGTAGATATGGTGGAATGCTACATAAAAAAACAGTACCTTAACCCTCTACATATACATCACGGAAAATTCATCATAATTTAACTATTAATTTCTGAGTGTTATTAAATATAAGCAGTTAATGGAGTATAATTTCATGATTCTCTTTAGCCTCCAACTCAATATTGTTAGTTACGGATTAATGAATTTGCAAAGACAGCCCTAATATAATGAAAAATTATATATAATATAAAGCTGTATTCAACGTCAAAACGTACCGTTTCAAAATGTGTTTGCTGCGATACAAGGAATTTTAAAAATAAATTTTATAAATTTTGGTTAAAAATCTGAAATGTTCTTAGGAAAGGTCAGAAATTGGAAATGACTTGTTACGTGTATCACCTAGGCCAGTGGTATTCATGGCGTGTAACCAATACCCAAAGCGGTACCAGAAGAATCTTAAAATGGTAGCAGCAAAATCTTGGTATTATCTTAGTTGCCTCATATATCACAATCCTTCATCTACTTCAACTTTCACTTTCATTAAATCGCTTAAATAAACTATTTGGCAACTGCACAGAGTAAGTGTACATTTTTCCGCTTCGACGCGATAATTTTGATGTCATTATTTCAGTGCAGTTTCTTTTGCATAAAAATACGTTAGAAAATCAAGTAGTTGATGAAATCGTCCAAAAGGTACATGCAAATAACGTTTGAATAACTATTGCGAACTGGAGTTGTTCTAATTGGTCAACATGGACCAAAATTAATTTTGCTCGCTAATTTTTCCTGTAGATATTCCGTAACAAGATTTCATTTAAAAAAATCAGCCTGTTGGTTTAAGAGATGAAAGATATGGAGATGGGTATAAGAAGCTCGCAAAGAACGCATAATAAGGAGGCAGGGAAAAAGACGAGATAAGAAAAAGAAGAATCGACACTCCCATTTTAAAGTAAAGTAATCGCACTTCCTCCTGTCAAAAAATACGAGCGAAGGGAAAAGAAAAAAGATAAGAAATAAAAAGATAAGAAAAAAGGGGAATCCTCGAGCTTTTGAAACGTTTGGAATAAATATCTCGAAATATGACCTTAGTCCGCACAATTCATTAGGCACGTGCCTTGACGAAATCTAGCAAGGAAAAGTAGAACAAGAAAACGGATGCTATTGCGAAGTATAGCGACCTTCCACCCGTCATTTGCAAAATATTAACCTGGAAACTAAGAGGGTATATAACATGCATTCGGATACCACCAATTAACCCTAGAATCAGGGCCGGCCCGAGCTACGGGCGAGCCGGGCGGCTGACCGGGGCGCCAAAGTTTTGGGGGCGCTATCCTGATCATATGCCTATGCATTACTTGCAAGTGAATGCATATTGGATTCTTATTTATATCGAGAAACAGGCTGGAATCATTCCTTTTAATTTTTCATTGTCAATAATTTTTACAGCGCGATGAATAAATTAATATGCACTTTGTAAATACCTCAACAAACATTAACGGATGTGGGCGCTGGAGTGCTATCTCGCCCTGGGCGCCAAAATTCCTGCGGCCGCCCCTGCCTAGAATGGTAATGCTATTTTTTAGGCACTTATTGGTAACGCTGCGTCAGTTTACTCACTAAAACTTGGAATAAGGAAATGTCATTAAAAACTTTTAAAATGATTTTTATTGACGTTAAAAGGTAGAAAATGTTATAAATACGTAAATTAACAATTAGGGCAAAATTTTCTTTGGTGCTCACCACAGATAGGTTTCTTGCAAAGTATGCAGAGAGTGGAGGTTTTCCTTCTCTTGGCATAATGGCACAAATGACAATACTTTCTTGATATTTGTCGCTCTGTCGCTTGATGTGTTTCAGGAACCTTTTTTTCCTCTCCTAAGAAGAAAATCATAGCTTTTACATCATTACTTAATTTTGTCAAACTGAGTCTGCTTTTTTGCCATTGGAACGTCAGCCCCTTGTGCAACTTTTGCATGAATTGTAGCCAGTATCAGTGACCGGAAAAAAAGAACGTGTTGCTTCTTTGACAGCACATAGACAACTAACTAGAGCAGTGGTCGGCAAACTTTTTTGATGGCGAGTCAATTAATGGTATTGGGGAAATGCGATGGGTCAATTAAAAATCTGAATGAAAAGAAAAATCAAACCTGGATGTTTATATAAGCAATTGAGTTACTCTTTTATTTTAAAAACGTAAACTCTTATGAATATGTTTACCTTTGTGGATCACCCAAATCATGATGGCGGATCACTCATTGACTCGTGGGTCATAGGTTGCCGACCACTGCGTTATAGTATCATATTCATGAAAAAACTGAGTGCAGAAAATAAAATGTCATTTTTGCTATCATTAATATTTGGCCATCTGTTTTGCATGAAAACAATTCCGCGCTTCTACCATATGTAGTTTTGAGCAGGGCCGTCTCTAGGATCCGCGGGGCCCGGGGCGATGCGACTGCCGCGGGGCCCCTTACCCACGCGTCAAAAATATATTTATTTTTAATTTAGTTATTAGTACTTTTTTAAAAGTAAAAATTAAATATAAATAAATTTTTAAATAAAATTCAAAGAAATTACTCAAAATTGTTATCTATTAACGATTTTTACATTGATACATACAGTATATTTTCCAAATTGCAGAAAATGTATGAACATAAATCATTAATTACATGAGTAGAAAATCTTGCAAACATTTATTACGTATTATATTTTTAAAATTTGCTTTTATAGCTTTCATATGAGCAAATCTATCAATTATTCTTGACTTGTTAATCTTATCAACTTCCTTTTTTCAATAGAAACAGTGCCAACCCGTTTAGCCTTTCTTCTGAAATAGTCAATCGTAAATAATTTTTTATTGATTTTAATTTTGAAAACGATCTTCAGTGGACGCTACAGTCATTGGTATTGTAAGAATTATCCTCCAAAGTATTTCCGTGTTTGGGTATATTTCATGCAATCTATTTTTATGCAAGAAATTTAAAATATCAATTACAATGTGGTTTTCTGGTACAATTATTGATAAGATTCTTAGTTCTTCAGTAAACTCTATTCCATCTACGTCACTTTCGGAATCCGAGTTGGTTTCATCCTTAAAAAAGTGTTGTATATCGCAACAGGCTTTCTGCAAGTTAACTACATTCCAAGGTTTAATTTGGCTTATGTTGTGCATGAACCCAAATCTAGAAACATAAGTGTTTAACTGCCATATCTAACGGAATTTGAGGAGATTGTAGAACATTACTGACTTTATTTACAGCAATTAGTATATCATAACTAATTACAATGGAATGCAAAAATTTGAACCTGTTTAATTAATGGGAAACCAGTGAATTTGATTAGCTTTTTATTTTCAGATCTTGACAAATTTCTGCTATTTCGAGTAAAGCTTCTTTAATTTTTGATAATTGAAAGAGTAACGCTTTTATACATTCCAGTCTGGACTCCCACTAAGTGTTAGACAAGGGTTTAAGTGATATATCTGTTTACCTCTTTATGATATTCCATCTTGCCGGAGAGGCTGCGAATATAGTGTACATACGCTGAATGACGTGAAAAAGTGGCATTGCCTGCGGGCAGGAATTTGCCTTATCACAGAGAACCAAATTTAAGTTATGGGGTCCACATGGCATGAAAAATACTTTAAATGCGTGCTTGCACTCCCTGTTGATAGCCCTTCATATTCGCGTCGTTATCATATCCTTGTCCTTTGCAATACTTCAAGGAGATTCCTATATCATTCAGTTCTTTTAATATAGTTTCGAAAACTCATTTTCCTGTTGCATCTAAGATTTCCAGAAAATTTACGAAGTGTTCAACTAATTCTACATTAATCTCCGTCCCCGAACGGTGACGCCCTGCCTTGCCATAGCATCTATGTAGAGCGATGTTTTTGCCTCCATCGATCGTTGTATCATTTTATATGTAGTTGAGCTAAATTCAAAAGTGGAATCTCAAAATGTGGCAACAAAAATCCGCATGAAATTAAAGACATCCTAACCGAAGTTTACAGCGGACAAATGTTATGAAATATGAATTTTTACGCAATCCGATTTTTTCGAATATTTTTTCTTAAATGCGTGCACTGCTAAACAATATCCCAATGATTTCAATTATAACTCTGGTTAGCATTAAGTTAACGAATCAGAAGATACATTATTGGTTTCCGAAGCGTAATTACAGTCTGCATCGCATTTAAATACTTTTATACCTTTTGAATCGATAAATTGCTCATAATCAAAGAATGAAAATACCGTAAATTCCTATTAAAATTGATCACGCTCCACTCGTAAAATTATTTCCTATGCAATGAAATCGGCATCAACCATGACAATTATAAGTGGAGAGAATCATATTCCATAGTATAACTTGCAGTAAGAATGAAGCTACGCTTGAATAATTTCACCTCAAAATTGCATGGTCAACAACTAGTGCCACAAGTGAAGTTATAACATGATCGTTTTTGTCTCCGTGTCCTTCGAAATGATTGGATGTAAGAAGCGTTGAAAATATGCAAATAGACTATCATTTTTGCAATATTTAGTTATTCCGACGTTGAAGAAATTTCTGTGACATTCACCTCTGCAATCAATTTCACTCACTTTGTCTTGACAATGACGTCGCCTAGCATAATTTGGAATCTCAACCATTGTATTAAAATGGGAAGGGATTTTAATAAAGTCATTGTATTTGAAATGAAAGCAAGAAATTAAATTTTATTTGAAGTCAGAGGAATAAGTATGTAACACCATTCACGAGTATTAACGTGCAATAATCTTGATAACAACCTTAGTTCATACATCGTATGGCTCATGGTACATGGTGAACAAAATCGATACGTTTGTAGATAAGTGCACTTCCGAAATATGCAAAGTCGTAGCATCACTCAAAAATAATTACGTATTCTCTTGATTCAAAGAAAAAACATTTTATGGGGAAAGGAAAAATAGTATACAGTCCTTTGTGAATAAACGAGGCAGGAATAGACAAGTAAGCTTGATAGAAGTAGGAGAAACACCTTTTTCTCCTGATGCGTTACGAGATACAATGGACGCCACAGCTGCGCAGAAGAACCGCATTTCGAGGCATTCTTCCAACGACAAATTCAGCGGTTCTCTCGCGTATCTCGGCATCTACGGAGTTGCCGTAGTAGTGCCAGGTGGCGGGCAATTGCAAGGACACTTTGGAGGCGGTGGACAGACTCCACCAGGTGAGCACGGTGGAGGCGGCGGTGGTGGGCAGTTATCGACAGAAGTGCAGGGAGGCGGAGATGGTTGCTGAAGAGATGCTGGGAGGATGGCGAGCACCAGGACGGTGGAGAGCGCTAAAAGAACTGGTCTGAAACCCATAGTGAAGTTCTGTTGGATAAGCTTGAGTCCGTACGAATGACTTATTTTCCAAATTTACATGTATATACCTCAAAAAATTGGCTGCCGGTCTCCTTGGCGAATAAGTATGCCTGCTTTAGAATTAATATTTATCGTTTTATTGCAGCAAAGTAGAACAGTTTATCCGCATGTCTTACCAGTATCTTTCGCGTTCGTATGCGAGGACTTTAAGACGTATATTGGGACTTTGCCGAAGCCTTGAATAATTTACCTTCGCTTGAAAATTTAACACAGAAATTAAAAAGTGACAATGAATTATTTGATTCGGCAGCATTATGTTCCTCACAAATTTTATTAGCAGGAATAAAACGGTATTTAGAGCTTCTAATGGAATTAATGTGTAATAAATTCATTTTGCTATTATATTCTAGGTGTTCAAGATTTGTTCAAAAGATTAAACTTACAATTTGGCGTTAACTTGCATATTTTAATGAAATATCTAATTATTACGAGGTAGATGCGAGATAGTTTGTCATTAACACTTACAGAATCCTCATAAGCCACAATTTAGCAGAAAAATTTGTCATTGTATTTCTTAATTACAGGATTTAATAAGATGGAAATATATACTCCATAACTGTAATACACAGAGATTCCAAAGGCGTTCTTAATGGGAAATACGTATAAAACGGTATCGAAAGATTGGGCGATTCTAGAATTTTTATCTCCGAAACTATAAGTCGTAATTATATGTTCTCGGAGATTAACTTGTAGTAAATGTTGTTCTCTATCCAAATAGATTTTTAAATCTATATCTCACAGATCCTATAAGAGAATGGGAGAGAAATATATGGATTTTTAATTGTTTTTTGCTGAGAGAACCGTCATAAGTTTATGTGATGATACTATTTACCAAATTTGGTTGAAATCGGTTCGGCCAATTCCTTCCAAAAGAATACTACCGAAAAGTTTATTTTGCAATTTTGGCACCCCTGCTTGGTTTATCTGGTCCAAATATGTTATTTTGGTCATGTATTTATGTGAAGATTCTATGTATGTACCTATTAAATTTGGTATAAATCGTTTCAGCCAGTTTTTCCCTGGTATATGCGTACGGGCGGACGGACATCGCCGAAATTTGGACCTACCGTTCCATGGGGACCCCTCAAAATCGTGAAATTTGGATAGGCCCTTACATTACGATCCTTGACCCCGTAGACCGATTTTATCCATTTTAGGCTCGAAAATGTGTCTCATCAAAACATTGATATTTATGGAGAATTCATCAAAATCGGTCAATTTGTTGGTGAGATATCTTTTTCAAAAACCGACATTTAGACCAACAACGGGAACCCTCGGGCCCTCTTTGGCCGATTTGAATTATTTTAGACACTGCAACTCTCAGGATAAACCTAAAGCTGCTGCTAAATTTTGAAGCTCCTAAGTTTATTTACTGAAGAGTTATGACTGCCACAGACACACATATACAGCTTCTTTTATTATTATATAGACATAAGCCATTTTTTTAAATGACCTTTCCGCCTCACAATTCGTTATAGGTAATGTTAAATATATTTTCAAGGCAGTATAAAGATTAGGAAAAACATCCATTAATTTCTTATCAAATATTATTCTGTAAATATCAGAGCATCCTAGACACACTTCCATTTTCATTTAATTTTATGTTCTTTAGAAATGCCTCTCAATTTATACATTCGTTTTTTTAAATTCACACCCAAATCGCCAGATCATTGATCTAATATTATATTTATACTTTCTGTATCTTTGATGTCAATGCTTTCATATAAAATATTTTTTTAAATTTAAATCTTATTCCTAAATTTTCGTATACCCTTACTCTTCTGTTTAATTCAGTAATTAATGTGTCAAGAACGATATTTAAGGTTTCAACGCGAAATTTATCCCTTCCTGTTATTTTATTGCGGCCAGTGCCTCCATCTGAAAATCGTTTAATCGTAATTCTTTTTTTCGTATCGCTATATCGGTTGTTTATTTTATGACATACTTTTAGCAAATTTTTCATATTATATTAATTTCTCCGATGAAATTGATTGAATATTTTGAATCATTATTTTTGATAAGGATAGCATCGTAAAACATTGATTTAAATCTAAGCTAGGTTTCTGCAAAGCTTTGCAAACACTATTAAATCTCTCTATTATTTCCTCCCAAAATTAAAATTAAATCGCGGTTTCCAAATAAAATTTGACTGGTTTTGCATACAATAAGACGGAATTATTCGGAAAGTAATTTAATAATTGTGGTTTAACATACTAAGAAAAAATTAGTGTATTTAATGAACGGTGCCAAAATATAGAGAACTTTTTCATTACAAATTAGAATTGTATATATCGTACGCGAGACGCAAAAAGTGACTTTTGGGGGCCCTTAGACAACCGGGGCCTTGGGCTACAGCCCAATTAGCCCATATATATATCCGCCCCTGGGTCTAAGGTCCAAATGACACAACAGTAAACAGTGTTGCATCAGCCAGCTGCTCGTGCAAATACAATTTGCATTTCCTTTAGGATGACTCTGATATATTGCGGTTTAATCTGACAATGAATGAAATACTTTGACATAATCCATTCAAAATGGACAAATGTGATTTTTATTTACCAAGTAATATTTAATATATTTTAGGTGTTCTTTACCAGCGAAGCGGTAATGCCGGAACGTGTTATGGGCACGTCTGGTCCGTCCGTTTGTCCGTCGTAACTTTCATCTCCTAAACCGCTGGACGGATTTTAATTTAATTAAGTATGAGTGATTGCTATTAAAATTTATCGCCCAGTTGTGATTTTCAACTGAATCCGTCAATTAGAACTTCCACTTTACACAATTACTTTATTAAACTTATACTGTATATCGTTAAATGGCATCCATCAAGTAACAATGAAATACCAAACGTTTCTCTCCCTAGCTCTTATATGATCTGTATGGTATAAATTAAAAAATGTATTCGGATAGAGAACAAAATTTACTACAAGAAAGTCCGCAACGCCCTATACTTACGAGTTATAGTTTTGGAGATTCTAGAAAATCCTGCGCAAAACATCGCATATTTTGTTTACGTGGATCTCTAAGACGGTTCTCTCGTCAAACAACAATTAAAATCCATGTTTTTCTATCCCACGCCCTTATATGATCTGTGAGGTATAGTTTCAAAAAGTTATTCGGACAGAGGACAACATTTACTACAAGATAGTCCCCGAGACCATAATGTGGACGTCCACCAGAGAAGGGCCCACTTTGTCGATTCTAGTTTCGGAGATATCAGCATTTTTGTGAAGAAGGGTAGAAAATGTCGATGTCTAGAAAAGTGCAAATAACGATTCTATGGTTTATTACGAATAACCGTATCGAGGAATTATACCCATAAATGAAGTGCTAATAGAACTTATTTTTAATGTCGTGAATTTGGCTTCAATTTTCTCAAAACACTGTTTTTAAATATCATTTGTAATATTCAATAAAAAGTTTATTTTCAACATAGGAGTGTGATTTTTATTTTGTTTTACTCGTAATTTATCAAAAAATACCGCTGAATTCATAACTCTATACCGACAAAGTGGGCCCTTCTCTGGCGGAGGTACACATATAATTACGACTTATGGCTTCGGAGATAAAAATTTGAGAAAATCCCAAGCAAAGCATCGCATATTTTGTTTACATCGATAGCGAATCGCCGAACCGATTTCAACCAAATTTGGTAAATGAAATCTTCACATAAATTTATGACCAAATGACATATTGGACCGGATCGACCTAGCAGGGGTGCCACAATTTCAAAATAAATCTTTTCGGTTATTAAGGTTTTGGAAGGAATTGGCTAAACTGAATTCAAACAAATTTGGTACATAGAGTTTTCACATAAATTTATGACCAAAATGACATATTTCGACCCGATTAACTAAGTAGGAGTTCCATAATTGCAAAGTTAAACTTTTCGGTAATTATGAATTTGGAAGGATTTATGACCAAAATGACATATTTCGACCCGATTAACTAAGTAGGAGTTCCATAATTGCAAAGTTAAACTTTTCGGTAATTATGAATTTGGAAGGATTTGGCCCAACCGGTTACAACGAAATTTTATATGAAGTAGGCGTGCAATATAAAATAATAAAATCAGGATGTTTAGTATAGATATAGAAAGCTGTGCTGCCAAAATACAAGGAATAGAAAAACCTCTTTTTACACGTATTTGTGTAGAACTGTCCACATCAATTTTAACCAAATTTAATACTTATAATATACACTTATATACAAAATCATATTTATTTAGTTAGTTAGTTAACATTGCAAGAAGGCCATAAGCCTGGTGGCAAAGAAATAATATATAATACTTAATACAATATTACACATAATATACGCACACTCGTACATCATATAAAATATTAAAACAACTCGTATTCAATGAACACATAAAGTAACCAAATCATCCATGCCTAATAAGTAAAATTACACTTAGCTATGAAATTTATTTAATTTAATTTAAAATGTCCAGGTTGGTTAAAGTCAGGTGGTGACAACTACTACACTATTCTTATGGAGTTTAGAGTTTTCTAGGCTCAAAATGGGCCTTCACGGCTACAGTAGCGGTTAAGGGGCTCACAAGGTCCCCACCGTACTTCACCCCATCAGACATTCCTTTACTTCCTCCAACTCCATCGTCATCTGTTACAATTTACAATATTATCTATAATCAAACTAACTTTAATCTTAAATTTTTGAACATTTTTAAGTAAGGGTTTAAAGAGCTCTTCAGGTAACATGTTCCAATCCCAGATTCCTCTAATAATAAAAGAATGTATGGCAATATTTGTTTTTTGCGGACTCAATTTAATTTAAACTCCTGTCCATTATTTCCTTTAAAGTCTCGCACGAATAAACTTTCCTGAACCCATGCTAATTATTACGTAACCACTTGTTTACTTCCCAATAGTCTCTTATGTAATCAGCAATAATTTTCTCCATTAGCTTGCAAACTACAGATGTCAGACTAACAGGTTTTCAACGTTTGTTTTTGGTTATTTTTAATTGTCCGATTGAAACCTCTCTATGGTTTCATAGAAAACTGTTGTTCAAAGGGGGTGTCGCTTTAGGGGGTAGTCGTTAGGAGAGGTTTTACTATATATTAATATTGTAGGATCTCCAAATGTTTAGCGCAAGGAGGCCTAAATCCGCCACTGCATAGCAATTATATCTATTTACGTGCATAAAATATTTCCTCGAAAATTGCCTCGTAGAAACAATGTTGCTGCTACTGAAATGGATACAACAGCGGCAGCTGGGCTTAAGAACTCTATATATTATAATTTTAATGAACATTATTAATTAATTTAAGATGTATAGATTACAAATAAATATTTGTAATATCTCCAGGATGGAATAATTTTTATTAAAATCATTGAAGGTATTTTCGAATAAATCGGCATTTTGCGAAAATGTAATAGAAAACTGCATTTCATATTTGCACGATATGGATAATTAAAAAAATTGTCCATTCCATTATTACCGTGAATAAATACGAGATTACATCATCTTCTGTCGAACCTTTTAGCCACAAGAGTCGCACACAGGAGGCAGAATACTGAAAACCGTAATTGTAAAAATAACTTTTTCAGACATACTATATATTCATCAAAATCTCGAGGTAGATTTTTTCAAACTCACTGTACTTTTCTTTGTTCTTATTATAAATGAATATATTGGAAATTTTTACCATGAAAATCATTTGTGGGTTCAATGATTGTTGCTGACATAATGAACTCCATTTTTTATTAAATTAAATCTGTTATAGTGCTATGTTTCTGAACTGGGGCTCCGCGAGTTCAGTAGGACGTAATGTTTATTTTTAT
Source organism: Tanypteryx hageni (assembly GCA_028673005.1). NCBI lineage: Eukaryota > Metazoa > Arthropoda > Insecta > Odonata > Petaluridae > Tanypteryx > Tanypteryx hageni. Next base: position 57,365,531 of record CM054113.1, read on the forward strand.
CTGTAACCTGTTTGATCTCGCGCACTGCTCTGATTAATATTTCAAAATGAATAAATGAATGAAAAATATATGAACTTTTCAGGAATTGTGGGACTTCATAGGGGGGTCCGCTACTCCAAAATGTTGAGAAATAATGCGTTATGGTGTTTACCTTGCTTTACTTGGATTTTTAACTGAATTTTCTGCTTGGACGCTTAACCGTATACTTAATATTTCGTAATGTTGTAAATTATTATAACGTAACAATAAAATTAATTTATTAAATATTAATTCCATGTGTAGTGTAGTTTATTCTAAGAATCTGTAAAAAATATTAACCCAAATATCTGCTGGTAAGTCAATGATGACTTTTTTGGGACTAATATGGTTCGACGATGTTATCTTGTAATGGAGAAAATATTTGTGACGAATTCTTTCTACCTTTCAAATTATTCGAGGTAATGTGAAGTAAGCAATTCATTCAGATCAAAAAATGTAATTTCTTACTTTCTCGCTTGGAATTTAACGCAGAATAAGCATTTTAGTGGTTTGATAAAAATATTGGAAATTATTTTGTGGGTTTAATGAGTCTTAATGGCATAATAAACTGATGGATAACATTAAACGGTTGCATAGATCATTAAATGAATTTTATATATAAACAACTAACCGTACAGTTTATATCTCGTGATGTACTTAAAAATGTGAATAATTGTAAAATATTTAACAGTAAAATTAATTTATGAAATATTAATTCCTTGTGTAGTGAAGTCTATTCTAAGGCAGTGCATTATTCCTGGTCGTAATAATTTGCGAGATAAAAATGCAGCCATATCTAATCCTCCAATGTCACTTTTTAATTTCCATCTTAATTTTCAAGGCAAAGATAATTTGTTCAAGGTTTAGGCAAGTCCCTAAAAATGCATCTAGACGTCATCGCGCGCGAACTCGATGGGTTTAAGGAAGAAACGAAAACCGACAAATATTGAGAGACTGGGCATTCAGAGGTACGTAAATAAACACTTTTGCAGCGAGTCATTCATACTCTCTCTCAGGCTTTCCTCATCAGAACTTCAACCATGGCTTTTAGGGTGGGTCGAAAAAAGTTGTTTTTGGAAATGTGAAACGCTATCCTCCTCAAAAGTTGTGTTTTGGTGCACATAGTACGTGGTTAAAATTACAGTAATATGTGACCAAGTCTTCAGGATCCGCAACGGCATTGAAGTTTCGAAATATTATTTAAAAATAGCATGTTTTAGAAATAGCTTGGATAATTTTCTATTCGAAGTTTTGATACTAGAATGCGTTGAATCGTTCCTCTTGTTCACCCTTTGACACATAAAGACATGGAGTTGAAGAGTATTGGCCTAAGGGGGACGGAGAAGGGAGCGTCGAAAGCTCCAAAATCCATTAAATTTATCCCAGTTTTCGGCGTTGGAATGATGATACGTCGAGTGTTCACGAAAAATAAAAATAATGATAATAGTAATTTGTTGTTTTGCATGGGATACGTACTCTCTTTACAGTAAACAGTCTAGATATTACGGATAGAGCCAACATGGCAATACTGTTTGGCCTTGGCACATCCCCACTTAATTCCTTTCCAACCGTCAATCACGTTGCTGCCTGATCACTACAGTTGCTCGCGTCAGTTCACGTGAGCAAGTTCACCCAGCAGATAGGAAGAAGTTGTGCTACAGTTTTTAGTTGTGATTAGTTTGTTAAAATGGCCCAAACACGAAAACAGATCGACTGTCCAATATTAGGGAGTTACCGGGAGATGAATGTGAATACGCTGTCAACTTACCTAGACTTCATGTGTCACTACTATTTCGTAAGTAATAGTATGAAGGAATAAATGAATTGAAAGGACCCCTCGGTTGCCGATATTGTAAATGTCATTGCTGCAAAAGTTGAAGAATTTGGAATTAAGTACAGATCAAAAATACTTATTGAAAATTTGTCACGCAGTTTACCCTGGTGTTTTTCCTCAGAGCCTAGCCAACCAGAATCCTGGAAACTTGGTACACTCTCGCTGACTAACAACCGCAAACAGAATTCTCCGGCTTTATGTGGCGACGCCTATTCCATCTCAAAAGCTACAGAAATTAACTACGTTCATAATGCGTGTCTACGCTCCCATGTGGTTTACAATTACATGTCACCCAATATGCAAAGCGCCCCCATACACCTCTGGCTTACTATATTTCCTTTAAGATATCTGGAAAATGAGCTCTGGGAAGTTGTGCTCAAAGTCACTCAAGAAAACGCATATTTTGCACATCCTGAGAACCTTCGTCTTGCGATGCTATGTGATGCTGGGTAGTTGGGTGAGCACGGGCGGGACTCGATGCGCAGCCACCTCCTCGTGGTGAGTTTTGGGTAGTATCAGGGGTATGAAACTCATATGGGAGAATAGATTCCCAGCTTTTACACGTAGTTCACTATGCTAAGGGGTCCGCGATAGGCGCTGCAGTAGCAGTCAGCTCTCTCTCTCTCTCTCTCTTTCTCCCTCTATTTCTCTCTCTCTACCGCATCACCACAACGCCATACGTTCCTTGTATATCGTAACGGAACAGCGGCCATTTTGCTTGATAAAAGTTCGCCATTGATTATTGAGCGGTTGTCAGTTACTCTGATTTTGTCAAGTACATATATAGTAGATATGCATTCATCACTGTTTAAGAAAACGTGACGGAATGAATTTGTTCTGATCTCCAATCAACAGGTAAGTCTTAAAAATATCATATATTTTTGAAAAAAATTCTAACGAACTAGTTCTACGAAGTTTTATGTGAATGCGTTTTGTGAGAATGCTTTTATATTTTCTTAACAGATACCTGCAATGGATAGAGAGAGAGAGAGAGAGAGAAGATCTCCCATAAAAGCCTGTACTGAGTAGACTTCGTGAGACCCGCTATAGGAAGGAAGGAAAGAAATTTCTCTCGTTTGTTTGTGTGCGAGAAGCATTTTGAGAGGAAATGTTTCTCATTTTTAGGTGTTAAGCCTCGCTTACTTCACCTAGCTGTGTCATCCATTGCCCTGGCCGTGAATATGGTACGTGTCAGTTCACAAAATAAGCCGTAATTTTAGATTGAGTAACTGAAATTTCTGTTTAAAACTTCTCGCGGTTATCAGTAGATTATAGTGAGTTTGGAAGTTAAACTGCAACATAGACGCCAGAGGATAGAATTGTGCTTGTAATAGAATGAAATAAGTGTATCATAGCGATGTATCATTGTTTTAATTTGAAATATTTTGATTTTACAGAAATTGTTAACTTGATTATTTCTTGTTTCTCACTATGCATTTGTTTATAATCCTAGACTTTAAGATAATTCTTTGTTTCAAAACATATTTAGAAATATGTATATATTTTTCGATCGAGAAATTGAAATTTCTATATCAAAAGTTTTCCTTGTTATATGATGAATACATATAGATCTTAAATGGGCTAACTGTAACTACTGTGAACACGTAAACGTCAGCAAATACAACTGTGCTTAGAATAAATTATAGATAAAGTGGACATTTGCTAGTTCAATGTGATGAGTTTAATTTTACAAATGGTAATGTGATCTTCATAGAAACATTGTTTATGGACCGTAAGCGCATTTGCCTTATTTTACATTAATTGCAACATTTGAAGCATGCCCATTGCTCCCTGCATCAATTTCATTACGTTTAGCAGGTTTAATGATTGACATTCTTAGAAATTCATATTTGTTCTTTTTACAGGTGCGACAGAAAGAGAATGTGTTCCAGGGCCGATGAAATCACTTTACAAATAGATTTTTGCTTGATCCACAAATTCATTCTTGACGTGAAAGTTTGAGGTTTTTCGTCGTCCACGTGAATTTCCTTTAAATACGTTTCGTGCATAAAAGGTATTAACGTTATAAAATTCTGTTACAGTAATACATTTTTATATCTTTACTGTATAATATTTATGTAAAAATACCTCACTGTTATGCAATTTGATAATGACTTTGTACTCTCGCAATGTGTGATATACGGTAATAAATTTGATTTCTTATATGCAATTCTTTTATTTAAGTCCATTTAATCTGTCCGTGCAATTTATATGTGCTATGATTATCGTATTAAAACGGGAGGGGAAGGGGACGAGGGACATCCTGTGATGATGTCACACTAGCATTCGTTAACACGTAGTTCCAAATTTTCCCGTTGACCCATCGATTGTCGCCTTCCATGGAAAATCTGGGAATCGTTTTATAGCATTAAGTTTCCGGTCATTCCGTAGGGGTACTAGTCTTTGGGTAGTATCAAACTAGCAAAGAGCTGCGCGTTAGCACAATATTTCTAGTGCTCTACAACCGTGATGATATTGATGGATTTGGCGTCCCCGACATCTCCGTCCCGTCCATTCACGTCACTGTTATGCGATGGCATAATATTTCTGGTCCCAGTGGAGACCGAAAAAAACGATTTGACTCATTTTTGCATCAAAAGTCCGAAGAGAAATAAATATGCGCAGTTTCAAAAACAGTATATTTTACTGATATTCCGAAAATTCAAGGCCGTTGCGGAACCTGAAGACGTTGTCACATGTGGCTGCAATTTTAACCACGTAGTATGTGCACCAAAACACAACTTTTGAGAGGGGTAGCCTTTCACATTTCGAAAAAAACTCCCCTAATGGGTATGAGGCCGTCTCTGTTAGTGTTCTCCGTCGCTCTAGTGCTCGCCATCATCCCAGCGACTCTTCAGCGGCCTCCTCTTTCGCCTCCTGGCGCCAATTGCTCGCCTCCGTGCCCAGCTGTTCAGCGGTGCCCATGGCCATCTCTTCCTCCCGGTTCCAATTGCCCGCCGCCCCCTACTACGGCAGCTCCGTAAACTCCAAGAAATACAACAGGACTGGAATGGTCATTTGCAGGTCACCTAGAAATGCGGTTCTTCTCTGCAGCTGTGGCGTCCTTTGTACCACGTAACGGATCAGGAGAAGAAAAAGGTTCTCCGACTTCTATAAACCTTAGGTTTCTGTACCTGCCCAGTACATATGTTCTGTTATTTTTCCTTTCATATGGAACGTCTGTCTTTGAATCACAAAAGTATGTAACAATATTATTTTAATGTGGAATCGATTGAGTGTATTTTTTAAGTGGTCTGATAAGGAACATATCCATTGTGCCCGCCATGTTCCAATGACCATGTTATGCACAACTCAGGCTGCTAAAGAGACAACTGCACGTTGATACGTATGTATGATTGCAGTTACATATTTCTCAGAGTTCTAATAAAGCGTAACTTCTTGCATTAATTTCAAATACTTTTATTTTATTTGGATTCCATATTCGGTATTATAGTAATGGCTGAGATGTCAAATTATGCTAGGCAACATCATCGAAAAGGCAAAATAAGTACGATAGAGAAACGTTTGCACACATATGTGTAGCTATGCCTGTCTGGTCACCGTCACATATGAAAAATACATAGACGTTCTATAAGTTGGAACAATTTTTGAAACGAGAAAAAAGTCTGCTATGACCGGGAATTGAACCCGGGTCTTCCACTTGCCGGGCGGATATTCTACCTCTGAACTATCGTAGCAGAACATTTTCTCTCGTTTCTGAACACGGATGTTTCTCTTGGTGGGACGGGAACTAACCAAGTTAGTATCAAACTGCCCCAACAGATGTCCTCGAAGAGAATATCGAAAGAAACTCCTACCTCTCAAATGGTGAGATTGCCAAACATGAAATTGATGGAATGATATGATCCGAAGATCCTATGCAGACAGGCATAAGCTGTTTCAAAAATTGTTCCATCTTCCACAGCTTATGCCTGTCTGCATAGGATCTTCGGATCATATCATTCCATCAATTTCATGTTTGGCAATCTCACCATTTGAGAGGTAGGAGTTTCTTTCGATATTCTCTTCGAGGACATCTGTTGGGGCAGTTTGATACTAACTTGGTTAGTTCCCGTCCCACCAAGAGAAACATCCGTGTTCAGAAACGAGAGAAAATGTTCTGCTACGATAGTTCAGAGGTAGAATATCCGCCCGGCAAGTGGAAGACCCGGGTTCAATTCCCGGTCATAGCAGACTTTTTTCTCGTTTCAAAAATTGTTCCATCTTTCACAGCTTATGCCTGTCTGCATAGGATCTTCGGATCATATCATTCCATCAAGTTCTATAAGTTGTTTATTCCATTCCAGATACCTCCTCCTATGTAGTAAAAGTTTTTGATTTTACCTTATGTTAATTCTGAATGTCGTTTCAAGCGTAGTCAGAAATTACCGATAAGAAAGAATTCTGTCCAAATGAACAAAACACCATGTTCTTTAATAGTTACTGAAGGAATACTTAAAATTAAGATTTTTTCTTCGACTGTTTTAAATTTAGTAATTTGGTGATAAGTTTCACCTTGGAATCGTAAATTATGTTGGTTCTATGAGTGTTACTGACAAAAAAAATTAATCAAATAATCGAATGAGTCATAGCTTCTACCTTGCAATACTAAGCTCTTTGATTCGGTTATATGATCACTTGAGAATTATTCAGCTCGTCTTATTACTAAAAATTAACTCCAGAATAAGAACTTCATTATAAGAAATTGAATCATTAAATTATTTTTAGGCATCCCCAATAGCCACAAAAGGTTATCAAAAAACAGACGCAAATTTCGGATACAATGCAGTCGTTTTAATGCTTTTTGTCATTCGTGATGTCCGTCCGTCCGTACGCATATATCAAACCGATTTCAACCAAATTTGGTACATAAATTTATGACCAAAATTACATAGTTCGGCGGGATCAACTAAGCAGGGATGCCACAATTGCAAAGTTAATCTTTTCGGTAATTATGAATTTGGAAGGAATTGGCTCAACAGTTTTCAACTAAATGTTGTATAAAGGAGGCGTGCAACACAAAATAACAATATCAATATGTTTAGTATAGATATAGAAAGCAGGGCTGCCACAATATAAGGAATAAAAAATTCTTTTTATACATATTTGTGTTGAACTGTCCGCATCAATTTTAATATTTATAATATACACATATATACAAAACCATATTAGCATATTTAAACCAAATCAGCCAAATAGGGGTGCCACAGTTACAAATTAAACTCTTTCAGTAATTAAGAATTTGGAAGGAATTGGCTGAACGGATTTTAATTAAATTTTGTATATAAAATTTGAACAATATACCATAATGAAATCCGGATGTTTGAAGCGCACTATAATGCATGGCTACCATAGTAAAACGTAAAATAATATTTCTTTTACACATATTTCTAGAAAATTGACCTCATGTATTTTAACCAAATATAGTATCTATTATCTTCATATAAATAACTAACCAAAATATTATATTTCAACCGGGTCTACCAAATAAGGCTACCACAATATCAAGGTTAGAATTTTTCTGTAACTATAAATTTCGAAGTTATTGGCTGAACGGATTTCAAAGAAATTTCGTTTGTAGGGCGAGTATTGAATGGGAAAACGAAATGAATATGTTTAGAGCGGATCAAAAAGGCAGGGCTACCACAATATAAGGAAAGTAATATTCTGATTTCAAAGCAAATGCACAGTGGCAGAACAAGTAAGCAACAGGCCCTGGGGAAAGAAAGTTTAGCGGGCCCTCTTAAATGACCAACCGTACTCAACATGATGACTTTGGACTGTTTAACTTTTTATATTGATTTCTTTCTGTTCGGATTTTAACAGATATATGGAGAGTAAATCTAATAGACGTTGGTATACTAAGAGGTGTTTTATACCAAGGTGACTGGTGACGGTGATTTTATTTTGACGTGAGGGCAACTTTAGTATCTTTCAGCTGGCACATGCTTTTAAATGTAACCCTTCATACCAAGTTGACGGCAATACGGCAATGTGCTGGCGATGTGACGTGGAACTCAGAGTAAAAAAGATACGTACTTATATATGTCTTATAATTTAACTTACATTTACAGAGAATTAAAGTGGAAGAATTACGTATTGGCAATACTTGTTAACGTACTTCTGTAAATAAATTTGTTTATCAGAATTTTGTTAAACATTTGTTAGCAACCGGCCCATATCCAGCGAATCATTAACACATCTCTCAAATTCTCGCAATCGCATTATATCAAAATTGAATCACTTCGGAATGAAGGTTCAGGTGACGATGACTTTCCAGTGACTTAAGTTGCCGTCATATCAAAATCAAATCACCGTCACGAGTCACCTTGGTATTAAAGCTCCCTACGGATTAAAATTAACGTTTTACTATGAAATAATGTTGCTTCGTTGGTTGAATTGGATTAACCGTTGAAGGCAAATAAGGGCCCGTGTGGTACCATTGCCGTACTTGCTCTCGCCAACGCGAGTTTTTACACGTCCGTGTGTCAGCCCTGCCGTATCCAAACAGTGGCCGTTTTCCAATTGGCGGATTTCACACACATTGCCGGTCCGACGGCAACAATACTGTCCGTGTAAGTGCCGTGACCCTGGCCGTGAAAACTTGAAAAATATAGTCGCCGACGATATCTGAAAGTACGGTACGGGCACACACTGTTTCTGGACGCCACGACGCCGGCATTGCGCCGGATACCTGTAAATGATGCGTGTAATGATTCTCAAGGGTATTTCATTAGTTACTAATTAATAGAGTATCAATTGGGTAACAGACCGGGCCCCGGGGCACTGCCCTGGTTGCCCGGGCCTAGTTCCGCCACTGCAAATGCAATAATATACGATTATTCTACGGCAAATTGGACGAAAAGCACTTCTGTACTACGGGAAACCCGTGTACACCCCTATTAGTTTAAAGTCTTCTTTCGGTGAATCGACACTGAACACGGCTACTTTGTAGCAAAAAGCACATCTGGCTTTTATAACTTTTTAATTGCCATTGGAGAAACTTAAGGCAAACACTGAATTATCCAATTTTTGATACTTTAGTGCTTATTCGTGAATCGGTTATGTGAACTGATTCATAACGGTAACGCTTATGTTTTTGTGTATTTGAGCAAATCGTAAATAATTTGAAAATGATTGAAAATTCATTTGTAGATTGGGAGGAACATTTTGACCGAGTGAAATGGGATAAAATAGTGAGAATTTTAAATAAAATAGGGATAGATTGGAAAGATAAAAGTTTGCTTAAAAACCTTTACTTAGATCAAAAGATTAGAGTCAGGGTTGAAGGAGAAGAAACAGAAAGTACTTCAATAGGGAGAGGGGTGAGGCAGGGATGACCTATTTCACCAGCGATATTTAATATTTATGCAGAAACAATAGCAGAAGAAGGCTTGAAGGAAGAGAAAGGATTTAAGATAGCAGGTGAAAGTATTACCACCATTAAATATGCAGATTATCAGGGATTAATAGCAGAAGACAAGAAAGAACTTCAGAGGATGACAGACAGACTAGTGGAGGTTAGCCAACAATATGGAATGAAGATCCATTCCGGAAACACAAAAGTAATGGTGGTTTCAAAGGAGCATAAAGAATTAAATATAATGGTAAATGTCCAAAAATTGGAACAAATAAGTAGTTTCAAATATCTTGGAAGTATTTTAGCGCAGGATGGTAGTAGTACACAGGACATCAGAAGTAGGATAGCAATGGCAAAAGCAGCATTTAATGAGAAAAAGGAGCTTCTCACATGCAAGAAGATAAATTTAGAAACAAAGAAGAAATGAGCGAAATTTTATAACGTATATGGAGCATAGCTCTTTATGGCGCAGAGACGTTGACGGTAAGGAGAAAGGAGGAAAAATATTTAGAAAGTTTTGAGATGTTGGTATGGAGGAGGATGATAAAAGTGAAATGGACAGAGAGGAATAGAAACGAAGAAGTATTAGAAATGGTGGGAGAAGAAAGGGCGCTAATAAAAACAATCAGGAAAAGAAAAGAAAATTGGATATGGCACATATTGAGAAGACAATGTTTACAAAGGACGATCTTAGAAGCCAAAATTAGTGGAACAAGAGGAAGAGGGAGAAAAAGAATAGGAATATTAGAGAATTTATAGAGGTATAAAAGAGGCTTTCAGGGAGAGAGAGAGAGAGCGAGAGAGAGAGATGGAGGCAGCGATTCAGCTGAAACCTGTCTTCAGACAGTAGCATGATGATGATGATGACCTATTCCTGTGTTTCTCAACCGGGGATCCGCGCGTTATTTATCGGGGATACGCGAGTTGAGTAGGACATGATCTTTATTTTTATCTATAACTCTTTTGATTCTATTCATAGCTCTGATTAATATTTCAATATAAAAAAATGAGACAACGAATGAAAAATGAATGCAGTTTTCATGGGGAGGGGGTCCGCAGAAACTGTGGGGCATCAAATGGGGCTCGCGGCTTCATAAATGTTGAGAAATACTGACCTATTTAATCCATTTGGAATATAGGCTGCTCTAAAAGAACAGCTTTTTTCCTGCACGTAGAAACATGCGAGATAAATAAGGTTCGAACCAAATCATTCATTATGATTTCACTGCCCTTACTATCAAGACAAAGAGTTTAATGTAGTGTGTATTTTAACGTCTTCGTTCAAGGACCTCGATTGCTACAGGAAAGATGGCATATCATATATACAAATTCGCTTCAACAAAACGCCAAATATTTGCTCGAGACACGTGAGACAATGGGACCGGATGCGCTTTCAGTGGCCTATAAGCACCCTGGTATTAAGTTGGTCACACAGATCCAAGAGAACTTCACCATGGGTGTCAGACCGGCTGTGTTAGCTTTCTCCGCCTTCCTGGTCCTCGCCATCCTCCCGCCTTCTCTTCAGCAGCATCCTATGCAACAGTGCCCTCCTGGCCGAAACTGCCCTCCGCCGCCAACCTGCACTCCGGGAACTAACTGCACTTTGCCGCCTCCATGTCTTCGTGGTCGACGCTGCCCGCCGCCGCCTACTACTACTATAGCAGCTACATAAAAGATGAGATACTCAAAAGAACGGCAGGATGGTATTTCTGGGTATACTTCTACATGTGGTTCTTGTCTGCCTCGGTGATTTACTTTGTTCCTCGTAACTCATGAGGAGAAATTAACGTTTCTCTGTATCTTAATATCCTTAACAGTCTATTATGGGATTATAGCCTCCACAGAGGCGCGTCTTATCTTCTTCACTTCGGTGTGAAATGATTTTCCTTCTATCAGGAGTATGTGTGACGATATTCCTTATCCTCAACTGTAAGTTTACTATGTTTCTCGTATAGAAAGAGTTTTAATATACTATGGTCTTATAGGATCCGCGTTAACCAATTCGTCTGTACTATATACTATACTATACTATACTGTACTTTATTCGCGGAAATATTGAACTATTTCTTAGTTTTACTAATCACTGAAACTATTGTATCTACAAGTAGGCCTCATGTGACATTAAGAAATATAGTAAAAACATTTTGAAGCCTTTGCATATTGATTTAACTTCATGATGTTGTCATGCATTTTTCTTTGTTCAAATAAAATTAAAATTTATGTTGTCGCGTAAAATTCATTTCGCTTTGTGTTCATTTAATTGAAAATTTTTATCGGATGTGAGTTTTAAACTCTTTTCTACCTTTTGCATCTTGTTGAAATGGGATAAATTAATACGACCTCAACATTTCTGCCGGCGACCCTTGCTTTGGTGGCAAAAAACAGCCCAAAATCGTTACCAATGCCGATATAGCTAGTATTGTTTTACAACCCTTCTACGTGAAATTGAATAGCGACTTTGCAGTAAGATGTTTCTAATAACATAGTTCGTGAATTTTTATTCCATTTATTTTTGAAAAATATTCACATATCTAAATATTAGGTACGCAATATTTGATATCTATTACTTGTACCGCTTTCAACAGCTTTATGTCTTCTGTCGGATATTATCATATTAAGTGGCACTTTTTCAAATAATTCGGGAGAAAATATTTTAATATATTTCAAATGGCTGTTTTGTTTAATACCGGTTCCAATTTCAGGTTTATTACAACTCGGGCCTTTATAGCGTCATATACATAGATACCGGAATTCGTAATATGCTTTCCGATTCAAGCCGTTGCTATTGCTAATTATTATACGCTCGATCTTACACACTATAATAGACATTTAACTGCTGAAGACAAGAAATCATCGTGACACCTAGCAGGTACTCATTTAAAATTCTGCCGTGCTTAGAGAGTTCTAAAAGAAAAAAACCTCAAATATGAAAACAAGCACAATTAAGACAGTCCATCTAACGATTTCAGTAAATGTAACCTTTTACGCGTTAGCATACAAAGTTCATAGGCGTTTAAACCGAGCGAATCCGCTCGTGAATTTGCACAGGATGTGGGAAGAGAGTGAGAGGGAGAGGGAGGGGAGGAGGGATAGAGTCAGAAGACTGGCGCATGATGCTATATCCCTTGCCTCACCCATGGCAAATATTTGTACGAGAAACGAACGGACCGAGTATTTAAGCTCTCGCTTCGGAGCGTTATGCGCAGAAGAGATCAGCCCGCGGCGGAAAGACTTGCCAAAAAAAATCTCTCCGACCATCGAGAATCTCCCGTTCGTTCCGACTCTTTTCCTCCTGGGCGTCCAAGATGACCAACGCTAGCGTTTTGGCAGCCTTCTCCGTTCTCCTGGTCTTCTTTGCCTTCATCCAGTCTTCGGAGCAGATCCCTCCGCCTCCCTGCCCTCCCGGGGCTCAATGCCAGCCGCCGCCCCACAGGGTTGTCGATTCGGAGGGTCACACGATAATCTTGCCGCCCATCCCGTTGGGGCCTCCGCCGCCTAGGCCTTCGCGTTCGGAGCCCACCAAGCCGAGCAACAACAAGAGTCCGATCGCGCCAGTATACATCGTAGGTGCTCCGATCATCGATTGTCCGCCTGGACAGAGGTCCGGACCCGACAACAAATGCAGGGTAGAAGAATAGAAGACGACTTCATCTTTCAAGAAGTGTGCTGGCGCTGCTCCCGCTCGCGGAGGAAAGAATCACGCTCTCTCCCTTTAATCTCTCAATTCTCGAGCTTATTATTGGATTGATAATAACCTGTTCTTTTCCTCGTAGATTTTGTTTATTTCTTTCCCTCTCGACTTGCCGTTTGGAATTTCAGGGGAACAAAGATCTTGTCAGTTCTGCTTCCCGTCAACTATTTCGATGTGTGTAATTTTAAATGCGTCGATCGTATCTCGGTTTTTTTTCGACCAAGTTATAAATGCATTTATTTCTTAGTCTACTGCTACGAGTGCTGTATGTATGGCAAACATGAATGGTTTTCGATTTAATAATAAATCTTTCTTGGGCTCTTATGTATCGTTTTCATTTCACTCGCAGCTGTTTTATTTAGCTTCATAAAATTGTCTATGATTGCATGTCTGCTTCATTGCTTGAGATGAAGCAGGTAACAACTTCGTGTTAGTTCAAAGATGGTTAGCACTCTTTTAAAAGTGTGTTTTGGTAGATTTTCGGGACGAAATATTTCTTCCCGCGTGTCAGCCTTGCTTATATGTTCTGTTTCCTAACTGCAAGCTGGATTTGTGTTACAACGTGGCCAAGTTCACTAATCAACTTCCTTGAATCGTTATTTAAATGGACCATCTCTACCATTTTTATTGAAGAGAGCACGTTAGAAATTAAATCAACTTATTAATTCAATGGCATCTCGAGTGAAAAAACTTATATTATCCTAGACTGAAATGGGAGAATATAAAAGAAGCGATTCGACTTTTGCCCATAGTGACAGAACTTAACTCACGTAACTTGGAATTTGACGTCCTATTTCTTAAACTTGCTTGAGAAATCTACAAAAACTCCTAAAACAATGTTCAATATATTTAAAGTTATCCATATTAGTGGTATTGGTAGTTTATTGGTCCTCAGCACCATTTATCTCAGCGATTAGTGACCGTTATATATTAACATGAGTTTAAAATTTTTATGGCATTTTTCTTACTGCGAATATTATTTGGAAAGCTCACTTTAATTTATAATACCACGCTCAAGCTCCTTAGGAAAAATCTTTGCCTTGTTAAGTCATTTTGTAATTTCATTTTTGTTTTCGCGATCACATTTTGTGATATTTTATTCGCATCAAGTTGAATCCTTGGAGATAATATATTTTTAGATCTATGTGTATATGTTTACTTATTTTTATATCCACACACCCACATTCTAAACTTATAGTAACAACACGAGACAAGTATTTTCGATAATTTTCTTTCCGTTTCGGACCAAGAGGATGAGCGTGTCCTTCGTCTTAATCGACTAATAATTTCGATTTATTATTTCACGAACCAACCCAAAAATTTCTAGAATTTGACGAAATGCGAGTATGAGTGAATGCCCATTCTATTTTACTTGGGATAATGTCACGTCCTTAGCAACCGCTGCATATCTTCGCTTCAAAATCATTCCGCTCGAGCATTTCCAAGTATTTTTAACGCCGACGTGCAAATGAGAAGCGTATTGTCCGTATATGAAGCCTTGCTCTCTCGGTGATGTCATGTTTGAACTTCTTAAAAGCACACTTCAACGCTTCACCTTTTCGTTTACTTCACCGGTTCCGTCTCCTGAGCAATTGCGCAAGAAGCCTGAACGGTGCCACTTATAAAAAATGGACACGAGTTTAAAATTAAATTGAGACCTCGAAAAAAAATTGCCAAATGTTCTTTTCTTAATAGAAGAATTAGGGATTGGAACATGTTTCATGCAGAACTCTTCAAACTCATACCAAAAAATTTTAAAATATTTAAGAATAAAGTTAGTTTGATAATAGAGAATCTTGTAAATTGTAACAACGATAAATTTGGAGGAAGTAAAGGACTGCTTGATGGGGTGATGTACGGTAGGGACCGTAAGGACCCTATGACTTGACTTTCTTGTGTAATTTTATTCATTATTTGAATTCAACCAACTTATAATGTAAACATAAATCCAGAATAATAACCTTCTAAATGAAAATTAAAGTAATTTTTTGCACTATAAGCAAGGGTTGAATATAAGAGGGATATATATAGTTTCAATTTTGTCCTTAATAAAGTCGTTTGTCTGTCTGATATAACCTTGGTGGTGAATAAAATATCTTTAGTGCAAGAAACTGTACGGTCGCAGAGGAAGTGGCGTAATTTTAACGAACATTAATTCAATATTTGAGTAGCCAAAGGTACCAAACATATGGTTCATTGCATTAAATCATCCTGCGCACTTGCTGGTAAAAAATGTGGCATTTGTTTGTAAAATTTCAACGTCGCGGAATAGAACCTATCCTTATATTTAATTACTAGTTACACGCTTAATAAAATATGCCTAATTGTACATAGGTTCTATATTGATAATTATTAAAGAGGTGGCATAGCTAATAAAAAAATTTCCAAGTGTCGTTCTAGTTTTCCCTAATGCAATTTATGCACTGATTATGGTGTTTATATAAAATATACGGCGAGACAAATCACTGAATTCCACATTTATCTTCACCTTAGTGTTTCATCTGAACTTTCGCATCGAGTAATTCAGCGAAAGCATAGGTAAAAATAATTACAAAATATTAAATTGAGACAAATCTAATCCTTATCTCTCTATGCTCTTTTAAACCATATGAGCTATTAAGCCAAATTAGCTAGCTATATAAATAAAAACTTAACAAATAATAAATAACGACTTATCATAGTTTATTTAGTACGTATTGTACAATTAAATAAATGGCATTAATAATTTAATGATAATACAAATCATTAAGACGAATTTAAATTGCCATTGTTTTCCTAGCAAGTCAACCGAGGGACAAAATTTTAATACTAACTTTATTATATTAGCAAATTTAATTCTTTTATGCGTTCTAAGTGAAACTCAAATAACTAAATAACAATAACAACCTCCGCAAAAGGTGCTATATATCAGGAAAGCTAAGCTTAAGAATATAATTTATGACATCACATCAATATGCCAAAAATATCAATCGTTAATTATTCTTAATGAATTTATTCATAGTATCCGATGATCAATAATGATAATATCGACATATGTATTTAATATGTACTTCAGTTGAAATTAATTTTCCATAGTGCGATTTCTTTCTTTTTTGAATACCCGCCCTAAAAGATGACGTGCGAATATACTAATTTTCCTTATCGTCCGTCAACTGAACACAGAAGCTACCGATTGTTTTTGAAGTGAAGTATTAATTGTTTTTCACTGACTGTGTTAGTGTTTCCTGCCAAAACGAAAAGAAGACGGGATTCTGATAAAATGCAGGTTCCGGAGATGCTTTCACATTTGCAAAAGATCTCAAAGCCTGATTCGAATCAAAGAATTTACAAAGATGAATGCGTGTTCTCTTTTGACACACCGGTGAGTTAGCATTTTCTCGCATGCCATAACGTATTCATTGTACTAATCATTTAAAGATATTTAGAGCTGAATCAATTGCATTTTTCTCTAAATAGGAGTCGGAAACTGGCTTATACTTATGCTTGAAGACATTTTTGGGAATTGGACGAGATTATGTTGAACTCTTCCATCAGAAAACAGGAAATTCTATTTTCTTCCACATCAAACGAACGAAAAAGGAGGTAATAATACTTAAAAATCAGTGGATTACTTCTATTACCAACCCATATTGTTACACATATAAAGATCAATCAATGTTTATCTATCAGATCCCTCTTGAGAAACAAGCAGATGGACCAGAAAAGAAGGTTACTCGACTAGCTATAGGAGTTGAGGGTGGATTTGACCCAGATGCTGGAAAGGCTAAATTTGAATATGAGGAATCTTATTCTATTGTGTTTTTACCAGCATTTCACACTTGTCCATGGCCTAATCCTGATCTTCCAAAATCGGTGAGAAAGTTTCTATATTCATGTGTATAATGAAATGAATGATGGATTAAAAAAACAATAAATATTAAAAATAGCATACCTTTATATTAGGTTGCCTTAAGGGTCTTAAGTTATTTTTATAGCATAAACTCCTACTAAATTCATTTTTTAATCATATAAATGCCATTTTTATCAATTTTTGTTTTTAGTAATGAAGTTGTATCTGAAATTGTTGATTTAAATACAAGTTGACAAATTTTTACTTTACCTAACAAATGTGTTCGTGTAACAAAGAGAAAAATTCCCATACCAGTACAGTGTACTTGTAGTATATTTCAGCTAAATCAGGTATTGGTTTGAGCCAACCTTGGCCATAGAGAAACATTTCTGATGCTTTGTTTAAGTTTTTTCTGAAAAGATTATGTAATACACATTGTATGAATATTCCACATAGTCTAACCTAGAAGCACTGTCTGAATTTTTCTGCCAACCTGAATTATTTTTAAGTTTTCGGTTGAAATAATTGCTTCGTTGAATTAAATTTTGCCATGTAATTATTTGGATCATATTTGTCATGATTTTTGTTTCAAAATATCGATTTACAGTGCATAAATTGCCCTCAGGAATTAAAACATATCAGCATATTATATTTTTTATCCAAGCCAACAATTTTGTTTCAGATAACGTTTTTCTTTATCAAATAGATTCCTCTTCATATTTTGTGATCATTCTTTTATCAAATAATTTTTCATATATGTATTCCATTTTATGATCTATTTAAAATGGTGCTTATATCTGAGAAGTCCCTATGCTTCATAGCATAGCTTCACTGGCATCATTCTATCCATACCTTACTCTCCAAAGCCCAAAAAATTAGTGAAATGCCTTAAGTTTGTTTTAATGAAAACCTGCATGGTCATTTATTTTATTGTAGATAGAACTCAAAGGTATTTAATCAATATTAGAACTATTAAAAGAGGTAGAAGATAATTTTGATAAGTGAATGTGTACATTGTTCCCAGCATTTTTGTTTTCATCACACCTTGGTAAGATAAGTTTACAAGTCTTATGTTAAACCATGGTCATCTGCAGGGCTAAAAAAATGCCAGGTGCCAAGACACAGTGGAGTCTAAAAATGTCATCATGACACCTGCCATTCTCTCCTCTTTTATTCAAAACTCTTTTCATGTAAAAATTTAAGGTGCATTCTTTGTTTATTTGTAAGATTTCAATTGCATTCATGACTCATATCATAACCTAATTACAGGTTAATATTCCAATACTTCCTGCCTTTTTTGGTGCTGGCTCCTCAATATAGATTACATTACTTGAGGTCTGGTCGTCAATGTTTTATGAACTTTATAATCTCATTCTGAGCTAATAGTGCAAGTTTTGTAAGTCAATTGTAATTCATTTCTGGGATTATTTTATTGGATTGTCAATTTTGTATATTTTTTCAACTTCATAACTTTTTATCGTGTTTCATTCTTCACATTCAAATTTTATATTTTTCTCACTTTCTCTAGCAGTTTAATGTAAGAAGAGACTATATAGTCTCAATTTTGCACTTAACAAAGTCAAGTAAAAGAGAGCGAGCTACACTGGCAAATATATAAAATGTAAGCGAAGGAAATTCTCCAAAGCCAGTCAAACTGATAAAACCCGGTTAAAAGGCCGGATAAAAACAGTGGAACCCGGATAAAAACCGGATAAAAACCCAATACGTATTTCGGCTACAAAGTAACCATCATCAGGGGTTAAAAAACGGGGGGAAGGGGGAGTTGAGAGAGGGCAACTGAAACCAAGACCAGTGGCACGCTCTCAAGTGGATGTCCAGGGCTGTGTCTGTGTATTTATACCTGGTTGGTGGGCAGGGGGGGGGAGAAAAAAAAAAGGGGGGGACCTAGATGACCTAGGTGATGGGAGAAAAAGGGGGGGAGGTCAGTTTAAAAAGCACGCTGTTTATTACCCCTAACTCGTTATTCATCAGGGTGTGTCTGTATTTATGAATGTGTAAGCTTTCTGTTGCGTCGAGTTTGGTATTTGGGACTTGTTTAAGCAGTTTGAGGTTATTTGTGTCTAATGGGTGGTTATATTCTAAAATGTGTTTCGCGACGGCCGATTTTTCAAAGCGTCCATGTCTGTAGTGCGCTAAATGTTCTTTGAATCTGATGGAGATATTTCTTTTCGTTTGGCCAATATAAGACATGTTGCATGTGGGGCACAACACTTGATATATGCCGGATTTTTCTAATGTGGGTATTTTGTCTTTAGGGTTCCCTAATAAATTTTTAATGTTATTTGTGTTGTGAAACGTTAGTGTATAATTTGCGTTATGAAAAATTTTTGTTAGCCCTTTGTTTAGGGTTGGATGGAAGGGGAGTGAAATAAATTTTTTCTTCCTATCGTCACTTAGAGCAAGCGTAGTACTTGTCTTCTTGTCTAATGTTTTGGATTGCTTGTTAATAATGTTGTCTATCAATTCGTGTGTGTACCCGTTTTCTAGGGCCGCGTTTTTAATATATTTTACTTCTTTGTCAAAACGTTTTTTATTTAGCGGTGTCGTCAATAGTCTGTGTACCATATGGTTGAAAGCCGCGATCTTTTGTTTGTAAGGGTGATTGGAGTCTTTCTTAATATAATTGTTGGTATGGGTCGGTTTCCTGTACACGTCAAATTCTAATCGTCCATTATTATTAATGATCAAAATGTCAAGAAAAGGTAAAGACTTATTTGCTTCGATTTCAAAGGTGAAGTTTATAGAGTTGTGAAATGAGTTGAGTTCTTGGACGAAGGTGTTAATGTTATAGAGTTTTGTGTCAAAAATGGCAAAAATGTCATCAACGTACCTGCACCATGTGTTGGGGAAATAGTTTAACGTATTTTTACAGTGTTGCTCAAAAGAATAAAGAAAAATATTTGCTATAAGTGGTGAGAGAGGATTGCCCATTGATGTTCCATTAATTTGTTTATAGAACTTATTGTTAAAAACGAAGTAATTTTGTTCCATGCATAAGTTTGTCAATGTGAGAATTTCTAGAATTTTGTTTTCCTCAACTTGTTTACTTAGTAGCCAGTCCTGGAGGTTTTCGAGCGCGACGTCAATGGGAACACTGGGGAAGAGTTGTTCTACGTCAAATGACACCAGTATTTCATCTTTGTGTATTTTTTTTTTTTTTTGTTTCTAATATGTTCCAAGAAATTTTGGGTGTTTTTAACGCCGTATGTTTCTTCAATGCCTATACATTTTAATTCCTTAGTGAGCCATTTGGCGATTTTATAAGAGGGTGAGTTGATGGCCGAAACTATAGGTCTCATTTTGTTTCCTGGTTTATGTATTTTGGGAAGGCAGTAAAGTCTTGGAATGGTGGGATTCGCTATTTTCAGAGCGAACGCTAGTTTTTTGTCAAATGTGTGTTTGCAACGGTTAACAGTTTCTTTGACTTGTGTCGCGAGTTTTTTAATGGGATTTTTGGAGATCTGGATCTCAACTCCCCCTTCCCCCCGTTTTTTAACCCCTGATGATGGTTACTTTGTAGCCGAAATACGTATTGGGTTTTTATCCGGTTTTTATCCGGGTTCCACTGTTTTTATCCGGCCTTTTAACCGGGTTTTATCAGTTTGACTGGCTTTGGAGAATTTCCTTCGCTTACATCTTAACAAAGTC
Source organism: Tanypteryx hageni (assembly GCA_028673005.1). Taxonomy (NCBI): domain Eukaryota; kingdom Metazoa; phylum Arthropoda; class Insecta; order Odonata; family Petaluridae; genus Tanypteryx; species Tanypteryx hageni. The sequence goes on from CM054113.1 coordinate 57,385,932, forward strand.
GTTCATCTGTCCTTCAGATACAGTTACCATTATTCCATAAAATTGGTTTAGTATACTGCATAAAACCTTCTTTTACTCACTCAGAACCCCTCTGCTCAAGATGAAGTCTTTGATACATTGATTTTTCCATCCTGATATTGTTGTAGTAATTTGTAGCGTTTTTCTGTAAAAAGGTATTTTAAAAATTCTTTGACTAATCTCCTGCGCCCTCTTATATTTTCTCTTTGATTGCACTACAGTTCTTCATATTTTTATTGTTTTAAGTTCCTTACTCCATTTTTAGTGATTTTCCATACTCTCTCATTATTCTAGATTTGCCGTTAAAAGCCATATCTCCTGGGCTTGCAACATTCAACTCCATCTCCCATTCCATTCTTGTCTCTTATAATTAGAAGTTGAACTTTCATCAACCTTCAAATCTTAGGAAAACTACCTACTAATATTTTAATGCTTCAGCTAAGTCTTTTAAAGTTGGGATGCTGCTCAAGCAGTTTATTTTCTGTCAGCCAACTTCTCATGTATTCTTTTCTGATTTTGCAAAGTGTAAGCTTAAAGTAACTTTATGTTTGCAACCTGTTGACTTGATAATAATAATGATTTATTCAACACATACAGGTTGCACCAATTATGTGTTATATTATAATAAAAATCCAGAATAATGAGTGGTGATTGATATTAGTACAATAATAGTTACATGCATAACAAAGTAATAGATATACACATGAGTGATGAAATGATGCAAGGATGCATACATGGATAAAAAAACAACAATAACCTGACTGGATTCTTAACATTGAGATTGATAAACAACTATGGCCTTCCATCTGAAGGCATAACCCATATCATGGAAGGGGTCTGTTTTCCCATTTGCTTATGGTGTTCTTCATCTCATGTATCATTCTTGGGAAGGATGAGTTTCTATGGGAGTCCACCCGGGAGTAAGGTATATTAAACAGGGGGATGCGTCATCCTCTGCATGGCAGTACTGCAAATTTAATATGGTGGACCAGTGTGCTGCAGTCAATTTCTCCGCCATGCATCTTCTTCAGGAAGCTCACATCTGCCACCTTTCTTCTGGTCATTAGAGGGCAGATACCATGCCTTTTGCATAGAGGGAGGCATTCTGAGCAGCTCTAGTTTATTTCCTCTTTAAAACACCCATTTTATGAACCGGTTCTGTATTCTTTCAATGGTGTCCACTTTGGTTATGTGATGAGGGTTCCAGACTGGGGAAAAAATGATTTCATTGAATAAGATGAAGATAACTCAATTTTTGTCTCATTTCCAGTAGAATTGTTTCTTCCAGGTATTGAATCATGATCCACTTCTGTTAAGGATCCATTCCCATTTCCAAGTGTTGGCCAGGATTTATTAATTTACAATAATCTGAGTCCATTTCCAACACCTTTGATCAATTTCCTGATCAGCTTCACATAAAACCAAATCAGCCATATGTTGGGAATATTACAACCTAATTTTACTGAGGAAATTCTTAGAAGTTTTTACAAAAAATGTGTGTGAACAACATCATACTCGCCAGCAGACAAAAAAGCTAAACACACATGATGCAACAGCTCCAACATGCTGATAAAATATGGGCTTAAAAAATTACAGAAAATGTAGGATGGTTCAGGGCTGCAAAGACCTCCATCATTTTGAGACTTTGATCTTATAATCCTGCATCATGTCATATACCCTCTGCAGGTGGAAGAAGAGTGCTACAACATGATTTCACTCAACAAAAGTACACCGAAAAATTTAATGGAAAATAATATGGCCTCTGGTATAGAAACTTGCCGCATTGAAGATATTATGAAATTATAGATTTTACCATTCTTCAAATAGAAGACAATCTGCCATCAAACGGTATGCTGGTGAAATTCATTTTGGCTCCTGTGTTACAAAAGTGGAGTTATATAAGAATAATGTGACGTCTAGTTAATACCTGAGTTTTACTTGTCTATATCATGTGGACATTTAAAAAAATCAGTAATTTATGCTGCAAAACAGGGGTTTTCAAACACTCGGATTTTATGGGACCATTAAATTAAAACAATTTTTCCTGGTACCATAATCAACAAGGCAACACATATTAGGTCTCTCTCTCATTCTCTCACAGAATCCCATCAAGCTTTTGCAGAACAGTTTGAAAATCCCTGCTGTGAAATAATGAAGAATAATGACAAGCAATGTTCTCTCTTAATTTTTCATGACGTGTGTGCAGAAGAAATTTGCCATGTGCAACTTTTTCGAAAATTTCAGATAATTGGAGCCCTTTTTTTGCGGCGCCATTTTTTCCTTGACAGTCAAAAAAGATAAATATAGGCACACCCAGAGTTACGTAAGTAATGCATTCCGGCACCCATTGCGTAACTCGAAATTTGCGTGTCGAAATATACTATGGAAAGTACAGCAGAGGTGGGGAAATTGTGGCCCGCAGGCCGTATCCAGTCCCCGAAGGCGTTTATTCAGCATGCGAAGCTGTTTCAAAAAATCGATCTCTGAAAATTACAGTACGTAAAATAAAATAAATGAATTCTCGATGTAAATCAATAATATATTACGCAAGGTGAAACGTCGGTTTTTACTAATTGCAGTTTGATTTTGCAGCATCCTATAGACATTTTCTTGGTAAACAAAATGTAGAATGTCAATTTTGTCAAGCTGTTAATTTCCATGCTAAAACGAAGGCATTTCAAGCCATTTATGCATTATGCAGTTATGAGAAAGTCAATTTAATCATTCAAGGGGAATTTCCGAAAGAGTTATTCACTAAAATGCTAAATACTTAATGCTTATCAGCCATGATTACAAGGGCCACACTTCCGTTAATTTGTGCAAAAGCAAACACACATGTTAAGAAATCAAGCACCCCCATCAAAGGTGTCAACGATTGGAAAAAGACTGATGGGATTGGGAGAGAAACCACACTACCACACAGACATATAACAACAATATAATCTATTATTGTATTAATACGAGTGCAGATATATGCCGCAATTGTAGCTAGTCGCTAGAATTGGGTAGATTGTTACATCAATTCGCTAGATTAGTAGGTAGTCGCTGTGGCCTTTTTTCATGCGTAATTTGAAACCAACGTCGCTACATATTGCTAGAATGACAACATTGGCCCAGTAGCAAAGTGGGGATATCGCATTACAAGCCACGTTCTTTCTCCGTGCACATACATATAGATTTAGTTCGAGCTCACTTACAAAAACTGCTAAAGTAGGCATAACAAAATTTTTTTCGTACATAATTTATGGTGCCGCTTACGTAAGTGGGGGTTTACGTAAGTCAAGGCTTATTTAATCTGGGGTGTGCCTGTAAATGCATCTGGGTATATTAAAATTACAAATTAGGATGGGGTGGGGACGGTGCAGAGTCGGCAGATACTGAGACTGTACAACTAGTCTGCAATGCTGCACAGTAGCATGCACTTTTTTATTTCAGAATAAACTATCTATAATTTTACAAATATTTGTGCGCACAAATTTTTTCCCGTATGCACTGGCCTTCCAGACCATGTGCGCGCACAGCTTAGAGGGAACATTGATGACAAGTCATGCAAATTACTGAAATTTTTGTCAATTTCATTTAGTTAAGATGTACTTTGGTAGATTAAAACCATTAATTTTAATTTTTGCATGTCAATGATTTTTATTTTTATTTAATTACTCATTTAATTTTATGTATGAATATATTTTGTTTCATCCATCATAAATCTTTGCATGGCAAATTTTGAATACTGTGTTTTTACTTATTTTTTAGCAGTTCATTCAAAAACGAATTTTCCAACTTTATTATTTCACAAGATGTATATCTCATGACAAATAATCATTTGAGGTGTTTTTTTGGTAGGTGGCTGACACTCTTCAGGTCATATTGGATTCGGACTCTGCCGCAAAATTAGCTGAGCTGCAGTCTTTAACTGAAACATGGGATGGAGAGATGAGACTTATTTCAAAGTAAATATATTATGCTCTTCTTTCTTGTAGCTCTTTTGTTCCAGAAAGTTCTTGCAGTGAATATTTTTTTAAATTGTTAACTGACACTCAAGTAGTAAATTTTGATGATATGATGATAGTTCCATTCCCTGCATCACTTTTTCATCTAAATCCTCTATAATGTAGTGTATTATTTTCTCGACCCAATGTTGCTCTGTTGACAGCATCATCCCAGTTGATGATATTATTTTAATTTTCTTCTTTCATAATAATTAACTCAAAATAAAATCCTTATTAGTTTGCATCCCTTTCAAAAATATGGATATTCTCTAACTTGAGCAGTAAGCTTATGGTTGATTTTTCATCAGAAAATATTTCTCAGTATGTCATACAATTGTTGAATCTTTGTAAGATAAATAGGTCCTTTGATATTTGACATTAAGCATTGAATACCATAACATCTATCAAATCATTTCTTATTAATTTTATTCAGTAAATATTGTAACTTAACAGGCCCTGGCATTACTCGCCAAATATTTAACTGTATTCAGACTGGACCCCACCAAGGATTCCGTCCTGGTTACGGTCCTCTTTGGAATTACAGTGGACTCCCTCTTAACAGACTCTTGCTTAACCAATTCTCTGGCTTAACTGCTCCTTTTCTGGTAACTTTATCTTTGCTACAATGAGAGGATTTCTTCACTAAAAAGACATGGTAGAAAAATAAATGTGTGCATGCACTTTGTATCAAATTTATTCTTTGTATTTACTATGTATTCGGGGTGCTGGTGGTGTAGTGGTTAGGACACTGGCTGCTACTCACCTGCTGCTCGAAAGGACAGCGAGCTTGGATTCTGTGAAAGTAGGATTTTTTCCAAGGTCATCCGGCCCCGTTTGTGTGGTTTGAGGAGATCATGCAAAGTCAGTATTCATTCCTTTAGAAGGGACATTAAGCCATTGGCCCCCTTGGTGCTCTTCATTAAGAGCAAGCTAATGCCGGCATCGGATTTCCCTCCTTCCTTGTGATTGTTTGGTGTGGAAGGAGCTATGGCTATAATAATCCAAGAGGTTGATCAGCCAAAAATACACACACACACACATTACTATGTATTCTACATAGGTCTGCCAATGAAGATGAATTTCTCACTTCTACTTTTAGCTTACTTTTACTCTTTTGCATTTAAAATGACTGTCTTGTTTCCAAATGCAACCAGTGCAAGTTGTTTTCTTCTGATGGTTATAAGGCATTGGAAGATTTTATAGAAGTATTCTGAAGTTTCAGTATTTGCGACCTGGGTCATTCCTCTTTTTTCAGTTTATTAACTGTTCTTTTGCAACGATGAGTGAGAAAGGAAAAAGAGTAGTGTTTGTTGTCAATGGAAAAGAAATTAAATGCTTTAGAAAGACTTGATAAAGGCGAACCAGTTAACACATTCACTGCGGGCTACGAAGCGGATATAAGATGAAAGATTGTTGACTATAACAAAGATAAAAGTAGGCGCAATCTGAATCTGCAAACAAAATTTTAGAACATTAAATCTAATGCACAACATGTAAAAAGAATTTAAAGGAGATGAATAATACTACCGAGAGTGTTTTTAACAACAAATACTTACACTTTGTCGATAAAATTCTTTGTTGGACGAAGAACGGTATTGGTAAGGTAACTTTGAAAAAAATAAGAAATCTAAATAGAAAAACTCCTGAAATATGTGAAATACATTATATGTTATATATATATATATATATATATATATATATATATATATATATATATATATATATGGATGTCAACAAGGTGTTGGGATGAGGAAACCCAGTGAGCACTCACCAATCAGACGACTTCAGGTTGGCGAGGCCCCGGGGATGTCGAAGCGACACACGTAAAATAACACAAAAACACAGAAACATCACAAACGTAAAGCTTTCGGAACTACTCCTTCTTCAGCTCTCTCTGTAGCTGAAGAAGGAGTAGTTCCGAAAGCTTTACGTTTGTGATGTTTCTGTGTTTTTGTGTTATTTTACGTGTGTCGCTTCGACATCCCCGGGGCCTCGCCAACCTGAAGTCGTCTGATTGGTGAGTGCTCACTGGGTTTCCTCATCCCAACACCTTGTTGACATCCATATATTCATTTTACCTTTCCTTTTCCGTAAGTTGTTATATATATATATATATATATATATATATATATATATATATATATATATATATTTCTATATATGTCTCCTACTAAGAAACACTTCAGATAATTTATTATTAGAAACAGAAATGATAAAATAAAACAAACACTGGTTTTTGGAAGGTTGGGAGAAAAAATACTTGGCAGAAATGGAAACAATGCTATTCACTACGAAGCTAAAGTCGTACTGAAAGGCAAGATACCATTATAAAAGCATAGACCGTATGCGGATGTTTTCCCCCCCACTTTGAAAAAAACACTCGGGTGGCTCACACCATGAGCTGCCTACCCCTCTGTAGAATCCCAGGTGACTCCTGCGTGTGAGTCGTCCGCACTAAATGGCTTAAAAAAGTTGCCTGTGATTTAGGTGTAGGAGAGACTACAGTGAAAGACTGGAGGAAAATCAGAAAGACCTAGAAACTTTCTGTACTCAAATAGAATTCAAGGTCTCTTTAAGTTCTCGGTCCACTTTGAAGAAGCCCAAGCTTGAACTTTTAGATGATGCATTATGGCTTTGGTTTCATCAGGAAAGGAGAAAAGGAATTCCGATTAGTGGCCCTATTCTTAAAGAAAAGGCACTAATTCTATGCCAGAAAATGGGCAGAAAAGATTAATTTACTGCAAGTGAAGGATGGCTGAGAAACTGGAAAAAAAAGTCCCAGTATATATCAGTTAAAAATCTGTGGAGAAAAAAATGTCAGCGGATTGTAAAGTTGCAGCATGTTTTATAGAGAGACAGTTGATCATTGAAAAAAATGGCTTAGTGGGAGAGCAACTTTACAACATTGATGAAACTGGCTTAAACTTCAACATGCTTCCTGATAAAACATTTGCATCAAGACAAGAAGCAACAGCGCCTGGTTACAAGAAGAGCAAAGAGCGAATAACAGTGGCCACCTGCATCAATGTAACAGGTATGCATTAGCTTCCACTATGTGTAATTGGAATGCTAAAAAAACCAAGAGCTTTCAAAATCATAAGCCCTTCAATTTCACCTGTATATTATTGAGCTCAGAAATCAGCTTGGATGGATTGTGCAACTACTTTTACCCTCTAATTTATGAGACATATAATACACAAAAAAATCATATCATTTCACTCTTTAGAACAGGGGTCGGCAACCTTTTCTGTATGGCCACATTTGCAGTTGTGAATGTTTCGGAGGGCCGCATTGGGAGTCAAGAAAGCCTCGGCGGGCCGGATGAGCGAATAAATCAGATGTTTTCTAGAGATTTTGTGATTTCATATGAACGAAATCTAGTCTACCTAATTTACTAGCGTTAAAACTTCACCAGAAAAGGCTTTGAGACCATAATTTTACTCAAAAAATATAAAATTGCCCATGAGAAATTTTCATGGTCACTTTTTCATTACAGTTTTGTGGGCCGCATAAAGCGTTCTCGAGGGCCGCACGTGGCCCGCGGGCCGTAGGTTGCCGACCCATGCTTTAGAACATGTTAAAGAAAATTGAAAAAACAAATATCACTTCGCCTTCCGGCTATTAACAATAAACTAATTCAACTTCCATTACCTGACTATGTTGCAGTCGATTTTGACATTAAACTTCACTCGAAATCATCAAGAGTTTACGTAAGCAAAAAAAATGGCTTATCCAGTTCTCTATGTTATGGTTCGAAATTAAATACTCCCCACGTGCACCATGTGGTCTGCAGCTCTTTGTCGGTGTGCAGGCTGAGATCGCCGAACTACTAAATGTGAATGCCTTGGTGTGAATCCTTGCTGCTCAGGGTGGATGAAGGAACAATTAATGATCCTCAAAGAACTGCTTGTGGGAGCAGTGCTGTATTCACTTGCCGGGCATTAGAAGTCGAGAGAGAGGGAGAGAACTCACACTGGCCTTTTTGTCGGCATGACTCCTACCCATAAGGCCCTGCGATGACTTCCCCCTAGGGTGGGGTAGGGCAGTGTAATAGTGCCCCCTATAGGTATTTCGTTCCTGTAATTTGTGGCACACGTCTTCAAATACGCCGAAGCATTCACAGTCATAACATGACGAAATATATTCATGATTCGTTGTTACAATATTCTACAAAAACTGTTACTATAATTTTGTTTTATCTGCTGTATAATAAATGATTAACATTCTATCTGTGCCTTTTAAACAAAAAAATGAGCTCAAGCAGTTTGCAGTTTGTCAAATTTTAAATCGTGCTCGGTTTATTTTTATTCTTGTAAATTTTACTTTTTCACATCCTGTATCTTTGCTTTTTCATGACAGGCATGCTGAAAACCTGCTACAGCTAGACAATGGTGTTCGAATTCCTCCAACTGGATGGGTTTGTGAGAAGTGTGATCTTAGTCAGAATTTGTGGTTAAATCTCACTGATGGTATGATCCTATGTGGACGGAAGTTTTATGATGGATCAGGTGGCAATGATCATGCAGTGCAGCACTATAGGGAAACTGGTATGAAATATTAAATTCATTTTATTCTGTAGCGTAGTATTTGTATTTTGCACAATAACTAAAATTTTAGTCTTAGATGCCTTGTCACACAAATGGAAGATAGGTTTCTTGCATAGTTTTTTTGTAAATTTCTACATTTTATTGTATTTTATTGGCAAAAATACTTTGTACAGTTGTGAAAATGATGAAAAATGCAAGTCTCTATTTCTCTATTGTTTTATAGCATCACAAACTTTTACAATTGCTAGAGCATACAAATTGCATACTAATGTAGAAAAAATCTTACATTTCCTCTATTGATTTATTTTTTTTGGTCATATTTTTATCTTCATGTACATCACGTATATTTAAGCATATTTAGTATGTTTGTCTTCCAATGTGGCAGGTTCAAATTCTGTCATGAGTGAGGCCATATGTGGTCATTGTTGTTATTGTTGAAATTCTTAGTGTCAAAGGATATCAAACACTGATGATTAGCTGATCAGTTAAATATAATATATTTCATTATTGTTTTGCTTTTAAGTTTTTATTATTATAACCTTTAAACTCCCAAGATGTTAATCAGTTGGCTCTGTCTGCTTGGCTCCAATGATCTAATATGGTTATATTTATACTCAATACAAAATATAATACTCAATAGTGATAAAATGTTACAGAATGGAAGCTGAAATATGACAAAGCATCATATTTTAAGTATAATTCAGTTTAAAATTAGATTTTTTGAGCTAAGCAGACAGACTCCTTGGGAGTAACAGTGTTTAAATGATTGTTTTCAAATCATGGGAATTGATATCATACTGATTTATCTCTGCAGGTTATCCTTTAGCAGTTAAATTAGGAACAATTACCAAAGAAGGAAAGGCAGATGTTTACAGCTATGAAGAGGATGACATGGTGGAAGACCCTTGTCTTGTAAAGCATTTGGCTCACTTTGGCATTAACATTGCTCAATTGGAGAAGGTTTGTTGAGCTTAATGTTCCTGTTGGGATAGAGGAATGGAATAGTTTTGAAAGTAGGATAATAAGGGGCGCGAGTTGAAGTTTCCTATTGTTGCTTAGTTATTTTTTCGAATAAGTGGCTTTCTTCCTTGCTATAGTGTATGCATTAAACTATTAAAAATCCTATTATGCATTCAAATATGGAACTTTCTCTTTCATTTTAGTTTTTGTAAGCCTAGGAGTAGAAACCTTCGATTCTACTCCAATTATTTATACATTAACTTTCAATTTCCCTTTTGTACTTAATATTTTCTAGAAAATATTTTTGTTTTTGTTAGGTTTGACCTTCAAATGCCCAATTTAAATGCCACATTCTGATTGGGTTAAAATATATTAATAAAAGTAATCATATCTCCTGGGCTATCACTCAGAAAACATTTAAATAAGGAGCATCTTAAAGGAAATGTAGTGATAAATTACGTTGTGCAATGAGCTTTGATGAAAAGTATTTTTTTACTATATAATAGGAATCAAAACTAAGAGACAATCAAATTTCCTCCTATATGCCATTGAGAAATTCCCTTGCTTCACCTTCTGTCCATTTTCACTTCTTTATCCCTCTTGAAAATGGTAAATACTATGCTTCCTTCATTCCCACTTCAGTTGGACAAAGAAAAACCTTCCTTAGAAAGCTATTGCATGGAGAAGTGAGCTGGGCAGAGGTGAGCCATAAACCTTTCAATAACATGAGTCATAAAACTTATTTTTTCAATCCCTAGTTTGCCTGTTTGCAAAGTATCTCAAAGAAAAGACATTCTAACATTACCTAGAGATGTTCGGATACAGTTTGGAGTGGCTCAGTATATACAAAAGAATAGAATATCACTGCATCCCCTGTGGTGCACATGTTTTGGTGCACAATGTGTAAAGGTTAATTATTTCTTTGGTGTTTTGGGGAAAATTCTATAGTAACAAGCATTTGTTTTAAAAATTTAATTACATATTGTAGCGAAGTACATCCTTCAAGAAGTTTAGGGACCTGCCAACCAAGATAGCTTTATACTATCAACCTTCCCTCTGAAATTCATAATGATTGAATAATTTATCTGCTTACCACTATATGGTGTTTCTCTCTGCTTTGATTCAAACATTAAAATGAAGAGCAAGTAATACTCATCTAATTATAAAAAAATTGTTTTATTATATAAAAGAAATAAAAAGGAGATTTAAAAAAATTAACTTTTAGCAGTTTTTGTTTTATCAAATAAATATTCAGAAACAGTCATGGATAATCCTCTTGATTATGTTTTTTCTGTAAAAATTTACTCGTCTGAAATTGCAATATGTAATTAGCATGGAATATTATTCACTTCCTCTTATATATGAATCTCTGTCTCTCTCATTTAGACGGATAAGTCAATGGCAGAGCTTGAGCTGGATTTGAACCAACGATTTGGAGAATGGGTAGCTATGCAAGAAACAAACACTAAGCTCACACCTTTGTATGGTCCTGGTCACACTGGCCTTGTCAACCTTGGTAATTCCTGTTACCTAAACAGTGTTATGCAAGTTATTTTCTCCATCCCAGATTTCAAGAAAAGGTATGCAACAACTGAATATGCCAATCATTTTATGTGTGTTTAAAGCTTGAAAATTGCATCTATATATTTCAATTTTCTCCTGATAAGTTGTCTATATTAGAAGATAACCTTCCAAGTTTCTACTTTGACCCATTTTTATGTCTATTTTCATGACATCCTTGAGAAATAACTAGGACGAAATTGTAAAGTTTGTTCTGATCCTCTCATTGTCAGTATCATTAATAATAGTAATTGGATTTCGTATGTGTGAAAAATTTTAAGAAGTGTCAAGTCATACAAGGGCATACAAGGTTAAAAATGGTATTTTTCATGATCTACTTTATATTCCTTTCACATAGTTTATCTGTAACATGAAAGTACTATCTAAGATCGCAATATACCATATTTTGCTGCATATAAGATGCACTGGGGTATAAGATGCATCCCGGTTTTTTAGAAGATTTTTAGGGAAAAAAAGTATTTTGGTTCACCAAGGCATTTACGAAGGGCCACGTAATGTGTCATTTCCAGCCGTGATTAAGTCCATAACTGACAACATTTACAGAATATATTCCGGTGTGATAGCAATTAAATATAATGTTTTAGATAAACTTCATTTGTAAAATAAATAGGGATGATCTTAAACAAATAATTGCTTCGAGACTTGTATAGCTAAATGTGCCTTGCATGAGCTCGGCAGTTGGCTGTCGGAGTGCGCCGCACATGTCGCACATATATATACCTTTTACCAATAATACTGTATTTACTCGTGTACCCCATGCACCCGTGTACGCTGCGCATCCCTATTTTTGGGCCATTCCTGAGGAAAAAAAAATAATTTAATCAGGAATGTTTTAAAAAATAATAAAATCGGGCTCTTCAACGGCTCCCACTCCCTGAAACAAGTTTCGCTCCAATTAGTATCTTGACTTCAAAATTCAATTCAAAAAGAAAATTCACCGATCCGTGATAGATTCTGAGTTGAGAATTATCTCCCTCTCCCCCCTACTAGGTGACGTAATTTATTGGGCGATCTCTTTACACCGATACTAGCAGAAATCTCCTCATCTTAGATGGTCTTCTTTTCTGTTAACCTCTTAATAGTTTTTAATGTAATATTACGCAACTTCATCCACAATTTACCTTGTTTTGAGGTAAGATAACTTTGGTATATTATGCACTTAGTAAAATTACGCACTGATGCGGAGCTTCACATATTGCTTATATTTGACGTAATATGGTGCTCAGCATCAATAGCCTGTACAGTAAGGTCCTCTCTTGTACCGGCGGTGGACTGTGGACCGGCAGAATACCGGCCGCGGCGGTTGAGAAACACTGATCTAAACATTTGTTGGTCGCATAGATATGTGTATACTTCGTGGAATTCAACATCTTCTGCCTATATAGACGTAGATGCAATCATATTGCAGAAAATTTACTATTGATAAAATTTATATTACTTGGTCAGAAAACCGTGTAAGACGCGCAACCCCTTTTTTTCGCCGGCATTCTGGGTAAAAAGGTGCGTGGGGTACACAAGTAAATACGGTACTTACTTAAACTTAAGTTCAAGGTGATATTTTAATTTAATGGGATAAATAATAAATGGAATGCATATGTAATAATGATATGTATGCTCAACTAGTCCTTTTTCTTCTGCAACTCTTTTTACCTCGTACATAATGATTTTGATCGATATGGCAATACCAAACTTCCTCTGTTCTACTATCCATCACTTCCTCCTTTAGTTGTGGCCAACCTTACAAAAACTATGTTTCTCTTATCTCATCAGCTTCTGTTTTTCCTCGTTTTCTTCATTCACGAATCATTTTTTTCTGTGGGAGGTGGACCAAAATAACATGCTGCAGTGAGGTAGCAATGTCCATGGGTGCTTGTGTTCGTTGTTAAATATGTGCACCTCCCCCTCCCCAGCAAATCTTTCACTATGAACATTGGATTCCTCCTAAAAAACTATTCAGGAAAAGATTTCAAAATTAATACTTCATTTTATTAATTTTTATTACAAGTAAATAATGATTATAACGATAATTATAACACATACAAAAATTAAATACTTTATTTTTCAACTTACACGTTTTTTTTTTTTCAATTAAAATAAACAATAATTATAACATTAATATTTTAATAAAATGTTAATATTGTATTATTGACCCTCTTTTTTACTTAGATTGACTGTATTACTACTTGTGTGTGATAACAATGAAAGCAGTTTCGCTGACGCATCTGAGCTGGGATTTTTCACTGACATTAGCATCTGATGCAACTTCTCTTGCACTCAAGGGTACCGAAAAAACTTGAAATCAGGGTTCATGCTCAAAAACTTACAAGATGAGAAAATATAAATGAAAAACCAACTCCATACAGGAAAAGTATTGTTTACGGGAGAAAAAAAAACAAACTTTTCTGCGCCCCATATTTGGCAGTGCCCGTGGCACTGGCATGCCCAAAACACCCGGTGGCTACACCCTTGGCGTGCTGCTACTCGGTTTCCGTGGGTTTTTTGCAAATTGAATCTCTTGAAGTTTAGAACTAATAGCATAGGCATATCTTTTCACTTTTGTAATCATTGCAATCTCCATACACGTAACGTTATTTATCCTAGATAGGTTTAATATATTTATGGCATCTATGCGAATTCTACTGTTCCGTGGCATTAATCGCACTATTCAACAGGCCCATTAGGAACTAAAACAACGCAAATGCACTGAAATTGTAATCATTGTTAGCATACATGTGGTTATCAAAGCGTAATAATGAAAATGCATCCTCGGAATTCACATTGCATAAGGTATTACTGCATATATTAACAAATTTTTCATTATTAATAATTATATTTTATTGTTTTTGCGATGAATGACTGCCAATTATTGCATTTTGGGGATGAGTGTGCTTGTTAGTGTCAGTTTTGATGCAGACTGGTTTTGGGAGTCATTTTTCTGAAAAAAAGTTTCTTATATGCAGAGAAATACAGTATCTTTAATAAATATCCTTAAACTTATTTCAGGTTTGTTGAAAATGCTCCAGTAATAATTAAGGAATTTCCTTCTGACCCTGCTGTGGATTTTAATATCCAAATGTGAGTTTTATTTTTATAACTTTTGAATTTAATTCAAGTCATGGAAATCATTAACAAAAAATATAGTTTTCAAGATTAAGGGAAAGCTTTTTTGCATTTCATATAGGAATGTTTTTGAGAATTGTCTCAACTTACATGATGAGAGTTTCAATGGTAGAATTTTATTTTAATTGGTATGAAGTTTTAAATTAGTTTTTGTTTTTGCTTGGAGAATCATAGGTATGGGCAGCTGTTTTTAATAAAAAATTTTCAATAATTTGGTCATTTCATCAGTATTAGTGACATTATTTGAAATTTAGTTGCTTTTGGTCCAAAAAGAACCTCTCTGTCTCTTAACCAAAACAAGTAGCTATTATTATAGCTTAATAAGGATTACTATTATGATATAATTTACATGCCTTTATTGGGTTTAATTTGTTATTCACCTTCTTCATGTCCTTTGACTTACATGCATTTTTATCTCTTATGAAGGGCAAAACTTGGTTTGGGACTGTGGTCAGGCAAGTATTCCAAGCCACCTCCAGAGGGAGCAAAGGATGATGGACAACCTGGAATCAAACCCCAAATGTTCAAGACATTGATGGGAAGAGGTCATCCAGATTTTTCCTCCAAAAGACAGCAAGATGCCCAGGAATTTTTCCTTCATTTCATTAATGTGCTGGAGGTAATAAATGTTCAAGTCATCCCAACCTTTTTTTAAGATGCCATACTATATCTTACCCAGGCTTTCTGAGCTGTTACAAAGAGCAAAAAATACCCTCAAAATTAAATGATTCTGTACATTAATTATTTTATAGGATAATCTAGATTAAATAACCCATTTAAAACGGGCTGTATAATCAAACAATATAAAAAACAAATTAGACCATTTTATTTTAAAATTATAGCATAGCAACCAAATTTGGTTGGACTGACTGAAGAAACAGCTGAGATATTGAGCATTACTGACAGAATGACCAAGAGAATAATGGTTTTATTATATTCTGATATTTTTCTTTCAAGAAATGTATTTACAAACCCTAATCAAAGTTAAAAACATTATAACCTAACTGAAAACAGGGTTAAATCACAGAAGGATTTCAGTCTCCTCTGTTAGAAAAAGTGAGGGAAACCCCTCTATAAGGATATTTCTTTCCCGTTAGCTTGTTGTCTTTTTTCTCCATTTTTCACAATTCTTGAGATCCGTGCACATTTTATATTGACAGAGTTCATGTTTTTGGATGAGTTTATTTACACACTGCAATCACCAACTGTGGTCTTTAAAGCAGATCTAATTCAAAGCCTTTGTGTTCTATATGTATTTGAAAAAAATCCAAAAACAGCCATCATTAGGCATATTACAATGGAGAAGGATGAGGTGAGGTCGAATTAGTGATCTGTTAAATTAGAATGGTTGAAGAACGGGGATTCATTGGACCTATCAATAAAACATTTGCAAACTTGATCCTCCATACATACTCATTATTTTATAGTTTTCTTGTGCCAATTTGTATGCCTTCTCCATCCATTCATTTGATATTTTTGTTTCTTTCATGTATCCTTGGCTCATTAGAGAAACAGCTATCGCCGCCCCAATCCTGCTGACTGCTTTAAGTTTAAAGTGGAGGATAAGTTCCAGTGCAGTAAATCCAAAAAGGTGTGTATGCGTTTTTTATATCTAGTCATGACTCAATTATTGTGTGATTTTTATTATCTTCCAGTTTATGCATACTGTTATTTACTGGGACTGCAAATTTATTAATTTAATAAAAAAATTCTTTTTTCATATCTTATGAAAATATTGGTAATGATTTTTTGTATAAGATTGCTCGTGTGGCACTATTCCATATTAAATCTTAATTAGTAAGCATTAAACATGACAAAAATGTTATTTCCCTTTAAAGGGTTTTGAGATAAAGAAATAAAGGTTTTACATAGCAACAATTGAATATAAAATAAACATCCTTTCTCATGCTTAT
This sequence comes from Tanypteryx hageni, assembly GCA_028673005.1. Lineage (NCBI taxonomy): Eukaryota > Metazoa > Arthropoda > Insecta > Odonata > Petaluridae > Tanypteryx > Tanypteryx hageni. The sequence continues at coordinate 57,402,060 of CM054113.1, forward strand.
AATGAGCAAAAATTGCTTGCAAAATACAACTGGAACAAAATATAAAAGACATCACTAGAGATCACTTTCCCAGTCCCAATTACAAACTCATTAAAAACTTAAAATTAAAAGATTGTTTTTATTTAAAAGGCCATAAAGGACATTCACTTGTCATCATAAATAAGCATGATTATTTTGATAAAGTAGAACATTTACTTAAAAATAGACCTTACTCACTTCTCACAAAAAATCCTCTTAATAAAATGATTACCAAAGACACCATATAAACTGCCCATAACTCATAGACAAGGTCTTCCATTATAAGATTATGGTTACATATCCTACCATCCCAAAATAATATTGTTTACCTAAAGTCCACAATCCCGGAATTCCTGTGTCATATATTGATTCCCTCTATTATCTCCATCCTAAATGACTGGTTGATGAATTTAATAACCTCTGCCCCTTCCCGGGTGATTCTTGTATAAAAAATGCTGAAGATTTAATTGAAATAACCAAAAATTTAATCCTTAGTGATTCCCAAATAGTTTCTTTCAATGTCACATCTCTTTTTCCTAGCATCCCAATAAATATTACACTTAGTTTTCTCAAAGATTGGCTTACTAGTAATGTAGGTGTTTCGCCCAACATATCTGCTGAATACATTAAACTTTCTAAACTCTGCATGGAAAAAAATATTTTCCTATTCAATAAAAATTTTTACAAACAACATGATGAGACAGCTATGGGGAACCCACTTGCACCACTTTTAGCCAATTTATTCATGAATTTCTTTGAACAAAATGGCTCAGGTATGTTGATTGATTTTCAACATAAATACAATACATTGAGTCCTCCTCCAACATGGGGTTATGTTCCTTGAGAATGCCATGTTCGCCAAATCTGTGCTGGAGGAACTTATGGGATTAATTAGGATATGTGAACACAGCCATGTCAAATCTCCAATGAGTGTGCTGGTGGTGTAGTGGTTAGGATGCTGGCTGCTACTCACCTGCTGCTCAAAAAGGCAGCAGGTATGAATCCTGCAAAAGTAGGATTTTTTCCAAGGTCGTCCGGCCACCTGTTTGTGTGGTTTGAGGAGACTAGATAAAGTCAGTGTTCCATCCTTCAGAAGGGACGTTAAGCCATTGGCCCCCTTGGTGCTCTTTGTTAAGAGTAGGCTAATGCCAGCACTGGATTTCCCTCCCCTCTTGTGAGTGTGTTCGGTGTGGAAGGAGCTATGGCTATAATAATCCAAGAGGTTGATTAGCCAAAAATACACACTCAAGTCTTCGATAAATACTTATATATGTAGATTTTTTAAATAAAATAAATCGATGGCACGGCACAGCTTACACGAGACTGAGGGAGAGAAAGATAAGTGCGGGAGATAAGGAGAAACTGTTTCTAAGTATTTCGCGGTGATGTTTTAGTGGAATTTTTTTATTATTGAGAATTCCTTTAGCAACATTTGAGGATATATTTAGTTACTTTAAGGAAATTAAGTAGATACTCAGCATCATTATAGATTGGTTCCACAGCACAATGTAGTGCCGTGAGGATGGAGGGAAGATTTGACATTGACATTATATCGAAACAGTGTAAAGCTTAAATCGAGAACTTGCTGTAACTTTTTTTCCCACTCCCCTACTTTTTCCTCCTTTCATTTTCCCCATCTGTATATATATATATATATATATATATATATATATATATATATATATATATATATATATATATATATTAAGCTTGTCTTCCTCTTGAAATCCTTTTACACCTACTGTATTCAATCGATTGTAAGCCAACACCGATCCCACCTTCACAAGGCCATACAAGGAAAAAAATTATTTTAAAGTGCTTAGACAGCAAATCTCAAAATTCCACAAGTATGAATGCCTCTGATTTTCAATTCATAATTAAATAAAGAGTATCAACTGATATTATGGCAACATAAAATATACCTTATTCACTTATTCACAACAATTTCTAAGATAAAAGTAATTTGACTGCATTATCCCCCAGGAAATTCATCTGTGAACAAAAATAGCCCTGATTCTCGTAAATCATGTACGGACACCAAATTACATAACGTGCATTAGTACTACACAAGTATACCTTCTCATCTAGGAATTAATTTTCACTTTATTCTTAAATTATTCTCCCAAATTGGCCGCTATGCCGCTAGGTCTGGGAAGAACTTTGTCTTCATTGTCTTTTAACACACCCACTAGGCATAAGCATATGGTCTTGACTGGTCAACCAGTCTGCATAATAATTATGTATATTGTCTTTAAAAGTTTTTTAATACAAACATTGAGGCAAATGTTTTGATCCATGAGTAAAATGAAACATTGTGTCCATATCTAGCTTCTTACCAATACAAGTGCTACCTCAGCCTTTTTTACGACTTTGAGACGCCACGTACTATTTACGTAATTTATTTCTTCTTAGATGTTCAATCATTTTGATTCTTTTTTGCTTACATTTAAAGTAGATAGCTTACTTCCACTTTAATACACTTATATCTCGCGTTGTAATGTAAATACGGACATAAATTCATTTACTTCTTTTTTTTTACCCCAATTCTAAGCCGAGTGGCGATTTCTGAGATGGTAAAAAAATGTCGGCTTACAATCGATTAAATATGGTAGATGCTTTTTCAATGGCCCAAACAAATAGAAATCAGAAGGCACTAAATCACAACTATAAGGTGGATGAGGCAGACATTCCCAGCCGATTATTTTCAATTGCGCTCTATTTTTGGCTGCAATATGAAGCCTCATGTTATCCTGTTTGAGAATGATGGCTTTAGACAACAAGCCTTCCATTTTCTTTCAAATTGTTTTGCAAATGTCATCAAGAGCTTTACAATAGTATTCACTATTGACAGATTGCCCTCGAGGTAAAAAGTCCACGTGTATGACACCATTACAGTCCCAAAAACGGGTGCCATAACTTTGCCAACTGAAGAAATCACCTTGAATTTTTTTGGTGATGGTGATGATGAGTGGCTTCATTACATGCTTCAGTACTTGGTCTCTGGTGTATGGTAATGAATCCATGTGTTGCAAAAAAGTTTGTCCTGCATTGAAGCAGCAGAGAAGCTGAGATGAAATCTGGAGTCTGTCATTTCTGTAAGCTTTCAAGGAACCCATCATGAAGACACTTGCCTGAAGTTAAGGTGCTTGTGAATAATTTTTCTACTGACTCAACACTTAAATTTGTTGTTTATACTAACTCAGAAACTCTTCATCAGCAGTTTTCCAAGATTAATTATTCAACTCTGTTAATCACAACAGGAATAATTCTTGATGCCTTTAATTTTCCTCTATCAGCATTATCATCAACATTTACATGCCTATTTTAGAAATTGTTTGTATCACTCTTAGACCTGTCACTTTTTCTGAGTCTTCTCCAAACTATGCTTCTGGTCAGAGTAAAATTTCTGAGGTTCAACATTTTTGTTTACAAGAAATCAAATACAGAAGATGCTTGATTTACGCCATAGATATGTTCTGAGGATTATGGTGTAAATTGAAATTGGCGTAAATCAAAAGTTATTTTCCAGCAGTATTTGATCATGTACAGTGGTGGCTTCTACCTTAAGGGATAGTGAGATTCATTCCTACCAAACCATTTTAAACCTCATTAACATCTTTCTTTATGGTGATGTAAATTCAGTAATTAATTTATTCCTTTATTTAATAATATTCCTTTAATATTATCAATGCAAATTACGCATTATAAATTTATCATGCAAGCGATATTGTAAAACTTTTCTATACGTTGATTGTCCTGTGAAAAAATTCGAAATAGTAATCTAGGGGTTCCAAAATTATGCTCACGTGCATACACAAAATTATGACAAAATGTCCCCACCAGTTAAAAGGCATACGAGCTGGTGCTAATCATATGAATTGAGGGAGTACCATTCCCAAACTTAAAGTCACGAATTGTTCTTATTGTAGAATCACTTAAGTCCCAATTCTTTCCGAATGTCAGTGTTTCCCTAACCACGTTCAAACCTTTTAAGAAACTCTATTTTAATTTCTAAGGAAAGACTTTCTAGCTTTTTTCACATCCTTTATTCCCATGTTAGAATCACTGCTAACTCTTTTGAAGTTCATTTTAGCACTTTAATATTAAAGAATATTAAGAATTAAAATCACAGCTAAATGGAAAACGTTAGCACTACAAAAGATGACAACAGTTAAACTGCCAACTGTATATGTATGCCTACTTTTGCAGTGAAAGAAAATAAACGTGAGACTTCAAAATGTAACAGTATGTATAGTATACATTGTATACTTTCTCAGCGAGTGATAGAATGCACATTAGACTTCACAATGTAACATTCAAAGGTATTATTTTCCATAGCAAAATCGTCTTAATTCTTAATAAATTTTGAAGGAAAATAACAGGAATATAATTATTCAAAATTGCAACACAAATGCTTCCTAAGGGTCAACCTCAGTAGATATTCTTTAATATACGAAATAAATATGCTAATATTGCATGCTCTATTGGCACGTAGCAGAGATTGATATTCCTTCTTACAGTGCAGTTGCTATGGCAACAAAAGCAAATGTCTCCCCAAATGCAAGAGGGTTTGTTCTGGTAAATTTATAGCCAAATGGTTTCAACATAACCTTATGCTACATGTTATATATTAAATTCTGGTTTTAACATAAATGCTTCTCATATTTCTGTAGAAGTCTTACAGCAGGCATGTCAAACTTGAAGAGGTATGGTGGTGTAGTGGTTAGGATGCTGGCTGCGACTTGCCTGCTGCTGGAAAGAGCAGTGGGCACGAATCCTGTGCAAGTAGAATTTTGTCAGAGGTCACCCGGCCTGTTTGTGTGGTTTGAGGAGACTACACAAATTTAACGTTCCATTCTTCAGAAGAGGCATTAAGCAGTTGGCCCCTTGGTGCTTTTTGTAAAGAGTAGGCTAATGTCAGCATCGGGTTTCCCTCCTCCTTTCTGTGTGTATGTCCAATTGATGACAGTGCAAAATGACCATAGCCGTTGACGCACTTAAAAAATCAATTACTACTACTATTCGAAGAGGCATCCGGGCCACATTAAAGTGATGAATGTTATAGAAGGACCACATTTAAGAGATGGATGTTAGAGAAGGGCTGCAGTTCTTTAATGAGGGCCCGAGCTGAAACGATAGACTTTAGCTAGAAGATGAATGCCTGATTTGAAAATAAAAACAATAATTTAGAAAATGCGTTCTATTGTAATTGGGTAACTATAAAAAAATATCATCTCCTTTACATTAAAATAAAGCATTTATATGAAATCCCACACGATTCAGTTGATACAAAAACAAGTTATCGAGCCACAGAAAGGGCTGCATGCAGTCAACAGGCTGCCACCTGTCCTACAGTATGGTCTTTTTTTTCTAAAGTATTACATTTGGAAACTAAAGAACATAGTATGGATGTTCTGTAACAATTGTTGATAATTCCTTTAATTTTTTTTGAAAGACATACTCAGTGCCTGATTAAGGGTTTTGTAGGCCCCAGGCACTGTGTGTTGTAGGCCTTTTTAACTATTATATGTATATGCAAGCATTTCAGCCCATATCAAAAGTTACACTATAGGAATTTATGAGGGGGTGCAGTGCATCAGGTAGGCCCTATCAGGGTTGCTTCTCCTATTGTGATCCCTGATATTCCTAGAGAAAATCAAACCTATCCACTCCTTCCTACAGTCGATATCACAAATTTAATCGTCGTGTTTGTGCTTTCAATAGTACATGAGTATTCCGATTATCTATAATACCCTCAATCCCAATGAGTGATGCAATTAGTGTTTTGGATACAGTAAGACCTTACATATTATCAGAAGAAAATATTGGTGAAGATGTTTTCATAATATGTATGATATTGAAAATTAGTGTAAATTAAATTATATGCTTAAGGGAAGAAACTTTATGTTAATTCAATTAAAGAAAAATTAGAAAAATATATTTCTGTATCTCAAATGTTCTATAACTCGAATAATTTTTGCTTTCCCTTGAGATTTGAGTTATAGAAGTTTCACTCTATATATAGAAATATATAAAAAATATATTTCCATAATTTGAATTTTCTATAACTCGATTATTTTTACTTTCCCTTAAGATTCGAGTTATGGAAGTTCCACTGTAATTCGTTATGGTGGCATTAGTTTCCATTAAAAGCATTAAATCAATGCAATCTTAACATATAATACTAGATCCCTTTAAAAGCATTGAGGTTGTTGCCTAGGTGTTTAATGATTACCATTGTTGAAAAGAGGAAAAATTCATACTTTTCCCAATTAAAAGAAAATATTTACACTAATTTGGTATGTATTTGAATTCTGCCTTTAAAAATGAAGAATTCCATTCTTTCAGCTGTACCACTGTTTTTTCCTAAGTTTCTATCCCAGTTTTAAGTAATTTAAAAGTGCATTTTTAGAATGGCTTGCACTGAATCCCATGTTTTTCTAATAGGATATTAAAATGGAAAATTGTGGTTAAAAACACCCCTTAATTATTAACTTTTTGGAATTTTCGATTTTTTTGGTTGGTTGTGGCAAATGACCTACCATTGCGCCAAATTTCAAGTCTCTAGCTCATCTGGAAGTGCCTAAACATTAGTATCCTCCTATATGAAATATCAAAAGTAAGAAGCACCTATATAATACTAGTAGTTGGTGCTTGCATTCTGCAAGCATATCGTCTCAACATAAAAAAACATTCATTTTTCATATTTCATCATTACAAATATTTTTTTAATTCTAAATATTTCAACTCCGGAGCGATTTTCGTTTTTCCCTTATGTAAAAATAATAGATTAAAACAATCCGAAAACTTTGCAATTTTAAAAATTTTATACTTTCTGCATTATGGGGTACTAATGCTACACATTTCTGCCAAATTTTAAAGTTGTAGTACTTCTAGAAGTAAAATAATATTTTTTCAATTGTTTAAATTTTAAAAATTTTTAACGGCCGCCGCAAAATGTTTATGGAGAGATTCAAATGTTTATTTGTGTAAATACACTACTCTGTACATAACTTGAAAATTTCAGCTCCCTAGCTCATCCCGTAATGTCTAAACTGTTATCTATTTGTTTAAACTTTAAGAATTTTTAACTGCCAAACAAATTAAATTATCAAAATTTATATAATCCCTATTTCGTTTTTTTACGAATTCTACTTATGAAAAAAATTTCAACTCCGTAGCACATGCGGAAATACATAAACCATGAAAATTTGTTTAAACAATTGCGAATTTTTTAGCGGCCGCATTGTTGCACTTTTTCATGAATTTCGTTTTTTCTAGTCGGTTTTGCACAAAATCCTACTTATAAAAAAAATTTCGAATCTCCAGCACATTTGGAAGTGCCTAAACATTAGTATCCTCCTATATATATGTATGTTATATCCTCCTCCTCTGTAAGGAACGTCTATATATAATGATAGATACAGGATGATGTTTATTTGGGGAAACATATGGGGAAAATTATTACCAATTTGTCAAGAAAATGTATTCTAGAAATAGTATTTACCTTGTTGAAAAAATTACCGTATTTTGGGGCTTATAAGACGCTCCTGGGTATAAGATGCACCCCAGTTTTATAGAAGATTTTTCAGGAAAAAATGTATTTTGATTCACCAAGGCATTTAAAAAGGGCCACGTTGTGTATCATTTCCAGCCCTGATTAAGTTCGTATTCGGCAACATTTATAGAAAATATTCCAGCGTGATAACAGTCAAATATAACGTTTTAGATAAACGTCATTCGTAAAATAAATAGGGATGATCTAAATCATAAATAATTACTTCAAGACTTGTATAGCTAAATGTGCCCTGTGTGACTCGGCAGTAGTATTAATTAAAGCTGTCGGAGTGCGTCGAACACATTTAGATACCCTTTACCGATAGTACTTACTCAAACTTAAGTTAAAGATGACATTTTAATATCATGGGATGAATAATAAATGAAATGCATATGTAATAATGATACGTACGCTCAACTAGTCCTTTTTCTTCTACAACTTTTTGCATCGTACATAACGATTTTAATCGATATAGCAACACCAAACTTCCTCTGTTCTACTATCCATCACTTCCTCCTCTAGTTGTGGCCATTTAAGACCAACCTTACGGAGACTATGTTTCTCTTATCCCATCAGCTTTAGTTTTTCCATTCATGAATCATTTTTTCTGTGGGAGGTGGATGAAATGATGTCCTGCTACTTGGTTCCCATGCATTTTTTGCTTACTGAATTGCCTGAAGCTTATAACTAATAGCATTGTCATACCTTTTCACATTTGTAGCCATAGCGATCTCAATACACATTTATCCCAGATTGGTACGTATGAAATATTTATGACATCTACATGAATTCTACTGTTCTGTGCCATTAATCACGCTATTCAACAGGCTCCTTAGGAAATAAAACATCGCAAACCCGCCAAAATTGTAATCACTGTGAGTGGAGATGTATTAAAGCATAATAATGAAAATGCATCCTCGGAATTCATGTTGCATAAGGTATTACTGTATGTATTAACCAATTTTTCACTATTAATTATTAATAATCTTACCTTCGGTGTATAAGACACATGCTGATTTTGGGGGCCATTTTTCTGGAAAAAAGTGCATCTTATATGCCGAGAAATATGGTACATTATTTATATTGCATTTAAATAAAAGGTTTTGTACAATTTTGTCACATTTTGAAATAATTCCATCAGATTTTAATTTGCAGAGTAATTTGCATTCTATGGAAAGTAAAGAAAGAAGATAGTTTCTTTGGCTCAATTCTATGAAAAACATTTGTTAGAATTTATTTTTTGTTTGAACTTTTTGTTAACCCCTTTTCCTCATAGTGCCTGTGCCATAATCCGTCCCTGATCATACTTGTAAATTAATCTCTTTCTATTCCCACACTTACTCCCTTTTCTTATTCTAATCAATCACTTCAAACCAAACTTAACAAGTCCATAGTTTGTTCTTTGCTGTGCCTTTCTCTGCACTTGTCATTAACAGTTCAATTTTTCTACAGCCTGTTTTGTTGTTCGTTTGTAAAATGTCTGATGTCATACTAAAAAATCTTTCCATACATGAAAATGTCACCAAGGTTAAAACTTGAATGTTGTGAAAAATCAGCTACTATGTGTAAAAAATATGGGCTACTGTCATTTATGGTGTTTATTCTATAAAAATTCTAAGATAATAAGAATGAAGATTTAACTGGTTTAATTTGTTTTTAATGAGTTCTGGAAGCGATGGATTGCTTGAGTCTATAAATGTAATTAAAATTTAAAATGTAATGTTGAACTCTAGAAATATGAAAATGCATCGTAAATTTATTTTTTTAGTCTTATTAGGAATTTGAATATGTAAACATAGTGAATATGTCCTTATTCAACCTTTATCATACCAAAGATTCAAGAACAAGCACCTCAAAAATACTTGTCTCAGGTATCTCCATAGCCGCAACAAGGTTATAAAATACCAGATATGCATTTTGGCTACAGCTGTCTTCAGTGGTAATTCACCGAACATAGATTCTAAAAAGGGAAGATAATTCCCTGTCGACTTCCCAAAGAAAACAATGAATGAATATGAGCAAAATCTTCCATTGCCTAATTTCTTGCTGTAACCAAGTTTGACGATATACATATTTCTTAACAAATAGGAATTAAATTGTTCACTTAACAGGTAAAATATACTCATCGTACAGAATATAGTTTACCACTTCCAATTCCCTTGGAAGCTGCTATCAACAAAGAAGAGGTTGCTGCTTATGAGGAAGCACAAAAGTCTGACAAAGAACAAGGCCTCACTGCAGCACATAGAGCGTATGTATCATTGTCTGATGGTTAATTAGTTGAGAACAATGTTGTAATTCAAGAAAAATTTGGAAATCCATAAAACATGATCTTTTTAATTTTTTATCTTTCATTTCAGAGATCCTAAACCTATCGTTAGGCCAAGAATAACGCTCGAGTCTTGCCTTGAGTCCTTTACTCGATCAGAAACCGTGGACTTTTATAGTACAGCTGTAAACCAAAACACCAGCGCTACAAAGTACGTATTTTTCTGAATGTGTTAATGGAGTACATTTATTCCTCTTTTCTCTATGTTGCCTTAGTTTGTTAAAAAAAAGTCGATGGATGAAATGTATTATTGAAAGTAAATTTGGTATTGATTGTCTACTAAAATAGGTCTTTGTTTCTTTATCTTCATTTAAATCCATAGATATCCTCAATGAATCCTGCAAAAATAATGCAGTTTTTTTCATTTTACATATCTTGAAGTAACATAGATTAGCATTTGATGAATCCCTGTGTTCTTAGATTTGCATTTAAAGGATCTCTGTGTTCTACCATCAGGACAACTCGGCTGGCCTCATTTCCTGACTATCTTCTTCTCCACTTGAAAAAATTCACCCTGCGAGAAAATTGGGTGTCTGTGAAGTTAGATGTTGCTGTTGAAATGCCAGATGAGATTGACTTGACCGCATTGAAAGCTAGTGGTCCACTCCCTGGAGAAGAGCAATTGCCTGAGATGCAGGGCTCACCGCCTCGTAAGTTTTCATTTTATGCCTCACTTTTCTTTTGCAGTAGTAAAGTATACAAAATCACTTTAATCTCAACAGTTGATTCACTATGAGATGTCGTTTTTCTTATCTGTTAGTTTGCTAGCAAAAACATAATTTTATTGTTGCATGTATTACCACATTTACCTGAATATAAGACAAGGTTTTCTTCCCATATTTATAAATAACATAAATAGCATTTGAAAAACAAAAAGTAATCTTATATTTGCATAATATGAACTAATCTCAAATGGGTTGTTTTTTTACTTCAAATCGCTAGTGTGACAATTTGGCATCACCAAAGTAAACATATGATGTTGTATAAGGTCAAAAGAAAAATCAATTCTGCTATTAACATTGAGAATGTATTTCTTAGATTAAAGGATAGATAGTATTAGTGATAATGAAAACAAGAACTTAGTTACTTCCACAAATTTAATTTTAAACGGCCGGTTTCACTATGATCATAGCATTCTACAATTCCCATAGAAAAGAGGAAAATGTTACATAAATATATTGTCCATAAGCCAGAAAACATCCTAAAACTTTCTGACTCCATATATGAAGGTTGCCAGTTTTTAGACTGGCTATAATTGCTTTTTCGAATTAATGGCACTATAATACCATAGTAATACTTTTCCACTTATCCAAAAAATGCCATCGTCTTCATCCATTGCCATTTTAAATCCTTGACCTGTTGATAGCCGTGACATTGGATGAGAATGTTATCCAGCAGCTTGTTGGAATGGGCTTTCACATCGAAGCATGTAAAAAGGCAGTTTTCTACACCCAAAGCTCTGGAAGTCTGGAAGCTGCCGTTCAGTGGCTGATGGACCATTTTGGTGATTTTGACTTTGAGGAGAAATTTGTTCTTCCTGGGACAGATCGTTCAGCAGGTCAGTATTGTGACTTCTGTAAAATATGTGCTCATCGCTTACCCATCTCATCAAGGGAAACATTCATAATTTTATTTTCTGCTCTCCTCATTATATGTTAAACTTCTTCAGGTGGCACATCTGCTGCTATGGTAGTGGATGAAGATGGAATCCAAACAATTGTTGGTATGGGTTTCACGCATGCCCAGGCAGTCAAAGCCTTACGTGCCACTGGGAATAGCATAGAACGTGCTGCTGATTGGATATTTAGCCACCTTGAAGAACTGGATGCTGTGGAAGAGGAAGCTGCTGAAGGTGGTGGAGACAAACAGCAAGCAGGATCTAAGGATTCAGCAACGAACAAGGAGAGCTGCCGTGAGTATTACCAGAAATTTATTGAATAAAATTTTTAATTTAAATTAGGAGAGATGAAAAATTATTTCCCAGTTATTTAATCTATTAATGCCCTAGCAAAAAATACTTAATTTTTGTATGCTTTCTATGTAATTGCTGAATAATTATGAAGTAAAAAAGATAATTAGATGGTAACATCAAATGTTTTGGTTATAGTATAGTAACAAAATACTGTCATATTTATAGGACACTGGTCAAATAACTAATCATAACCCATGAATTTTTTACAAAATTTCAGTGTCTTAAATACTTATTTAAATTTATTAATTTATTTAACATGATATGACAGAAAACATTGTTTACATAATGTTACATTACATTTTTATACAATATGATGTTAACCCTTTCACTGCTATCGACGCATATATGCGTTGAGGTAGTGCACAGCCGCTACTGCTATCAACGCATATATGCGGGCGGGCAGAACGGTGCCTTGACTGCTAACAACGCATATATGCGTTTCAAACTTTTCCGTTCGCTGCTCAAAACGCGTTCAGTCGTATCAATGCTAACGAAGTGCCGTGGATTTTTGTGGTACTAACAGATGTTTTAGGCACTCTGTAGATGGCGTAGACATATTTTCAAGCTGTTTTTAGTCTAACCTTGGTCGATGAAAAAGGCTGTTTCTACTTCGTTTCCCCAGGCTTTTTGCACCCGCATAAAACCTTTTTCGTCCCTTGGCCATCACTTTTCTCACCCCCTATGCCCTAAAAGGCCTAAAACAGACGGAAAAAAGCCAGAAATATCTTCAGTTCTGTGTCAACTTTCATACGTAATACATCCCGTTCTCAAACCAAGTTTTTTTTAGTCGCGTTTGGATTCTTTCGTTTTCTTTTGCTATTAATAAAAAGAATCAACAAAAAAGATGAAAATATTTTTTGGAGATGGTTAATAATCAATATGAATGTAAATGATTCACAAAATAACTTTTAAAATTTAAAGAGACTAAAAGACAAACGAAAGAACGTAGACGCGGAGCTCCTAGAGAAAGTATTCAGCACAGGAATGCTTCAAGGTTACTGAACTCGGCGCACATGGCTGACGCAGAAGTTCCAAGTCCATAGCAGCGAAAAGGTTAAAGGTTTATGTGGACAGTTACTGTTTTGGCATCGCCTTTGTTTATCCTGTCTTTGGATCAGGTGATCTCTACCATCATAACGGATGTCCACAAAAGGTGCATTTTTAGCTCTTCCTTTTAAACCTTTTGGTTGTAATTGCATATACAACACTGCTGCTATTTGCCGAAACTCCAAAGTATTGATTGAATCAGTCAAGTATAGTATGGTGTAAGATCCAGGTGTTCGTTATTGCCATTTCCAAAATTTATGTCAATACAGGCAGTCCTTAGTTATCCGACACTATGCGTTCCTCAACTAGACGGATAACAAATTGTCAGATAACAAAACCCATTTTCCCATACAATTAAATGTAATAATGAAGCTTAGGTTCAGAACTAGGACCAAATACCCTATTTTTAGTAAAATAACACAAAATAGCAATCCAAATCGCATAATCTTCTTCTTCATCTAAAGGCTAAGCCTTGTCGCTGCAACCATGATTTCCATGGTTGCTACCCTCGGGATATCCAATAGGATCTTTAATGGAGTGGTTTCCTGTTGCCTTCTCCATCCTATGCCGTTGACTATCAAAATAGTTCCTCCGCCTTTAGGGGCAGTTTCTCACCCCAAGGGCAAGAGGGTGCCCTACCCCTCCACCTTCTCATCCGCCCCTAAATAGGCCGTTGGCACTTGGTAGAGGGGGGACTCCTTATCCCGGGAGTCACTCGGACGCCAGAGCCTCGTCTGTGAAGCAGGGTGCACCACGTGCAGGTGAGGTTGACATTTGAGTGGGAGAGGCTATATAATCGCATCCCACCCCAAAACACCCCCATCGCATAATATCTGAAATAAATCAGTAATAACCATTATATAACAAAAAAATCAATACAGTGAATAGAAATCACATCATTTTTCTTACAAAAAAAGGATCACTATGACTGCACTTTCTTTTATCAGACATGATTAAGTGCTATTACAACTTTTAAATCACAATAATCCCAAAACTATGGTCATGACAACTACCGTACTAGTGATATGTTGCTCACGAAAGAGAGAGTTTAAAGAGCACTATTATTAGTTTGTCCAATCACTATATCACACTGATTAAAATGGCATTGGAAAAGGAAATGACTGGTGAGATGCGCTATACAAACTAAATCCTTGGCAAGACGTCACGTCAAAATTAAATAAATTTTCAATAGCCTTTCTTTCTTCGTATCAGGGATAGATTTTCTTTTCATGATTGAGATTTCTATGAAGTCAATGTCAGTAATTATAATCTTAAAATCAAACTCAATATAATGTTTGTTTTCATAAGTATTGCATGTTCCTGCCGCTTGGTGTCACTAGGTGCACGGAAAATACAGAAGTTGAATAGTTCTTAATCTTCAAAATTAAATGGAAATAGCGAAAATGTGAAAACTGTTTCAATATTTTCGAGTAGTTTTAGCAATATCTTGTTGCTGGGATTCGACAGCACTGTATTTCATATCTGAATATATAAATATATCTGAGGTGAAGTTAATAAAAATCATCGGATAACTGGGTTTGACGTCTTATAAGCGAGTCAGTGGTTTTAATAATGAAGCATCGGATGTGCGAAACATCGGAAAGCAAACCGTGGTAACGAGGACTGCCTGTATTGGTCAATACCATTTTTTACCACGAATTATAATGTAATACTTTTCCGCTAGCCAATCATGGTGGTCTACACCAGTGTTTCTCAACATGGGGTATGCATACCATCCGGGGTACGTGAGAGAATTTCTGGAATATGAAAAGAAGTTTTACCTAATAATAAAATAATATAATTAATCCTGATAGTTTTTATGCAAACAAAACAATTATGTATATAAAATTCTGTGTAAAGCAACATTGTTTAATAGGCAGCTTAATGAATATTTAACAATGGTTGGGATTTCTGTGCATTATTATGCCCATGGGGATAGAATGCATTAATTGCACTTCGCTTCAAGACCCTGCAATAAAATTATGAATTAGGATTACGAAGAAATTATTCAATCAATTTATATTTAACCCCTCAAGCACAGAGGGCATTTAAATCAAAGCCATCCCAGAGGTCGGACGAGATTTAAATGAATTAGCTAATTCATAACTTTGTACCTAATCATTGGATTCATCTGAAATGTTTTGAGAATTTGTGTTAAACTATGAGTATTTATACTATATTTTTAACCTACTTTTCAGAATGGAAATAGGCCTATAGTTTTGTTGTTTTGTCTCTGGCCATCTGTCTGCCCCCCCCCCTATTAACTTTTGAATCAATAGACCGATTTTCATGAAACTTGGTAGAACTCTCTTGCTACATGGGCCAAGCTCCTGAGGGTAGTTTTTGATGCAAAAATTGAAGTCCTAGGTTCGATTCCAGGAACTATCCTTTCCATTTGATTTAAATGGGGAATCTCAAATCCATCATGCAGGATAATTTTCTCTTGCACATTAAATTATCTTAGAATTGTAATATTGCAGTGAGTTTTGTACTATTCTCTGAGGAAAGGAATGCAGATTCTAATTTTTATCATAGAATTTGGCTGATCGATTGTATTTCTTAGAATTTCGCATAAATACTGGCGATTTGCAGTTTTTGTTGTTGCCATAGCAACAACTCTTGTTGGACTCAGATTTGATATATTCTAATATGTACACGTATTATTTTTGCTGCAGAAATACACAAGATCAGTTTAAAATTCCATTCAAATGTATTTGTAGTATTTTATAACGCTAAATTATGAAATTTGTGAACACAAAGAGCTACATATCTGCGATGACTTTAAAGCTATTAAAGCCAATATAAGTATTAAATAAATGATTAAATGGAAAGTAGGCATCATAAGTTCTGTTTGGATCATCTTGTTTACATTTTTTTAGGTATTTCTTTTAGGTGAAACAGTTTGATGAATTATTTTAAGCATTCACAGAAGCACTATATCGCACGTCTTTATTCCAGGTTTACAGATTATTTCACATTACTGCTTTATCATAGATTTTTACATCTTACTGATAAGTTTATCGGAAAAAACTTTCAAAAAAGGATAATCAAAGATGCTAGACGCAGTGATAGGAAAGAGAGGAGGTTTCGTATTTCCCCACACAACAAAAAAATGCCAAAAATATAGGATTTTACCTTAGTAATTTGAGCATGATCTTCAGTATGATTCTCACTATCACTTTCTGAACTGACACTTTCTTCTGAATCATTTTCAAGTAAGATTTCCATCTTGTTTTTATCACCATGTATTGATTGCCTTTTTCTATCGGTTGACACCATGATAACTTCGTCTTTTAACCTCTTAGAAATTAAACAAAAGTAATCACAGAAAAAAGGGATCACTCTTTGCCACCATACAGCATAAATGCTTCTCTCAGACTAACTTCTTCAGAGCGGCAAGAGAATATTTTTTGTGCGATCCATGCTCTCTGATCATGCTTTCGGTCAAGAGGGCTTGTTTGTGCAATCATGTCAGATAAGAGTTTCTCTATCTCACTCTCATTATATTGTTCTCTAGAGCAGTGCTTCTCAAAGTGGTGGTCCGGGAGCCATCAGTCGCCGGTCCGCAGCGAGCTGCCAGGAAAGAAAGAAATATGTTTTCAGAAGCATAACATTGATATGCCATAGTGCCACAGTTTGTACGTTCCACTACTCCAGGTGACATCATGTCGTGCAGGGTGAGGAAAGTACAGTAAAACTCCATTATAATGCGGGTATTGGGAGACATGGTGAACAATTCAATTTTTTTTTAATACCCTCCAAGATGGCAACCCTACACTGGTCCCCGATGGACTGGAAATAAATTGCTGGTCCGCCACATCAGACAGTTTGAGAAGCACTGCTCTAGAGATGCTGAACTGTGCACTAGCCCAGATCCAAAGACCCTTCCTTCTTCCTTTCCATATAGCTCTCAAGTGTTGGCACTAGAGATGTGCGAACTGTTCAAAATTTCGACAGAGTCAAGTTTTATTTTAAAACTCGACTCGGTTCGGGCTGAAATAAAAACTTCAAAAATTTCGAAGTATCAAAAAAAATGTGGTATTTTTAAAAAAATATGCCTACGTGATCATTAAAAAATTATTTCACAAGATTTATTAAGTTACAACCATTGCAGTTGCATTCGAATTTAATCCTTTATCATTGGTTGATTTTGATCTGTGGTTTAAAACCTTTTTCTATCAAGGGGCTGGAGTATTTATTTATCCGAGCCTGAGATTGGCTTCGTCGATTATATCGATTCTGCCAGGCTTACTAGATAAAATTAACATACATTACGAAAATGCGAATTATGAGTTTTTATTAAGAATAAATTGAAGTGGATATAAATACTCAACCATAACAACAAAACCGTGCGATGTTTTGCAAAATATCGCATATTTTGTTTACATCAATCGCTAAGACGGTTCTCTCAGCAAACAATTAAAAATCCATAAATTTCTCTCTCTAGCTTTTATATGATCTATAAGGTATAGATTAAAAAAATATTCAGATAGAGCACTTCATTTACCACGAAGAAGTCTGCGAGACCACATAATTATGAGTTATAGTTTCAGTGATAATAATCCGAGAAAATCCTGACCAAAACAATATTTTGAGAATTTACAACAAATTCCTAAACTGTAGATTTGTATGGTTTAGGAGCTTGTTGCAAATTTTCAATTTTTACTTTCTCATATACGTAGTATATTGAGAAAGTATTGTTATCATGAAAAAATTCGACTGAGATTTTAATGGAAATACACGTTTTAGGTGTCCCTGAGTCCAAAAAAGTGGTTTTCGCCATGCCGTCTGTCTCTTTCAGTGTGTTCGCCAATCTAGGGCCCAAACATACATAAAATCAAATATCTCGTATTTGTGCAATATATCATCTTTTGCAGACCCTTTTGTCATAAAAATGGTATTGCACAAAAATAAAGAGTAGTTTATTCTTGGTAATTTTTTGAAAAATTTAATTTACTCAATAATGGCTCCAGAGAATTTGATTAAAATCATACCAATTGTAGAGCCTGATGTCACAAATAATACTATTTAAGCCATATATCACTTGAACACTATATGCTGTCCAGTGACATTACAATGTACGCTAAGCTACCTTACCTAAGCCTTATGATGTCGCACATCTGCTGCGATCCATTCAAACTCTTACTACAGCCTTACAGTTAAACTAAATCGAGTGATATCTCATATTTATGGATAATATCATTCATAAAAGACATTCTGATGAGATAAACGATATTGCGCAACAATTAAGGGTACTTGATTCTTGGACATTTTGAAACAAAATTCGATTTACTCAAAAATGGCTTTAAGGATTTTGATTAAAATCCATCCAAACGTTCAGCCTGATGTCACAAATAATACTAACTAAGCCACATGTCCAAAAAAGTTACTATATATCATCCAGTGGCATTATTTCTGTACAAGATGCTCAGCACGCGTCAGAGGGGAGAGTTAATTTCGGGGCAAAAAGTGTAGTGAGATCAAATGTATATACGTATATGAGAAAGTTTGTGCAATGTATTTTGCACTGTTTATTTTCCGTAGTCTCCATTCTCTCACGTATCGCATATTTTGTTTACATCGGTAACTAAAATGTTTCTCTCGGCAAGCAACAATTAAATACCATATTTTTCTCTTCCTATCTCTTATATGATCTTTAACTTGTATATTTAAAAAATTATTCGGATAGAGGACAACAGTTGCCGTAAAACAGTCTGCGAGACCACATTATTATGACTTTAATTTCGGCTATAAAAATTCAAGAATCTTTTGATGCCGTTTTGTACATATTTCCTATAAAGAACTCCTTTGAAATCTCTATGTATTCCATTTATGGAGTATACTATTCCATCTTGTATATATTAATACATTTTCAAATCAAATCATACAACCATTGTGGAAGTTGTGGAAACCACAAAGTATTCGTTTCATTATAAACCTGTGATCTTCCTCATATTGTTGGAAATAGATTGTTTTTATCTTTATGATCCATCTGGCTTATTTTTTCTTTGTTATGAATCAATAAAAATTAAGAATAATTAATATTGAGTTAAAAAGTCCATTCACGCCCTTTTATTCTACCTAACAAAATCATTAAATATATATTTAAACAAAACTTGACTCAAAACTCGAGTTTTTCAACAATGTTCGACTCAAACTCGACTCATTGAAAATTTGATGTCTGCACATCCATTGTTTACACATAAGAAAAAATATCTCAAGAATGAGAGATGTCACAGAGCAGATAAACATGCATAATGCACAATTAAAAGCACGTAATACACAATTACAAGCAGATAACAGAAAAAATAAAAACTACAAGAAACTGTTCAGGGCAAAGACTTCTTTCAGTCTATCTGTAGAGATGCAAGAAATGTTCAGCATATAAATGCTCATAGGATCAGTCAGCATATCACATAGGCTTTCATCTCCCGAAGATGCAGGCTGCAATGCTTGCAAAATGTCAAGAGTCAACAATGTCCTCAATGCAGCGAAACCCGAAATGTCCACCAGCATTCAGCAATACTGTGAAAGCCTCCAACTCAAAATGTTATATATCATTACTTTAATGTATAAATATCAAATTAAGAATAAAAAATAAATTAAAATCAGTTTTGTTTTTATATTTTATTAAACAATTTAATTGTCCTATAAATATGACAGTGGGCATTAATAGGTTAATGTTGTCATGTTTAAGTTGTCATACTTATTGATAAGTGGGATAATTTTGTATGAGGTGTAGAAATACATGTTTATTACGGTTTGCTGCTCTTTATAAATTATTTTATTTCCAGTTTAATAGCATGCAAGTCTCCAACTTGATTTTCTCTAAAATAAGTTTTTTTCAACAATTAAATATGAATAGAACCATTGCATAAATTTGACTTTTGGAAGCTGTAATTTTTAAATTTATGTTATCTTCTTTTTTCATTAATTTAGGTTATCGTTTGCTGGCCTTCATTTCACACATGGGAACCTCTACAATGGTTGGGCATTATGTATGCCACGTTCTCCGAGATGGGCACTGGGTTATCTTCAATGATAACAAGGTAAGTAAATTTTCGGAGACTCTAGTCTCATTAATGCCTAATAATGCAACGTAATAGTGAAATGATTCCTTTTTTGGAACACTATCTCAATTGTAAATATTTGCATTAAACCTTGTATTTCCAAATATTTTTTAATTGTCAACTTTTTAGTGTATATCTAAGGTTAATGAAATTGCATTTAAAATAATTTATACTTGTGGTAATTTTTATTTAAAACTTTCACAACCTCATGTTACACAGGCTATACAGGTAGATTCTTTGTGCAAGTTGATAATACTACATTTTTGACTTAACTTCTTCGAGAATCGGTCATTTTTGGATTTTATTTCTTTTACATAGAAGGTCACTGTAGCAATATTTCATAATTTGTTACATATCTGCTGTTGGATTATCAATCATTTGCATAGTTTGCATTTCAGATTGTAATGTTTGTGTAAGATACCCTTTGTAGGATAGTTTTTTCCATAACAGAGAAATAAAAAAAGTTTCAGTAATAATAGTTTCTTACTGTTTTTTACAAATTAAAGTAGCTAATAGTAGTGATATGTAATAATATAAAAATGAATTTTTATAAATAACTGTTATATAGATAATGCCTTTATATGCATTAACTTAATTTTATTTACCTAAACTTAGGTTACATTATTTACAATATTTACATTAACCCTAGAAAGACCAATGTATAATCTGTTATGCGCAGGTCCAAGAGGGAGTCCAAAAGTGCCAGCAGTATTTTTTATTCCTACAAATTTTTACAAGCTGCTATCATTTATTAAATAATTTTATTTTAATTAAAAATGGCATTAATGCATAAAAAAGTATTTATTTGCTGTTGACATAAGTTGTGTTAATTATTTCTTTTTTACACTTATTAATCATCATTATTACATCTTGGGCATATAACTTCTTTTTTTGAATGAGTTTTACAAACATTTTTCCCACATTTTAAACATGTCATGGTTGTTTTTGTCACATTGTCTTCTAGTCTTTTCAATGGCAAATCTTCCATGCAGTGGTAACACCTTCCTCTTTTGGCTGTTGATGTTGATGCCACCATCAGTACATTGATCAAATTGTCAACATTTGAAGAATGCTTTCCATTGCTAATATGGTATGTTTTTGTAATCCTAGTATGTGGATTGCTCTTTCTTCTATAAGAGGTTTGACAAGTTCCTCACCCAGTTCTAGAAGAAATAACCTTCTGTTCACCTTCTTTTGATTCCAATCAGGTTTATTGAAAATGAATATTTTGAAACTGTTTAGAGCAGCAATATCCACAAGCATGTGGAATAAGGTGTCCCTCTTTTCACTGAATATTGCCTCGCCATCTGATCAACAGCATCCACACCTCCTTTTGTTGAGTTATAGTAAAGGTTGATGTGACTTTTCTTTTTTTCTGTGTTGTCCACTTGATCATCACAATGTTGCGTTGACAACAAAATAAGGTTTTTTGTCAGTTTTATACGAGCGATGTATGAGACTATAGTGACAGGTGACTTTCCAGATTTAGGATCGGTGAAAGCGAATTTGGAAGAGTACAGCTCATTTCCTGTGGTGTTCGTTAGTTCTTTTGGTATATTCTTTCTGTTTAACTGCATTGTTCCAACTAGTGTTAGTTTGCTTTATGCATACAATTCTTCTTCTAAATCAATGGAAGTATAGTATCTGTCTGTAGTCATACTTCGTCCAGTTCTTTTGATTGGCTCTACAAGTCTTTTGACTACCTCTTTTGCACCTCTTTCTTCTCAAGTTCTCTCATCTTTTCCTGCATACACTTCCATTTTCAAAACATAGCATGTGTGTGCATCTGTAAGCAGTCGAATTAGAATACCGTATTTTCCGGGTTTATCTTTAAGGAACACTTTGAATGAGCACCTTCCTCGAAATAATGAAAGCATCTCGTCAATCGTCGTGTGAGCACTAGGCATATAGTATTTCTTGAATAATTTGTCCATTTCTGAATAACCTCTCTTATTGGGGCTAATTTATCTCGTCATCTTTCAGTCCTGGAATTTGGCGTCAAATCTAATGATAGATAAACCAATGAGAGCATAAATTTCTGTGACTGGTTTTCTTAACACATTTCCTGTCAGCTTCATCATTGCTGCACTGTACAATATGTTTACGATTGCTGGAGTAATAAACTTTTTGAAAGAATCACAGATATTGTCAGTTTTGCCTTCATTTGTCAAGCCTTCTTTTATTCGTACAATGTTCTGCAACCTTCTAAATTTTACCGGGGGGGACAAAAGCATACTAACGTTTGCATTTGGAAGTTCGTTTTTATCGCATATAATTACAATAAGAGATTGGTGATCTTTTTCAGAATCACTGCTATCAAAGTCACTTTCAGTAATATGTTCAAAAATCACATTGCTTTCATCTGAATCACTTTTATCCTCTGTATCACTTTGAAGAAGTAATAGTTCAACTCTATCATCCATCTGAAATGTGAGTGGCATAATGAAAGAGAAATATATGGTAAAATCCTGTCATGATCTGATTTTAGAGTCAGGATAACATTCATTGTAACAGGTTTCTCGTTATTTCAGAAAAACATGGCAATGACAGGATGCCTTAGGTTTGTATTTGTTTTTTAATACTACTATCACATAGAATACATGTTTCCCACTTTAAAATGTTTTAGGTGATTTATATTACAGATTATTCATAACTCTGGTCAATTTTGAAACTTTACTTTTATTGTCAATTTACACTGGTAACAGCTAAGGAAACAGTCGAAACAATGGCTTGGGCACTAAAAACGAAACTTTTACACAACTTGAGGAACACAGAACTTATTTTTCCACTCATAAGCCAAGCAATAACAAACAGGCATTCTATAGCCAGAGACACAACTGACACACTCTCAATACTATTTTATCCGATGTCAGGGAATCCCGTAGTCGATGCCTATTGAGAATACACTGCTGCCAAATGCTCATATAGAGTGCTAAAGACATTTCATCCACCAAAACAAGTTTTGAGTAAATAAGCCGCTTAGCTATGGTGCTTAGAAACGCCTACTGCTGCGAGCTAATAAGCAAATTTGAATATGCCACACAGGCATCCAGCAATGCAAAATAATCTTGAAATGAACAACCTCTTCCAAGGCCTTTTATGCAATATTCTGCATTAGAAAAGGTATACGGTCACATTGTAATGAGTGAATTACCAATTCTAGTAAATATAGAGCATTGTTGATAATTTGCAGGCTCCAGGCAATGTTTATTACGACTACAAACGGTATTATATTTTCGGTTTAAAAATAATGGAAACGTATACAGAAACGAATATGAAATGTAGTGATGATTAGACCAATTATTACTGTTACATTAATTTTACAATACAGTCATGGCAAAATATTCTTTGAGAACCTATGATCTACAGAGCTCACTCAATTTTCCTACTGCTTCCCTGTAGCAATTTTTTGCTTGCGACGATCCACTTCCATGAATCGCAGCTAAGTCAAAAGGACTCAAGTAGGTAAAAATTACACCCTGGCATCGAACAGGGTAGTAACATCCAGATGTTTAGT
This sequence comes from Tanypteryx hageni, assembly GCA_028673005.1. Lineage (NCBI taxonomy): Eukaryota > Metazoa > Arthropoda > Insecta > Odonata > Petaluridae > Tanypteryx > Tanypteryx hageni. Next base: position 57,425,571 of record CM054113.1, read on the forward strand.
TTTTCGTGTATCTCCTTCTAAGTAAAAGCTAAATGTGGCATTTGCATCATTCCTCTACGACAAACGGTTCATGAGATACGGAGTCATGGTAAAACAAAAATTATATCCTTGTCTCGAACCCAGGATGCTAACACTAATGGAAATACCTATCTTTTACAGAAATCTGCTAATAATTTGTATTAAAATGGCATTGGGTTATTACAAAATCAAAGTCACCTGAGATACAGTTGGGAATCGACTAACCTGAAAAATTCTACATAAGAGAATTGTGAAGTCATTTCTCCAGGAGACTACCTTAAAATAAAATACAAATATGATGAACTGCAGGTCTAAATTGAGAACATTAGTTATATACCTCGATTTATTTTGCGAAAACTCGGGAATTAATTTGGATTATTCTTTCAAATACAAGCCTAAGAGGGGTTTAAGAGTGGTTGGCTCATTTCATAATTTTTTGGCAAAATACCTTTTGTGATATTTCCTTGAAAATCTACAGAACATAGGTAAACAAAATAATTGACAATTAGAAAAATCTGCGAAGGATTTTGATCATTCACTTTCACACAATTCAAGAAAGTGTATAGTGTGGGCACTTTTGGACCCCCCTTGGCCTTTCTAGTGTTAAGCTTGTTTGAAGCTTCAGCTTTTATATATTTATGCTTAGTTCAGCTATTCCTTACTATCAGTGGTAATGGGTGTATATTCATGAAATACTAATCGTTTTTCATATAATTCAATGAAATATAGATAATTTTGCAAAATCTGCAACAATGAGGTAATTCCCTGATGACAATGATTTTCCCATCAAAAAACGTAAAATTTTTGTGATAAAAAGATATCTGTGCATGAAATTGGCATGTATTGTAGGCATTCTTCCCAAGGTTGTAGGATTATTTTCAGTAATTGTCAAGTGTCCATCAAAAATATACTGCACCAATTCCCATGTTATTCAAATGGAGGAATTAAATGGTCCTAGAATTGAACCCAGACCTTTATATTATGCAGCGATTACCCAAAAGCCTCTTTAGATGTTGGTCTAAAACTGAAGGAATGGTTAAAAAATTCAGCCATTTTTGAGTTATTTGACATTCCTTGGGATTTGAAAACATATTTTATATATGAAGTGAAGTTAATATAAAAGTTACTAATAAAGGGGAGTCTTTGCTATACATTTTTGTTGTATTTTCAGTGATACATGTAAATGTAAACATTGAGCACATATGTATAGATAGGACTAGTATTTACTTGGAAAATGTATGGTTTGTCCAAAGTGCATCTGTAGGTATAGTGTTCGTGAATATACTATATTAATCTTTAGATGAAATTTTTAATGAAGTGTTATCTTTCAAAATATTCAGGTTGCTCTCTCTGAGAATCCACCAAAGGAGCTTGGATACCTCTATTTTTACGAGAGAATCTAAGCTTCCAGTATCCATCTTGAAGTGCTTCATCTCACTGAAAACTGGTGTAAAAATTGCCAAATTAAAACATGACTGCAGGAATTGAAACACCAATCTCACCCTGTACAATGGTTGCTAGTCTCATGTCTTAAGCTGCCACTGCAACTCTCAATGCAATTCAATTTAATTTTGCATTGGATATTTAAAAAATGAATAAATTAACACAAGTTTATAAAAATAACTCCTGCTAGTTATTTGTTTTCTTTGAAAATGTTGTCCAACGCTGGAATTTTAATTTTATTCTTTGCAGCTTATGTACCAAAAATAATATTTCTGAAACAAAAATTCAACAAGAATGAATGTTGGGTGTGTCTCAACAATAAAGATGAGTGCTCTCTGCTTAAAAAAATTCTGATTGTTTTCCCATGTTCGTATTTCCCACACAGCAATACAAAATGACAATACAATAAGAATCATTACATGCAGTTATTTTTCCTCAACTAAATGCTTTGTAGAATAATTTAGATAAACCATGGAATCTCTTTGTTTTCAGGATCCTAAATATTTCATTGTGTGTGTGTTAATTTTTGGAAGCTACTGTTTAACAGATTTTTAGAATTCTTAAAGAAACACGTTGTTAATTAATATTAGTTGACCATAGCATCCTGCTTTCCTTACAAACTGAACTAACTTTGTTTTTTCTGGAGGTCTGTTAGACGACCAAAGTTTGTTCTGGAAACAGCATAAAAATCCACAATGTCAGTTTAGTTTTGAAGTGATGCTTGTGCCATAGAGAGCAGTAACCTTTTCCCATAACTCCTCACAAGCGAACTCCAAAGAAAATGAAGAGGTTTGGCTAATTTAGAAAATGTGGAATTTTACACTGTGAATAGTGATATATTTCTGTATGTTACAAAGAGACATTGTTAATGTTGTGATATTCACTAAATATCTTGTGTTGTCAATTTAATGTAGAATTTGTAACAAATTGTAACTGCAAAAGAAGTGCCCTTGGTTGTATAAGAACAAGTCCTGTTGTTGTGGTTTTTGTCAATATTGTCGACGAAATTGTTCTAAAAAGAAGTGATGGACATTATATGTGAGTGCAAAAATTTTTTCCACAGTCAGTTGGAGTTATAAGCAATATAAAAACCAATTTCATTGTTGCAAAAGATATATATTTTTTTGGCCTAGCCAAACAACTTGTTATCCAACTTGTCTAAAACTTCCTCGTCGAGATAACTACACTGTTGATGTACAAAAACTCATCAAGTCATTACTCCAAAAAAAATTTCTTGTGTCTTCTGTTCGCATGAAGCAAGTTTATGTCACTCCTTCCTCCAAATATAAACTACATGATTAGTTCTGCATGTATGCAAGTAATGATACCTAATTCTTTCTAATCTTTCGATCTGCAAAAATTAAATGTTTATTAGTTATTCTGAATTGTCATTTAGAACTTATTAATTTTTTCCACTTGCAGTCCAGTATAAGAGGAGCACACGTTGATGTTCCAAAACAGACTCATCTTTTGAACAGTAAGCAACATTTGTGAGCCCATTTGATTTAACTATTTCACTTCTGATCCCATATACCATATTAACCTGAAAGGAAGATGACTTCGAATTTAAGACGACCACAATAAAAAACAAGGTCCATTCAGGAAACAAATTGTAATACCAATTTTTAAGATAACATGTAACTGTTTGCCATCCGCTAACACTGCCAGCATTACAGTAATGCGCATCTCTGAAGTAGTTATAATGACGTTTTTTGCACCATTTTCGTTAACTGTGTAATTGGATGGCATGTTGAAATATATAGGTGTCTCGTCTGCATTACCCATTTTGCTTGGAAGGTAACCATGAATTTTCCACAGAACAATTACATGCTTCTGAAAAGCAATAAGTTTGTCCATATCATCAGAAGGTAAACGTTGGCAAAGAGAAGTTCTTCATCACAGGCAAAAACCATTACGACGCATCATCTGTATGCACCAACCATTCATGCTAAGTTTTCATTTTAATGATTTCCCGCTACACTGGTTTTCCGTCCGTTCTTTTACAGAGGTGCCTTTATTCTCTACACAATATCATTTCAGTCCTAAGATTTGGGGTAACGTATTTAAAACCGCTAAAAATAATCCTCCCATTAAAATTTAGCGAAACTTGTACCAATGTGCTCTCATGGAGGTTATATTCTTCAAACTGCAGGTGTACTTGTCGTCTACTGCTGGTGCGCCAATCAAAAAGTAACAAGTATGTTTAATTTGTAGCAAGACATGCTTAAAATGCCATCTTAGTGTAGCCATTTTCAACACCATTGGTATCAAATTTTCTACCAGCCTATTACAAGTTCTGACATAGTTTTGTCAACACTCCTCTTCCACCAGTACCTACATGGTAGAAAGCCACTCATTTGCACATCCCAAACTTCAAGAATATGTATAAATGTATAGTATTAATAAATGTAATGTATTGTGTATGTATAAATAAATGCATTTTCGTGGACATAAAATCGGCGTCGGGATGCTCCATGCAGTGTTTAAAACTTTGTACTCAATTTTAAGATGATCCATAATTTTTTTGTCAAAATTTTTGGAAAAACCTTGTCTTCCTTTCGGCTTAAATATGGTATTTCATATTTGTTGGCTTATAAGACAATTTTTTTACTATGAAAAAGTTCTTTAAAATTGATCCGAGTCTATTAGGTTAAAAGTATGTATTGAGTAATCATAGTTGTAACGTACACATAAGGCCAGCACCTGAATGATTCATACATGGACAGACTAATTGCATGGACTTCATCATTGGAAGTAGAATTCTGCTGGCAGAATTTCCGCATATGTAATGATAGTCATAAACCACATTGCAGTCAATAAATACAGAACCTTCTTGCGAAAAAAATCCTATGCTGCATTCTATTTGTAAAAGAGTAAGGTTTGTCCTAAATTATTTCCTTGTATTCCTTTTGAGAGGAATTCAAGCTGAAGGCCTAAGAAGAGGTTAGGTCTAATGAGTATCATCATCAATGGCAGAAAGTGGTCATTATTGTTTGTTGGTAGCATGATGCAAAATCACTTTCTTCATGCAAAGGATTTAAATTGACTAATGGATTTTGTACAGAGCATATAGAAATTATATTATACATTGAAGTAACAAGTAATTCTTAAGAGTTCCATAAATAGGAGGGAAAAAAGATATAATTTCGTAGTGAATGCAGAAATAGTTTTAAACAACTAACAAACCATCATTATAATAAAGGAAGAATACAGTCACCTTTCAACCAAGGTATATAATGTTAGTTTTCCAAAAGAATTTACTATTGACTAAGATTTTGCAAGTAAAGTAAGTACAAGTAAGTGCAAGTAAAAATATTTGCACTTAAAGCTCAAACATTAGCATTGCACTTAAGGGATTGATATAAATCCATAAATAGGTTTTCCTTCGTACCAAGATAACTCTTCTGCATACCCTGGCACTGAAATACTGATTTCCCTTCCCTTCTTATAGTTTTATCCTTGCCTCAGTTTTGAAACCAGTATCGCCATACACTGGCAGTGCAGTGTAGCTTATGTTGGTGAATTTTTCATAGTTATTACAATAACTTGTATGATGTGAGTTTTGGGGCCACATGAGATTCTATAATGAATGGGTGAAAATAAAAATAGGGCGATGCACCTTATACAATTTATAAAATTGTAAGACTTGATAACAAGAAATCAACACAGCATACGTTAAATGAAAATGAATTAGGTAAACACGTTTCTGGGACAACCTGACAAGGTAATATACTCGGAGACAATCCCATGAATACAGGACATTACATTCTGAGGAATTACTGTGGCTGCAAGCAGAATATTTACAGCACTAATTTCAATTTTAGAAATACCTATGGAATTAAATCTTAAAAATTTTATTTCATTTATTATAGGAGGGAGAGTGAGGTGACATATGGTGTGATTAAAATTACAGAATTATCTCAATCAATTTCTGCATAACTTGTAACATTGCTTATGTTTTATGAAGCATTGGAAATTATAGGGGCTGAAGCATAAGAGAGAATCTTCTGATAAGAACCAGTCATTTCAACAAATATTATGAAGACTAAAGAATAATGGCTTGAGTGAATTAAAAAGTTGCTTTAAAAAATAAGGCCTAAACCCTATGAATTCTCAAATATTAAAACTAAAATACCAAAGGAACAATGAATTTCATATTTAGTCAATAATTTTACCATTAATGTACAAAGTTTTCTCCCATTGAAACACCCAATCCTTAATAAATAAATGAATTTATATTGCAGTTTCTTTCTTATTGGAGTAAAAGTGCATACATATGCCATCTCAGGGATGACAGGTGAACTATCATCCTCTGATTCCTTGTTAATGAATTACTTAGTCTATCTGTCCTCTTAAAAATGGCATGCATATTCACTTTTACTTAATCCTGTGAACCCTTGAGAGTGGATAATCAATGAAATGGTTTTCAAATGCACATTTACTTCAACAATCTGTAAAGTAGGTTATTTCTAGAATTTTGCCTATTTTGTTATAAATGTGGATTGTCAGCATAAATTTGTACAGAAAATTTTTATTGGTTATAAAAAGGGCAAGGATTTTTCAGGTTGTACCTGAAAAACTCTGAAAATTTTTATCTTCTAACAACTTCACTGCAAAAATCAATCGACATCGTTTTAGAGCGGGTGTTCCGAATCTTGAATTTTTGAGACTCAAAGGTAGCTGATGGTAAAATATTAGTGGAAATCAATGACATAATTGGAGTAGCAGTGGCGGAGTGGTTATAGCATTAGTCTTCCATGCAGCGGTCCCAGGTTCAAATCCAGCAGAGGTCGGGTTTTTCAACCTGGGATTGTCCTGTCCCCTACTTGTGTGATTTGAGGAGACCGTGCAAGTCAGCACTCTGTCCTTCGGAAGGAATGTTAAGCAGTTGGTCCCCTTGGTGCTCTTTGTAAAGAGTAGGCTAATGCTGGCACCGGGTTTCTCTCCTCCCTTGTGTGTGTGTTTGGTGTGGAAGAAGTAATGGCTATAATAATCCAAGAGGTTGATTAACCAGAAATTCCATACAAACAATCAATGGTGTTGGTGGTGTGTTGGTGTTCTTTGTTACAAGTAGGCTAATGCCGGCACCGGGTTTCCCTCCTCTCTTGTGAGTGTGTTCGGTGTGGAATGAGTTGTGCCTATAATAATCGAAGAGGTTGATTAGCCAAAAAAATACACACATACCATGTAGTTACGACTTAAAGTTTCAAAGATAAAAATTCAAGATCTGCTCTATCTTTCCATACCATTTTATAGATATTTATCATAAAGAACGTCTATGAAATCTCTGTATACTCCATTTATGCAGTATACTTTTCCTTTGTGTTAATTTACAAGAACAACTTGAAAGTAAAGCTCCAATATTAAATCCAATTGACCACATTGTCAACATATGCTTAAAGAACCAAAAGGAACTTCCCTAAAAATAGCTAGAAACACATGTATGTATGTATGTATTTCTCACGAAACAGAGCAGGTATTTTTTACCAAGTTAATATTTCTGGTCTTGAGAACTGTTGGCTGGATACCCTTGGTTTGACAGTGCCCTGAGAAGTTAATATTTGGGCAGGATTCCATTTCAGAACTGAAATAAAAACCAATCCCTAATGTATCATGCCATTAAATTTAAACTTTTGGGATTGTAGAGAATATTTTTTCACTTAAACCTTTTTGAAAGCCAGTATTTTTTTATTTATGAGAAATTGTTGGAATGCCCAATTATCTCTCCTCAGAGAATTCTTATTGTCCATGTACATACAACAAAACCCAACTGTTATGGGTGTGCATTAGGAGGGCTGTTTTGCCTTTTTCATGATCCTATATTTTTTAATTGAGAAATTGACATCAAGACTCTGTTGTAGTCATTGGCTCCTGAAAGTGAATGATACCTCACAAAAAAGCAATGATTTATTGGCCCTCTAGAGAAGAAATGATTTTGTGACAAATCCAGCAGATTCAAATACATGTGCGTATTATTTATCTTGTACTGATTTCTTTATCCCACTTTAAAACTAATATATTGAAAATTGATATTAAACATAAGTTATCATTCTTTAATGAAAATCCACAAAAGCGAGATTGATCGAGAATATCATATCCCTCATTTTATAATATTTACATTACTACAGTTACAATTTTTTACTTATATTTTTCCTATTACAACAGACTTTTCAAAAGCTGTCTAAGGTAAAAACAGAAGGTTAATTTTGCTTACCACAAAACAAGTATCATGACTATGATGGCCTCGGCAGAGGGATGGCTAGCACATCTGACTCCCAATGCTAGGGTCGCGGATTAGAGTCCCACCTTGGTCATGGTTGTTTTGTCTTTATTGTTATTTCTATATTGTTAATTCGATCTGCTGTAATGGGCCTCATGCTGTAAGCTGATTGTATATGGATAAATAAATGATCTACAATTGAGATGAGTCATTCATAAATGATTGATATTTTTTTAAATCTTGGATTAAATACTACACAGCATAAATTTTAATGGAACCTGAGTAACAATAATCATTCCTATTTAGAATTAACAATAATGTGCTGTTAAAATAGACTAATCAGGGGAGGAAGTGTTATACTGAAAAAATCCAAGAAGAGTAGTGGTTAAATATGGTAGAATTTTTTTATGGATTAATTGACTGAGAAAATCTTCATTAATAGGTGTTATAGAGAGGAAAACTTCTGTTAGTTAGAAGTCTTCTGGTAGAATGTGGCCAAAATAACAAAAGTGCCAAAACATTGTTATTGCTATAAACATCAAATTCTGAAAATACTTTATGCAAAAAATATTTTGGTTTAAAAATTATGGGTAATTTATTAAATCTATATTAATTACTTATTGTCTTCATGTTGGTTGTATAGATTTTGAGAAAGACATTGCATTTCTTGGCAAGTGATCCAAGGGCAAGAAAGTGAAAAAAATAACATTACAAATGGAAGCAAGCAAAATGAAGAACTGAGAGCTCTGACTGAAAGCACTTCTTCCTGGAGTGGACGTGCTATGCTAGGGTAGGTGGGGAAGGGTGGTTGCTATGGCAATGGGTAGCATCAACTGCTGCCTCGTGAAGAAGGTTTGAAGCACACTTCACTATCCCGGCTCCCTTGATCTTGAGTTTGTCTTTGATTTTGGTTGTTCGTTGCGTGGTGTGTCGCTGCATTTAGTTAACAGTTTTCTTTTTCAAATATAGTGTTGACATTGGTGTTTCTCATTAATTGCATTAATAATTTCACTTTTACTTATTATGAAAAATGAATTCAGAAAATGATTTAGTGTGTAATTTATTAGAGACTCCTTTTTTCCCCTGTTCAAAAAGAATAAGAAATTACTTGAGGAACACTATTTTACAACAAAGATTATAGTCTTTAGCTAATATCTCAATACAAAGAAAACTTCTATGCCAACTTGTGGATAAACATCCTTTCTTCGATGACATCACTTACCATTATGCTGCCTTAAAAGAGAGGAGAATTGATCAGACCTACAAGAAGTAGTGTAAGTTTTTTAATGGATTTTCATGTTTTAACACTTCACTTACCTCTCAGTTCACAAGCTGCCACTGCGTATGAGGCATTGGAGTGCATCGAGAAATTAAAAATTTTTATCCAGAGACATTATTTATGTTATTTAATGATATATAATGTTTCAAGTACTGTATATATGTTGTTAATCATTTTGAATGTCATATGAAATCAAATTCGACTATTACATAAGCCATTAACTGAAAAATAGTGTGCATGCACATAGAAGACTTTTAATTACTGAAGATAAGAAAGTCTTATAGATAAAATAAATATTAGCAATTGTTGATGTAATATCAAGTCTTTGATCATGATGTTGTAAGAGGATGCTTTGTGGTAATTGGTTTATTTTTAATACTTTGAAGCTTATTAATACAAATGAGAAATTAGTTTTTGTGAATTAGAGTATGAATTTGTGGATTTCTAATTTTTTGTTGAAGATTAATCCATTTGTAAGTAGCAATGATTGATTGACCACATGGAGAAGAAATGATTTCATGACATCAAGCGGATTCAAATAAATGTACATATTATCTATCATGTACTTATTTTCATCAAAACTTTTCAAGGTTGTGGCTATTCTTTGTTACTACTCCACTCCATTCTTAACAGGAGTAAGAATAAGCATGCATTTTTAAAAATGATTCAGTGTTTAAAGAATAAGTTTTTGTAAAACTGAGTTATTTCTATTATTATACCTACTCCTGTTCATGGAAATTGAGTAGATGTTCACATGTTATGTAGTTTATAGGTCTTTGCTTTAGTGATTGCTTGATTATTTTGTTTTTTGAAGATTTTGGTGAAAAAATTGACCATAGTGGAAATTTTGTTTAGCATTGCAAATGCAGAAAAGTCAAGATTAGGTATGTTTTCATTTTGAATTCACTTATGTAATGATTAAGTCTGTCATTTTTCAAGATTTTTGCTCGACTGTGATTCAGAAATTAGTTTATGGTATCATATCAAGTTCTTTTAAAATTATTGTATTCCTAAATAAAATGAGACTTATAAGAATTCAATGCCTTGTTCCTCAAATGTTATAACTGATGTACTAGTGCCTGTGGCAGATTTTGGTTTTTGCCTCCCCAAAGCCATTTAGTTTTGTTGTCCTGTATTTATATTAAAAATTCATGAAAATTTGCATTGAAATTGAAGTTGGAAATTTTTTAAACAAATTATATTTAGTAAATCAAGATGTGAGAGAAAATTTTGAAGTTGAGTGTGCATTTCCTAGAATGATGTACAAATAAGGAGTACAAGATCATAGAAATTTACTAGATCCATTTTAATGAAGCGAAAACTTTGTGCACTTCCACATAAGATATTTATTTTTAAAAAACAACCTAAATTTTGCTGTCTAGCATTGGTGAACATTGGTAGAGGGGTGGTTAGCGTGTCTGGCTCCCAATGCTAGGGTCATGGGTTCAAATCCTGCTGAGGGCATGGTTGTGTTCGTCTTTGTTAATGTTATTACGCTTATTGTTAAAGGCCATTAACGGCTGTTTATAAGCTAATATAAAATTTTTTTAAAAAATTCCAGTACACCTTATGATCTGGCTAGACTATGAAACCTAGGATTTGTTTTTTTATAAATATCTTATGTGGAATTGAACCAAGTAATCTCTTCATTAACATGAGGGAGTTCCACAAAGTGGTGCCTGAAACCATAAACCTTTTGAATAGATTCATTATTGTTTGGAAAAATAAGTTGGTGTAGTATATTCCATGAATAAATGCCCAAGTCTAAAATGTTGTCAGTATAGATTCCATCCCACTATCCTATTTTCTTGGCCATAATAAATTCCAAATAAAATATCATCATAAGTAATTCATCATACAATGCTGTGTTGACAGATATCTAATATACCAATCTTACATTTATCTTTATACCCCTTTGAATCTTGTCAATGATGCTCTTTAATATTTATAGTATGTGTACAAGCTGTACTGCAAATGTGTGGCAGCAGTCTATGCATCCCTTTGTGCATAGACACATGGAGGTGTGGCACTCCTTTTATCATATAATCTGGCACTAAAGCTCATAAGCCTGGGCTTTTGATAAAAGCAAATTCAAAAGTCAACATTATGTTACATGCCTTAAATAAAATCAGCCAGCTTATATGATAGATGTTTGTCCTGGACAATGCACTTATTGGTAAGTTCCATTGCATCTCCACTTGGAGACTTTTTACAACCCCATGCATACTTCATCTTTTGGTCAAAACAAAGAGTTTGCATACAGCATATAAATTGCAAAATCAATAAAGAAACCTGAGATTAAGGCAAAAATGGCCAAACACTTATAAATCTCTAGTAGTATTTGTAAAGAAACTGTTTGAGAGAAGTTGTGTATTAGATTTTTAAGTTAAAGATATTTCTATTGGATGTAGGTTTTGTCATGTGGATAATTGGTATGCATAATACATCTTATCAATTTCAACTTCTCTACTGCGATTGTAGATGTAAAATAAATTAATTTGATATGACACCTGTTATTTTTAAATCATGCATCTTCTTACTGATAAATATTCAATTAATTCATCATAAGTCAATTATTATCAAGTGCAGTTATTTAAAAAAATTCATTATATCTTATTGAAAGACTATCTAGATGAAATGATCTCTTCAGCATGTATCATGTCATTGAACAACAATTTGTATTTTTTACATTTATCTATTTCTTTTTGTGCATATTCTTTTAAAGTAATTAATAATCTTCATGGTGTATCTTATCAGGAGAAAGTGTGACTTTCTAATTTTCATGCTAGAATTAGTACTTATTAAAATATATAATAAAATAAATATGGCTGTAACTCTTCAGAATGTATTGTTATTTTTTAATGAAATTACATGATTGCACTAAAAGTAATAGCTATGAAGGTAATTTTTATTTGGAAATCTTATTTCTTTGAAATTAAAAATTTTGAAAATCTCTCAGATGCTTGGTAAATATTTAAGAAAGATGAAATAGACAGAATTTGGTTAAAAAATTACTTATCTTCTGGGTTTAGAAATTAAACCTGGTTAATGGCAAAAAAGTGATGAATAAAGTCAATCCTAAAATCATTCATATATACCATAATATATCTTAGATTATAAATATCTAGTTTTGTGTGATCATACATAATCAATTATTTAAAGTATATATTTGCTAGTAAACTTCAAATGCTTATAAGAATTTATGCAGCCATTAATTATGAAAGTCTAAACTCGTATCAATGATTCCTGAACTTTTACAATATATTTTATGAGTAGTTTATCAAAAAATTATGTATTAGCATTAAGGTTATGTTAAAACCTAAGAAATGAGTCAAATTTATATCCATAAATATTACTACACTTGCATTATTTTCATTTATCAACTTAACACATTCGCTGCCTTCCTAATATTGGGGATATTTCCCCAGGAACCAAATTTATAATTTTAGTTTTCTTATTTGAAATCACCTTAAAATAACGAAGAATAAGGGTTATAGTCAATATTATGAATTTTCTATAAAAATAGTATACTTACCAAATAAAATAACATATAAACAACTTCATAACTAATCCAACATTAAAATAAAATCGTTATATTTTTTCAAAGCTACTTGAAAAATTCTTAAAAGTAAAAAAAGAGAACAGAAAGTTATAACTAGTTTCCATTTAAAAAAGTAAGGTGCAAAATTTCCCAAAAAATAATAGAAATATTGTAAAAAATATATATCATTTAAAATCTCACTTGAAGCCTACTCGCGAAACTGGGATCAAAAACACAATAGAAATAAAACAAATGCTGCTCACTTGATGTCTTAACTTTCACTGAGTGCCTTTCTTAGGGACATATCCCACAGCACAAAGTCGTGTGTGTCACAGGCCTGCCTTGGTCGTTAGGCTTGACGCACGGGTGCATCAAAGGCAGCGAATGTGTTAAGCAATCAATATACCACATCTCAACGAATACTTCTCAAGAGTAAATGGTTTAAATGTTAATATGGACCACATACCCAATCATTTTATTATGTTTATCCCAAGAATTAACAAACAAATTGAAAAAATTTTCATTAAATAAAATATGGTTGTTTAAAAAATAAATTGTTTGTTAATGCTCATTTCTGATTTCGTTTAGTTTCATAATAATAAACCGATTCTTTGATGTCCTTTGATCTCCAGCTGTCACATCCAGAAACTTTATATTAAAAATAATGGAAATGGGTTTCTGCAGGGAAACATAGGCAGGCATAATAAGTATAGCCACAAAAAAGTGCAGAATAAAGTCATCCAGAGAGTAAAAAAATAATTGCAATGAAATATTCCTTCAATTTTTTCATAAAAATATTACTATTTTAAATTTTGGCTGTTAGCTTAATACAATATTTTCCAGCATAATTAGGACTCTTTGCAAACATGTTAAGGTTACAGGGCTGATTACAAAAATTATGCTTCACTCTGGTATTATAACTAGAAATGTATGAGTAATATTCCTTTGGAACACTAATTTCCTGAAACATTGTTCCTACATAAATTGTCACTATGTTCTACGCCGACCTTTGAGGACAGCCACTTGCGTTTATGAAACCAATTAATTACATAGTTATAAACAGGGAAGGTAGCAAGATATCTGATAATTTTAAAATGTTTTAATTGCCACTGATAATGATTACATTTCCTTCCCATTTAGTTTCATCTTAAATGTTTACAACCTATGGTCTCCTCCAATTTTGGTGACATGCGAGTAAAAATCTCAAAAAAGTAAGCTACTTCTTCCAAATTGAAGGCCATAAAAACGATATCATAAACAATGGCTCTTCTGAAGGTAAACCTACAAACTTTTGCTATTATTTCTGTTTATCAACATCCCTATAGTAATTTAACTGATTTTTTGCATGCACTCACTGATGCCTTTTCTTATGTTACTTGTAAAGATGTTGATAGCCTTATCTTGTTTGGAGATCTTAATATTGATCCTATAAATCAGCGATTTCCAAACTTCTTTTCACATACCACCGAAAACGTGGCAAAATTTCTTCATACCGCATAGTAAGTACAAACTTAAAAAATTTTCTTTACTAACAAAAGAGACATTTTCAAAATAATATAAGGTAGGCAGATAAAATAGGTAGTACTGAAAAATTCTTTATTTTCTTGCCTTTATCATACTTAAAATACAAAGAAAATCAGTCAATATGATGGATGAGCTTGGATATATGTAGATAGCGCAACTCTTTTTGCCTCATATATAACCATTTTGATCAATACAGCAATACTTAACTTCTGTTCTACCATCCATTTCTTCACTTCCTCTAGCTGTGGCCATTTAGGACCAAGCTTATGAAGACATTCTCTTTTCCCATCACCTTCAGTTTTTTCTCCATTCACAGAACATTTTTTTCTGTAGGATGTGGGCTGAAATCATGTTCCGGTGCTCGTTTTCCATGTGTTTTTGGGTATTGAATCATCTGAAGCTCATAGCTAATACTGTAGGCATGTCTTTTCACTCTTGTAGCCATTGTGATCTCAATACACGTAAGGGTATTGATCCTAAATATTTATAAATTTTTTATGACATCAGTCAAAATTCTAAGATTCTAACATTAATCACGCTATACAACAGTCTCATGAGGAATTAAACATCACAACAAACTCACTGAAATTGTAATTACTGTGAGCAGACAGTAATAAAGTGCAATAATGAAAATGCATCATCATAGGGTTTTGCAGTATATGTATTGAGTTTTTTCACTATTAATTATTAATAGTATATATTTTAATGATTTTGCAAAGAATTACTGCCGATTATTACATTTTGGCGACGAGTGGATTCATGAGTGTCACTACTAAATACTGTAATGTAATGTAACCTTCAGTCTGTAAGATGCAGGCTGATTTTGGGAGTAATTTTTCTGGAATAAAGTGCATCTCATAGCCTGAAAAATATGGTATTTTTCTTCTGGTCAGTTTCCTTCTGTTCTTAAATATACACGTATATTTCCTGTCTCCAAAAAAGGCTCTCTTTCTGACTCCGACAATTATCGATTAATATCGGTTTATCAGTGTTTTCCAAAATATTTGAAGAACTGTTTCATAATCGTATAAGTGATTATCTTAACTCATTAGAGTTATTATCTGTGAGGAGTGACCGTCATCCTTTTTTCCCTTTTTGTTATCTTGCCCCTTCCCCGTGCAATTCAAATTTGCCGTGCAATTCAAATTTGCCGCCTCAAGATAGTAACAAGTTGTGCCTACCGGCACACTGAAAGGAAGGATTATCTCGAGGAGAGGTGAGTGGGGGAGGAGGAGAGGAGGGAAAGCGACTGACGAGGATGGGGAGGAGTTTTTCGCTTCTTTCCTTCATTTTCGGACATGACCAAACGTGATGGGGAGCAAAGCCCTACCTTACCCGTAAGTGTATCTTCCCCATGGTTGCCCTCGTACGGTAGTTCCCCTCATTGAAAAAAATAATAATTCTTAGGAGCCCATACCCCGGGTGTACCTACATGTTTTGGTGACCCTGAAGTGATTTTCACTAACGATCAATCATTAATTTTCGGGGCTTTGTCGCTATCGTTCAGTTACATTTCCCATTACTGAATGCTCCTGCCTTTTTGATACGTTTTCTTCATGGCTTTAGGTTTTAAGATTTAGGCGAGATACTTTAAAGAGTACGTTTGCTGAACTTAAGAATCACTCGGACCTCATAACAAAATTTTGCGAACTTGACCAGATTTAAAAGCTTTCTGGAAATTTGTTCCCTAAAACAGCTACCCTGCACTGTATGACCCACCACTACGTCTGTGCCACTACGTCTGTGTGCAAATTTCAACAATGAACTTTTTTAAAAACAAATACAGATCTATCTTATTAGACACTCATGTGGGCAGTATGTTCCTTTTAATGATGTCGAAAAAAGCCACAACATTGAGAAAATATTAAATAAAAGGCAAATTCAAAAATCACATGGAGATATTTTTCTTTTTAATAGATATTTCAAATGTCATTGAAATAAATCGGTTTAAGTTTTTTATTGCTTTTAACATTGCTGTTTATTTTTTCATGCTTTAAATTAACTATAGCCGTGAATTTATACCTGATGTTAAGCATAATAGGATATTGGACCGCCAAAAAATTTGCGCCGTTTTATTGGCCCGTCTAAAAAATAAAGTTGGACACCCCTGCCCTATAGGGTCTTAGAGCCACATTTGTCTGTAATTGTAATGTGTAACTGTAAAGATTTTGCAGTCTTCGGGTGCAATATAAGGATTCACTCATAATAGCACATGCAAATTTAACAAAGAAAGATAAATTGGATCCAGGTATTAAGGCAGGAATCAATGTTGTCTTATTAGAATTTCCACCCTTGAACGTTCAACTACATTTGTTGCTTTTGTTATAAATATGAAAGTGACAATTGCAAGAGCTCCTTTCATTTAACAGTACTATTTTCTCAGAGCTTAGGATCGAAATTGGATATCTAACGTATATTCTTATAAATTCATATGGCCACATCAGGGACAGCGTAACATACCTCAGAGACATTAATCCTCGACACACTAAAATTTCTTGTTTAGTTATTGCATGCGGGACTTGAATGTATTCTTGATTGAATCACAAATAAGAAATTTATCAAAATGGAATCAGTTATCTAGCTGACATTTCTATGTAAAGTTCGGTAATGCAAATAAATATTTATATGATTAATCTTTTCAATCCCACTCGAAGAGATTGTCCTTGGCACAATAGAGAGGACATTTGAGTTTGTTGTACAATGTCCCAGGTTGGATTATAGCACTGGGCTCATCACCTCCTAGGACTAACGGTATGATTTCAAATGACGTGTTAAAGATATAATCTAACAGGTCTACAAAACATGTCAGCGACATCTGCTTTTAACAGATTAAATTATTTAGAACAAAACAAAGTATATCACCTTACAGGACATCGCGCTCTTATTCATCGGTGACTTTGGCCGAATAAAGGAAAAAGAGGAATTCAATGCGGACCACCAAAGCAGATGTCTTTATTGTAACATTTCTGTGCAGATGTTGCTCTCTCTTCCACGGCACCTAGGGGGTGGAGAACTTTGCCGTCGTTAACCTTTGTTTTAGCGTGTAGGTTTTGCCGCTGCTTTCACAGCAGCCCTATGCCATGCTTACAAAGCTGTCAGAATAAAAAAGCAGCAATGGTTAGAAGATACAAGCAAATGATAAAATTACATACCTCACACTGCATGCAGTGTTACCTAAACCCCACCCACTCTATTCCTGCCTACAACTACATGACGGACAGGCCTGTCTTTGCACCTCATCCTGAATACTAGCTCAACTTTCACCCTTTGCTCCTAACAATTCCCACCTTCTGCTTACCTAATGCTGAACTATGCCATCCCCACCATTTCTGAATAACATTGCAATAAAAGGTACAATACATGGAAATAAACACAACAAAATGAATATGAAAATACAAATGACCAAGTCTATAGATCTTCAAGCGCGTTCCAAGTGGCTGGTCATTCCTTCCTCTTCGTCGGCAAGTTCCTCTTCCACCCCTCGAGCACTCCCTTCAGAAGCTCCATCGTAGAAATTCACTGCAAAGATGGAAATGAAAAATTTTCCTAAGTTTTATAGACCAAATAATTTGCAAATGTTGAAATGGTAGAGCTGAGATAAGCTATCCCATCCACCCTCTTGTCAGTATATAAACACGGCATAGCACCTGATAAACATTCATGCACAAGTTTACTAGTAGAGGTTGTTTCTTATTCAATGAAAATCTACCAACAAGACCTGCATCCACGCTTATGGCACATGTATCTTGTAACGCAAGTTTTCAACCACACACGGATGAAATATTATTTGACTCGGCACACGAGCAGGTGAAACATCCAAGTCGCAGATTATTAGGCACCATCCTAAATATACGTATATATAGTTGTTCAGAAACGAATGGATAGACACGTCCACTAGGTAGGAAGAATGACACTTGTAGATTGGACGATGTTTTTCATTTATTATCGATCAATTGTAGGAAGTGACGTAGGCCAACCCATTACTTCAAGCGTCGTACCTGCCGAGGATATGTTCGTTCTAGAAGTGCTACAACTTTAAAATTTGGCTAAAATGTGTAGCATTAGTACCCCATAATGAAGATAGTGTAAAAAGTTTAAAATTGCAACATTTGGGGTTTGTTTTAAACTATTATTTTTACATGTGGGAAAAACGGAAATCGCTGCGGAGGTGAAATATTTAGAATTAAAAGACTATTTGTAATGATGAAATGTCTGTCTGAAAAATGAATGTTTTTTCAAGGTGAGATGAAATGCTTGCAGTATGCAAGCACCAACTACTAGTAATGATGTATAACATATAGGAGGATACTAATGTTTAGGCACTTTCAGATGAGCTGGAGATTCGAAATTTTTTTCATAGGTAGGATTTTGTACAAAACAGACTAGAAAAAACGAAAATCATGAAAAAGTGCAACAATGCGACCGCTAAAAATTCGCAATTGTTTAAACAAATTTTCAAGGTTTATGTATTTCTGCATGTGCTACGGAGTTGAAATTTTTTTATAAGTAGAATTCCTAAAAAAACGAAATGGGGATTATACAAATTTGATATTGTAATTTGTTTGGCAGTTAAAAATTGTGTAGCATTAGTACCCCATAATGAAGATAGTGTAAAATGTTTAAAATTGCAACATTTGGGGATTGTTTTAAACTATTATTTTTACATCCGGGAAAAACGAAAATCGCTGCGGAGGTGAAATGTTTAGTATTAAAAGACTATTTGTGATGACGAAATGTCTTTCTGAAAAATAAATGTTCTTTCAAGGTGAGATGAAATGCTTGAAGTATGCAAGCACAAACTACTAGTATCATTCTATATCGACGTTTCTTACAGAGGAGGATATAACATACTAGTAGTTGGTGCTTGCATCCTGCAAGCATATCATCTCAACATAAAAAAACATTCATTTTTCATATTTCAATTTCAATTACAACTATTTTTTTAATTCTAAAGATTTCGCCTCCGTAGCGATTTTCGTTTTTCCCTTATGTAAAATAATAGATTAAAACAATCCCAAAACTTTGAAATTTTCAGGATTTAATACTTTCTCCATTATGGGGTACTAATGCTACACGCTTCTGCCAAATTTTAAAGTGGTAGTATTTCTAGAAGTGTGATAATATTTTTCCAATTGTTTAAATTTTAAACATTCTTAACAGCCGCCGCAATATGTTTATTGAGAGATTCAAATGTTTATTTGTGCAAATGCACTACTCTGTACATAACTTGAAAATTTCAGCTTCCTAGCTCATCCCGTTATGTCTAAACAGTTATCTATTTGTTTGAACTTTAAGATATTTTAACTGCCAAACAAATTAAAATATCACAATTTGTATGATCCCTATTTCGTTTTTTTAAGAATTCTACTTACAAAAAAACATGCGGAAATACATAAACCTTGAAAATTTGTTTAAACAATTGCGAATTCTTAGCGTCCGCATTGTTGCACTTTTTCAAGATTTTCGTTTTTTCAAAATCCTACCTAAGAAAAAAATTTCGAATCTCCAGCTCATCTGGAAGTGCCTAAACATTAGTATCCTCCTATATCCTCCTCCTCTTTAAGAAACGTCTATATATAATGATAACATATATATTTTAACAACAGAGCAATACTATAAAGGTACTTCTAGAAGGGCTAGAAATCTAAAAGATGGCATGTGGGTAGGTGGAGTGGCACTACCGACAAGAACAATCCAAATTCATAAAAAGATTAATTTTTAAGGTTTTTTTGAGCCGATTATTTCATTCCCATCTCCCATAAGAAAAGCATTGAAAATGGCGCAGAGCATCATAAAATTGCTTATTTAAATTATTTACAATTAAAATACAAAGTCGGAATATACAACGTACAGTGGATGAAAGAATGAAGTTGAATTTGCGTAAAAATTTGATTTTAATTCTATAATTATGAAAAATGAAAAAATTAAATTTTTTCTGCATTCATGTGCCCATGGTAATCACCAGTTTTAACTCCTGATTTGAACATGAGGTGGACTCGGGTTATAAATCCAAATTCTCCACCTTTTAGAGAAGAAACGCATATACTGTATTTACCCGAATACAAGACGAGGGTTTTTTCCGAATTTCAACGATAAAATCGGGGATCGTCTTAAATTCGTGTATAAAGGAAGGTTACGCATTTGATCGACCTTCTATTGAGCATATTAAACAAGATAAAATAATTATATCTACTGAAAATTTTCATTGAAAACTTAACAATCCAGATTTAAATTAATAATATTATTTTTTAATACACTTTCAAAAACGATCTTTTTATCAAACAAAAATTTGTAACAAACCTTTTCAATGAATTAACGAACTATACCTATACTGAATACAATTATTACGCGAACGATTTCCAAAAGTGAGCTAAACTTTTCTTGTCTATTGTCTAATATCATTTCGCAGATGTCAAAACAAATGACGCTAATTACGGAAATTCCGGTGAATTACGCCATCTAATTATGTTGTCAATGAAAAAGGTCCAAAATCTGCGATAATAAAAACGACAGGTAACGAAAAAAACGCGAGTTACGGTGATTTTGGCTGTTTTAGCAGATGGATCAAAATTATCACCATTATTATCCTAAAACAAAAACAATGCCCAAGGAACAAATGCCTACTTGAATAATAGTTAGATGTGATGAAAATGGACGGATGTCAAAAGAACTTATGAGAGAATGGTTACGTTGTTTGGAATAGAAGACAGCACTGTTAAGAAAAAAGATAGATGCATGTACCAGATGCATTCCAAGGACACAACTCCTAACGTTAAAGATTCAATTAATGCAACAAATACTTATCTTATAATAATACCTGGATTAATGACATTACAGCTTCAAGTTCTTGATTTTGCTGTCAACGAGCCATTTAAAGATAATTTAAAGGGTTTATATTATGAGTGGTTGTGGAGTGGAGATCACCCTATAACACTAAAAGGAAACCTAAAAATACTTACTATTTCAATGCTTTGCTAATGGATCAGGGCATTATGGCAACAGATAAATACAGAAGTAATTGTGAGTGTCTCTAAGAAGTGCTGCTTATCCAATGCCATAGATGAAAGTGGGAGTCTACGGACAAAGTTTGGAGTTATAAAGATAATGAGTGAGGACAATGATGAAGAGAGCATAGAGGGTGATGTTGAGTGATGTAGTATAAAGACCTATGATATTCAAGTAAATTATGGGACCCAATAAAAACTTTTACTAGTTTTGTGGACTTTTTAATTTCTGGAGGAATCATATGTAATTAGATCATAAAATCTTTTTTTCTATTTTGACTCCAGAAAAAAGGGGGTCATCTTAGATTTGAGGTCGTATTTGATTTGGGTAAATATGGTATATAAACTTGGTAGACAATGGGAAACATTTTATGAGATCTATAATAACCATAACCATACCTGCATGAACAGTTATTAATCTCTGGCCTTTAGAAATCGGTGTCTCTTTAACTACTCATCTGGGTATTTAATTTTTCGAAACCGGTGGTGGGCATTTAAATTGCAATTTAGGTGAAGTATATACAGCATACCCAGATGAGTGATTAAAGCAAAGGCATCCCTGCTCAACCATTGATAAGAAGCAGTGTGAGTAGAGTGCATGAAGCTTTCATCAGTATATATACAACTGGCCTTCCTTCCTCTCTAAATTTTCTTATTTTCCACAAATATTCTATTTGTTCCAAACGAATACCTTCACATCCACAGAGAATGCACTTATTATTGGTAGTTTTCCACCACCTGTAAAGATTTTATATCAGTATAACGTTTTAAATGAACATAAATTCATCATTTTAATCATTATACGTACTTGAATCCAATTTTGTTAAGGAGAATTCTAAATGAACTAAATTCTCCTTAGAAACCTGTGCTCTTTTTTATCTTAGGAAGCAGAGCACCTAGAGAGGGGTGTTTCTTTTCCATAGCATGGAAATCATGAACAGTTCTTCTTATCATCTGATCATCAAAATTGTCCACAAAAGATTTAGGGTTTTTCTATAGTTTTATCTTCCATGGACTTTTGAAACTGTAGCCTTTTGCTGATTTATCTCCTTCCTTCGATATTCTTAATAAAGTGTGTTTTGACACACCAGTTGCCTCCATAACCTACTCATGCACACTTTTGAGTGGAATAGTAATACCTTCTGCTGCTTCTTTCTTCGTAAAAGTCAGCACATTATAAATTATTTCTTGTGCCTATGAATCACCTTTTTAGTACCAAGTTTAGAAGTGGATGGGGCAGTATCCATGTTAACAAATTAAACACAAACAGAAGAAAGAATAAAAAATATGAATAAGCAACAAATATTAATTAAACGATGACGCCCCGAAACCCTGGGCATATGAGCGATTTTTTTGCATTCCACCTGATAGCAAAGTCACACCACAACAGAACAGTAAAGAAACTTCAATAAAATCCATCACTTTGAATAAACTGAGTGAACACTGAGAATAGGGGTCTCTCGATGAATGATAACTTATCATAGTTTGACTCTGCAGTCAGCTTGGATGTGAAAAAACCACACTGAAAACAAAACAACGCCCGCACAGAGGAGAATCGCCTAGTACAGGTACTCAGCTACATCCAAAATTAGGATAAAAAATGCAGTAGAGTTGCAATCTATTGCAGGTGATCCAGAAATGCAGCACTTATCCACTTGGATGGATACTGTATGTGGCCACATAGTGCTGTTTGCATTGGATCCATTGCCAATGCTTTTTCCCATCCAAACTCGGGCATTAAAAAAAGCTCATATGGTCGTAAATAAAGGTAAGTTTTTAATGAAGTGGTCAAAAATTTATTGCACTAAATCTGGATTAAACACTAAATCAAGGAAAATAATACATTGCTTAAATGGGTGTTTGAAGGGACTTCAAAAAGGAAACATTAAAGTGGGTCAACATTAAATGCAGGACTTTTAAATCTGGGTTTCAATATAAATTTAATGGGGATAGTTAAGAAAAAAGGCTTCTTTTTCAATTCAAGAATGGCAAAGAGCTCATTAGCAATAAATAAATCCTAGTTATATATATACTTAATAGTAAACAGAACACCTACTTGTGACAGTATGGCAGTTCTTAAGAATTTCACAAATGAAAGAGAAAAACAGAATTGTCTTTAAATTTTATAAGAAAAAGTTTATCAAATGTGTAACATTTTAATATCTCTTCACTTGGCATTGCAATTAAAAATAAAATCCATTCCAAAACTTTTAACCCCATGTTATAGGAAAAACAATGACTTTTTATGATCTGCCATCATTATAGAAAGGCTATAAAATTCTAAAGAGATATGATTTATTTAATTCAGTATACATTCAGTCTAATGGTTAACAATAGAAAAATAATTGTTGAAAGATACTTTCTATAGAATCATCATTCTTCATCTTCTTTGAATGGAGGTCCTGTATTTTCCAATTCTCTAAGAATGTGTGGCTGGTGGATGAGTGCCTTTTTTATGGCAGCAATTAAGGATTTTTCCTTGGTAAGAATATAAATCATGAATACAATTATTAGTAACTATGGTGATTAAAATAATTTATTTTTTGTTTTTAATTTTTTAAACTAGGGAGTAAGAGAAGTATAAAAAATTAATTTTTAGATGGTTTTATAGCGTGCTCCAAAAAATCTCTATATAAGCAACTTTCTTTCTATTCATAATTTTATATTGTTCCATCGTTATTATATAAAAACATTTTAAAGTAAAATCCCATAAACTCTTGAGAAATGCATCAACTATTTCATTGTACTGAAATTATTTTCCAGTGAATATTGTTTACTATTATATTAAAATACCCATTATTTATTTAAATAAAGCTCTATAATATTTTCCAACAAAATAATTGTAATTTATACCTAACTGGAGGAAAATATAAATTTTAAATTTATAACATTTGCAAATATGAAGGTCATTCATAAATGAATGGGATATCGGTCACAGTGGTATGGCAACTATGTTGCTGCTATTATGTTGCATGCATGCAGATGTGAGCAGACGGTGGTACCAAAATTTGCAGCTACTCATCCATTGCAAACTCGTTTATAAGTGGTGCTGAATGTGCACACAGACAAGATATAACATGACTATCATTATGCAGACCCGGGCAACATCTTTGCTAGACTTGTCACCAGTGATGAATCATGGTTGCATTAGTACGCCCATGGTACAAAACAGCAATCTGTGCAGTAGAAACATGTCAGCATTCCAAAGTCAAAGAAGTTCCATGCCGCTCCATCTGCTGGAAAGCAAATGGCCACAATCTTTTGGGACACCGAGGGTATCCTGATGGTAGATTGGCTTCTACAGAGGATAACAGTCAACAGTGAAACCTACTGTGAACTCCTGTAACATCTCAGTTGCAGAATACAACAGCACCGACATGGAAAGTGGTCATGCAAGGTGTGATTGTTGCATGATAGCACCCATTCCCTACACAAGCTAAATGACCACAGCTGCATTGAAATCATTAGGGTACACTGTGATGCCACATTCACCAGATTTGACCCTATCCAACAATGCCCTCTTTGACACCTTTACCCCCTAGGTGGCCAGTGATATCCAGACAAAGACCACTTGTAGTACACTGTATGTGTATGGATCCCCAGTCGCATCACATCAAAGAGTGGTTTGCTGGCACTATCCATGGTGGCAATGGTGCAGTGATCTTGGCAGAGAGTTCGTCAAGCATGCGGAAGTATGACACAGCAGCCAACATGCCATGTATTTGATGCAACCCCAGACAGTTACATTCATTTATGAACAACCCTCGTATAACTTCAAATAAATTTACATTTATTTATACATTTAGAAATGTTTTTGTTGTAATGAAATGTTCATTATAACAGTATGTGTTGTAGCAAGATTTTACTATACTGCTTAAAATTGATACCTACAGGAAATTTAGGAATAAATGGGAGTTCTTCTAAATGGTAGCTGCACAAATTTCCTTCTATATCACCAGTCAATATGTTCTGCAATTAAGATAGAGAAAATTTATTAAGAACAAATTGTGCTCCATCTATATCATTGTCTTTTGTTTATCAGTAAAGGTTGATGATTTTATTATTTTACTAATATTTGAATATTTGTATAAGATTAGCTATATGTATCATTATACCTTTCATATAAATTAAAATTACCAAAAAACATGACAGCGTGATTTAATTCAAATCTACTTTATGCTCAACTATGCGCACTTATGTAAACAAGATGGAAAAGTATACTCCATAAATGAAATAAACAGAGATTTTAAAGGGGTTCTTTATGGGAAATGCATATAAAACAATATCGACGGATTGGACGATTCTTGAATTTCTATCTCCGAAACTGTTAGTCATAATTATATGGTCCTGTGGACTTTAATGTGGTAAATGATGTCCTTTGTTTGAATAAAATTTTTAATCCATATCTCACAGATCATATAAGAGCATAGGAGAGAAATATATGGAATTTTAATTGTTGTTTGCCAATATAACGGTCATAGTGATTGACGCAAACAAAATGTAACTTAAAGCTTGGGATTTTCTCAAATTTTTATCTCTGAAACCATAAGTCATAATTATATGCTCCTGCAGACTTTTATTTGGTAAATGGTGTCCTCTAGTCAAATAAAATTTTTAATCTATACCTCACAGATCACATAAGAGCATGGGAGAGAAACATATGGTATTCAATTGTTGTTTGTCAATAGAATCCTCGTATCGACCGATGTAAATAAAATATGCAATGTTTTGCTCGGGATTTTCTCAAATTTTTATCTCCAAAACTATAAGTCACAATTATATGGTCTTGCAGATATTTTTGTGGTAAATGAAATCCTCAATCTGAATGAATCTTTTCATCTATACTTTATAGATCATATAAGAGCCAGGGAGAGATACATATATATATGGTATTTAATTGTTGTTTGATGGATGCCATTTAACAAGATATGAGTACGTATAAGTTTATTAAAGTAGTTATGTAAAGCAGAAGTTCTAATTAATTGATAGATGCAGTTCATAATCAAATTTTAATAAGGATTACTTCTGCTTAATTTAATTAAAATTCATCCAGCAGTTTTGGAGATGTGTGTATTTTAGGCCAATCAACCTCTTTGATTATTATAGGCACAACTCATCCCACACCGAACACAATCACAAGTGAGAAGGGAAACCCGGTGCCAGCATTAGCCTACTCTTAATGAAGAGCACCAAGGGGGCCAACGGCTTAATATCCCTTCCAAAGGACAGGATGCTGAATTTGCACGGTCTCCTCAAACCTCACAAACAGGGAGCCGGGCAACCTCGGAAAAAATCCTACTTGTGCAGGATTCATGCCCGCTGCCTTTTTGAGCAGCGGGCAAGTAGCAGCCAGCGTACTAACCACTACACCACCACCATCCCCTAGTTTCGAAGATAAAAGTTACGACAGATGGAGGAGATGTGCCCATAATGTGTTCTGCTAATACTGCTTTGCTGGTAAAGAATGCCTAAAAACTAGTGCAAAAGTCTGTAGAGAGACTGACAGCAGCAGGAGGTGGAGAGGTGGTGAACCTCTAAGAGATATCCTAAATTGGTCCAAGGAGCAACAATGTGACAGCCCTTGATGATGGAAAATTTTTAAACAAAAAAGTGTGAAATTTTCATGTTCAATTCGAGGCGTATTTCAAAATCGACCATAGGAAAATGAATTTTGAATCTTTAAGGCATTGTTTGGCTCAAGTACCATAATCATATGATGATTCTAAGTCATTTTTAAATGCGAATAAAAATCATGCTGCATTGCTTCTCGTAAACGTAACTCCCATATAAAATACGGAGATACAGAGGGAGATACAAAACTGAGATTCTATTCTATCAGTAACAGATTCTATTTTACACAAAGGTTTTAATGAATGGCAAGTAAACTGCTATCATAGCATATAATTGAAAAATAACCACTTTTTTTAATGCATGTAATTTGTAAAATCACACATCTTATCAAAACCAAAGATCTATGCTAGGAACTGTCAGATTAAATAACCTTTTATTTTGATGCACAAGACTTTGTGAAGCAATTATATTTTGTGTATTTTTTGTAAATGTATTAATATTAGAGTTGCTTACCTGCCCTTCTACACTGAAACTAACAGAAGTGAATTTATTCTTTTTAGGATTCACTAAAGTAGAAACAGGAAAATGACTACGACGTGCCAAATCCCAAATACTAAGAGTATTTCCGCTTATGCTAGCAATCAATGTCGGATAATGTCTCGACCAAACTGCACATTCCACACATTCCTGAAAATTTTGATATTATTTTAAATGCATTGATTATTCATGTTGTGCATTATTCTGGCTGTCCATTACCAATAAGAAAAATCAATGTGAATCAATTTTTAGATAGTGCAGTGAAACAATTGTCCCAATATCCATATCAATTTGTGTTTTTAATCTCACAGGTAAATCTGAAGAAATTACTTACTAATTCATGATGTAGCGTTACAAGTGGTGATCTGACACCCAAGGCCCATATGCGAACAGTCCAGTCTGCTCCACATGTTAGAAAAACACGGTCAATGAAAGAGTTGAAAGAAAGAGAATTGACTGGTCCAACATGAGCTCTAAATAAGTCCACATGATGATGCATGAAGTCTAAAGAACACTGTTTAAGAAATCAATGAGAGTTATTCATTACTTCATTTCTGTTTATTATTCTAATCAATTTCTTTTTGAAATGTTATCACTAAGTGAAATTATCATTTGGATCCTCTCCTGTAATTGGAATGAATTATTCCAAAAGGAATCTTGACTCTAAAACAATAATTAGTGATTTTTCAGCCTATCTTCTGACAATTACAGCAAAATTAAGAATGCTGTCCAGAAATACACACACACTATGAATGCTGTAAATTTTTATGAACTGTTTTTACAGAATTTTTTGCCTGAAGACAGAAAAGATAAAAAATTATAAACCTCATGTACACAGCCATTATCTGTTGCTACAAGGTAAAGTTGAGAAGAAGATTTTTCTTTTTCAGTGGGTTCTTCATCCATCACTGTTGGCTCATTCCTTAATTCTTGGTGCTGCTCAATACACATAACAGATGGATTTCGGTTAAGATAGAAAGGTAGCTCATATTCAGGTTGAGTAATGTTTATTCCTTTGATCTTTCCATCTATTGGAGGAAGAGTAAGTATTTCTGCAAAGAATATAACCTTTTATCATTGATGTGTCTGTAGGTTTTGGTGTTTTGAGTTATACTTCATTATTTTTTCAAGAAATTCATAGGCTTATTTGTTGTTCTAAACAACACAAACTAATAAAAGTTTCTTTTTTGTTTTTAATGCAACTGTATAGATGTTGGCACAATATATTATGAGGGAGACTTTCTGCATTAAAAACATAAAATGCACAGAATTGTTATAAATCATGATAAGAACTTTTGTTTGTTTCAAGCATATCTCAAGGGTTCCCCACCTACTCGCCTGACCTCAGAAAAATGACCACCTTAATCCCCTGGCCTAATAAGACATCAATGGTTGTTTTTCTTTGACACAGACCTGATCCAGAGGGGGGGTAGCTGCCCCCCTTGCCCCTTCCATTCCTCAGTGGATGCCCATGCTTCCAATAATAATCAGTCAGGGATCATGAGTATATCAGTGTATTAAGTAGTATATACACCATACAGCTTAATACTGGCTCTAAGGTCAATAATAATTATAATTATATTTTTAACTGTCCAAGATCAGCATTACAGCTGAATAATACTCTATTATTCGTCTCCAATTTCCTGTGCTTGTAACATCAATCATTTCATCTATTGAATTATGTTCATGGCATGTCATGCCTCTAATTTGGTTTGCTATGGCTAGAGGGTGGTGTTATGAGTTAGTTTTGCAATTTTATATCAACTCAAGAAGAAAATAATATTAATTTTGTTCAAAATACTCACTACTATAATTGTTCAAAACTTTAATAACTCATTGGAATATTTTCTTAGAAAATTATTTAGCTTTTTTTTACATTTCTGATTTACACAAATAGCTACTATATGTAGAGCTAATAAGAAAATAATCTATTGAGCAATTGACAAATTTAAAACAATTGTAAAACTCGTGTAATTAGTTACTATAGTTGACTGACCCATTTAAAAGTAAATATTAATGTTAATATAAAAGATTTGAAATCCTATTAGAGTACTTACTTTCTGATATTAAAAAACCTTTTGAACTACTCCACCGAAAGAGACCTCCTTTCCTTCCTCCACTAACAATATACATGTCTTCTTCTTCATCTCCAACTTCTTTGAACCAAGACAAAGCATATGATGGGCCATAGCAGTTGTCAAAGTGCAGCCTTGCATAAGTATGAGAAATGGAAAAATTAAGACAAAATATATTGCTAAGTTTTTATTAGCTAGCCATTATGTGTCCTCATATCCCTGCTTTTATGTGTTTTAACAACTCCACTAGAGAGCTCATTCCTCCACTCATTTGCCATACACCTTCTAGGTACATGGTATCAACACCAACTAACACTGACAAAGTCTGCAAAACATTTGCAAGGGGTAGCAATCGCCTGCTCATTATGGCTACTGGGTTCATTGCATGACAGTTTCACACATCCAAGAGAGGTCAGGTTGTCTGTCTGCTCTCTCCTCCCATGCTATTTGACTAATCTCCATCAAACTTGGCATGGTGACTCCTACGGTCCCCAGAAGTAACACTAAGGGGTCAAAATTCCTACCAGGTTTCCCACAAAAAGTCATTTGAATTTTTCATCTCTAGTCATTTAATATTTGTTGGTGAGTTTGACATTCCTTAGTTCCCTTATACTCTTTGGCACTCATGGCAGCCACCAGATTTGCCAAAATTTGCCAGTTTTTTTTTGTTCCTTTTGAGCTGAAGGGTAACTTTTTCTCTGAAGTATAAGAGTTCGAGTCCAGATGCATTTTTTCCTTCATTTATAAGATTTGCTTGTAAAGAGGTCTTGAGAAATTCTCGAATTTTCATCTCTGAATAAATTCTTTAATTGCTACCTCACAGATTATATAAGACACAGGGAGAGGAAAATGCCCTTTCTTAAATTGCGCTAACCAAAAAATATTCGTATCAACAGATAATTGTATTTTTGGTATTTTCTTGAATTTCTATTTCCGAAACCAGAATGTGCTCTCACTGTCTTTTTTGTGGCAAATGTTGTAATGTCTCTGAATAAATTTTCTTATCGGTTCTGCACATATCATGTTTATCATATATGGAGTATACTGGATTTACCTGGGCAACAATGGGTACTTCAGCTATTCTGTTAAAATTGAGTTTAGTCATATGCTGTGGGCTGCTTGATTTCCAACTACCATATTTTTCGGCATATAAGACACACTTTTTCCAGAAAAATAGCCCCCAAAATCAAAAGAAAGCAAGGAAGAACTGAAACTGATGGGAAAAGAGAAACATAGTCTTTGCAAGCTTGGTCCTTAATGGCCACAACTAGAGGAGGAAGTGATGGATAGTGGAACAGAGGAAGTTTGTTATTGCTATATCAGTCAGAATCGTTATGTATGAGGTAAAAAGAGTTGATGAATAAAAAGGACTAGTTAAGCGTACATATCGTTATTACATATGCATTCCATTTATTATTTATCCCATTAAATTAAAATATCATCTTGCATTTAAGGTTAAGTAAGTACTATCGGTAAAGTGTATCTATATGTGCAAGGTGTGCAGTGCACTCCGACAACCTAAGTGGCAGCTAAAAAAATTAGTTTTTACAATATCTCTTCAGCAATGCATTATATAGGAAAATGTTTCAAACAAAGGTTGAAGAAAATTAAATTTCCTACAACTTTTATTCCAGTACTTTTTTACATTTATGAAATATTAAAGCAAATATTTCAAAAAACGGATGTGACAAGTAAAAATACGGTACTTATTTTTCTTCTAACCAATGTCTAAGTTGCTTATTATTCCAAAATCTCCAGAAAATTTCATTATATTTTATTACTTAGACTGGCATTAAGGATTTATCTCACTAAATCTTTTTGGTTTCGTATTGCTTAGTGACATAAAAGTCAAAAGAATAGCAAGAAAGCAATCAAATCAGACTATAAAATTAATTCTAAATATGTACAAGTGATTTTTTTATTGAAGAACCATGAAAAATAACAATATATCAAGATATAAATTAGATAGAAACTTGAAAAGTTTTGTGATTAAAGTTTGATGATACTAAAAAATCTTTACTTAATACCATCTCGAATAAAATCATGAAAGTAACTGCTACCATGCTGGATACATAAATATGTTCTCTGTAGAATCTTTTCCTACATCGACTGCAGCATTTCTAAAAAGATATTTTCAATGAAATCCCTAATCTTTGCCATTACTTTATCAAGAGCATGAGGATTTGTAATGCTAAGTTATGTAATGTCTGCCTTTTTAATGTATCACCATAGGAAGTAATCAGGGGATGTCAGATCTTGGTAAAAAGTTGACCATAATGGCTTGGAAACAGTATGTTGAATGGTTCATGGCTCCATCTTGTTGAAAATAACCTCAGTAAATTTTATCCTCTGTTATATACACTATTATTTATTTTCATGATAACACCAGCAATTTCATAGATGCTACATTTAAGCCAGAGGGGGAAGGGAGAGGTGGATGGAAGAAGTGAAGAAAGATGGGAATGGGAGGTGAGAGGGAAGAGAGAGAGGGAGAGGGGAGAAGGTAGTTGTAACGGATCCCCATACCATTGATGAACTAAAGGTAAGAACCAGGGATTTCATTGTATCTTTTAAGAAATACCACAGTCTGTCAGAAAACATTTGGTGGGTAGCACATTTACATGTGGTGGTCAGAGGAACATTGGAGGTCCTAGTGTGCATGGAGCCTCTTACTTATCAAAGATTTCTAATGGTAAATTTTAATAAATAAAGCAACCTCTCACTATGACAGCATTTGATATTTATTCCAATTTTCTACAATAGCTGTACTTAATAAGCACAATAAATATTGTTTAGAGAGCTCAGGGCCTCTGTAGGTGTGGGGCCCAGTGCCATCACACTATCATCAAGCCGGCCCTGGCAATGGTCATTCTCAGTATTTTATTATTTTTTAAATGAACATTTTTTAGTATAATCCAACTTTATTCACAAAAATTTTCAAGTTTCTATCTGACTTATACCTTGAGATATTGCCATTTATGACGATTCTCGAATAAAAAAATACCCTGTATCTGTGACCTAGGCATAATCATCATTGCAATTTTGAAGAAGTTACACAAGCCTCTGACATGACTTGACCAAAACTTCACTGAGTCACATTTTAGAACAAAAAGATCTTGTGTGTGTGTGTGTGAGCGATAATAGCCCAAGAGGCTGATTCGCCATTTAACACACACACACAAAAAGATCTTGTTTCATGACATTTTCCTGTGTATAAACACATGGTAATACTTTCTCATGTATAAAAGTTTTATGCAGGTTTCCTCATCTTCTCTCCATAAATAATGCCATTGAATCCTTTTAGAGTCCTTTCACATTTTTCTGCATACTTGGAAATTCTAAGGATGAATCTGATTTTCCTTGGATGAGTAAGTATATTCTATATAAAGTGACTTGAATAGAATGTAGCATTGTGTACATTGGGTAAACAACAAAAATTCAAGGACAAAGGAATATAAATGGTTGCTGAGTTCTGAAATTCTTGATTGCGTTTTGAAGAATCCATTCCTCAAAAAAGTTGGAAATCATCAAACTCATTTCATCTAAGAAATTTGCAACTCATAAATATATTTTCCAGATCTATTCCCTTCTATTAACAACTACAATATAGAAAATTTAATGAAGAAATAAACTAATTATTGCCTATCACCTATTGTAAATTATTATAAATTGTCTTTGATATATGTAAATTATCTCCATACTCATTTTTTTCTATACACAGTTTCATCCCATCAGTTAAATTTTATTACAGTAATATAACATAACTGCAAAAATTCTTACTTTGACTTACTTTACAATGCCAGAGACCATACTCATTTGCTCATTGACATCAACAAGAATAATGTCTCCAGTGCTCAATCCAATTGCTATACAATAAATTGTTTCTGGGTGAAAACGAATGCAGACTACTGGTGCAGTTAAAGTGAGCTTGCAAGTTGGTCTCTCTTTGGGCAAAACAACAGACCATATCAAAAGAAGACCAGGTCCAGAATATTTTAGATCATTTTTATATTCCCATTTTCCATAGCCTGCAGCGAAAATTCCCTAAAATTAAAAATGTAAAATAAAATTAGATGCAAATTTAATATTACTTTCTAACCTATGATTCTAGCGTCATATACTCTCATAATAATATTCATCAGCAAAACTAAAAGATGTAAGGAGGTTGTATCTGTCCATCTATCTGTCTACGCATCCACATCTTTCATCTCATAAGGCGATTTTCATGAGATTTGTATGGAAGATATACACTAAAAGTCCATATTGACCAATTAAAACAACCCCTTTACAAAAGGGCCTAAATGGGCTTTTATGTGTAACATTTAATGACATCCCTAAAGAGGCATTTCCACCATTGGCCTTTCTGAATGAAAATTTATGAATTTTTACCTTTAATTATAACAGTAATTAGATATACTGTAAATTCATGACCATATCCCATTCCTTTAATCAGTAATTCATTGATTTTTGTATATTCTTTGCAAGTAACACATTGGAAAACTTTCCACTTTTCCATGGTGTAGACCTCTCTATTCTCAGTGTACCCTTTCACTTCCATTAGTCGATTAAAAGAGATTCTGCAATGTTGCACCATTATAATTTTGAGCAATGCATGCACATTTGCTGTGTTCATGGATATGAAATAATATTCTCTACTATTGTTTACAAGTGAGCCTTTATCATAAAGTATAAATAATATCTTGAGTGTTCCCATAATCTACATAATGCAGTGATCATAAAATCAACCTATACTGTATTTACCCATTACTTACAGCACAATCTTCATGCCATGCAATGCAGTTTATTGCTTTTCCTTTTGCCTCCTCATAGGAAAACTCCCATAGTAGCTCTAAACTATATGTAAAATCCAACTTGGTCATGAATGGCCTTTCTATGAAACATTTTAGAAAAGAAAATAATGAGATACTTTATTATTTAGAAAAATCAGTTCTTGATTAAAATTAACCAATTCATGGAGAAGACAGAAAATATTAAGTTT
The DNA here is from genome assembly GCA_028673005.1 of Tanypteryx hageni. Classification (NCBI taxonomy): domain Eukaryota; kingdom Metazoa; phylum Arthropoda; class Insecta; order Odonata; family Petaluridae; genus Tanypteryx; species Tanypteryx hageni. The sequence continues at coordinate 57,459,782 of CM054113.1, forward strand.
GTGAAGAAATGTGAACTTGACCACTTTGACAATGGTACTTATGTTTTCTAATACAGTATCAGTTTACAGAGTAGACTCTTTGGCAATGCCTTTATGGACCCATTTCAGAAAAAAGGTAAAAATCAGAATTCGAACCAAAAATGAAATATAATTTTAGCTTAAGATTTTATTATCTTGAAGCAATGGAGGTTTATACCCAGAAAAACTACTGGACTGAGTGACAAAGTTTAATCTACTTATACAGGGTGTTTATTTTATCATGGGCCACACTCTTACGAGCTACTTTAAGTGTGAGTGCGCTGTGCAAACATGTCATCCACCAGTTGTTGTTTCAGGTTGAGTCTGGCACTAGCAAAGGACTGTTGGTTTCATATGATGAAAAACAAAGTGTATGAAAGCAACCCTCTCCCAGAATAAGAGTTGAAGGAAAATATTCATCAAGTGGTTTTGAGTTACCCAATTGAAGAGTTGAGATGTGTCCAACAGCATATTTAATAGGTGTGAAGAATGCTTGAGAGCTGAGGTTTACCACTTAGAGGCAGATTCAGCCTGAAACAACAATGGCCACACAACAAGTTTGCTAACAGGCACAGCGCACTCAGCTGCTGATGTGTTGCTCTCAAATTAGTCCATTCGAGTGGGATCCACAATAAAACAAACACCCTGTATATTTATATACACACACATATATTGTCATTGGAGACAACCATATTGTTGCTATCTTCGTCAAATTATGTATACCAAATTGGAGTTAGATGTGGAACAGTACTATGCTTACTTAAATAATCAATATGTGGTATAAAATGTTTTTTCCTGAGTTGTGCAGATTGAAGTTGTCATAATGTGTATTTATTTGTTTTGATGTCCATCAGTAGTATAGTCAATAGCATAATTTGAAACGAAAGAAATCATTGTTGGATTTGCATGAAAATCATTTTAAAAATATTTTTAAATGCATTAGAATTTTTTATTTTATTTTATAACTGATTTAGTATTTTGCATATATTGGAGATAATCATCAAGTCCATCTTATGGCTAAAACAAAAATTTAAAAACTGCGATGAAAACATTGGGAAAACCAGATGCACATTTCACCTACAATTCTACAAAGCTGTTATAACCAGTGATGATTCACCAATAGTAAAATAATATTTTTTTAAATGTCATTGTTAGATATATGTACTACAGAGAATTAATTATCGTGATACTATGAAAGATTTTGAAATTTAAATATACTTTACATATACCTATATCACTTTCCAGTGCCATAAACTTGTCAATCTTTGTACTCTGATCTTGATAGATTAAAATATTTTCCACCACATTAACAGCAGATAAAAATTCTGCACTTTCTGAAATTCTTTTAAATTCTTCATCAGGGGATAGCTTTGGTGGCTGTGGAAAACTTGAAGAAAATTCATCATGTTCCAGTATTTCCATTATTTCATCTTCCGGGATCACTTTAAAAATAAAAAAAAAGTGAAATAATCTATAGAAATTTACATTGAAATACTTTATCATAAGGGGTGGTTTACAAATTACATAATGCAATGAAGGTGGATGGAGGGTCAGACAAAATGTCACCATCTGTTACGGAGGGGGAAGGGAGGTTTTCCTGAATGTGACGTGGTTTTTTTCATAAAAATAAATAAATAATATGATGTATTTATTTTTAGTAGGATAACTGTTTGATCAAAAATTAATAAAATTAAAATGGCTAAAGCAGAAGGCAGAGAAAAATGAAATTTCAAGCATACATGGATGTAATGTGGGGCTGTACTAAGGCAGGGGGAGAGGTACCAATTTTCTTTAGTCTACATACTTATATTTCCTTACAGTAAATCATATGCATATGACAATAATCATTAAGGGCAAATTACATAGTAACTGAGCTGAGATGCCTCATCTATTTCAATTTAAGCACTGCATGTTGTAGTATTAAAAAATGATGCATTTAAAATACATTTGACCCTCCCGAGTCTGGAAATTCTGTTCTGGAAATTTTTTAGAAAATCAGATAATCTGGCAAACTACCCAGAAATCAGTCTATTTAGTTCTCATACTTTATTCAATTTTTAAATAAAGAACTACCAGTATCCAATACCATTGCCTTTTAGATAGGATAGGGTTGTCTCAACTTCTTCACCTAAAAGAAATCTTTTGTCCAAGGACTAGGAAGCAGTTTGTGATGAAATGCATACTAACTGACTTGATGACGATTTGGAAAAACTGTATTTTGAGACTGCTGGAAAAACTCAAGCCAAAATTTGGCCATATGACACCATTGACAAATTCCCCACTTTTTAGAATTTTGTCTCTAGAGAAAAATGAATTGAATCTAAATCTCGAAAACAAAGATGAAATGTCTTGCAGATGATGTCCATCCAATTTGAGTACTGTTCTCAAATTGTTAAATTGTTAAGTGCACAAATTGCGATTGCTGCACTATGCCACAAAATTCCCTTCCCTTCCAGCCTTCCATCATGATTTTTACCCCTTCCAATCCCACTTATTCAAATAAGAAGGTTTGAAGGCACCTGAGAGGAATGGAAAAGAGAAATTCATATTCTTTCCCTTGTATCCTTCTTTGACATTGAAGATTAATGAAGTCCTTCTTAAGTCTGAATGGCTGTTCAAGTATCTTCCTTACAAATTTCTTGCTTTCCAAATGGTGCTACATGATCAGGTTTGTAAGATTTGTCACCATTATTTTGCATCAATTGCAATCCATATGAAGCAATTGCAAGAGCAACACCAAGAGGGCACTACTCTTTCCTAGGTGGGAAAGTCTGAGGCTGATTCAAATTGTTGCTCACAAACAGAGAGAGTTCATGGTTGTGATTGCCTTGGAAGAATATGGTGAGAATTTTGACTGGTTTCATGAAGAAGTACACATTAGTTAAATTGAGCTACCGAAGAGGAACATCACACCAAAGAATTGGCCGGTTGTTTCAATTGAAGCCCACCTGGGAAGGAGGAACTGAATAAAAACAACCTTTCCTTTTTTTTAATTTAATGGCCTCTCAATGTGTGTGATCCAGTGTATTAGGCAATGTTTTTTTCAATTGCATATATAATCTTTTTATAAAAAAATCTGATGTGGCCCCCACACAACTTTCTCCATAACTGTAATATTTCGAAAAATTCCAAATAGGTTAAATGATAATAAATATTTTAAGGAACTGTGAGAAAAATTTAAAGACTTTACAAAGGATAGAAATAAGCTCAAACCGTAGTCTTCTGATATTGGATTTACTCACAAAGCTCCAACAACTAAGAAAATAAAAAGAAGAGCTACTAAGATGTAACTAAGCATAAAGTGTTTACAATAGTTGCTGGTAGGTGGTGTGGTGATGGCAGCTAAAAAATTAGTTTTTAAAATATCTCTTAAATAATGCATTATATGGGGAAATGTTTTGAACAAACATTGTAATAAATTAAATTTCCTACAACTTTTATTCCAGTACTTTTTTACATGTATCAAATATTAAAGCAAATATAAAAAAACAGATGTGACAAGAGTAAACACCCACTTCCGGTTGAACAATTTTTTATCAAAAACTAATTACTTCTTGTGCCTTTAACAAAAATGACAAATATAAAATTTCATATTGATCCGACTAATAGTTTTTGAGTTAGAGCACCCACAAAATTCCAGTAACAGACATACACAGACACCCCCACAGATATCATTGAAAAATAATCAAAACATGATAAGAGGACCTTAAAACATGTATTTCTGTTAAAATCTCGAATTCGATGTTTTTCATGAAAAAAATACTTTCTCTATACTTCGTATATGGAGAAAGTAAAAAACTCATTAACACTTGGATGCCAGACCTAATAGTAATAAGACAGACTCTGGAGCTGGGTCCTGAAGAACGCAACCATTTTAAGTACCAAATATTTACAGTTTAACAAAATAAAACAAATAATTATTGTTTTATAAACATTTTATTATTAAACCTAAGGAATTCTACTATGGATAATATATGTTATTAAAAATTCAAATAAAGTTTTAATGTAAATAACTTCATTCAGTTAAAATTCAATCATTAAAATATGGACCTCAGAAGTAATATTAGGAAACAGTGCAAGCATAATCATAAAAGTAATAACATTGGAATGTATAATTATAGCAATGCTATTCTAAATCATCTGATTTGATGACACACCTTTCAGATGTTATTTTGATGTCTCTTTCCAAACAACAGAGCTGTGTCTATTGTGACCCAGGAATAAACATTTGAGTAAGTTTCTTACAAGGTTACTTGAAAATACCATAACAAGGAAGCTTACTTTATTATGAAAGAATAGCTTAAAACTCAAATTGAAGATAAAAATGATACTTATAAAAAAAGAAAATTATGAGAACGGGGTCCTTTTGGACCTGAGGTCTGGCACCCGAGTGTTAAATTTGATCGACATTCATATATTCTTAAATGTAATAAATTGTTTTATTCATGGAAAAATATTTGGGTGTCCACTCACTATATTCATATATTTATTGAGTAAGAGCACTTTCTTAAAACTCACTCGATAATAAGCAATGAAAACTTAAAAAGCAAAAATTTTGAAAAGATTTTAATTAAATATTACCTCCTTCAAATCCGGGAAGTGGTTTCTCCTCAATATATTCAACTTCTTCTGTTGTAACAGGTTCTATAATGGATTTTAAAATTGCACATATAATATATTTAAAGTTATAATTACGCTATTATGCCACATTTCATATGTATTCTGTGGAATTTTATGTTGAGAGATGATTAATGCTTACCTACATCTTCTGCCAGAGGATACAGTTCATCTCTCACTCTTTTCACTTCCTTTATAAAGTTATTATAGTCATTACCTGTGTGGTATCAAATATCAGTAATAAAATGTTGGAACTGAAATATACTAGACAGTATATCTTATATAAAAATATGATCAGTCACTTACTCAACTCTTTAGCAAGCTCTTCTATATCTGGATCCTCTTCATAATCTCTAATAAATTTAAGAACTATATCCAATTGCTGTTGAGCTGAAAATAAAATTCAGGATATATTCACATTAAAGGAGAACTCGTAATTTCCCCAAACAAAATATGATCCTTTATATTAATAACGTATTTAACCAAGCTTCTATGTAATTTTATTAATCGGTCCTCCTGACTAAAATGAAACTTGATATCTTTTATTCAGATTGGATACAAGTTTAGTTTTATCAATTAATTAAATTTTGAAATATTCCAAAAGAATCTTTCTTATGTTTTTAATATTAACAGGTACTAATTTATTTATTTATTTCAATGGGCAAACCCAAAATACATATGGTTATAAGAATTGTCAAAAAATAAAATAGTAAAAAAATGCTAAAAATAATTAAAATATACCATCAACTAATAAAAGTTATACTAACAATTATTAGCTACTACTAATAATAAGTAGGTACATGATACACATAATAATATAAATAACAAAAGTACAAAAATACAAAAACTATAATAACAATTTATAAATAATAATTATAGTAATATGCTAAAAATAGTTCAAATATATCATTTTATCAATGAAGATTACAATAATAATTATTATTACTAATAATAAGTAAATACATAATGCATATAATAATATAAATAGGTAATAAAAATACAAAAATATAATAACACAATTTGTAAATAATATATGTTATAATATAAAACACATACATGTAATAAATGCATAATAAAGTATATAAAAAATAAAAAAACAAAAATAATAATAAATGTTATTATATGTAACAATAATAATAATAAAAGTAAAAATATAATCAAAGTAAATAAATAATGAACTAATTTATAAACAATAAACATAATAAATACAAATTATTAAAAAGTACAAATAACTAAATTACAAAATATAATAAAACCATTATAAAACAAACAATATTATATAAAACCAATAAATGTAAATGCTATTAAGCTTAATTATGCTAATAATTAGTGTATAGTTGCACTACAGGTGCTTAAAACCTTGCACTAGCCTCTTGGACAATATTGCACTTAAAAATCTTTCATTTAAAAGCTCTAGGGGTATCACTGACAATTTCAATGAAATCCAGAAGTTCATTTGCTAGCCTAGTCATTCTTGGAATTGGTCCATAATAACTGTAGTTAGTTGAATAAAATTCTCCGCTAAACAATTGTTTCAACCTTGTATGGGTGGCAGGATCATGAAACTTAATTGATTGATTGATTTATGAAATATTAAAGCAAATATTAAAAAAAGCGGATGTGACAAGTAAAAATAAAATTCTCCGCTAAACAATTGTTTCAACCTTGTATGGGTGGCAGGATCATGAAACTTAATTGATTGATTGATTTATGAAATATTAAAGCAAATATTAAAAAAAGCGGATGTGACAAGTAAAAATAAAATTCTCCGCTAAACAATTGTTTCAACCTTGTATGGGTGGCAGGATCATGAAACTTAATTGATTGATTGATTTATGAAATATTAAAGCAAATATTAAAAAAAGCGGATGTGACAAGTAAAAATAAAATTCTCCGCTAAACAATTGTTTCAACCTTGTATGGGTGGCAGGATCATGAAACTTAATTGATTGATTGATTTATGAAATATTAAAGCAAATATTAAAAAAAGCGGATGTGACAAGTAAAAATAAAATTCTCCGCTAAACAATTGTTTCAACCTTGTATGGGTGGCAGGATCATGAAACTTAATTGATTGATTGATTTATGAAATATTAAAGCAAATATTAAAAAAAGCGGATGTGACAAGTAAAAATAAAATTCTCCGCTAAACAATTGTTTCAACCTTGTATGGGTGGCAGGATCATGAAACTTAATTGATTGATTGATTTATGAAATATTAAAGCAAATATTAAAAAAAGCGGATGTGACAAGTAAAAATAAAATTCTCCGCTAAACAATTGTTTCAACCTTGTATGGGTGGCAGGATCATGAAACTTAATTGATTGATTGATTTATGAAATATTAAAGCAAATATTAAAAAAAGCGGATGTGACAAGTAAAAATAAAATTCTCCGCTAAACAATTGTTTCAACCTTGTATGGGTGGCAGGATCATGAAACTTAATTGATTGATTGATTTATGAAATATTAAAGCAAATATTAAAAAAAGCGGATGTGACAAGTAAAAATAAAATTCTCCGCTAAACAATTGTTTCAACCTTGTATGGGTGGCAGGATCATGAAACTTAATTGATTGATTGATTTATGAAATATTAAAGCAAATATTAAAAAAAGCGGATGTGACAAGTAAAAATAAAATTCTCCGCTAAACAATTGTTTCAACCTTGTATGGGTGGCAGGATCATGAAACTTAATTGATTGATTGATTTATGAAATATTAAAGCAAATATTAAAAAAAGCGGATGTGACAAGTAAAAATAAAATTCTCCGCTAAACAATTGTTTCAACCTTGTATGGGTGGCAGGATCATGAAACTTAATTGATTGATTGATTTATGAAATATTAAAGCAAATATTAAAAAAAGCGGATGTGACAAGTAAAAATAAAATTCTCCGCTAAACAATTGTTTCAACCTTGTATGGGTGGCAGGATCATGAAACTTAATTGATTCAAGAAGGACAGGGCAATCAATGCTATGGTTAATAACTTTATTCAAAAATACTAAGTCAAAGCATTCACACCTAAGGTACAGTGGTTCAAGATGCAACATATTCATAATGTCTGAGTAGGGAATGTTGTCATATGTATAACCTAGCCTAACTGCAACTAGTCTTACAAAGCGCCTCTGGACACATTCTTTTTTTTCGGAAAGTGACAGTGTAAGGGGACCAGACAACACATGCATATTCAAGAATTGTTCGGACAAGAGTACAATATAGTGACCTTAAAATGTCGGTATTGGAAAAGTCTCGGGAGAATCTGGTGGTGAAGCCCAGAACCTTAAGAGATTTGTTTACCACAGAGTTAATATACTGGTTGAATTCCATAGAAGGAACCATAATTATACCAAGATCTTTTGTCAAATCAGTACGAGGGAATTTCTGACCACAAAGCATATAGTTATATAAAATTGGATCTTTGGATCTGAGAAAGGTTATTATTGAACATTTATTTATGTTTAAAAACATCCTATTTTTATTGCACCAGTCCTGAATTTCATCTAAGGCCAATTGAAGAGATAAACAGTCACTCATTTTTGACATAGCACAGATTAGCTTAAAATCATCAGCAAACAGAAAATAAGGAATTATTATCTCAGAACCTATATCATTAATAAAAAGATTGAAAAGAAAGGGACCAAGATGAGATCCTTGAGGGATACTGGAAGTTCCAGTAAACTCATAAGAGGTACAAGAATTTAATTTTACTGTTAGTGTACAATCACCAAGATAACTAGAAAGCCACTGATGTAAAGGTCCATTGATCCCAAGAGCTTCCAATTTAGCTAATAAGTGTGGGTGACTAACTGTATCGAATGCTTTCATGAAGTCTGTATAGACTACATCAACTTGGTGTCCAATTTGAAAGGAATTTAATAGGTGATTTAAGAATACAATCAGGTTGGATGATGCTGAATGGTTGGGGGTGAACCCATGCTGCTCATTGACAATAATATTCCTGAAGTAGGGACTCAGCTTACTAAGCACAAGGCTCTCAAATACTTTAGTGAAGGATGATTGTATTACAATTTGCTGATAATTTTTTACATCACTCCTGTTTCCTGAATCGGTATGACAAAACTTTCCTTCAAAATATTAGGAAAAATGCCACAAGCAAGAGAATTATTAAATAATCTATAAAGAGGATAGGCTAAAATGGAGCTACAATGTTTCAAAACAGATGCTGGTATGCAATCAGGACCAGCACTTTTACTTGTGTTCAGTAACACCAATGTCTTTCTAACATCATCAATTGTATCCACACAGGTAAAAACATGTGTTAAATGGTTAGTTGGGTAACTAGGTAGAGATATGGAAGTAGTGGTGTATACATTAGAAAAATGTTCAGCAAAAAGATTGGAAATATCTTGAGAAATATTACCAAGTGACTGGTTCAGAAACATTGAGTCAGGTAAAACATTCTGATTCCTTAAAGCATTTACATATTTCTAAAAGTGGTTTACATTGAAGGGAAAAGTGGACTCCATATTGTTAACAAGTTCATCATAGCAGTTTTGAGATAACTTTTTGCATAAGGAACATACATGTGAGAACTCAGCATAATCACTTCCACAAAAAGATTGTTTGTATACTCTATGCAATATTTTTTAAAAATCCCCATGGACTTCAATTCTTCAGAATACCAGCAAGGAAATTTAAACTTGGAAAGCTTTTTAACAGGAGTATTGTTCCTAATAACTAAATGTAGCACATCACAAAACTGAAAAAAGGCAGTATTTATATCTAAGTTGGAAATTAATGAATCCCAATCAATATTTCTCAAAACCTCAAAACAGAGCTAAGATCAGTATTTTTATAATCAGAATAGGAACTTAACTAAACCAAATTTTCAATTTGACTCATATTAATACTCACAGTAACAGCAGGATGGTAATTCTCAGCAGGAAGTAAACTGCTGGCCACTTTATGTACTTCAATGTGTTAATTAGAGCTAAGAAAAAGATCTAGCATTTCATCACGATGGTTCAATACATTGTTTATTTGGTAAAGTTCTTAGTATGAAATAGTTTCAACTAAAATATTAGCAGCAGTGGAAATTTCATTTTGATATGAAGGTAAACCATCAGACCAGTTCAATTCAGGAAGGTTATAGTTACCTACAATAAATATGTATTCCACTAGTATGATCTGATTCAACAAAAACCTTGTCTTTTTCCACATAGTCCATAGGTAATAATAATATTTATTTGCTTAAGACATTATACAATGTATAGCATTGTTCAGTGTATGAGGTTGTTTAGCTAAAAATAATATGATAACAAGATGGAAAAGTATACTCCATAAATGGAATGCACAGAGATTTCAATGGTGTTCTTAATGGGAAATATGTAATGAACAGTATTGGAAGATTAGGTGATTCTTGAATTTTTATCCACGAAACTATAGTCTCGGAGACTATCTTGTAGTAAATGCTGTTCTCTATCCAAATAAACTTTTTAATCTATACCTCGCAGATCATATAGGAGAATGGGAGAGAAATATATAGATTGTTAATTGTTGTTTGCTGAGAGAACTGTCTTTGCAATCGATGTAAACAAAATGTGATGTTTTACTTGGGAATTTCTCAAATTTTTATCTCCAAAACTATAAGTCGTAATTATGTGGTCTCTGGACCATCTTGTAGTAAATGTTGTTCTCTATCCGAAAATTTTTTTAAATCTATACCTTGCAGATCATATAAGAGAATGGGAGAGAAATATACGGATTTTTAATTGTTTGCTGAGAGAACCATCTTAGAGATCGATTTAAACAAAATATGCAATGTTTTGCTTGAGATTTTCTCAAATTTTTCTCCAAAACTATAAGTCGTAATTATGTGGTCTCTGGACCATCTTGTAGTATGTAAATGTTGTTCTCTATCAAAAAAAATTTTAATCTATACCTCGCAGATCATATAAGAGAACGGCAGAGGAATATATGGATTTTTAATTGTTGTTTGCTGAGAGAACCGTCTTAGCGTTCGATGTAAACAAAATATGTGATGTTTTGCTCTGGATTTTCTTGAATTTTTATCTCTGAAACTATAACTCATAATTATGTGGCCTTGCGGACTTTCTTGTAGTAAACGTTGTTTTCTATACAAATAATTTTTTAAATCTATACCTTACAGATCATATAAGAGCTAGGGAGATAAAAGTTTGACAGATGTCATTTAACGAGATACGAGTATAAGTTTACTGAAGTAATTATGTAAAGTGGAAGTTCTAATTGACAGATTCTGCTGAAAATAACAATTGGGCAATAATTTTTAATAAAGATCACCCATACGTAATTAAATTAAAATTTGTCCATCAGTTTAAGATGGAACAATTTTTGAAACGAGAAAAAAGTCTGCTATGACCGGGAATTGAACCTGGGTCTTCCACTTGCCGGGCGGATATTCTACCTCTGAACTATCGTAGCAGAACATTTTCTCTTGTTTCTGAACACGGATGTTTTCCTTGGTGGGACGGGAACTAGCCAAGCTAGTATCAAACTACCCCAACAGATGTCCTCTAAGAGAATCATCAATATCAGTTTAAGAGATGAAAGTTACGACAGATGGATGGATGGACCAGACGTGCCCATAAGGTGTTCCGCTATTACCACTTTGCTGGTAAAGAACGCCTAAAAATCATCAGAGCAATACAAACAGATCTCAATAAAAGTGCATTTAAAGAGAATTTTAAATTTATTTAAAGTCACTTAATGTTAAATTTAATATGAAAAAGTTCAAATAAAAAAGACAAACTCAAAATCAAAAGCCCAATTTTTAATTCCTAAAATGGTTGACTGGTAATTTCTGATAGTACCATTTAGTATTTTTGTTTTACCTGCATGAGAATTTAAGTACCTACTGTATTTTTTGGGCTACACGCAGTGGTGGGCTGGACTCAGTTCGCACGAACCATTTGTTAAAAATTTTTTAAAAATAAGAACTGATTGTTAACTTTTTTTGCTGGATGCTGAAGAGAGCTATCAGGCTCTAGTGGAGACCATGGAAAACTTATGAGGTCAATCACGCCATAGACAAATGACTCCGCCTATTTGTCTTCATTGGCTAAGATGGGTTGGAACATCATTTTGCGCTTAAATGTTCTGAGATGAAAATCGCAACCATTTGTTTGTCTATTATAGCTTGACAACCATGTGCTCTGTGTAATTAGCTGTCTTTGATTTGTTAATCCATGTGCTTTCAGTGTGTTGGTTCATAAAATTTTATTTTAAAAAATTATTAGACCCTCATAATGAAGCGTCAAAAAAGTATTAGTGATTGGGTTCCCAAAAAAGTGACAAAGTCAGCAGCCAGTAGTTCTAGTGCTGCAAATGACGAAACATCTGAAAATGTGTCTTCAGTTGCAATGGGAGAGGATTTTCATGATTCTGAAAATTTAAATTTATTGCCTGATTGTTGGAATTCGAAGCAAGAACAATATTTTCTAAAAAAATATGATGGCTTGGTAATTAAAAACAAAAAACTCGGCTGATATCATTGTGCGAATAAGTCACAATTAGGAATCTTTAAAGGAAAATCTTTTCATAATTCTTCTGAATGGCAAAAGTGCAACGTTACCACATGTGGGTTCGAGAAAAAAGTTCAGTAAGCTTCATTACGAAAAAAATGAAAGAACATTTTGAATCAAACTCTCATACTAACGTTGTAAATATACTAAAGAAATCAAAAAAGGAAACTCTTATTAAAGTTGTTGATAAAATGAATGAAAAGATATTGAAATGACAAGTAAAATTTTTAACATAGTTTACAGCTTAGTGAAAAGAAACAGACCAATGTCAGACATGGAGGAAGAAGTAGAACTGCAAATTAAGAATGAAATCAATTTAGGGAACTGCTTGCATTTGCGATTTTCTGCAATTAAAATTGTAGAGCATATTGCTGAATCAATAAGAAATGAAATTTTTAGCAAAATTATCGAAAAAATGCCAAAAATTTGTATTATTATTGATGAAGCTTCAACAATTTCAAGCAAATTCTTGCAATTTTTCTAAAATGTGAACAATTTTTCTTGATATGGTAGAAATGGAAGCAACCACTGCAGAAAATATTTATAACTTGTTACTACAAACGTTAAATGATTCAGGGTTTGATACAATATTTAAAGAGGAATTTGATTGCATTTTGTTCTGACAGAGCAAGCACCATATTTGGAAGAAAATCTGGAGTTGCTACAAAATTAATTCAAGAATTTCCAGAGGTTATAATTTGGCATTGTTTGAATCATCGATTACAACTTGTTTTGGATGATGTTATAAATGAAATCAATGAAATGGGCCATTTCAAGATTTTTTGGACAAAATTTATGCCATTTTTCACCGGTCAAATAAAAGTCAAGTGGAACTTAAAAAAATTTCTGAAGAACTATATATTGAAATAGTCAAAATAGGCAGTGATTTTGGTCCAAGATGGGCTTCTTGTAGCCTCAAATCTGCTAAAGTGGTCTGGAGGGCTTATCCAGCTCTTTATATGTTTTTCTCCAAAGATAAGAAGTTTTCTGGCATGGAAAAAAGGTTGAAAAACAAAGCATTTATAAGAGACTTGGCATTAATGATCGACATTTTGGATGAAGTTGCATTATTATCAAATGCACAACAAGGAAGACAATTGAGTTTAACATATGCAGATAAACTCATCAAGCGTACAATTAATTTTTTAATACAATTAAAAGATAGTTTTGGTATGCATGAAAATAAAATTAACGAACTGGCACAAAGTGATGCTTTTAAATGTATCGAGTTTGAAGAAAATGTTAGATTTAAATCACTGCCACAAGAAAAAGTAATAGAGTGCATAATTGATAAAATGAAGGCAAGATTATTAAATGAACAACACATTATGTATAAAAAATAACTTAGGTCCCATTAATAATACATCTAAAATTGTTAAATTATTCAGTGTTATGGACCCCACTTCATGGAACCTTAAAGAAGTGAGAGTCCCTTGGAAACTTGGAGAAGAAAAGATTCACGAATTAAATAAAGTCCTAAAATTTGAAATAGATTTAAACGATTTTCGTGACTATGTAGAAAATAACATTCAATTGAAAGATCTTCCTGCTCCAGAAACAATAAGGAAAGCAAAGCAAATTATGAAGATAATTGCAATAAGTTCTGCAGAGGCAGAAAGAGATTTTTCATTGATGAATAATATTTATAATGATAAAAGAGCAAGTTTAACAACTAAACACATGCCATACTTTATGATCATCAATTTGTTGGGGAAACCATTAAGCTTATGGAACCCATTAACATGTCAAATCATGATGGATGCATTGGGGTATAAGACGCACCCCGGTTTTTTAGAAGATTTTTCAGGAAAAAAGTATTTTGGTTCATCAAGGCATTTAGAAAGGGCCACGTCATGTATCATTTCCAGCCAAGATTAAGTCCATATCTGGCAATATTTATAGAAAATATTATGGCATGATAAGAATTAAATATAACGTTTTAGATCAAATTAATTCATAAAATAAATAGGGATGATCTATAACATAAATAATTGCTTCAGAACTTGTAAGCTAAATGTGCCCTGTGTGAACTTGGCAATCATATTAATTAAGCTGTCGGAATGTGCCGCACACGTTGCACATATAGATACCCTTTATTGATAGTACTTACTTAAACTTAAGTGCAAGATGATATTTCAATTCCTAATAAATTGAACGCATACCCAATACTGATATGTATAAGTATAAGCAAATCTGCTACTCACAAATGCATCTCCGTGATCTTTCAATAGATGCCACTAGTCTTTGGCAATAGAATTTGTATCAGATGTTTATGATTATCCACACAAAGTAATAGAAAAAATAGCTTATACGTAACTGTTGTTTCACTTTTATTGACTTACTCGATTTGTGCATTTTTGTATATTCAATCACCTGAAGCTTATAACTAATAGCATCGGCCTATCTTTTCACTTGTGTAGCCATTAAGATCTCAATACATGTAATGGTATTTATCCAAGGTATTAACAAACTTTTTATCACATCTACTGCAATTATAATGATCTGTGGCATTAATCACATTTTTCAACGTGCCCATTAGGAACTAAAACATCTTACTAACATCAAAAGTGAACCAAAAGTTTAATTACTGCGAGCGGATATGTAATAAAGTACAATAATGAAAATACATAGTTGGAATTCATATTGCATAAGATATTACTGTGTATATTAACAAAATTTTCATTATTAATTATTAATATTGTAAATTTTAATGTTTTTGTGATGAATTATTGCTAATTATTCCATTTTGGGGGGAGTGTGTTCATTAGTGATATTATTGAGAACAGTAACCTTCGGCAAATAAGATGCAGGCTGATTTTGGGGGACATTTTTCTGGAAAAAGTGCGTCTTATATGCTGAGAAATACAGTAATTTATTTGAAAATATGGACAGATAAATGACAATTGATTCTTCATGAAAATCCATATATTATAAAAGAAATGGCAATTTTTCAAAAGTTAAATCTCACAGAATAACTATCAATTAAATAGAAAAACTGAGAAGTTTTACAAATACTAAACAGTTTACTCAGAGGAAAAACACCTTAAAGAATTTTAAAAGGAAGAATTGAAGAGATATCTCTGTACAATATACTGTGCATAAGTCACTTTATCAGGCAATGATTGCACATCTGTTCACAACTGAGTTATTCGTGATTTTATTGCTTCAATTTCATTATTATTATTATTTATTATATTTCTTAGTATTAAATTTATTATATATACTTACTAATTAGTGTAATAAGTGGTAGTTAATACATTATTCTTAGTGAAGCAACTTATGTGCCACCTTTTACACATTACTGGCCCTATTATTTATGAAAAAAGTTCATTGCTAATTGATATTAGCTAAATATCAGAATTTTGGGTGTATCATGTGCTGTTTAAATTTAACAAAAGGCAATCTAGGAAAGAATATCTTTGAGAAAGCATCTAATTTCACTGTTAAAGGTAAGCATAAAATTGAACAAACATTTATTGTTATAAGAATAAATTTTTAAGTACACCCAGTCCCCGACTAACATGATAGATCGATTCTTAAAATATTTTATGTAAGGTGAAATCGTGTTAGTTGGACACGAATTTCTCATAAGAAATAATGTAAATTCCAGCATCCTAACTTAATTGACAAATTTTTAATTTTATTCCTTTATTATGACTAAACTTTGGTTAATGCTTTGTGTTTTTATTTATGTATATTTCGTACATGTAACTCATTTTTACAGAAAAGAAACTATAACGTGGATGATTTGTACCATTGCTTTGTTAAGACCTGTATGACAAACGATATCATCACTAACTGGATCCCTTAAGCCTAAGTCCATGTGACTAGATGACTCAAGCTCTAGTAAGCTAACAGTATTATTAATTAATATTCAGTGTCTAAGTAATAAATTATCGGAGCTTGAAATGTTAGCACACGATGAAAATCCAGATGTATTATGTATTTGTGAACATTGGATGTGTCATGTTTCTATCTCCATTCCAGGGTATACTTGTGCTAGTTCTTATTGTCGAACAGTACATAAACATGGTGGTGTTGTTATTTTGGTGAAAAAACAGTATCAATTTAAGTGATTTTTCTTTTGACTTAACGCTTTTAAACCAAGAGCTATCCTTTGAGTGTGCGGCTATCAGTTTCAGCTACACAAACCTCAACTTTCTTGTTATTGTAGTTTATCGTTCGCCTATCGGCTGCCTAGATTATTTCTGTAACAAACTTGATAATCTTCTCTTTTCAATAACAAACCATGCTAAGAGGCCATTTTTAATAATTGCTGGCGATTTCTATGTTAATCTCTTGCTTAACAGCACAAATGAAAAAAAACTTATAAACATTTTTAATTTGTACAACATGAAGGCTCTTGTGAGCAATCCAACTAGGATTACTCCCACATCTCAGACACTCCTTGACAACATATTCACTAACTATGATGTCTCTAAAATATACACCTCAGTTTTTGATCCCTTATTATCCGACCACCGAGCTATTCTTTCTAAGTTCTTCTTAGAGGAAACTGAGTCAAACCCCAGTCCTCCTCCAAGCATTTGATTGTTCTGTGACTCCAAATTCCAACTCTTCTCTTATCTTCTAAGCAGCCAAGATTGGTTTGTTATTTTTAATGCTAATTATTTTAATGACAGCTTTAATTTATTTTATGACAAATTCTTGTACCTTTTCAATGTTACATTTCCAATTGTTCCAGCTAAACCAAAGCCAAATTCTACAAATGATTGGATCTCGCCTGAAATTCGTATGTTATCTGGCAACATCAAAAGACTATTCTACAATGATAAGTATCTTGGTAATGAGGAAACCCACAGGCTGTATTCTGCTCTCAAAAAGCAGTACAGGGATCTCATAAAAATTAGTAAAAGAACCTTTAATGACTCAAAAATTATGAATGCACCCAATCATACCAAGGCAGCTTGGAAAATTATAAATGAAGTTACTGGTTCCACAAAATTGATGTCCTTGCCAGTGATAAAAGGCATTGACTCGGATGAAATTACAGACCCTTCACTCTTAGCAAATATTATCAACAGATTCTTCCTTGATTTACCTCTCACACCGACTCCTGATGGCACAACTCAACATAATCTAGTCGTAAGAACCAACTTCTCAAATACTGAGTCTATGTACCTCCGACCCTGTAATGAACTGGAATTATCCACTTACCTCTCCAAAGTGGGCCTCAAGAACTCTGCTGGATTAGATGATATCCCAGGTAAACTACTTAAAGCATGTCAAAAAACAATTATATCTCCACTTTTGTTCCTAATTAACCAGTCATTAAATCAAGGAATTTTCCCAGAAATTTTAAAAATCTCTAAGGTCCATCTATAAAAACAAGGGTGATAAAACCCAAATAAATAACTACAGACCTATATCCCTTGTATCACAATTTTCCAAAATATTTGAATATTTTATTTTCTGTGCTAGACTACTGGAATTTCTTGAAAAATGTAACATCCTGTCAAGCTGCCAATTTGGATTTAGGAAAGGGAAATCCACAGAGCAGGCTCTATTTTCTGCTGTTAACTGCATCATAGAACAACTGAATATGAGAAATAGTACTCTGGGGGTTTTCTTTGATCTCAGTAAAGCCTTTGATTCAGTTGATCATGATCTCCTATTGGCTACGTGTGATAAGCTAGGTGTTAGGGGTGTGGCCTACAACTGGCTAAAATCTTACTTAAAAAATCATCAGCAAACTGTCTCAATTTTCAAGGAAGGCTAAAAATATTTCTCTGACCCTAGTCTAGTACTCTCTGGTGTGGCACAGGGGTCCATTTTAGGCCATCTCCTCTTCCTAATTTTTATTAATGACTTACCAGAGAACCTTATGAATAAAGTGTGTAATAATGTTATTATATATGCCGATGACATGAATGTTTTAGTTACCAATCCTATTGACAAAACACTAGTAGACAGTAGTAGGGTGGTTTTGCAGGCAATGTCTGAGTGGTGTAAGGGCAATAGACTCTCCTTAAATGAAAGTAAAACACTGGCTATGTTTTTCTCCTCCTTGCATAAACGGTGCCGAAATTTATACTCCTGCCTTGACCAAGATATGATGAGTTCTACTGAGGAGTTCAAATTTCTTGGTGTCTATATCGACCCTCTACTGAAATGGTCTCATCATACTGACAGGTTATGTAAAAAGCTAAACTCTGTGTATTATATACTATCTGTCTTGAAGCACTCACTTAGTATCAAGGTATTAAAAAAAGTATATTTTGCTTATTTCTATTCATGTGTTGCCTATGGCATTGTCCTCTGGGGCTCCTCTACCCAATTAATAGATGTTTTTAAGATCCAGAAAAAGATTGTCAGGTCAATGTGCAATGCACAATTCAGAGCACATTGCAGGCCCCTATTCAGAAGATTAGGACTCTTGACTGTTCCCTCTATTTATATTTATAATGCTGTATTGTATGTGAGGCAAAACATGTCTGAATATGAGAAAAACAGTAATTTCCATAATTACAACACAAGAAGAAACGATGATCTCCATGTTATACAACAAAACTTAAAAGTTTGCTCTCAAGGACCAAAAGCAAGATGCATTAAATTTTATAATGCTCTGCCTGCTGCAATCAAAGAAGTAAGCTCATTCCAGTCATTCAAGAAGCATGTTCATGAGCTCCTTGTGACTAATTGTCTTTACAATATTAGCGATTTTATGTTTGGCGCTTGAGATAGTTTGTGTTTTTGTCCCCTTTTCAATGTTTTTGACGTGTTCTATGCATTATTTTGTAATGTCTTTTTGAACAAATAAACTTATTATTATTATTATTGTGTTTAAACAAACACATGATATCGTTCAATGAAGATTGTTCTCATAGCACTTAAGTAAATCTAGTTTTTGCTCTAGCAATATAACTTTTCTTGGTTTCTTACTCCCACCACCAATAAAATGTGAACCATAAACTCCAGCGTATTTTTCAATGTAGATGACTGCCATTTTGAATCAGCTGTTCAACTGTTCACCATTTATTTAGCAGCTATTATTTAGAAGATTTGTAAAATGATAATTTTAAACAAATAAGTAAGAATTAAACATTTTTGTTTTAGTACATGAAATAATTTTTCAAAAGATAACAACATACGATCTATAGAAAATTACAAAAATGGTCAAAGGAAATTTTAAAAACATTCAAGAATGATACTTTTTCTACATCGCAGTTTAAAAACATGAAATTCCTCACCTTCTGCATCAGACTCATAGAAATTGTCAAATTCATTCTCTGGATCAAATATTACGATAATGGGCTCATTGTCATCTACAATTAATGAAGAGCAGGGCTAAAGTTTGTTCCCATTACTGCTTCTAGACCATTTTTACGATCTTAGAGAAGTTGTTGAGAAACTGAGTTCAACCGAACAACCAGTCGTGTTAGTTGAAAATCAGCCCTACTTTAAAAATCGTGTTAAACAAAAATCATGTTGGTAGAATTCGTGTTAGTCGGGGACTGGGTGTACTAATTACTTATTTTAAAGATTGAATAGTATAATTCCATAGAGGAATCATTTCTTCTTTTAAATTTGGGTTCAAAATTAATGCTAATATAAGATAAGAAATGATGGGTAGTATTTCTGTTTTGTTGAGAGAAGCAAAGTAATGCAATACTTAGATCTTTGTTTCCTCACCAGGCAAATCCTTCATTAATAGATCTATGGTTCTCAAATGAAATAAAATGTAGGGTAAATCATTTTTAAAATGACCTGTAAATAAAATGAGAGGAAAAAATTCTATAATTTTAAAGTTACAAAAAATGAAAAAGAACTAACTTAACACGGTTTGATTTGTTTGAATGAGTTAAGTCAGCATTTTTGTCAAATTTACTCATCAACTACAGAGTGATACTTATTCAAGTCTTACCCTTGACTGCTGAGTAATCATTTAATTGATAATTATGGGTACACTTGGGCATAGCAATGGTAACACAAATTATGATAAATGACTACCCTCTGCCTAAGCAGTTAACAATTTTAAGAAGGTTTTAATGAAGTTAAAATATATTGAATTCCTTTATCATTCAAAATATTTAAGTGGCATAAATAAAACTATATACCTTTATGAAATGAATATACAATTGTAAAGCTCACCATCAGGATCCATCAACATATCATATAATCTCTTTTTCTGCCCTTTAACTTCTTCCTCAAGATTTTTGGCTTCTGCAAAATGAATCAATGAACAATAAATTAAATTGTAAGCAAATGAAAAAACATTATTATTTGGCTTTATTCATTTTCTTCCAACAACATTTAGTTTCTCTTTATCACATATGATTTAATTTACAACATTTCAACATGTGAAAACTTCCTCAATCACTTTTACATTTTTTAATAATATTTTATGTAAATTCTTAATCACTACATAACATTCAGTTATCATTGTTTATTAGAATATTATTACTCATGAATTTGAAGTTGCCTTCAGGTTTGAATATAGCCAACTTCACAGAAAATACAGTGACTTTATTGAGTTGACTGTCCTACCTTTCGTATTAATTAATGACAAGCCTTAAATATTATAAGTTTAAAAATAGCTGTAAAAAAGGAGAGAGCCTCACCTTTTTCAGTAGCTTCTTTGATGGCATCATAAATTGATTTGTTTGTTGCATTAACACCAAAGTCCTGATAGAATAAATTTTAAGTTACATTTATGCATCAATAGTTTCTTTTCTGAAGAGAGCTCTCTCAGTAATATTGCTTTTTTATTCTTGTTGGAACGAAATTACTCATAACAAAAAATTCAGTACAACAAATCCTTCTAAAAGTCTACCTATGCATGTAATATGTTTTTGTTTATGAAGGATTGACTCTCAGAGTGTTGGCCATTCCACATCATTACAATTTTTCTTCACAAAGGATATGTAAATTGGAAATTCTGGGTCACTTGGTTTTCTATGAAAATAATCTCTTCAGAACATCATTAATAGCATATGTTGAACTCTGTTACCATTTAGGTCTAATAAGGCATCTCTGTAGGTAGTACTGGGAGTCTTGAGCTTTGAATCACTTTATCCTCATTACAAGAGGAGAAAAGGGGACTCTGGGGCAACTTACTTCTACAAAACAGAAGTTATTTTATTTTCAATGAATTGTGACTCAAATTTGTGGGTCTGATTCTCCATATTAAAAAGAATATATTAACTTTGTTAATAAGCCCAGATTTTCATTATCCCAACTGGTTTTGCTAATTTATTATCACATTTATTTATCGATAACCCATCTACATCAACCACATTATTCCTAATCACTCCTCTCATATTTTTTTCCATAAACAAACTGCCTTTCATTCTATGATATACCATTTTCTTAACATCCAAGTTACCTAAAATTACCCTGTGACCTATAGGGCAAATGTACAATGTAATTAAGTTGTAATGCCAATGTAAGAAAAGATTAGATCTAATTAGAATTTTTACTTTCATTATTAATATAGTAATTTGTCATTGATGTGTTCAAAGAGAGACTAGAAATTTTATAATGAATAAACCTTGTTAAACTTAGCTACTTTAATGCACTGCAGTAGTGTTTTTACTCCGACAGTTAACATCAGAATCAATACATCCGTTGAAATATCTTTTCTGAATATTTTGATTTAATAACTACATAGTTTAGTTTTATAGGCTGGTAAATATATACTTTCTTTTTAGGCACATTTTGCTTCCAGCATAAGCACCTATTAGCTTTGGTCTGTCTACATGTTCGTTCTTGGCTTCTACCAAACCGATTTTAATGAAATTTGACATTAAGGACTTACAGTCAAAGACAATAAGAAAATCATATAAATGAATCACATAAGCCAATCAGGGATACCACTTTACTAGTGACAAAAAATGAACTTTCCATCATATCTTGTAAACTATTGGTCATATTAAAATAGTTATCAAATAAAACTTGTAAAACTAGAAGAGTATTTCTCTTTCTATGAATTTTTATTGTAGGAGTAGCCGTTGTCAAGAAAATCAAACAAGAAAGTCATAATTCGCTTTGAACTTACAGAAATTCATGCATCGCTACCTAATAGTTGTCAACATAAACAGTCTTATTGGTTAATGAAGTAAAAAAGATCTGCTATAATTACAAAAATACATTTAATTCCTTATGTGTGCATGAAAGATTTTGTAAGTGGAAGGAAATGGATTATCTACAACTAAGAAAAGAACATAAACATAAATATTACAACTGCTGATCTCAAGAGAGGTGTGTTTTAAATAATTTTCTATTGGTTGATTGAAACTGACAAGAAAATAAATCAGTGAATTAAAATTGAATATTTCACTCAGTCCTGATATATTATTTTGAAATACTTAGTCATTAAAACTACATAATATATTTATTAATGCACCAACTCAGGGGGAGAAGAAATTTTTAGTAGGCAGAGAGATATAATTGGGTTGTGGTTTATAGCTGTTTTATGGTGTGCATTCGTTTAAATTATATTGTTTAGGTTCAAATACTCCATCGCATGAAACATGCCTATTTTTGATACACTGTACTTTCTTAACTTGTTGTTGTTTAAAAGTTACAAAAGAAAAATTGCTTCCACAAAATGTAATTTCATCAAATCATGTTGATTTGTTTAAAATTCATAACCTCAAATTTTATGTAATTACTCAATTTGAGAAATTCATTTAGACAAATATGAACCAGATAACAGACCAAAAATTATTTGCAGATGAGTTCATTATATACTGGCTTGCAAGAAAGCCAATAAAATAAAATAGAAATATTTAAATCATTTGCCTTATAAGAGATCATGTTTAAAATTAAATAAAAATGCTATAAGCATATAAAAGCTGGTATTTCATATCAATTGACTTCATAGAAATTTATAAAGGCATCCCTTGCTAATAGTTGTTTTGCTCCATCATTGTTATAATCCTCCATGCAATCGGTTTCCAGAGCAAGAAATGTCAATGGGTTGTTAATTTTTTTATCGTGATACATGTTGCTTTATAATATTTAAACTGTTTTTAAGACTGATGTGTATTTTTTACATTGTGGTCTGAGTTTGTCAGAACAGAACCCTTTATTTATAGCCTAGCACTTATGGGAGAATGGGTTTCACTGATTATTATTTCACTAATGGTTGCATTATCCAGGTACCAATTAATAACAATTAGTGAGTGATGCCTGTATAATGAATAAATAAAAATACTCTTCTGAAGAAAAATCTAAATACCTCAGTAGAAGCCTTCATTGTCATCATATCCATGTCTATTTTGCATGGTGCCAGGGTTTGTGTTTCTTTCTCAAATGAATTCTTTTTGTAAACCTAGAACAAATATAGATCAAGAATGCAATTAATAAAACTTATTTAGCTTTAAACCTTCTTACGCTTTTAATTATCCTACACCTTGAACATTTGTAAAAGTTATATGGCTTTCAGCTTTCTTACATTATCAAAAAGCAATATAACTTTTACAAATGTTCGAGGTGTAGGATAATTAAAAGTGTAAGAAGGTTTAAAGCCAAATAAGATTTACAAAAATTCTAACTCAAGTGTAGCTAATCAAAATTTATTTTTGACTTTTTGTGCAAAATATAAGTTATTTACTATAATTTTTTTATTAATTTATTATATTTTCTGCATCAATTATTCAAACCTTTCAGTTACTGCAGATAATACCCAATATCATGGCGAAAGAGCAATGAGCTCCTCGATTCAAAATTTGGATATGGTTTTTTAAGAAGTTTGGCAAAATGGAGGCCTCTTTTCTGTACAAAGCATTATTTCAAGTGAAGGAAAATATCATTATTAAGAATGTGATAAGTTGTAAGACTAACATCTATTTTATCTGGGCCTTCATCATCTTCTGACAGAGGAAACATATTTTCTTCATCCTGATCTCCTAAATCTTCTATTTTATCTCCAACTGATGACTCAATTTCCAGTAGAAACATGGTTTGTGTTTCTGCGAGTATTATTACAGCCTGTAAATAATAATTAAATTTTTAATTTCTTGCTCATTAAGAGACAAAGCCTGAAAACATTTCAATACTGAAGAAACAGTTTTATAAAAAAGATATCCTTTTAAAAAACAGTGAGTCAAATTAGGCTGTTTTGGCTTAGGTATAAACAGTAGCATAATTCATTTCATTATAATTCGATAATTTCTTTATTAACATAATATGAATGGAAACCATTTTCCAAAGTTAAAAAAAACATTCATGATATGGTAATGCAATTTTGAGGCATTAAATTTTAAAAATATTATAAGAATAAAAATTACTTGTTACTATTGAAACCACTTTAAAATTGAAATGTAACTTTAAATTAAAAAGTGGTTTCAATAAAAAGCAATTTATCATTTCCATATTATTGTTAATATGGATTACCACAAAGTGACAGCTTATATCATGGATGGGGAACCTAAGATCCGTGGGCTACATGCAGCCTTTGAAAGTATTTAATGCAGCCCACGAAGATCTGATGAACAAGAGACCCATAAAATTTAGAACACAAACATTCATGTTTTTAAATTCAAATTATATTAATAAAACATTTAATATTGAAACTTTAATCCTAAAAACTGCATGTGGCATTGACTTTCACTTGTATGACATCACAGAATCTCCTGGTGACTTTCGATTTAATCTCTAATCCAACACACCAAAGCATTGGTAATGACCAATGCAGCCCTCTGAATGGTTTGAAATCACCAACGCGAGCTGTCATCAAGAAAAGGTTCTCTACCCATGGCTAATATGATCAACTTTTCATTGAATTTTACTTTATGATTTAATTTGTTATTTTGATTTGATACAAAGCATAAAATAGGGGTTTATTTTTAAACTTAATGAAGTTATAATATTCCAAAATAGTTTTATTGGTAAAGCTTTATTAATTAGTAATCTCTTTAAATAATGTGCTAAGAAATCCGGTCATGCTCTACTAATATTTACTATTTATGACTGACTGTAATACTATTTCTAACAATCTTTCTAGGTAGAAGATTGAAATTTTGTTTGATTCTTATAGTAAAAGCCATTTACGAAATAAAATCTTCAAAAAAGACCCAGATTCGATTCCAGTAGATAATTTCTGTTTCCCATTAGATAACACGGAAAAATCGATTTTTCGACTTGCAGGCTTATACACTTTTGCAAATTAAAATTAGAAAGATTTGACCTAGGATCTTTGGACCTGAACCTTTTTAAAGAAAAATAAATAATGTTTCTTATTCTTATCATTACATTAAAGTTCTAAATCACTTAAATTATATGTTTAAATCATATTTATTGGAAAAGTTTAACCTTTTTTAATGATATGTTGCCTTGCCAACCATGTCAATGTTAAAACTCTAGATTGTATTGTCCTCTCAATCCTTATACTACATTCGTAAGGAGAGAGGAAGAAAAAAGGAGAGAGACAGGAGGACAGAGAGGTAGAGAGAGAGAGGGAGCCAGAGGAGGGAGAGATATATAGATAATGTTCCTTATTGGGGTGAGATTGAGACTATGAAGTCCATTTTTCCTGAGGATAGAAAGGGAGAGGGAGGGAGAATGGGAGGGAGGGAGAATGGGAGGGAGGAGGATGGGAAAGTGGAAGAGAGAAAAGGAAGAATGGCAAGTGCCTTAAATTTAACACTTAATCCACGCATACCTGTCATAGGTTTAGCAGCTTTTCGTCACAGAAAATTCGTCACTACGACAATTAGTCACAGATATTTGGTGATAGGGACAATTGGTACCTGCAACATTTCATCACATACAACTTTTGGTTCCTACCACATTTCGTCACAGGTGCCATTTGGTACTTGCGACATTGCATCACAAGCGGCAATTGGTACCTAAGACATTTCGTCACAGGCGACATTTGGTACCTATGACATTTCATCATCCATGAATTTGGTATCTGCAACAAATATTAAACATCATTGCAGCTTATGCAACAATGTTTATGATATAATATATGTGATAAATGATAATGCCATAATTCAGAAACATGAAATCCCAATATTTCGAATAGTTTTAGGGATAAGTATTAATGATAGTATTATGAGACGTTATTTCATTGGAAATTGAATTCATCCATTTTTATCGAAACTGTTTTCAATTCCCTTTTCATCCATCATTTGCATTACGTTTTCAAGAAAAGAGCAGAAATAGTCTTCAGAATAAGGCACAGTTTGTGCTGAGTAATGAAATAAATTCTCTTAGATCATTGCCCCCTCCACCCCTTTCTCCCTGTCGATTCCGATTAAACTTGGTAGGTATACATAAATTTCCAACATATGTATCATTCAGAGTACTTTGATACCCATGAAGGTTATGTTTCCAGAAAGAATTCACAAACGTAATGTGTGATGAAAATAACTTGTGACATATAGCCGCAGTTGCCAATTATTTTCCATGACGAAAAATTGCTAATACCAATTTTAATGTGTGACACCAAACATTTTGGGTGACGAAATGTCGCTGATACAAATTTAAATGTGTGACAAGTTGTTGCAGTTACCATTTTGAGTGTGATAGCTGTAAGCAGGGTCATCCCATGAGGTGAGTCCAAGAGGCAAGCACCTGAGGTCGCACTTTTCTAGGGGCAGAATTATACCAGTGTTGCTGCTGATCTGCACCCATGTGTCATGGACTGGGATGGCATTGTCTTTTTGCCTCAGGAGGCAGATTTCTATGCAGCCCTGGCTGTAAAGTTTTCTTTATTTTACGATAGCTTTCCACAAATTAATGACTTCATCAGCAGAGTATATTATTTTACCATTTATAGCTAATTGAATCACCTATATCATTTATAGTTTTATGAAGTAAAATATTAAAAGACAATGGTTTCTTACAACAGTATTATTGAACAATTATAAATTGTGGAGTTCCTACAAAACATAGATAGAACATATTTTATGCCACAGTTTCTGCTATTTTCTCTGCTTTATCCCTGTCTAAGTTATTGATGATACTCTGGAAGTCTAAGCTATGCACACTTGCTCTTTTTACAATCAGTATCATAGAAACATTCCACAATGAGAATATTTGATATAATGATAAGATCATCATTTTCAATGCATGTTATCAGTGATCTAGATATTTTTATAAACAGTACTGCAGTGCTGAACTTGGACTGGAACACACTGGAATGCTGTTCCAGTTGTTAAAAAATAAATAAATCGAAAAAAAACATCATTTCTGAACAAGATCCAAATCACTAATTAAAATCATTATCATTTTACTAAATAATGTTTGTTGATACTGGGGTTAAAGTGGATGTGACGGCAATCCAATCTCACTCACTTATATGTCTTGCACACACTTAGTAGAACATGTCAAAACTTGTTATAGTGCTAAACAGTGCTTGAATCAGGCAGAAACGCATGGGAACACCAATCAAATTGCTACAAAATGAAGCCCATAGTGTCCCCATTGTTATGAAATCAGATCAGATTGTTCTAGTTACTAGCATTCCAGTTGTTAAAATTTTCCAGCACTGTAGTACTGGTATCTAGAATTGCACCTAATAGTGGCATAATTAGGAACAACTCATTAGTAATACATTTGATGTAACTGCATATGCAACTATATCCAATGAGACTTTGTTAACCATTGTGCTATTTATTCTGAAGTATATTTAAGCAGTAATGGTGTGCCCAATTACAGAATTTTTACTTGATGATTTTGTTGGCCCCATGCTATATATAATTACTCAATGTCTGCCTTTATCTCTTGAACAAGTCATAGAGAAATGCTGTAAACGCCATTTTGTTTCTGCTAACTAGGAGACCCCAGGAAAAGTATTTTCGTTTACAGAAGTGTCCCAGGTTCGACTCCAGGAGATGATTATATTTTCCCATAAGTTTACACTGGTTTTTCGATTTCTCAAGGTGCAAGATTTTTTCCTTCATACACAAAAATACGTAAATATAGACCAATTGTCTCCGTTTTTTCTTTATTCGACGGCTAAAACTATAAAATATCTTATTCTTGCAACGATTAAATGTTACACGGAAGAATTTGTTTTATCAAAATTTTATGGCTTATTCGTACCTTTTCCAGATGTTGCCAAGGCGACCCGCAAATTTGCCTCCGATTCAATTAGCGTCTATTAAGCCTTCAAATAGACGAAAGAATTGCGTTATTCGTCAAACTTAATAGATTGTAACGTTAATAATTGCAGATAATTATTATTTCGGTAAACTGCGTGTGGATTGTGGGCGTTTTTAACGATCGACCAAAAGAAAAACATCTTCTTTCTTTATTTCATTACTGGAATATTGACTTTTTCGTAAGAGAGAATTAAAATTGCACATATAAATTATAAAAACAAACAACACATTCAAAATGTCAGTTATTACTTTTAAACATGCAGATTTTTTATTGATTCGCAAAAGATTTTGCCGGTACCACTAGTATATAATATGTTTTAACGTTTCTCCAAATTTCCCGCAGTAGAACTGAAGGCTCTCTACTAACATCTATAAATAAGAAAGTTTTCATGTCTGTTCCTTCACGCTTGTGCATAGCATCGTCCAAATACACCAAAGTTTGTTCGTCTTTTCGAGCTGCAGGTCAACGAGGCATTCGAGCTCATACAAATTTTCTCCGCTTAAGGGATTTGCATGTAAAACAGTCTCTAGAGATTGGGCGGGACTTCTTCGTGAATTTAACTCCGAAATTATAAGTCGTAATTACTTGCTCTAGTAGCCTTTTTGTGGAAAATGTATTCCTCTATCCCAATGAATTGTTTAATGGACACCTCACAGATCATATAAGATACTAGCTAGAGTTACCCGGCTTCGCTCAGGAAAGTTTTCTTTTAAGTTGCAAATTATTTTTATTTATCGGGGCCCCGTGCTGTCGGTGCACGAAAATTTCTCAAATGTGTTATTCGGAGAAGAGGTTCACACGGAATTTTAACTAACACCTTAAGCTTGTGCTCGTGGGTGTATCTCAATGGCGAATCCATCATATAATAAAGGCAGATTGCTTTTTCAAGAATATTTGCCGTAATCGAGCAGTTTTATTAAAATAGGAATTACTCCGAGTGCACCATAAGCCCTGAATTTTCGTTCCCCATTCCTTAATTACGCAAGCTATGTTTACATTAACATTTACTGTTTTATGTATTGTATTGCAAAGTTTAACCATTAATATAATTACGCATTAACGTCTTAATTAATATTCACATGGATAGATGCACCGAAGCCTTTAAAGCAGCAATAAAATGATGTGGATTATTATGATACTAGGTACTGATAATACTCGTATTAGCTAAAACGTAAATAATAAACAACATCTTGGTTACCGAACAAATGTAAGTAGATGTATCGATTTATGTTGCGATAAATTTTTGAATGTTAATGGTAAAGGATAACAACGTTCTAATATTCCTTAAAAATAATTTGACTCACTTTAAAAGTATTCATAAACTATATTTAGGCATGAACCCATTTGTGCCCTTTATCTTGGCGTTGGCTATTCTTCATCAACGGCGCGCCACGGCGTGGATTTTCCTTGCATTAATCTTTACGTGGCTATCTTCCCTTTGAAGAGGACAACAATTGAGAAATTTAGCTTTATTGCCGACTGGAAAATGGCAATTTAACCGATGAATTTTGCGCTTAAAGGAAAATGTCGAGCGATTTAGCACGTAATACGACAAAACATTAACAGAATTAAAATAGTCTTTCTTGCGTAAAATAAGTTATTTCTCGTGATCGTAAGTTAACATTTAGGTATATTTATATCCACATCAGTTAAGGGCTGCATGACATTTTGGGATTTCTCCACACCATTTCACATGCATTCTTATGGAAATAGTATTTTGTTGGCTCCATGGTCTGCAAACCTAGACCAAGTTCTTCCTTTTGTACATAGGATGGCCCATAAAACTTTTGAATTAGACAGCTCTCATAGTGTCCGAGTTATTAGCGCACAAACATTCTCTTTTATATATTAGAAGATGGGCTAGGGAGAAGTAAATGTGTTGTTTTTAATTGTTGATCATGAAAAAAGCTTCGTAGCAACCGATGTAAACAGGATATGTGATGATTTGTTTGGTATACATCAACAAACGGCCTCCGTCAACAAATAGAGAAGAGCCCAGAATCACAGTTATATTAATATAGCTGTTTTTGTTATTTAATTATCCAGTAAATGTACATGATTTTTGGTTGAATATTCGGTAAATGTTCACGTTTTTTTAATATACTGATACTTAGTTTTAGTTGATTTCTGTAAAAGTTTAATTTATTTGTTAAAGCTACTTTAAATAAAAATTATTCTTAATTTCAGAAGAAGATAACTGATTTTCAGGTACCTTTTGTCTATTTTCGTAGATTTATTGGATTCTTCAAACTCCCGTCATTATAGCAAGTGCGAATCTCAACGCGATTTTTCAAAGCGATCTGCCTCTAAGCTACCACGGCATTTTCGATTGTAACTTATAGAGCAAACGTCTAAGGAAGGGCTGCCATACGTCCTCATTCTTAACGTTCGATGGACCGTCCGGAAGGAATTTCTAAAATTTCGGAATTTTGGCGCTCAAAAGTTCAAACTCTCCTGATCTTCACTATTGGTTAAATTTTGTGAAGTATGCCCCTATCAGCGTTGCCAATTCAGCGGATTTCCGTATTTTTCTCATGTATCCCTACTTCCGGTTATGAATACAGGTATCCCTCGATTTACGCGTGTTCGGTGAACGCGATTTTATTTTTACAACCATTTTTCGATATATGCGTCGCGTATTCGCATTTAAGCGATTTTATTCTTATGATCATTTATCAATATACATGTCGCGTATTTGCATTTATGCGATTCGTTATGCGCACAGTATGTAGTTTTATTATATTATTAAATATTTCATAGATTGTGGCCCGTCTACTATTTACCTTTATCGTCCCTGCATTGATGCCATCCATTGCATCATAGGACAGAGCAGGGTTTCCCGGGAGTTCCCCTCAGCGTAAATAACGCATTTGAACCCACTTTTTTGTGCAAAAATATCCAATGAGTTAGGTGAAGAGAATATATTTGTATAGAAAGTTCACTGATCGAAGGAGCTTCGAGAAATCTGTGATTAATGGCAGAAAATTAACGAACGAAAAATTAAGGAATTGCAAAAGTAGACGCTGCACAGGATGACATATCACGTCAAAAACGCTTTGGGGGTTAAAACGCTCGTTAAATCAAATTTAAAGACGTTTATAAGTGGAACACATCTGCTCAGAAACGTAATCAACGCCTATTACATTATTTTTAATGGTAAAAATATTTTTGATTTACTCGTTTTCCCTTTACGTAACGATTTCCAGGAAAGCAACTCAGCGTAAATCGGCGGATACCTGCAATTTACTTAGAACACGAGGTTACTAGGTGTCGCTATTTGGCCGTGTGAAGGTCGTTCTTCTTTCAAGAGTTTGAGTAGCGAAGTATTTCGTCCGTTCTCCTGCAGTTGTTGAAGCCTTCGTTAATTGGAGTGGGTTGCTCTGCGCACATTTTGCATAACTGTATTCAACATGGAACAGATACACTGGATGTTGTCATCGAGTCAATTGTTCTAAAGAATTTTAACTATTTTTCATTTTAGACTGTACGTGTTGAAAGTTTGAAACAATTTTGTGAATTTGCGCAAGTAACTTACAAAAAGCTTCTTTATCATACTAAAACTCGCTGGCTTTCACTATTACCTGTGACTGATAGGCTTCTACGTTTCCAGCAATAAAAGTAAATATATAAGATTTCCTTAGGAGTATAAATATTTCACGCTGAAATTAAAAGTTCGAATTCAGGAAAATATGTTAAATCATAGGTTTAATATGCTAGTCGTACTTTATTTCAATTCAATTTTTTGACATTTTTAGTGCGTTTCATAATTATGTTATCAAACTAAGATTTAACTAAGAGTTAATGTTAAACTGCTATTATGAGGATTGATAGTATTATGTCAATTAAGTTATGGTTTGTTAATATATTATTTTGTCTGAAAACTTAAATTCAAACATTTACTTTGATTATCTCTTAAAAATATATCAAATATATATGCCCTCTGTATCTGAAATCAATGTACGTTCATGGAAAGTTATAAAAATAAAATGACGGTTAGGTTGTAAAGCGGATTGCAGTATCAGGGGGGAGAGGTGTCCTATTCTAAGTGAAGTTTGCTAGGAACATGGTTCCTTAAATAAACATTTCTAATCTTCATTATCTGGGTTAGGAATACCGCAAAATGTCACCGAGAGGACTCCTGAAGGGCAGAAACAAATCAGCTGCGAAGAGAATGGCAGCCTGCAGGGCAGCCGAAATTTGTCATGCATTATACATATATTGAATTTCCTCAGGCATCGCCAGGCACTTATGCTAGTCAGACTGACTTAGACTCGAACTATAGAGTCTTAAGACTAACGAAAAGTTTGTGGTCTCGAATTCTCTCAGATATCCATGACACTTTGGGTTTTTCATAGTCAAAACATTAAAGAGGAGTAGTGTTTATCCCGCTCAATTTACAGATAAAGTTAGCACAAAAACAACATTTTTTGACCCATAAATATTACTTTCTACAGTAAATTAGTTATCCTTATTTGGATAAGTAAGTGATTTATATCTTTTTTCTAAAAGTGGGTGAAATTAATGAATTGATAATGATTTGATGTGTCATATACATACATAACGATTTTACAACAGGATACAAAACTATCTTGCCTTATTATCAGGTAAATCCTCAAATTCGTGGATATTGTGTATAGCATCATCATCAATTTCTCTCAGTTGAATAGTTTGTTTCCTCTCCTTCCATACCGGCTTTTCTTCATCTTCATCCCGTGTTAAGTCATCTAGAGCTGTTACGATAAAGAAACAAATTTTGACTTACATAAAATCTAAGCCTAACCCTCCAATGGTAAATACATATGAAAAAACTCACTATTATGGTGCTGATTGTGAGACCCAAAAAAATGTTACTGCAAAAAAAGAAAAAGTTATGCACTTATCTTAAAAGTAATTGATTTACATCATTATAAGAACCGAGTAAGAAGTTTTTCAAATATATCAGGCTATCTTCGCAAGCTGACCAAAAAGCGGCCAATAAAATTGCACACTCTCGATGCTCGACTTCCGTTCCTCGCTTGTGGAACACTTTTCACACATTTTCCTTTTACTCTCTGAGAGTATTTTCCCTTAATATGAAAGGTTTGGGTGCTCTAAACTGAGAACTTGAACCATATTATCCACGACCAGACAATCCCATAAAAATGATGGGTTTGAGGAAATTAATATTATTGGTTTCTACAATATTCCCCAGAAAACGACTAATCAATCCTCCGAAGTTCTAACGCAAATAGTTAGCGATTTTATCTGTTTTATGTCATTTTCATTTCCCATCGTTGTCGCAAAAGTAAGTGGAGACTCCTACGTTGCTGCTTTCAACGTCACTGCCAGTGTTACCGCCTAGAGCCGGTAGAGAGTTTGTGTCAACAATTCAAATATAATTCTTGAAGCATAAGAAAAAAATTCAAAATAAAACCATGCAACTAATTTGAAAGAAATTAAAATATTGGTTAGAATTGTGGAACCAAGAATGTAAAAAAGACGCCATTGCCAAATTTTCTCGAGAACTTCTCAGATTTATTTCGCGAACCCCTAGAGGTACTCGAACCACCGGTTGGGAAACACTGCCCTAAATGATGATGACCATCAACGTAAACAATAATGGACGAAGACCAGTCTCGACAGTTTAGTATCATAGAGAAAATAATTATTTCTAAGGGTTCCATTCGAAGACTTTGAGCTGCGATTGACATCGACCTCAGAAGCCCATCCACTATATTGTACATATACTATATGCGCATAAATCATTAAGAATTTGATAGCCTGTTTTCCTTAAAAAAATTTAACTACATGTTTTCAGAATTCGCGAATCGTGGGCTCCGTAAACCACTTTCGCCTAGGGGCAGATACATAACTGAGAGACATGGCGCCTATGGGAAAATTTAAGAAAACACCACAGTTATGTAGAATATTATTTTTCCCGTATTTTAATAGAGAAAAGTAGTATTTTATAAAAAGTAAATTTAACATTTAAGTATTAAATTAATACCTATTTATGGTAAAATAAACTTTTGGCATATTTTGCGGAAAAGTTTGGCGCCTGTTGCGGGTGATGCCTACGGAAAATACCATCTTCGCCATACCCTAGTTATGTCACTGCCTTGGGGCCTCGTATACCACTATCGCTTAGTGGTCTCGCGCCCCTAAAATTCATGCCTGCTCCTGGGTTGGAGGATCCGAACGTCTTTAATTACAAGGAACACAATCTTGATGGAAGATGCTGTCACTAAAAATAGAATCTGAACCTATGTGCACACCTATGTACTACTGGAGGACAGTAACAACATAGAACGAATAACTATGATAGGCAAAAGTTATGGATTAATTTCCAAGATGAGATTGATGAGATTAGGAAACTATTAACCGTTAAGGAGTTTGAGATAGTTTTAAAATGGTAGTTACAGACAGAAGCGTAGCTGGGAGATATGGCACCTATGGCAAAATTTTAAGGAAACACTACATTTTAAGTAGAATATGATTTTTTTCTACGTTTTAATACAGAATAATTGTTTTTATCAACAAGAACTTTAACATTTGAGTATTAAATTAATACTCATTCATGGGAAAATAAACTGTCGGCATTTTTTGGGAGATCGATTGGCGCCTCTTGTAGGCGGCGCCTATGGTAAATGCCACCTTCGCAATACTCTAGTTACGGCACTGGCTACAGATTTTCTGCGTTCCTCCAAATCTCTATGCCACCACCGTTATTAAGGTAATTTGGTTTTGCTTATTTTTCTGACTAATCAGCCTCTTGAACTAATATAGCCATAACTTCTTCCACGTCGGACATACACAGAAGGGAGGAGGGAATACCAGTGCCGGCATTAACCTGCTCTTTACGAAGATCAGGGGTATTCTGTTTGTTTGTCTATATTTATATACCCCTTCATTAATTCTTTCATATAATTTATTGCAAAAATTGTTAAACCATGGAAATATAAAATTAAGGTATTCTAGATTATAATATGAATTAATATGAAATATAATATATAACATGAAAGAAAAGTAATAATAACTCACAAATATCTATCCTGAGTTGCGGTTCATGTGGTAGTGGTTTCTCCTGCTTTTTATCCATGATTAGGTACATGATGCTTCCTTTAGGAGGAACGACAATTTCCTCAGGTTGAAACTTTAGAAGGTCTGCTGAGGCAAATATATCTTCCATAGGAATAATGGGAGAAGCAGGAGGTTGAAATTCAACATCCATCTTTTTTAAGATCTAAGGAAGGGAAAAGTTTAGTTAACAGAATGGCCCTTCTCCGAGCTTTAGGAGGTCCCGGGTCGACTAGTTTCTGGTTCTGAAGATCAGCATTACGGCCCGAGTAACTTAAAATTAAGCTTATATTTGAAGATATTATATTATTTATGAGTGTAGATAATTGTTGACCCTTGAGGCTCCATATGATGATAAGGATAAATAAATGAGGAAAGAGATAAAATTGAACAATATAATTGTTAGCTGCTATACCACAGTTTATTTGTTTACGCGTTTACCGCGACATTTCTTTAAATTTCTACTAGAAGTACCCTAACACGGCAATTACCTAATATATCTTTAATTATGGTTTATCTAAATATGAAAATAAAATGCTCTTAGCCCTTAGATTTTACGACCAAGGGTAATTTTGCTATATTTATAGCTTCACCGTAGTTCCCACATCGTTTTTTAATATGATACATCTAATAAATAAATCAGTAAATGGTATGAGCGATTTTTAATTTTAGAATGAGGTAATGGTAGATGTATAATTTTAATCACTTACAGCTTTCCTTCCATCCGGGTAGGTTAATAAACTCGGGTTGCATAATGTTTTTGGCGTAACATCTTTGCCGCAAAGTAATAGCTGGAATATTATGCATTTATATTAACTGAATTAAATTTCTAAAATTACATAAAATCTTCAAAATTATGTTTGAAATTATAGCGAATGAGTTCGTTATATTACTCATTTGTCACAGCTAAAAAGATACACTAAAATATAAAAAACTCCATTGTGTTTCAAAATATAAAGATGTCATCCAACCTTCTTTTCATCTTGGCTGTAAGTTGTTAATGGTTCTTTCGAGGGAACCTCTACCTTTTTAAAGTATTTAAGTTGCCTATCAGATTGTGGGCGAGGTCGCCTTATTTTCTTAAAAGAAATCATTGGAGAAACTGCACTTGCAACTAGAAAGAGTGATCCTTATACATGAAAGTATTTCTTAACAAAATGCTTCCTAAATCTTCTTTCTGTAATACACTAAAATGGTAAAACATTCAATGCCTGCTCCTCAAACGTAACCGCACTCCCCTTCGGCCCTTCGGAGTAGCGAATACGACAATGTGTTGAAATGGGATTAATTCGAAACAATAGATATATAGCAGTAAACAATACCATGATAACGATATTCCATTGTAGTAGTTAAAACTTATGGTGAAGAGTACCCTCGAAAACCTCTAGATCTCATGGCTAATTAACATACAAGTTTTTTTAGATAACATTATTCGTGGTCCTACAGTTTCATTCTTACCAAATTCTTAGAACTACTTTTCCGATGCGGAGTAATAATGCTATTATCTGTTGATCTGAATAAGCATATTCATCAAGTTTAACTATTATCGAGGCATAAATTAACTGGCACCGTTCTCTATAACTTTTTATTTACTTTTTAGTTCATGCAAAACGTGATTTCATAAAATAAATTCAAATATTTTTTCTCATTTTAGCTAAAGATTAAAGACGTGCATCTTTCCCAGAATGTCCTCAAAATCCTTCAATTATTCATCAATTCAAATCTCTGAACTGACTTCATTAACATAATTATTTATTTAACGTGCAAAATAAATTATTATCTTCATTTCTATTTATTGGCAACAATACTGATGTTTTCTTTCAATGTTATTCGTTAATTAGCACTTCCAAAGGAACATAAATGTTTATATTTATTTGAGATAATAAAAATAATTTATGTTGCGATTGATTCGGAATGTAACTGTGGTTACACGATAATGTTCGCCGTAAGTTTTCATGGATTTTTAGGCTAGTTTCCAAAGGAAACATAGCCTTATGAAATAGTCCTGTATGTATGCCCCCCCCCCTTTTTCCTAGTATATTTGGGAGCACGAACGAAGGCGGGTAAGTCATGATTACTGCGCAGAGAGAGAGAAATACTCGTTGCATTGCCGCCACACCGTCCAGCCTGCATAAACTTTCTCTTGGAAAAACAACGCATGACGCAAGAAGTCCTATGACACAAGCGCTCGCCGTTCGCTCTTGACAGCTGGCAACATTGTAACCAGCTGTACGTGTTGAATCGTCTGCATGCTCCGTCTCGTTTTTGAAGTACTGATGCACTTTATACACGATTACTCTTGCTTGTTTGTGCAAAACTATGAGTTTACTTCCTTCGCCCTCCATTTCAGAGCACCACAAGACGGTATTATTTAAATCTCAATCGTAAAACACGCAAATAACACGAAAATTACGCCGCAAAGTTACGAACCGCACGCCAAGAGCCGCTGTAACTGACTGACGCTGATTGGCCAAGTGAAGGAGCGAGAGAAACCACGTGACATTCCTGACCTGCGCATCCAGTTGCCACCCGCCTTCATTCGTGCTCCCTATTATAACAACTTTTACACCAATGGACCGATTTTCAAGAAATTTGGTAAGAGGCTCATGCTGCGAGAGCCCACCTCCGGGCTATATTTTATTTGGCGAAGATTGGAGTCCCGGGTTTGATTCCAGGAACATTTTTTTCACAATTTGTTTTACGTTGAAAGTCTCAAATCCATCGTGTAGAGATGATTTCCTTAATACACTAAAATATTTTAAAATTGTGATATCGGAGCGAGGTTTATACTTTCCCAAGGGGAAAAGAATGTAGATTCTAATTCTTATCTTATCTTATTTGTTTTACAATTTTTCTCTATCATTGATAAATTATGAGCTACAAGTGGTATTTATGGTATGAGAATTCCGTGGAATGACTAACACATACATTTCCTGTCAATATAAGTAGGTAATCAATTCGGGGCGTCAACTTTGGGAAACCAGCCTGTATTAGTGCTGGTTTGGACTTCTTGTTTATATTGTGTATCGTTTAGTATTAGTCTGTTGTGAGATGACCTGTGGATTTCTTCTGTAGCGGTAATTTTCATTCGTCTCCTCCAATCGTACGTTTTATCTTCGATTTTGCAAAGTCGATGGATAGTGAGAATGTTCTAAGATCTAAGTCATCTGACTTAGAAATTCATGCAAAATTGGTTCAATTCAGAAACAAATACATTAAATTTTTATTTCAAAATTACGATTCCTTGTCGCCAGAGGCAGGGCTGTCGCTTCTCGACAGTCAATCAGGATCCGGACAGACAAACTCACGCTTTCTCGATTATAGTATAATTTCATTAAATTATATAGAAAACGAGAAATAGTTTGTGAATATACACGCGTGGCAGCCGATAGTAAGTTTTTACTGAATTAAGTATGAATATACAAGTGCTGAATGAATATATGTGATTCAAACAAATTCAATGTAAATATTTTAAATAATGTAACCTAAGTTACTAAAAATAAGATTACTTTAATGCATATAAAGTCATTATCTATATAAAAGTTATTTATAAAAATTCATTTTTATATTATTATCTGTTTTATAACCTTGTGGCTATTGGAGATACCTGATACAACTATTTTTTAAGTGCTTGTTCTTGAATGTTAACTTGTGCGGAACAGCCCCGCGAGCGGTATAGCGCTAACCCGCCCTAGTGTAATTTAATCGATAACTACAGAATTATGCGATTCGGCGCAAATTATTTTTTTATGAATCAAACAGATTAAATCTTGAGTTTTTGATTTGTAAAATCTTTCCCGCTACGGAATTCCGGCGTTTGAAATGTTCACCGACATCATATACGCAAAAATGAAAGCATGATCGATTCACTTTCATTCCTGAAGAAGGTCTCCCCTCAGTGTTAACTTCTTCATCAGAAAGAGAAGCATCATCACCTCCGCTTGCGCAATAATAATCCTCTCTCTCCCTCTCGAATGGAAATGCGTCAATAAACCTCGTAATCGCCCGTGTTTTATCTGGCGATACTGGACCTTCCACAATACGTACTCACCGCGCACGATAAACGGCGGATGAATTTTTTTAAAGACAATTTTTGGAGAGCCATATCATTCATCATCATGCGCGCGATCAAGTGCGCGTCGCTCCGAGATGCATTTGGCGTCGATCAGATCCTTATCTTTTGATTGACAGGCCGATTGCGTCGTTTTCGATAACAGCCGACAGTCGCGCTTTTTTCGGGTAAAAGAGACGGTTTCAGCAAAATGGCCGTTGTTTCCGGTAAGAAAATGTTTCCCGGCTTTCACGCCACTCCATAAGGACGAGGTAAAGAACAGGACAGATTTTTCGACCATGTGATCTACCAGTTGTTACGGAAGCGTAATCAGTTACATAATACAGCGTGGTAATGTGATGTAAGCGTAATCAATTGCTTAATGCAGCGTGATAAATGTTTTCCAAGATAAACTTTAAAAACTATAAATGCTGCGCGGTAATTTAAACTTAAAATATAACAAACATTAATTTTTACTTAACTACTTTTGAGGATTGCGTGTCTATAATCGAACTAAACCTAAACCTTAGTTTATACCTACTGAAATTTCTGAATCCTCAGGATGAGTTGGGATTAGCAGTTATCTTATAGAGTCACGTGCGGGAAATTACTTACAAGTTAAAGTGCTGAAGTGTCTCTTGATGGCCTACTTCAACGTAGCGCAACAAAGGAACTTTAAAGCTGTCGTATATAGGATGAGAAAACACCATTGTACTCTCCAAGCATAAGAAAATATGTAGAACTATTCGTTAGAATAGATAACTACTACTGGTCCTTCTAACTAACAGAGATTTTCGTTAGAGTGTAGGCATTGTGCAGCGGCATCTCCTGCCACACACGCCGAATAACAAGTTAATAATGTAAACGTAAGTGCAAGTACATCTATGCGCGAATTTTAAATATTTCCAAGATTTTTAGTCCTCTAAATATTGAATTAATATAATATAAAAATGCTTGATTTTCTTAAATCTTATAAGATTTATAACGGCTGGGATGAGAAGGAGAATCGCCTACAGAGTGCAAATACTTTAACTTTCATTGATTCCGAAAGTTGTTCTCGCAGATATATGGCATATTTTGTCAAATAAATAAAATTCCAAACAATTACCGAGAACCAGAGACTATGGATATATATAAAAATTCGTTTTCTTGACATCACTTTTGATATGTCGTTTTGCAGTGTTTACACTAAGTCATTAATATTTTAAATTTTTCGGCATGATTTCATAATTCGTAAAGAACGCCTGTCTTGCATATATGCACGCCAGAAGCATACATTATTCTTCTTTCTCATGGTGTTGCATCAGCGAGGTAATTCCGCTTATTCCATGATTGTGTCCTTAAGTCTTTCATAATGTGCATCTCGAGGAAGACTATCTAGAACAGGTCGGCAACTTTTTTCCGTCTTTTTCATAATTTGTGACAATCCGCGCGTGCCATCCAAAAATTCATTTGATCCGAAACCCCTACGAAAAGTGTTTCTCATACAATAAAACATTCCGAATGCAATTTGGTGTAGCTACAATGCGGATTACAATTGAAATGAACGTAGAATTCATTTAAAAATACATATTTTTTGTAATTCGTCTCTGAAATATTGTGCCATTTAAAAGCTCTTCGCGTGCCACCTTTTGGCACGTGTTGCCGATCCCTCATCTAGAAGAATACCTTATGTTCGAATCTTATTACGCACATCGTTCTTCGCGGGGGTGCCAGTGGTGAAGTGGTTAGGACGCTGGCTGCTACTCGCCTGCTGATCGATTGTCACGCCGCTCTCTACTCCATATCCATACCCCTACGAAAACAGGTCTGTATACTCTCTTTTCTCTACGGGCGCCTATCTCCCCAAACCGGCGGACGCCCCGTACGTCTACGCGCCATCCAACAATGACCCAGTGTTAATAGCTGCAATTGAGAACTTGGTACGAAGGGGTGTGTTGCAAGAAGCCCCAGCGCGATGTGCATTTCGAGCCAAATTAATTCCGAAAATGAGCGGTGGTCATCGATTCATTCACGATTTGTCCCCATGGACCCAAGTTTTCCCTTAAGGATGCGGCCCAGGCGATGCTATCGATACCATATAATGCCCTTATGATCAAAATTGATTTACTGGACGCGTTTTTCCAGATACCCATTGAGGAGCAATATTGTTCGTTATATGGAATTTATGAGGACGGAAGAAATTTTGTTTTTAACAGGCTCCCTATGGGTCACGCATTAGCTCCCGGCATAATGCAAAGGTGGGCGCGTTCTGTGAGTAAGGAAGTGGAAGCCAGGTTTTCTGTTAAAATGTTGTGTTATTTAGATGACTGGCTGATATATAGTGTTGACCTTAATGAAGAAACAGCCTATGACATAGCCCAGTTTTTGGAGGAGGATTTGGGCATAACGTTAAATAGACACAAGTGCAGACTACAGCCAACCAAGTGTATTCAATACTTAGGGGTAATAATTGATTCCCAGTTAATGGAATTATGGCTAACACCGGCATCGCTAGTGAAAGTGCACACCGCCCTGACAATGGCGCCACGTGTGAGAACATTGGACATTCCAAAGATTGCGGGCTATATCTCATGGGTGTGCCACGTTTTGGCATTGCCTTTGTTTTTAGTATCCGACGTTTATAAGCGATATAATGAAACATTGCTGAGTTTTTGGAATGAGGAAGTGTTTAAGAAACATCGACAGTTTACGGCAACTGCCACCCCATTTGAAGTGTTCACTGATGCGACACCCTGGCAGTTGGCCTGGGTTATCCCGGAAAGACGTTTGACGGAAATCCACCTACTAGACCAGGAAACATCAATTTATGAAGCGGAAGCAAGGGCAGCGCTGCTGGGGGCACATGTGGGCGCAGACCATCTTCCGGCGGACAGAAGCTTGACTGTGTGGATTGATAACCAGGCTGTAATATTTGCTTTATGTAAAGGAAAAGGTGTATTATTTAATGTTTTGGAATTACGACAATTGTACATTAGTTTAATAAAGAAATTGTCACGGAGTGTGACATGGGCGTACGTTCCGACCCATCTCAATCTCGCCGACCGTCCTTCCCGGACTGTCCTGCCTCCTACATGCCAGGCCGGCTCGCAATTGGCGGGCTGTTTTTGACCTGGTATATATGGGACAGGGCAGACGGGACCAAAGGACTTGGAATCAGGCGCAGATTGGGAAAGGGACGCAGCGTGCGCCCATCATCATCCAAGTCCAAGTTCCACCGCAAAATCTCATCGATTTCTCTTTTACTTTTACAAAAATATTCTAGTTATTTTAATCTCCAGCCTGTAATAAGCATGTCTTACTTCAAATTACCTTTATTCAGGGCCGTGCCGATAGTAGAGGCGGCGAGGCGAGGCATTGTAGTAGCGAAATTCTTCGGCGCGCACGCGCAAAACAGAGCAGAGAAACCAGTGGGATTCTAGTACACAGTAAACAACGGCGATACGACTGCTTATTTATTTAATTTATCCAGACAAGTTATACCTTCTCCCTGAATTTATTTATGTTAGAAATTCGGGTTTTTCATTTATTTCTACTTTTTATCTTTGACAACTGGGGCACATGTGTAAAAAAACGAAAGAGTCCATCACATTTTATCTCGCCTCAGGCGGCAAAATGTCTGGGCAAGGCCCTGCCTATAACAAACATTTATGCTCTCATTCATCCATTTACTAGCTACTGCGCACTACGGTTGCTATTATAACTTACAAAAAGGTTCATTCATCCTCGAAAAACTTTTCGAAGGTTAATAGATAAGTGAGCGTGCGATACTAGATAAGGTATTCGAAAAGCATAGCCATGAGGAAGCAATCGAGTGTCGACAAGCGATTGGCGTATTTTCCGTCAGCGTTTTCGCTTGAGTTGCAGCAAACAATATCGGTCGTCCTTCGTGTTGACCGTCAGACGAGGGAATCCATGTTTACAAACTGCACGAACTCGGAACGAATAACTGTCGTACTCGAGGATAGGAACTAACGAAATCGCTCTTTCGAGAATAATTAACCGTGACATCAAATAGTAATAGCTTCGTATTAAGGTTATCGACACATGCATTACTACATTGAAGGCTTGACCGGAATTCATTGTGAGCTACCTGTTAAAAAAGTATTGTACCGACTCGATTAAAAAAATACTCGGAACATGGGCGGAACCAGGCTTCATCTTTGGCGGGGGGATATCAAAGACGAAATAAACTATTTGAAAATAGTTTCAAAAGGGTATAGATTTTAATGTGTGGAAAGACAATAGAACAAATTCAGTACAACAAAATAAATGCAAGTAAAAAGTAACATTTCTTCAATATGTTATTTTTTATGATTTTTTCGGTGTTCTGAAAATTTTGGGGAGGTATAATTACCCACTGGACCCATCCTTAACTCTAAACTGGTTGCTACAGAGCTTATTTTAGATCAAAAATAAAATTAATTACTGGGCTCAGCTTACAACTGAAACCCAATTGTTGGTTAAAAAAAAACCCTTTCGGCCAACGAAACGGCTAAGCAGATGTGCACCTCAGCAGAGTCGGTGATAATTTACTAATCGTTTGTTCTAAAACTTAAAATAAATCTTATTAGAATTAACGTACAGAAAATTAACACTGAGGGCCCCGACTTAGCATAGAAATGTGCATCGACAGTTTTATGATTAATTAGTTAACTTGATCGTCGATTGAACGATTAATGACAGTCCATCTATGTGCTTTTCATAAAACACTCGGGTATTCATCAGATTGGTAAGTGACAGGGGGTGCAATGTGTCATAATGTCCCTAAAAATTCTCACTGGTAGTGTTTATCCCCCTTAAATGATCTTTTATTGCCTTTGAAAAGGCTTATCTCGATATAGTTCTCAAGTGCCGTGGCTAGGGTATGGCGAAAGTGGTATTTGCCATAGGCGACGCTTGCGAAAGACGCCAAAGGTTCCAGCAAAAATGCCAAAAGATAATGGGTCGAGTGAATAAAAAATAAGCAAATGCTTATGCTTAAGATTTCTCTCACTTTTTAAGCAAATGCTTAATTTGGGGTGATTAAAAAATAGCATTTGCTTTTGCTAGAAAGAATAAGCATTTGCTTATTTTTAGGAATTTTCTTAGCATTTGCTTAAAATTGTGTGAATAAAACCGAGCTTTCGCATAATGCTTTAAGCATATGCTTAAACTTTTTTAAGTGAGGTAAAGGGCTTGCTAAAATATTTCTAAGTACTCTGGGGCGAGTGAATAAAAAATAAGCAAATGCTTATGCTTAAGATTTTTATCATTTTTTAAGCAAATGCTTGATTTGGGGTGAATAAAAAATATAGCATTTGCTTTTGCTAGAAAGAATAAGCATTTGCTTATTTTTAGGATTTTTCTTAAGCATTTGCTTAAAATTGTGTGAATAAAAAATTTATCAATAACATTTTTAAAAATATTACCAATATATTTGTTTTTAGTTTGAAATTCAACTAATACTTTAAATGTAAGCAAAATCATGTGAGGGAAAAATTGCAAAGTGCTTTTTTCCGTAAATTTTAAACATTTGGTTAAAACTGAGTAGCAAATGCTTATAAGCAAAAGCAAACTAATATTCACCCAAAATGAAGCAAATGCTTTTAGCATT
The DNA here is from genome assembly GCA_028673005.1 of Tanypteryx hageni. Classification (NCBI taxonomy): domain Eukaryota; kingdom Metazoa; phylum Arthropoda; class Insecta; order Odonata; family Petaluridae; genus Tanypteryx; species Tanypteryx hageni. The sequence continues at coordinate 57,504,721 of CM054113.1, forward strand.
TACTTATGCTTTTAGCAAATGCTTTTGCTTTTACTGTTTGCTTTAAGCATTTGCTTAATTTTTATTCACTCGACCCAATATTCCCATGAATAAGTTATAATGTAATACTCAAATGTGAAAGTTATTTTTAATTAAAATGCTATTATTCTTTATTAGTGCTTTTCTTCATTGCTGAAAAGCAATGACCGTCCGTACGCATATATCAGGGAAGAATTGGCATAACCGAGTTCAACCAAATTTGGTTCTCACAATATTCACATAAATTAATAACCAAAATGACATATTTGGACCGGATCAACTCAGCAGGAGTACCACAATAGCAAAATAAATGTTTTCGGTAATTATGAATTTGGAAGGAATTGGCAGAACCGATTTCAACGAAATTTTGTACGAAGAAGGTTTGCAACAAAAAAAACAAAACCAAGATGTTTAGTGTAAATACAGAAATCAGGGCTGCCACAATACAAGGAATAAAACGTTCTTTTCACACGTATTTTTGTTGAACTGTTCCCATCAATCGTAACCAAATTTAATATTTGTAATACACACTTATACAAAACCATAATGGCATATTTGAACTGGATCAAACAGGGGTGCCACAATTACAAATTAAACTCTTTCAGTAATAATGGATTTGGAAGGAATTCGCAGAACGGATTTCAACTAAATTTTGTATATAAGATTTGTACAACTACCATAATGAAATAAAGATGTTTAAAGAGGAGCTAAACGGCAGGGCTACCACAATAAAAGGTAAAATAATATTTCTTTTACTCCTATTTCTAGAGAACTGACCACATGAATTTTAACCAAATATGGTATACTAGGGAGCTCTGCCCCCTACTCACTACCGCTCGCCAACCCCCGGCCTTCGCTCTCTTCGGCGTTCAATGAGGTCAACTATCTACAATTCGTCGGTGGCCGCGTAAAGAATTACCGAAAACGTCAGTGGGCACCACGGTCTACTTTTTTATGCAATAGAGAGATAATCTCCATACAAATAACCAAAATAACGTATTTCAACTGGGTCGACTAAACAGGGCTACCACAACATCAAGATTAGAATTTTTTGTAACTATGAATTTGGAAGGTATTTGCTGAATTCATTTCAAATAAATTTCGTTTGTAGAATGACAAAACAAAATTAATATATTTGGATTGGATCTAAAACGCAGGGCTACCACAATATAAGGAATATATTTTTTATTACATGTATTTGTATAGAACTAGCTGCACCGATTTCAGCCAATATTATATTTTAGTAAATAATATAATAAAATCTCGATGCCATTTTCTGATTTCAAAGAAAATACATTAATATACGGCTATACTACGGCGAATTTGACGAAAAGCGCTTCTGTACCACGGGAAACCCGTGTACATCCCTACTTATTATTATATTTATTATTAAAACGCAGGAATACTAATGCAAGAAATCCGCATAACTAAAGTGTTTCCTAAAATTTTGCCATATAAGCTATCTAACCTATTCTATTTAACCTATTTTATCATCGTGATCGTATCTTTTGATACCGATGGGGATTTAAGACATGCTCAGCTAAACACTCAAACCTTTATTTCTCTAGAACAGTGGTTTCCTAACTTTTTTGAGCCGCGGCACACTTTAAAAAATAAACAGGATTTCGCGTCACCCCAGCCTTGTAACAAGCTTATTATGAATATTTTTAGATATGGGTATTACAACACATTACCCACCGACACATGAAAATCGTTGATTTATTTAGTAAACAAAGTTTTTCGCGGCACCACTAAAAATCTTCTGTGGCACACAGTTTGGGAACCAGTGCACTAGAAGCTTCAGTCGAGACTCGAGGTCTGATGAATCAACTACATTTTCACGCGTTTCCGAGTCAACAAACCAAGTTAATTCAAATGAATCGACCAAATGTTTTCTGATTTGATTTTTACCAATATTCCAACAAATATAAACCGATAATTCCGGCGAATCAACGTCCCTATAAATGTTTAAAATAGGATTATTTCCACATCAAAGGCCATTTTTGAGGGGCACAACATTCCTCAAGTGAAAGTCCTTCAATTATTTCTCACCCATTTCTTCGTATATATTTACCGTGATTGAGAAAAAATCACTAATTAACTTATTATTTTTTTAACTCGAAGCCTAACTTTCTCAAAATGAACCACATTTTTAAAAAACCATATATTCTCCGTAGAGAAATAATAAATGGTTTAATTATTTATCCAGCGTATATCACGAGGTATAAACTCTATGAAATAAGTTGTGCATTTAAAAAATGTCTATTTCTCCATAGCTTATCGCGCGGTTACGTCGCCACTAGTGATCACTGCGCAGAGATATATTGCGCGGGTGCTAGGTAACCATAGAAGTAATTCTATTCTTTTGGCATCACTCCGACGGGAGGAATGAGAACGGCCAGCTTCTTGTTCCTCTGACCGAGAAATTCGAAAGCGATGGTTGGTTGTTGTGCTAAGACAGCCGCCGGCTCCTCTTTGGGTTTGGGAGCCGTTCTTTTCATCGTTGGACTCGTGCTAGGTTTCAGAGTGTTCCCTGACGCTGTGGAGGAACAGATCGCGGAGGTTAGTCGAATATATATATATATTCTTTTCTACGAATCTTTCTCGTTTAATTTTTTTGCGGGACGCCTATCGAATGCTGGAAGAACCGCTTTATCGTGCGGTTGCGTTTCCGACGAGTTCCTAATTCAACGTCGGTGACTCTTTGTTTTACGTCGTGAGTCGTCATTCTTTTTCAGAACGAGGGCACTTTTGGAAATTTAACTTAACATCCCGGTGCTGTGATTTATCGTAAGTTTTGCACGCTTGTTTTGACAAAGACGGTTTGGCTGTTGCGTTATCGTAAAAAAATAGATACTTGCTAAATTTTACCGCTCTGTCGCCTCTCTGCATCCAGCCATAGGCGAAACTGCCGGAATTGGTAAACGAGACCGCGTCAAAAGATTCCTTTCAACGGGGACCTCGGATACCTCTTACGTATTTTGAGCCATTGCTTTTCTGTTGGTTTGAGTCTTAAATTCACCACATGACGAACGATTAAAATTTTCACTATCCAACGGGTCCTACATATTTATCATCCCGCAAATGAAATAATTAAAAAGGTATTCTTTTTCGATGTAGTTCATTATTTTTTTAACTACAGTCGACAGTTAAGCATCAAGGGGTAGTTAGATTTAATCATCAATAGGATATTTTAAGAACAGGTCAGACAGCAATAAGCTATTCGACAATATAAATATAATAAAACAAATGTCCGTACTGAAGATTGGAGACGAACACTCAACCTAAAGTTTTAAAAAAACTCGGACTACGCCGTATTTTGTGGAAGGTGGAGAATTTTAAATTTTTAATAAATCATTTCGTTATTTTCTCCTAATCTTTGCTGGATAGGTGGTTCTTATTCATATGAAATATCAGAACCTGTCGATATTTTCTCTCAGAATGGCATGAAAAAATATTTTAAATTCCCCTACGACTATTTTTAATATGTTACGAATATAAATTCTACACTAACATTTTTTCATGAAAATCTTGAATAACGGTACCTTTTCCGGAATCATCGTTGTTCGGCCCACAAAGACCAAAATAAATTACAACTCGCCACAGAAAAGCGCTGTGCTAATAGAAAATGCATCGCAATAGGCCAATTAGAAAAAATAAACGGATGACAAGCAATGTTCCCTCTTCATTTTTCATGACGTGTGCGCAGAAGAAATTTTCCATGTGCAACTTTTTCTGAAATTTCTGATAATCGTGCGCCCTTTGTTTTCCTTGACAGTAAAAAAAGATAAATAAATGCACCTGGATATATTAAAATTACGAATTAGGATGGGGTGGGGATGGTATATACCGATATTTTACGACTAGTCTGCAACGTCGCACAATGGCATGCGTTTTTTTATTTCACAATAAACAATCTATAACTCTACAAATATTTGTGCGCACAAATTTTGTCCGTGTGCGCGCGCACGGCTTAGAGGGAACATTGATGCTAATATTACTGCCGATATTCAGCGATTTCGAATGTCACAAACTACGGTGGAACTAGGATTAACTGATTCGTATTTATCAACTTAATTTCTACGCCCGCGTAGATGACTGGTTGACCAATTGGTATTTTTCTCCTTCAAGAAGCTTTATTAAGCTGCACAGAGAAGATGGACTAATTCTATTGTGTAGACCATATATCTCTAAGAATTTATTGCTGACGTATCCTTAACAGCATTTTTAAATAATCAAGTTCCTCCTAATACGTTTCAAAGTGGCAATGGAATGGACAACACTTGCATTAAAATACGTTTATAAATCTTAAAGGTCAGGTTGGAGAATGCAAACACCTGCGGAGTAAATATCGGTAGAGGAGATAGAAAGGGCCGCTGCCTATCTCCAACCCTATTCAATATACATGGAGAAGTCTAATGCAAAAAGCGTTAGAAGGCACAGGAGATTTCAAAATCGGATGAAGGATTATAAGAACAGTAAAATACGCGGATGATTAAATACTTCTAGCAAGAAAGGAAAAGGAACTTCATAAAATGATAAATAGACTAGTAATAACAAGTAGAAAATACGGTATGGAAATAAATACAGAAAAATCTAAGGTCATTCGAATATCGGGAAAAGAAGAGAATCTGAACAAGTTTCAGACTATAAATACCTTGGAAGCATCATAACAAGAGAAGCAAAATGAACGGATGAGATCAGGACTAGAATAGGAAAAGCTAAAGCTGCTTTCAGAAGAAAGAAGCACCTAATTACGGGGAATATAAGGAAAGATATCAGCAAGAAGTTCATAAAATGCTATGTATGTGGTATAGCTTTGTACGGGGCAGAAACATGGACGCTAAGGAAAAATGACATCAAATACTTGAATTGAAAAGCTTTCAAATGTGGACTTTGAGGAGAATGCTAAAGATAAATGGACAGATAGGATGAAAAACGATGAAGTGCTGCGAAGAGTAGGAGAGAAACAAATGATTATACAGACTATTAGAAAGAGGAAGGCAAACTGGGTTGGGCATTACCTGAGGCGAGAGAATATGATTAAAGATGTGTTAGAAGGAAAAATAGATGGAAAACGGGAAAGAAGTGCGAAAAGGTTTCAGCTGATAGACAATTTGAAAGGGAAAGAGAGTTATGAAGATATGAAGAGGACAGCGGAAAATAGGAGTATATGGAGAACCAGGTTTAAGCATGAATAATCACGGAACTGTCTATGGACAGGCTACCTATGATGATGAAATCTTAATAATTACAAATTATAATATTGAAATAAATTTTCTACATCAATTTCCATTTGTCAGTAAATACATGCTTGCGATGTTTTATAACATTATCCTTAGTCGTAATATCACAGCTTTTGATTCCAAAGTTATGCATGAAAGGTTAAGTAAGAAGAAAGATTATTTTATGTTCGGTTACTCTTTTTAAAACTGCACTTGCCCCCAGAAGTGCGCGTTCTCACAGTTGAAAACCTCTGGTCTGCACTGACAATATTTTTCGTTTTGTTATCAAATTTCAGCATATGAAAGGAAATACTCATCATATTTTATAGTTTAACAAAATTTGAACGGAAATTTATTATGAGATATAAGTAATGATATTGTGTTAGTCATTCGAAATTGATAATTTGAAAGCTCGCATAATCGTAAGATTTTTTTGTCTATTGAAGCTAACAAAATTTTGGATTCGATTCCAGCCATGATAATTTTTCTTTTGAATTTCAACAATTTTTTATGAGATAAATAAATTATAGAAATACGTTAAAGTTATATGTACATGCAGTATTCATTTTAAAAGGACCGCCGCGCCTCCCTCAAAATCCACTTATAAAGCGATGATTTTATAAATACGATTTCACAGTAGTTTAAAAACAGATGGAAAAGAGGTTATTGTAAAATTCCGGTATTCAGAAGTATTTAAGGGTATTTCTTAATAATTGTTTTTTAAAAGTTTGAACCAAGATACGAACTCGTCTCTGCTGCCGAGCGAGCAAAGCTTGTTTTTACTGCTTACACAATTTAAATTGGTTCTCAAAACAGCTTAAAATCGATCATTAATAAAAAAATGCATAATTAATTCCTTTGTTTTTAATAATTATGGAAATAATTCTGCAGTGAGCACTTCCCTTAGGGTAGTCGTAAGAGTTTCGATTAAAACACTATCTACACAAATATCTGAAACTGGCCATTGTGTTTGTTGTTGAAGCCATTTTAATCAAGGTTCCCATATTTTAAATATAAGAATTAATGAGCATAATTATGTAGAATGCACTATGTTTTTAGTTTAACTTAATAAAATTAGAAAGAAAATGTAGGCAACCAGGAACTCAAGATTCTCAACTCTTTTCAAAGCCAAAAAACGTATAATAAAAAAACAGCAAACTATTGTTTATATTTGAACAGCAAATACATAATAATATTACTTTTTTATCAAGGAATGATTTAAAAATCTTTTTTTATACAATTCTGATTGCTTTGAATTATATCATCAAGAGAGGGCATAATCGACTTGTTTTTATCTCTACGCCAGAAACGAGAGTTTATACCAAGAAATTTTGTATCTAAGTCTTTCTAAGTTACATAAAACAGATAAAACCGGGCAAAACCAAACGACTCGACACTGACAGAAGCAAAGAGTTTCACTTTAATGAACAAGTATTTTCAGAATATTTGCAGTGATGAGGTATACGATCGCATACATGGTTGTTGAGTAGATGAAAATATATTTTCCATCAGAAAAAATCTAAAGAAAATTTGAATTTTTCATGCAAATTTTGCATTGGCAAATCGTTTTTTTCTCGGATTAGTATAGCATGTGGTTTTTGCTGTGAATATCCGAGTGCAATACTAAATTTTTTGATTTAATCGAGTTTTTATAGCTGAGCATTTTGAAAGCCTAACTTTCCAGTTAAATATTTTTATTCCATTTCTAATAATAAATACAAGAACAGGAAAGAGACCGAGAATACGTCTCATTAGAAGTTTTTCTTAAAAGTGAAGACTCTCGTTGAAATCTACCACCTGTCTGTTCGCACAATTCAAGCCCTTTACTGGTGGATCTAGTATTTCGATGAAATCTATTTTTAAGGATTTGTATGAAAGTAGAAGTCAACACGACATCCCCGTGTCACTCTAATAGGTTTGCTACTTTGCTTTAAAAAATAAACTTATTGCTTCAAAACGTAAAATATTCACCGTAGGAATTGAATTTATTTCAGAAGTAATAATTAAATAGAAATAATTCATGGTTTGTGTCATTTATAAACAGGATGAATAATGTATTAAACCAAAAGAGCATGCATAAAATAGCAAGACTAAAATGACAAAACCATAGTCATAGATAATCTGCAGCTGTTATCAAAAGTTAACAACTGCAAATCACACCGGTTATCCTATCTACTGTATAGCACTTGATTCTGAAAATGTTATTTCGAACACTTTATCGAAAGCATGAAGATTGGTAGCATCTGACTGGATGTATTTTCCTCTTTGTACGTAATAACAAAACCGGCCTTGTCGTGCAAGGGATTGACGGCCTAATTCTTATGATCTACCGTGCACTTATGATTGCACCTTTGTGCACACAAGAAAAAATATAAAGAAAACAAGATATCCGTCAATGTCAGCGCTCTTAAAAAAATCATTATCGATAGTCATATCTTTAACAAAGATAACGAGCAAGAAAGGCCACGTGAGAGTCTGGGTTTACCGAGCTTGTCAACCACATTATCGCACCCAGCTTTCAAGCCATTTGTCAAATCACTTTTTTTATTGCCATTTTTTCGGCAAATGGCATTTGAATTTTCTGTTTTGTAATGCAAGATGACGTCAGACAAAGTAGAAATTTTCGATTGTACATTTTTCTTTCTTTTTTCATTCTGGTTGGTATTTACGGAAATTGTTTTAAAAACAGAGTGATGTAGCGATTTTAACTATTTCAGTCACCATGTCTATTTTTATGGACATTCAGTTACATTATTTTGATAACTTCTGATGCATCTCATAAACACAATCGAGGATAGAAACACTGGAAAGTGTACGGCCTTTGATCTAAAACCTTATCTATTTAAAAGAAGTTTTGAGACGCTCCACCGGCAGACGCATAACCAAAAGAGCGGAGAGTATTTACCTTGAGCAGCATGGTTGATGGGGAGATGGAGAGACGGGGATAGCTAGGCAACCTTAGGACTGGGGTGTGCAACCTATCACCGATGGTGGGCTGCAATAGTATTTCCGAGTACCTCGCCGGGCCCCATTTAAAGTCGCGGTTGCTTCGATGGGCCTCATTTAAAGTCTCCAAGGATTTGATAGGCCGTCGGACTTGAACCCCTAAAAGGTCGCGCGGTATTTCGGTCAGTTTGACATCGAAATTTTTTTATCCATTTAAAAAATAAAATAAATAGGAAACAGTTTGCGAGTAGGCTTAGTAAATGAATTGTTGGTCTGTAAATAATTACACATTACTTGCATTTTCAATGACTTTACTGAGAAATGCGACGCAAAATCAAAATCCAATCTGAACCGAACGGAAAGAGGGGTTGGCCCGCTTAGCCTGTGTAGAGAGCGAAAATGTCTCGCTAAGCGAGGCACGGAGTTGGGGGGCATAGACGCCAAAGGCGGAACCCTTAATTATTTTAAAGGAATTACTGAAGTGTTCAGAATTAAGATGAATTGCAAAAACATTCCCTCAATAAAATTCATGACTGAATGGGTTAATAAAAAAATAATTTCTTGTCCATTGTTAGAAAATGAATCCATAAAAACGAACCATACTAAAGACAGATAATTGTCTTTATCTATATTTATAGCATTAAATGTTGCAACTATATTTTTAATGTTAGTTTAAAAACTCATGAAGCAGAGCGGCACATAATTACTATACTTGACGCAATCTTGCCGATCAGTTTACTTGGCATTTTCTAGCAGAAGCCTCGGCATCTTCCACTTTTATCGTAATTATCTACAAAATGACTATATTTCACCGTTTTCTACATAAAATCACTATATTTAATCACCGAACCAGTTGTATATGATCATATAATCTTATTCGTCACGGGTTCCCACAATACGACCCGAGGTCCCAGGGCAACTTGATCCCAAGGGAAAATAGGCCAGCCACATTCTGAAACGGTTGAATTAATCACGACTGCTCAGTGATAGAATGTCCTCCCGGAAAGTGGAAGATCCGGGTTCGGTTTCCTGTCATGCAACAATTTTTCTCCTAATTTTAACTTTCTCCCACTATAAATCTCGATTTTTTCATTATGTCACATTAAACTGGTTGTTACCTAATTATATAAACATCGTAATTATTTATCAAGGATTAATGAGAGATGACGCTGCAGTTTCTTTCATTCGTGTTTTTTTATTTTCTCAGAAAATCCTCCTCAAGGAAGGATCGGAATCATGGGAGCTTTGGAGGAAATTACCGGTACCACTGAATTTCAAGGTGTATTTCTTCAACGTCACCAACGTCGACGAGATTCATGAGGGTAAAATGCCAGTGGTGAAGGAGATCGGTCCTTTCGTCTACAAGTAAGCAAACATAAAACAAAATGGACCATAAGATCGAAGCAAAACAACTGAAAACGAGTGCGTTTGGGTTCATGATATTGTACCCAAGTTACTCATCGGGATTTATAGAGATCTGTAATAATCATCCACGACCAAAATTGAGTAACACTATGAAAAACTAAGGTATATCAATTCTTACACTTTTAGTGAATTAATGAAATTGTAAATGAGTTATAAGACACCCAAAAATAATTAAACTTTTTTCAATATTACGATACTTTAACCTGGTGCTCGCGAGCACCACTGCGCTCTTTGGTAGCCTGATTGCGAACTTCTGCGATGCTTAAAATCTCGTCTCTTAGCATGAGTAATTTAATTTGTTGTTACTTTTTTCTCAGGACATTTAACGATAGCTTTGGCTTATTTTATTTATGCTCGTTCTTATTGCTGCAAAAATATAGTGGTGCTCGCTGATATTCTGAGATACAACTTAGTGCACGTCACACTGACGTTGTTGAGAATCTCCGAACAAGTGAGTTTAATTTTAAAATGGAGTCCATAATACTCAAAAGAGTGTTAATCATTAGGTCAAAAATACATTATCAGAAATGAAAAATCAGGCACAGGGCCCGCTTGATGATGGTGCCAGTGTTGCGACTACACCGGGAACCGCGCTCTCTAACAAAAATATTTATTGCACATGTGAATTACATTTCCTAAATCGGAAAAATTATCGTACGCCCTCGTAATGAGAGAAAAAGTTTCCTTATTTATTAAAATTTACCATTAAAATTTTAAATTTTGCACCTGGCCCCGCGATTTTCCAAGCCGGCTGTTATCAGGCAGTTTTATATATAAACCTCATTTAACATGTTTTCCTTATGAACACCTATCATTAATAGCACTTCAATTTTTAATAGCTTCATTATATAGTTACTCGTGGGTATTTTAATCTATTTACACTTATCGACAAAATTTTCAATTTTAAACGATGAAATTTGTTTTAAGGTACAAAATTTAATTTATCTTATATTTAAATTTGTCCTTCGCTCAATTATTAGTGCTCCTTATGGCTCAGACATTTGGTTTGGGCGTTAGTTACACTTTAGTCTTGATTTTAATGTGAACTGTAATTTACTTCATAAAATTAATTCAAATAGATGACTTGAGCGGACCTCTGGGATGAAAATGAAGGCTTTAATTAGTGTTCAAAGAATTATCAAGCTCGTTATTCTCATGGCTAATCTCAAATGATAAATCAGGGTTCTCGAAATGCCATAAAATGGCCATAAATGGCCAAACGCGCAATTCTGCTACAAGGCAGCCTTCATCAATGATAATTTGCCGCTTTCTAGAATTATCGCTGATAATGTAGCCGAAATGTGCATTTGGTTATCACAACCATTTCATGGCTATTCAAGAATCCTAATATGTCAACTTAAATTAGTGTGATAAAATATAATGTGACTAGGGCCCTGGTAGGAGGAAAAATTAATACTCTGTGTTGGATTCGCTAAATCGTAACTGACTCTTCACGGGAGAACTTCCCAGCAAAGATGCGCGCGCCTTCCCCGCCCCTCCTCTCTGACGCAATTCTCTCCCATCCGTCCCCTCCACTCTCTTCTCTTGCTGGCCATACGTACCTACAGACAGTATTATTATAAGAATTTATTTATTACGAGAGGATATCTAAACATATCATTTAATCGATATTATTCATTTTTCCAGTGAGTACAAAGAAAAGGAAAACATCGTGGTCCATGAAGCTTACGGGACGGCTTCCTACCAACAGAGGACAGTTTTTCATTTCAATGAAGAGGCATCATATCCTTTGAAGGAGGATGATGTCGTCACCATTATTAACGTCGCAATGATGGTAATTATATCCGCATTTTCTATGCAAGAAAAATGTAATATTTTAATAAACTTGCTCTAACGATTCATATTGCCATGCCAACCCAAATGCTAACTATGCGCGCGTACATGCGATCTCTGTACCGCATGGAAAAATTGGCTCGCAGGATGCAAATTATCGCATACTAATTATTTCACTGAGAACATAAAAAATTTATGTTGTTGCACATTTCTCTTTGCTCGGTCAAATTGCCCTCAACTGCGTTGTTTAGACCAGCGGTTCTGAACCTTTTGCATCTTACGTTCTATCAACCATTTTGTCAAAAAATATGATAAAAACAATACCACACCTTTTTCAAGAAGTCAACTTTCACGTAAAATGCATTTTAGTATTGTATGTAAATTTTTAAGGACATTAAAATATGTATTGTAATAATTTTCTTGAAAATAAGCCCCACGTAGATGACCTTTTTGTCTCACTGGTTTAGACGACCGTCGTGTATCTAAGAAATTTTTTCACATTATTTATCCGCAATACTCTTGTTTTTATGAGGTTGACAAGTGATGACATATATTTAAGTCTCTGTAATATTTTATTTCCATGTTGCTATTTCTTCTGGCTCAATCTTTGCCATGTTACCGTAAATGGCAGAGATATTTTCTCGTCTTTAGTATTATCAAACGAACTGTCCTGTTGTGTGTTTCGTAATCTATTGTAGCCACTTTCATCATCGTCTGATTTCCCCTACCACTCGCCTCCTTCCAAGTTCTCCCGACGGTTTTCGTACTTACTCTGTCCCATCCATCATTCGATCCCCTTTCTCTTGACGTTCCTGGGAATCCGTTCGATAACGGCAGGCGTCCGAGGCTGCTCGATTTTTTCTTGCAACGTGAACTGTCACTTTTACGCCTTGGCTCTTTTAACTGAACTTTCTTTGCTCGATTCATTGATTCATCTTTCCGCGCTCTTCTGCCTTGTTTGCAAGAGACGGATTGCTCCATCGCTAAGATTGAAACAGTCAGAGCGCGCTAGTCAAAGAATCTACTTTTGAGGAAGGTCAGGATGCTTAATTTTGAGACGGGTGCATTTCGTCCGAGTGAATATCCAAATTTGATCAAGAATTGATTCATCTGTGGCGATCAGACGACCTATACATCACTTGTAACACACTCGATCTCTACTTGATCGATTTTTATCTTCTGATGACATTTGAGGACATCATCTGAACCTTGCTGATATTAATTTTAGGGGCAGTCTTTCCGCCTGCCTGCTCCAGTTACTCGATTTATTCGTGGAGCTCTTCTGACCTTCTTGCAAATGGTCGAATGCCACAAGCAAAGTGGAGATACTCCATTTACTTTTAGGCCTTTTTTTCTCTCCGTTTACTACTTTGGATACTCTAGTTCCACTGTGAATAATTTAAGGGGCATGGTACCTATAATATATTCCATAACTATGTTGTAGAAAATATAATTTTTCACAAGTTTTCCGGAAACATTTTTTCATAGAACAAATTAATTCAGAGATATTTCGATTATTCTTCTGAATTTATGCTCTGTACATTGAATGTCACTGGGTGAGTTTTGTTTTCGTTGCTATGATAGAATTTTCGAATTTGATAGCGACGCCAACGCTGCCAAACGCCAATACTTTGTTATCCATAGCAACAAATGACAATTTTGTTTACTCATTGTTTTTTTAATGTGAAAAGTGATTCAAAGTATTTTCCATTGCAAACATTATTCACTATTTAACAATTATTCACGAGTTTAATTACTGATAGTTATTTTTGAGAACGCTGTTGTCGAGAGCAACTTGTAAGTACTATTGAAATCACATTAATTAATCTGTAAGGAGAAAATGAAATACTTCGTAAAAATTTTGGATTTTTTTCTGAACATAAAATCCATTTAAATGGGTTATTTTGGAATTCATATCTTGTACCGCATCCACTTTCAGGGCATGGTGGAAATGGCCGAAATCGAGTCTCCAGGTCTGATCGGGACTCTTGGAAAGGTGCTGCCAGGTCTTTTCAACGGAGCGAAAAATATCTTCCTTAAAGACACGGTCAAAAATATTCTCTTTGAAGGCGTGACGGTTAACTGTCAAATACCTTTCGGCAGCGTGATATGTAACAAAATTAAGGAGAAGAAACCCGCTGCTCTGAGGTCGGACAAGAACGGAAACCTCCTTTTCGCGCTCTTTTATCACGTAAGTACTTTACGCGGACTCATCACAGCTAATACCTGTAGCACCTGATTATTCATGGTTAAACCTGGTTCTACTCCTATTTTCCGCTGTCCTCTTCATACCTTTTTCTACCTCTTTCCCATCTAGTTTTCCTTCTAACAAGTCATTAATCATGCTCTCTCCCTCTCTCTTCAGGTAATGTCCAACCCAGTTTGCCTTCCTCTTTCTGATAGTCTGTATAATCATTCGCTTCTCTCCTACTCTTCGTAGCACTTCATCGTTTTTCATCTTATCTGTCCATTTTATCTTTAGCATTCTCCTCCAAGTCCACATTTGAAAGCTTTCCAAGTATTTGATGTCATTTTTCCTTAGCGTCCATGTTTCTGCCCCGTACAAAGTTATACTACATACATAGCATTTTATGAACTCTTTGCAGATATCTTCTCTTATATTCCCCGTAATTAGGTGCTTCTTTCTTCTGAAAGCAGCTTTAGCTTTTCCTATTCTAGTCCTGATCTCATCCGTTCATTTTGCTTCTCTTGTTATGATGCTTCCAAGGTATTTATAGTCTGAAACTTGTTCTAAAGGCTTTCTATATCGTTGGTAGCTCACAATAACTTTGGCTCAGATTATTAGATGTAAAGTACTCCTTTAGCCAAACAATTATAGGGGATTACAACACCCAATGCATTTCACATACATCTGAATTCACCGAAAATTTGTCCAATCTACCTTTCTCTCAGGATGAATTGCTTCTTTTAGATAGGGGTTTGAAATTCGCTTTCCCACCAATGAAACCACCTATGGATGATTTAATCACAGACATTGAAAAATCCATTGAATTTTTCGATGAAAATTAAAAAAATTATATCAGACAAGCTTGTTCAATACAAATCCAAGATAACATGAACAAATTAACTAAGAATCATCCAAAAATTTATTCCAAAACCATCAAACAACTCAGAGAAAAAGATTGCTTTTATATTAAGGCTGACAAAGGCAATAAAATAGTGATCATGGATAGGACACAATATTTCGACAACATCCAAATTATGTTGAATAATGGACCTTACATTAAACTAAAGAAGAACCCATTAAATTCCATGATTCAAAAAACTAAAGAAATCATCAAAGGATGTAAGACCATCATTGATAAAAAATTAAGCTACAAGTTAAACATTTCAAACCCAAACATACCAAAATTGTACTGTCTTCCCAAAATACATAAAGATGACAAAACCATGAGACCGATTGCATCAGGAATAAATAGCCCAACATATAATCTGGCCAAATAGCTTAATAGTGAATTTAAACAGATGTCTTTTCCCGACAAACACTCAGTTAAAAATACCTATGATTTGATAAGTAAACTGAAAAATATAACATTAAAAGAGTCTGAGATTTTGGTCTCCTTTGACGTTAAAAGCCGCTTTCCAAGTGTACCTCTGGAAGAAACATCCCAAATTTTAAAATCATTGTTCCTAAAACAAAATCTTTCTGACGAAATTGTCCATGAATATTTACAACTTACTAATTTATGCATGTCACAGAACATTTTTCAATTCAAAAATGAAATTTACAAACAAACGCAAGGCACTTCAATGGAAAACCCCATATCTCCTTTTCTAGCCAACATTTTCATGTCCTTTTTGAAAAGGATTGTAAAGAAAAATTTTAATTCCTTTACAGAAATATGGTTGAGATACGTGGACGACATATTCACAATCTTTGATTTAAAGAAACAAAATGTAGAAGAATTTGTTAACCAGCTAAACAACATATATCCTTCAATTAAGTTCACTTATGAACTTCAAGAAAACAACACCTTGCCATTTTTGGACTTGCTAATCATAAATAATAGGCAACACATTGAGTTTGACATTTTTAGAAAACATACACATACTGATAACTTCATTCCTAATAACTCCTTTCACCCTATGAACCAAAAAATAGCTGTTTCAATTTTTAACACATAGATTATGTAACATCCCCCTTAATAAAATCAGATATGCAAAGGATCTCAAACACATAAAACAAATTGCCACTAAACTTGGATACGATAACAATTTAATTAATAAATTAGTGAGAAAACATAAATTTAAAAAACCTTGTCCAATTCCACTTCTCTCAAATTAGGCAATAAAAAGGAGAACAAATATATAAAATTGCCATTAAACAGGGGCTTGAACAAAATTTTTAAACATAAGAATTATACAATAACATATACAAATCCATATAATTTGAAAAATTTACTGGGCAGTACAAAAGACACAACAGAAACATTGAACAAGTCCGGAATTTATAAAATACAATGCTCACACTGTGACAAAAAGTATATAGGACAAACAAGGAGGAAACTAATAACACGCTTTAAGGAACACATGGCTCACTATAAATATAATCGTTTTGAAAAATCAAGCGTTGCCAACCACATTTTAGAAACAGGTCACAGTATACACGTAAACGATTTAAAATTGATAACTTCAGCCAACAACTCACTAAACTCGTTAGAAAACCTGCACATTTACAAAAACCGGAATACACTTATGAACACGGACACAGATTTTAACAAGACCTTATACAAACTGACTGATGTAAACAACACACACGCCGAAAAATCTTTCCGCGCTTCACTTGTTTGTCTGTCGTCTTCATAATTCTTTCCATTCAAATCTTCGCAGTTGACTCCCAGTCACTGTCGAGACAGGTTTTGCCCCTGAAGATGCCCACATTGTGGGCGAAATGCATTGGGTGTTGTAATCCCTTATAACTGTTTGGCTAAAGGAGTACTTTACATCTACTAAAGGCTTTCCTTCAATACTTTTCTTCAGATTCTTTTCTTTGCCCGATATTCGAATGATCTTGGATTTTTCTGTATTTATTTCCATACCGTATTTTCTACCTGTTATTACTAGTCTATTTATCATTTTCTGGAGTTCCTCTTCCTTTCTTGTTAGAAGTACTTGATCATCCACGTATTTTACTGTTCTTATAATCCTTCCTCCAATTTTTAATCTCCTGTGCCTTCTAACGCCTCTTGCATTACACTTTATCCATATATATTGAATAGCGTCGGCTATAGGCAGCAGCCCTATCTTACACCTCTACCTGATCAGTCTCCTCTCTTTCCGGTCTACAGCTATATTTTTTAATATCTTCATCAACATTACCCAATTTACTCTATCAAAGACCTTCTGCCAGTCTAAGAAACATACGCAGATATCTTGACTGTATTCTATTGACCTTTCTGATATGATTCTAACTACCCCTATAGCATATCTTGTTCCTTGTTCTTTTCCGAAACCGAGTTGTTCTTCCCCTATCATTTCTTCTGCCTTTTTCTCCAGCCTTTTATTAAGAATCCTTGTGGTGATCTTAGAAGTGTGTGACAGAAGGCTTATCGTTCTGTAGTCTTTACACTGCATTGCTTTTGGCTTCTTCTTTAGAGGGATCATTGTCACTTCTAGGAAATCCCGAGGCCACTCTCCGATGTCGTAACTCTTATTAATTAATTTCGTGATCGCTTTTTGTCCTTCTGATCCCATGACTTTAAGTACCTCAGCCGGTATTCCATCGCTGCCTGTGGCTTTCCCTTTCTTTAGTTCAACTATCGCTTTTTCTACTTCGCTCTCCATAATACTTGGTCCTACGTTGTCTTCTTCAATGTTTTTCTCATCTTCCAGTTCTATTTTTGCTGATCCTGCCTGCTTGCTGTATAGTTCCTTAATGTATTCCTCCCATACCTGTGCTACATCCTTTGTTTCTGAGACTATCTCCCCATCCGTATTCATAATTCCTTTACCACAAATTCCATTAGACTTCTTATCTTCTAATTCCAGTGCCCTAGGATACATCATATCGTACCGTCCTAACTTCTCCATTTGTTGTATTTCATCACATTTTTCTTTTACCCAATTTTCTCTAGCTTTATCTGTTAGGATATCATATGATGATATCATATCATCCGTTAATTCCATCTATTTACCTAGCAGGGCGTTCAAAAGAAACAATAGCAAAGTATTATGCATGTTTACCATTAAAATTACATGAAATTGGTCGCTATTGCGCTCTTCAATTAAGTGCGTAAAACGTAACATGCTATTGAACCCAAGTTTTTTTTAGTTTAACCCACGTACAACAATCCAGTCGTTCCTAAATTTATCAAGGCGTCTAATCCTTGAAGTTTTTGGATTAGTAGCCTCTGTGCCGTATTTCTGTTCAAATTCTGGTGCAACATTCAATTACGAAAGTCCATTGGTTTTTTTGGACAGGTTGGATATGCCAACCCGATTTGATAAGGCAATATTGGTCCACAACTAAACCCTTTAGTTTCCTTAAATTATTCTTAAACTCTATTTTCGACCGGGTGTGGCCCACGAAGAGGGCAGAAGTGGCTTAAATGGTCTCAAGCCGAAAATTTTGGGCGCCCCTGCCATAGGCGGTTACGTAGATCGCCTTGCCCTATACCCGCCTCGAGGTGCAGGAGCAATTCAGAATCTTTCCTTTGAAAGATTCCCTCAGTGCCTTTGGATTCGGCCATAGCCTAACAAAGTGGTGGGGAAACTACGGTCCGCGGGCCACATAATGCCCGCGAGAGCATTTTATGCGGCCGCGATGCCATTGTGAAAGCAAACCGTGAAATGTAATGCAGATAATTTCGTATTTGTTGGTTGACATTTGGGCCACAAAACCTTTTCTTGTGACGTTTTGACGCTAAAATATTATTATCGATTTGCTTTGGTAGAATATTTCACATTCTCTCAAGTAACTTCCTATGTGGACCCTTATGCGGCCCGCCGAAGCATATTCATCTGTTGATGTGGTCCGCCTAAGCAACCGCGACTCTTAAAAAGTTTTCCTATCCTAACTCAGACACATTCAGAATTGCATAGATTCCGCCGTCTGAACAGAACACTGATACTCCAATTACGAACACGGCCTATTTCATCCGGCATTATCTGCAATCGCATTTTTGCACTGCTCCTCTTCTTCGAATCTGACGTCAATCCTATCTCTTCCCTTTTGTCGCCGAGCAGAAGAACAATTCGTACGATGGCTACTATGAAGTGAAGCTAGGCTGGGGACCAGATGGACCGAACCCATCGAAAGAAGGAGCTAAAACTCTGGGAAGGATCGTTTCCTGGGAAAACTCCACCAAACTGTCGACTTGGTCAGGTGAAAAATGCAATCAATTGCTTGGGACGGACGCCGCCATATTCTCGCCATTCCTTACCAAGGATTCAAGAATAGATATTTTTAGCACCGATCTTTGCAGGCAAGTGTCCGATCAACGAAAAGATTTTTCTAGCAATTAAAACTAACGATTTCCTTTAGATTGCGTACTAATCGAGAGCGATGTGATTTATTCAAACACGAAATTTCCTGAATTGGCATATGCATTGATGCAGCAACTCCTAATTATTATACATTATGAGGCAAAATTTTCTATAGATCTACAATCACTCGCTTAAACTCTACGTTATGATAGCGATTATGATTTATCTCGTGCAGTGAACTTTATAAATTAATATTTCTTACCCGTTTCAAATATTAGTCGCAGATTTTTTAAGCAAAACTCTTATACAGACTATAAAACTTCTTTACCATAAAGTTGTAACAACAAATAAATCGATGAACTAATATTTACCGGTACAAACTTTAAAAATTTGAACAACATGTAAAAAGATAGTAGTTGTTGTCGTCTTACAGCTACTATGATTAATATGTTATTCCGGATGCCGAATACGTAAAATTCGTTCCAAAAACATTTCTTAATTATTTATAATGGATACCACTCAATTTCTAGGAAAGAGTTAGGAATGTAAAAGTAGCATCTGCTTTCTTGAAAGAGGAGGATTGCTTTTAGAATATGAAGTAAAGGGTCTTGAATGGGACAGACAGGATGTAACAAGCCAGAGACCAACCGATATATGTATATAAACACACAAACACAGTATTTTGCTCATATGTTAATTTCATTAATTTATTTACTCCAGGTAAATGAAGCAGTTCCGTTCTGCGACTAGTAATTTCATTTTAGCACCTTTAACAAAAAACTTCGATCGATTTTATGCACGTTATACAATCATCACGAGGAAAAATGATGTTATAGCTTCCATTTACTTTCCATACCTAGCTTTCGTCGCTGATAAACTTCTGTTATAATGAGAGCGATATGATGTGATACATTTAACTGATTCTGAAATATTTTTAAATAAAAAAAGTTACCGAATCAACCCTTAATTAATAGCGCGGCTAGGTTTTCCTCTTTAATACTTTATTTTAAATTTGTGGTTATTAAACGAATTGGTTTATACAAAACAAACGCTAAATTCTGCTGTTGGTGGCTTAATTTTAATGTAACTTGAATTTATCTTCCAGATCTCTTTATGCGGTTTTCGATAGAGAGAGTAGTTACAAAGGCATCGACTCATTGCTATTCACCGCGGAGGAATTCCTGCTGGGCGATGTCCACTTGAATCCTGACAACAACTGCTTTTGTCCAAAGGATAACGGATGTCTTTTTAAAGGAGCTCTGGATCTCACACCTTGCCAAGGTATACTCACACAATTAGGATTAGCTCTAGCTTATCCGTGGCGAAGGAGACGACGAACGGCACGAATAATCTAAAAGTTCATTCCATGACATTGATTGTGATCGGGGATGCCAACTAGTGAAAATGATTTTTACGGACAATGTGGAAAAAATTACGGACAACACAACTTTTTTACAGACATTTTTTGCATAATATATAGATGTCTCATAAATAATACATAAGTGAACAATATTCAATGCAGTCATTCATACATCGCAACAGAAATGTTATTTACGTTATTTTAGCGTACGTATTTGGCTTAGGGAAACTGGAAATTTCGGATGTGTTCAGTAAAAATTCTTGTTTTATATTTTTAATTTTTGCTTATTGAAAAAGACAGGTTACTTTACTTTTAAAAATATAACCAAAATGAGAAAATATAGGATAAAAATATATTTTTTAAATCAGCGGTATTCAACCTAAAGCGTACATATGCCTGGGAATATGCGAGATCTTTCAAAGAGATACGATATTAAGAATATCTAATGTAAAAAAATAGCGAAGTAAAATCTAATAAGTATCTCATGTATAAAATATATGTAAATCATATAATTACAAGTACATATATATTTGTAGGTATCACGTCATAACAGCGCAGGAATAACGGCGAACGTCAAAACAGCGAAAACGGCGAACGGACAAAACAGCGAACGTCAAAACAGCGAAAAATCGGAATATAAAAAACAGCGAACGTCAAAATGGCTGAACACAGTTTAGCAAAAGTCAGTATTGTAGTTATTATAGGTAATAAATAATTCCTGGTTATTAAATTTTAAATAGTCGGAAATGTTAAACCAGAAAATTATAGTTATAAGTGAATATTTCAAAACTGCGCTGAATTTACTGGAATTACTAAAATTAACATAAGAAACGAATCCTACATCCTATAGAAAAATTTACCAGATTTTTGAGTGGTAGTAGGTCAATTTTAAAAGAACGACATTAGCTAGTTTTTTATTGGTTTCATTATGAAAAACTTTTTAAAGATTTATTATTATGGCTCCAAATTCGTTTTAAAAAATCCTTTCGTATTACTTAGGTCTAAAGTACATTAGTTATTACACGTATATATAATGTGCGACTATGATACAGAGTGCATGAAAGAAATAGAAAATATGTAGTTAATGAATAAGGACATATATTTACATTAAAAGTCAAAACTAATACATTTTCAAATTACTGTTAAAACATTACAAAAGATACTTGAAAGTACGTTTTATTTGAAAGTATGTCAAAAATTGTAAGAAAAATATTACAAGAGATAATGAATTCAAAAAGCCTTATGCTTGAAGATGAAAAATTTGGGCGATTCCTTTCAAGAAATTCAATCTATCTCGATTGTGGTACTCCTTTACGAGACCTTCGATACGTTTGTATGTATCTCGGTAAATTTTTCGGCTTTTTGAGGGTTTTTGCCGGAAATATATTTTTCAATTTTTACTTTATGATCATTTTGTTCTTTTTGTAAGCATTCAATAAATTTCCATATGGTTGGATGACTGATCTAATTAACTGACTGAAACCACGGTGCCAACCTTCTAATGCGTTATTAGTTCCGCTATGCTGGACTTAGGCGAGAGAAATAAAGGAATTTGTCATTCTTGAGCTACAAGTTTATTGTGTATGACATTCTATTTATTATGCTGTATTTGATCTTTATGATGTTCCTTAAAAAATTCGGAAATTAGAATTTCTATCTCAAATCCATTGAATTATAAAGATTTTAGATGGACTTTATTACTTACATTTCTGAAATATTCGCATATAATTATAATATACTGTATTTTCCCCCTGCCACACGCCATTGGCGGCTTGCAGGATATATATGTAAATGTATTTTGCTATATTTAGTTCAGCCATTTTCACGTTCGCTGTTTTTTACATTGCCATTTTTCGCTTTTTGACGTTCGCTGTTTTGTCCGTTCGCTGTTTTTGTTTTCGCTGTTTTGACGTGCGCTGTTTTGACGTTCGCTATTCTGACGTTCGCCGTTTTGACGTGGAACCATATTTGTATACTCTACGAAATAATAGCCGAATTTGTTAACTTTAAAACATACTAGAGGACACGAGCTTCGTCAAAAATATTTTAAGGGGGTAGGCCGACTAAAAAGGTTGAATACACTGCTTTAAACTTCTGGAAATTTCTTAGCATTTTTACGGACATCAAAATATTTTTACGGACCTTAAGGACACGTCCAATTTTTGTTTGGTCTTTCTTACGGACGATTGGCAATCCTGATTGTGACGGATATTAATTTTCATGTAGCCCTTACAATTAAAGCCTCTTTCCGTTGTGGTAGGATGGCGCTATATTAAAGGTGCGCCCTGAGAAGCGTTGTCAAACTCGATGTTTGCATATTACACTACAGGTTTTTAGGAGCTGTCTTAGTCGAATACGTAAAAACTTGGAGCATAATTTTTTGGGGCCAACTCAGCAACTTCCTGCCTGTCCATCGTTTAAAAGTCAAAAAATCTCCATCACGATTAAAATATTTACATAAAAAGTTATGGAGCTGCTCGTCAAAAATGATGGGAAATATTAAAATTAATTATTTACAATCATTTCTATATTTCTATCGTAATTTCAAATATTTCCCTTAATATGACCAAAATGCGACAACAATAATTATTAATACAGTTATAATAAAAGAGTAAAATATGCAAGAGTAAAACAAAATAGCGACGGAATTTTTATATTCGATTGATTACACAAATTCGACGCGGTTTCGAAATTCGAATCCCTTCTTCGACAAAAACAAACTATTTTTTCAGGCGTACGGATATCCAAGTTTCCAGTTCATATCTTGATATCAACTGTTTGTAAAATCCAAATTAAAATTAAACTTAAAAAATTAAATAAAATGTTAAACCGTTCCAGATTTGAATTTATCGTAACGGATTAACAGACAGATTCATAGATCCTGACTTTATTATTTTTTTAAATAGCACCTGCAAATAGGTTATATCTAGGCTTAAATGAGTTTTGTAAATAATTTTGAAATAATATTAATGATTTCAGAACTTAAATTAGGAGAGGGCTCTTTAACTGCTCCCGAGGTCATTTATTCATCTAACGATATTTTTCGCGGCTTTCCTTACTATGAGCTTCTGCAACCCAGCGTGCCGCAGCACCCCATTTTGGCAACTGCTCTAACTCTCTATCGCAGTAATACTGCAATTCTTCGCATTTTTCGCGGAAAACTCTTGCAAATTTACGATTCCCGAATTGATTTCTGCCTCATGAGCACATTTTGGAGCTTTCGTGATTCCAAGAATAATATTTCCCTTCCTTGAACTACTCCAATTCCAGGAGCACCGGTCATTCTAACCTTTCCACATTTCTATCTCGCCGGCGAAAGTTATTCGGAAGCCATCGAAGGAGTGAACCCGGAGAGGGAGTTGCACGAGACATTTTTGGAGCTTGAACCAGTGAGTGACAAATATCCAGAGATTTCTTTTCTGCCATTTGTTGAATCTCGATAAATAGCGACATCACTGATTTAAACATCGTGATCGTCATCAACGCTTATGAGTTTTCAGAACCGAAATATTTACATTGGCACAACATTCAAGCCTGTTTAAAATATTCCCTTTTATGTCACGAGTCAAAAAATTCAACATCGAAATAAATTAATGTTGCTTTATCGGGGAGTTTGTTTAAATAACCGACCAAGTTTCTCCAAAAATACCGTTGACTTCTTCCAGGTCAACTTTTACGTTATCGGTTATTTCAACAAATGCGACCATAATAACCCGATAAATAAACGCAGCAAAAGACTTCGTGCTATTAAAAATAAATTATTCGCAAAAATCTAAATAAATCAAATAAGTTTATTTTGAGCTCGGGGAAATCTTACTGAGAAAGATGGATCGCGCATTGTTTTGCTCATACACATATATACACACATATATATGTGTATATATATATATATATATATATATATATATATATATCTTCTTTCTAAGCCACTGTTGAAAGCATTCACATGCCTGACTTAAATTCTCCGCAGTTAAGCGAATTTTAACTATTTGTCATTGAAATTTATGACTCTTTTGCCATTATATCGCTATTAATGTCTTTTGTAATCCTTAAAGAATACTGGAATTACGCTGCGTGGAGGAAAGAGAGTGCAGTTCAACATATTAATGAAGAGGGTGGAAAAAGTTGAATTGACACACGATGTTCCAACAGCATTATTTCCTATCCTTTGGATCGACGAGGTAAACTATAAAATATGATTTTTGCTTGTTTCGCCTGTCTGATAGATTCTTCAACAAATATAATATTTTGTCTAGATACATAAATTACTACACATTATAATTATTTTACAAATAATTTAAAAACGTTCTCTCTTATGAACATTTCATTTCATTTATAGTTTAAAATAGAACCTATAATTATTAAAACATGAGTTTTAATAAATGCAATATTAGCTCAATTGCCCAATACACACATTCACATAATGCAAATACTATATTAATAAAGTTGTTTTCCCGAATTTCTGATTTAAGTAATCTAAGTAGATATATTATATGAAAATTTTTAAATTACACTAGCAGCTCTAATCTTTTATGATACAGATAAATATATCTAGACACAACATTCGAAAAAGAAAATTCTAAAAACATTATCGAGCTCAGTTAGTGTTGTCAGTCGAAAAAGTGATCAACACAATTCGTGTAGCCGTAAAATTTTTGCGTAAACTAGTTGCGCATTTAAACTCACAAATTCCTCCAACATTTTTCTGAAGCCATTGGTGATAAAACTAGGTCAAAAAAGTCATGATTACAACATTTGATTAGAGTAATATGGATTCATTGGCGCATTCCATTGCAGTTATCTGTAGGTAATTCTATTGTTGCTTAATATTGTTAAAAGGAAATCACTTAAAATTTCGTTGACCGTAACGTGAGACAGTAGGCAATAGCCAATCTAATCCTTCAAATATGAATGCATGAGATTTAAGTTTCGGCTTGAATTAAACAAAATTAGAGCCGGGATGAGACATTTTTGCGCACCAGGAAAGGTTTGAAAATTTCGCCCCATCCTGATGAAAGCACACAATTTTATCTGCCAAAACTAATTTATTTACAATGTAGAGGTAAAATAAAATATACAATATATATATATTTTATAATATAAAAAGTTGCAGTTAAAATGCAAATTGCCATTTATCGTGCCTCTAAGCGTGCTACGACCTAGGCGGCTGCCTCGCTCGCCTAGCCCTTGTCTCGGCTCTGTACAAAATAACCGTTTTAACAAGAATGCCGTAAATTCATAAGTGTCCTTTATGGCAGACAACTTATTTGTTAAGTAAAATGGCATAAATCCTATTTCTGAAAAGGTTGGGAAAATCAGTTGCGCATTTCGGCCACTAAGCAGCAATCCACAGCGATGAGCCACCGATTGGTGATTCTGATATTTACAAATTCTAAATTTTGGAATCACCGATCGATAGATCACTAATGGGATAGTCTGCTTTACAATTTAAAAGCGCACATGGCCTTCCCAATCTAATTGTTGCTAGAATTACCTTCACCATCAGCAATGAGGTGAGCTCGACATTAAATTTTTTTCAAAAAGACTAAATATTTTGCGCGTGAAATTACATCTAGTTAAATTTATTTATAGTAACTTCTACATATTTTCGGGAAATATTTTTGATAAGCGTTCAGGTATATATATGGTGTCACCAATATCCTCAGTGTGACTCATAAGTTTCACTAATCAAATACAAACTGATTTTTCTTTTTTTTAGGGTTTAGATTTGGACGATGCAAACGTGAACAAGCTGAAAGATGAACTAATCAACGTCTTAAACATCATAGAAGGCGCTAAATGGGGTCTGATAGGAACTGGAATTGCTTTACTGTGCCTCGGAATTGGACTTGGAATATTTCTCATCATAAAATCCAGAAACGGAGGAAAAGGTTTCGTTATGTAAATCACGCGAGAAGATGTTACTCATCACAGCTGCCAACAATTTCATGCCACACCATAAACATGTACATATATATATGTATATATATATATATATATATATATATATATATATATATATATATATATATATATATATAGTGCCATCTTAAATTATGAGTTGATGAAATAAAAGTTTTATTTTTTTAATAAAATCCTATTTACATTTAGTTCTTGAATTTTAGTAGCATATGTCGCTTATTCAGAAATACTGAGAGCGAAGGATGAGCAATTATTGAGTGACAACCCTCATCATTAGACCGATGGTTCCCCATTACAAAAAGTTGCTGTGGCCGCATTAGTGATCACGATATATTTTTCGTGGCCTTAATGGCATTGCTATATATCGGAAAGAAGTTACCGGTGGCAGAACTGAAATTCCCTGATGACCACATTTGAGAATCGGTGTTTTGAACCCATTCGAGAACGTCGTCTGTAGTACATCGTGCGCCCAAAAAAGAAACACTGAGAAAACTAAGTATAGCACATTCCTTGGTTTCAACCCCAAAATGCATCATGCGTCAGCGATAAAATTCAAAGAAAGGAATAGAAAAAATCGGTGCAACATTCACTGTACAAACGTTCTCTCATCCGTACACTCCTACGTTTAAATATTAATGCTATTGGCTATCTCTTTATCTACTAAAAACGTTCTCTGCCTCCCTAACGCTGGAGGGGAAGAGTATGGTAATGGCGGAGGGATGAACATTCTACTCGACACATTCGTCGTGCTGCTTAATGTAGAACACACACGTCACCGATCTAACAAAGGGATAAAAATTCGGACGGAAAGGAGACAAACAGAATACATTGTCTTTCAGGAGACAGCAGTCAGTCACGAATATCTGAAAAGGCAATAGCAACGGAGCGAGCCATATGTAATTACTAGCAGACGTAAAAAGAAGCGAGCCAGTGATGATTGAGGCGCGACGGACCCGGGGCTCCGGAGTGAATAATAAATATGTATGCTGAAATTAAGATACGTTCTTCAATAAACAAATTTCAACTATTTTTGCCCTGACATATTTTAACAGTAACGTGTCGCAAATGAGATAATTATACAGAAGAATTTTACTATCTATGAGGTAATTATCACGGTCTGTAAAGTATGGAAGCCAGTCTTTTAGGAACGCACAGCTTGTTGTCCGTTCATGCCGAATATCATTTTCCCTAATTCATCTACTGAAATATTCTGTTGCGACCAACTGTTTGAGAAGGTATGCATTGACATGCTTCCTATTAAAGGTCTCAGAGCAATCTCATAATTGGCAGAAAAATGAATGCGACAGGAAATGTGTCGTCTACTTAGAGAAAGCTCGAAAATGGAGCTTGATATAATTTTCTGCCTTAAATTATGCGAAAAAGAGGAGGTTAAGGGGAGGAACATGGGCAGCGGGCGAATTTACCTAGCATAGTGAGGCACGGGATTGACGCGCGTTGCGCGTAGGGGCGGATCCCCTGGTACTACAACAAAACTAATAAATGAACGTCATATGATCAGCTCATGTACTTCTGACCACTTGTTTTATCTCCGAAACTATTGAGTGATTTTTTTATAAATTTTGGTACTGACTATTTTGGGCAAAGGACAACAAAGAAAATGATATAAATGATTCACATAACCACTTTTCTGTGAACAATAGAATAAACCTCCCGTCACATCTCATAGAAATGTATTGGTATTATCAAAAAAGCCTTCTAATAAAAGTTATAAAATTAGTTATTTAATATTTAATATGATTTAGACTACATGATGGTGGCAGCCAAGTTGATTCAAAAATCATACATGATGACTAAAAAACACATGGAGCAGCATTTTGCGTTAACTCTAGGCAAAGGTCTACCTTGAGCAATTTTGATTTCAGCCATAATACCATTTGCACACTCAAAATTTTTGCGTGACCTTCCACCTAGCACAGCGCAAAATTTTCCCTGCAATTAGTCCTCGCATGTGTGTGTGGGAGCTCCTGACCGATAGATATAAACGTACTCCAGTGTTTCCAAAAACATTTATCCACCAAACAAACACAAAATCTTTGCTAAAATCGACCAACCTAAAATTTTGCTCCTGAACTGCATGCCATCAAACTTCATCAAATTTATCCCTGATTTATACAACCCACATTAATATATTTCTTTTGTAAAACTTATATTACCAAACGCACACTAAAGTCCTGATTTAGGCCACTCAACTTACATCCGACTGACTCTATTTCATATTCCACCAAACTTACACCAATCCCATGAACTTATGCCAACCAACTAACACTCAACTGACTTACAATGTTGACCACCAAACATACACACCAAATGCTCCTGATTTTATGTCTCCCCACCTACACTAGACTTCCCATAAAACGCATACAAATAACATACACCAAATTCTCCGATTTTATGTAATCCGATTTACGATCGATTGCCCCCAAAACGTGTGCCACACAAATTACACGTGGCTGTTCCTGCAACGTATGCCATCCAGCTTACGCTTGATTGTTCCTACAAAGCATGCCACACAAAAGACGGCGATTTGCCCCTACAGCGTATGCCACCCAACTTACACTCGGCTGCCTTTGCAACGTATGCCACCCGACTTGCTTTTTACAACCCCTCCGGAATATGCCACCCAACTTACACTTGACTGTCCCTACAAGGCGTGTCACCCATCCTACGCTTGATTGCCTCTACAAAGCATGCCACAAAAAAGTGGTTGGTTGCTCCGACAGCGTATGCCACCCAACTTACACTAGACTGCTCCCTGCCCCGTGTGCCACCCGACTTGCCTTTGCCTTCCCCTGCGGCATATACCACCCAACTTACACTTGGATTTCCTTACAAAGTATGCCACCCAGCTTACACTGGATTGCCCTTACAGTATATTCCACCCTATATACACATTACTGCCCCTACAATGTATGCCACCTACATTCACCAATATTCCTGGCTCTTATGCCACCCAATATAACTTTGACTGCCCCTACAGAGAATACTATCAAACATATCACAAATGGGGTACTGATGGGGTTATGATTTTATACCGTCAAAATTCTACTTCTTTCCTCCTGAATTATACTACCATTAACAAAGTTTCCCGGTGTTGCTCGGGGTTATGTTTTAAATCATTCTTTCACATTGTTGTGCGAGTCGAGTTCATACTTGCTGTGGAGATTCAAGTGCTCGAAAATTCGCCATTCTTATTCTATATGCTTTTCTTCATCTCTAGATGTTGCTCTCCTTTTTGAGTTTGATTATATTGGATTAAAAAGTATTCTCTTTTTTGGTGGCATTGTTACTGTAAAGTAGAGATGTAAGATCAGTTCTCATTTAAAAGCGTTGATGTATTTTCCATGATATTTGGCATTTTCCATTGTTACAAACCTATTAAAATACCTTTTGTCATGATTAAAAATGAAATTTTACGCTTAATCGGCTTATATTCGAAGTGTGTTTAAAAAATATAAATTTTATTTTTTAAGCTCAATACATGTTTTTGTCCCGAGTTCGTATCTTCATTTAAGTCATTTAAATTTGCAAAAGAACAAATGTCTACACGTCCAGCAATCGATTACGTGTTATCTTATGGAAAAATGTTAATCCCCTATATTGGCAGCACTGACTAATTTTCTTTGATCAAACCTTGACCATTCACTAGGTCAGGATGTAAGTAAAAACCGTACCAAATTTGGTTGTTATATGACTTATAGTTTGGGCGTGCATAATGATGCGCACAAACAAACTTTCGGAAATATACATATGTAGACAGGGTTACCACCTCTCCGGGTTTGACCCGGAGCCTCCGGGTTTTCAGACTTGTCTCTGGGCGAGAGAAAAATTCTCCGCGTTATAATGAATATTTTCGAAATTGGCATTAAGTATTGCGATTTATTTTTATTTTCTCTAAGAGAGTAAATATTTCATTATAGAATGGCAGTGTCATGCAATTAACCAGGTAGAAGGTACATGAAAATATAAACCAACAGTCACGCGGTTTGGTATATAAAGCAACACGCATGAGACATAAATAATTTATCATTGAAAATTAAAACACACAGCATTATAAGGAGGCATTATTCTTCAGGCTACATTGTAATAGAAATATACGTGCGGGGAGCATCACCTAGCAGCTTTTGAAACACAACTAGAACCTCTGAAAATGTTATCATTGTTCAAACAATGTTGCATTTCAAAGATATACAAAAATTCTTCGGGTAAAACGTATCGTAATTGCAGGTATATAACATCTGGGAAATGTACAAAACTGAATCTCAATGAAGATAATCAATACGATTAAGTAAACTACCTGAAAAAAGTTCTACCTATTATAAATAATAAACTCCGCGACTTACCAGTGGACAAGAAATGGGTAATAATATTTAAAGATGGAAATAATTTCACTGAATTGCCTAAGCTTTTATCAAAAATTTAATGTATTCCCGTTAGCAACTCCTTTGTGGCAAGTGTTTTTCTCTTAGGACAAATGTATGGAGGGATGGAAGGAATAGGATGAGAGTAGACTTAATCAAGGCGGAAATTTGTACTAAATTATATTTTAATATGGCCTTTGAAGAGTTTCTGAATTTTCTAAAACAGCCTAAGCAAACTGAACTAAGAAAATTTTCCACAAGCAACATAAAATATACTTTTAAGAAAAGATAAAAGATATAATCATAATAATACTATTCGCCATTTGCTATTAAATTTATTTGGAAGTTCACTATGTATTCATTTATATTCTGTTGCTGTTTTTTATGTTCAAATTATATCACTTATTGTACAATATATCATTAAGCATTAAATATAACATGTATTTTCAACATTTTAAATTTGTTCTTCCCTAAGTATTGTTCAATCTTGCATTATTATTTTAATTTTGGAATTAAATACATTTGCTCGTCAAATTTTTACAAAAACTACGTAGCTCCTGAGTTAACAAGATGATCCGAACATAAATTATGATTATGGCTTCCAAACCGGTTTTTACCGTATCCAGTTAACCGGTTATTTTTCGAATTTTCTTACTATTCGTTACCCGGTTAATTGTGTCCGATTAACCGAATTTTTTGAAGGGAGAAATACTGCTTGCCATAATCAGTTTTCAGAAATCCGAGTGAAAATAATTTGTTGGAATGGATATGTATTTTTAGAGGACCCCTCTAGACCTACGTTACTTCATTAAAAAACAAAAATTAATTTCAAACACCAGGATTTGTGTACTGTTGGAATGGATTTTTAGGGAAACAACAAAAAACTATTTTTAAGATCGTTTATTTGTTTTCTGGTACATTACGGAACTGGTGGGTTATTAGTGGGGTAGGAATAGTCAAGGTTAAGGCGGGAACTTCCCCTACGTGCGCGGTGTTCTCCGCGTAACGACTTGTATCGCCGTCTCCAGCAGCCGCTGTCCATCAAAGCATCCAGATGACTTTCGGCTGTCAGTTGGAGAACCTTTTCAACGCAATTGCAAGTATTCAGCCTACTTCTACAGCCAATGAACTAGTTTTTTCTGTGGCCAATGATTTTTCGATCAAAATTCGTATTTCTATGAAATATGAAACACTTTATGTACTGGTATTCCTGAAATATTAATTTTTTAAACATTAATAAATATTTTTTCTTGTATTCTTTCGTGCTTTTGTAAAAACAATAACTATTTTGTACATACGAAACATTGAATGTAGTTTATTTATAAAGCTTTATTTTTAAATCATATAAATTAATTTGTTTTTCTTGTAAGTATTCCGTTCAAAATTTTGTTATACCAGACATTGAATGAGCTTCAATTTTTTTTTAAATTATTTTCAGCAAAAACTAAGCAGTTTTTTAAATCTTTTGAAATTTTTTAAATAAACATGTCTAAAAATTAACAGAGGATTTCTATTTACCGGTTAATTAGCGGTTGACCGGTTAGCTGATGATCTTTCGGCCAAAACCGGTTAGCAAAAATTCCGGTTAATTGGAAGCCCTATTTATGATGCCTACTTTTCTAGTCTTATCGACTTAATTACTTATATTGCCATTAAATTGTTAGTTAACTGGATGGCGTAGCCATTGATTATATTGGCTTTTAAAGCTTTAAATTCACAACCGATGAGCTGATCTTTGTTTTTCCACATTACATACTTTTAACATCATAAAGTATTATACTTAAATTTGCATAAAAAATTCAACTGATTACGCGATTTCGGGAGGAAAAAACAACGCATTTGTATACTAGATTATACTCCAGGCTAGTTCAGCAATAATCGTCGCTATGGCAATAATCTCGTAATTTTATTGTGCATAAGGAAATTATCCTGCGGATTTTTCATGTAAATCAAATGGAAAGGATAGCTCATGGAATCAATCCTGGGACTTCAATTTTCGCCATAAAACCTATCTCCAGGAGCTTGGCCCCTGTAGAAAGAGATTCTAACCAATTGTCATGAAAGTCGGTGCAATGGTTCAAAAGTTGATAGTGGGTACCGGCAAACAAATATATAAACATAGAGTCACAATAAAGAAACTATAAGCCTATTTTCATTCTGGAAGGATAAAAACAGTAAAACATTTCACCTGTAAAAATCTCCGGGTCAGATTAGTAAATCTCCGGGTCAGATCAGAAACATCTTCGAGTCAGATTTGAAAATCTCCGGGTTAGTGAGGATTTTGAGGTGGCAACCCTGTATGTAGATGCATACACCTTCGGCCCATACAAGTTATGTTACCAACCTACTGGAGTGCCCCTGCAACATATGCACACAAATAACACCAGTAAGCAAAACTTCTTTAAGATCCAATGTTTATGGACTAAGTTGTTACTTGAACAGTTGTATAAAACTCCTTAAGCCAAAAAAATTGTAGGGTAAGCCCTATGCATTTTGGTTGTTACTTGTTACAAGTCGTGGTTTCGACACTGCAATTCTGAGCTTAAGTCATAAGTTTCCAGTGGAAACACCGAGGGAAGGATTGTCAATGTGCTGGTAAAGTATTTTATTTATTTTTTTTACAAAATCTTGGTCATTTATGGTCACCTCGTTCCGTGAAGTCAAGAAGTAAACGACAAGTAATATTTCAATGTGCTGAGAGATCCACTTTTAGTATAACAAGAAAAAACGTTCACATTTTTTTGAACACCGTTAGATCTTGCGCCACGATAAAACATCTGCGCATCGTTCTCAGGTATGTCAACAAGCCACCAAAGAATTTTTGTTCGAGATCATGGCTCATCCACTATTTTTACCAGAACTAGTACACGGCGATTTTTTCACTTACAGGAAGTTAAAACAGAATTGAGAGGTGTCCGATAATGAAATGTTGCAGGTATATTCAATAAACTATCAAACAACGGTTATTAACACCTTTGATAATTGGAAAATAAGATGGGATAAGTGCGTTACGACGGAAGGAGAGCATTTTAATAGCCATAAATAAATTATATAATAGCATTGATCACTGTCAGAAGGAAACGCTAATATTTCCTACTCCTGCTTTTTAAGATCATAACCAATTGAGTTACCAACACCAAAATCATCGGATAATTCCTATCAGAAGTGATATAGAATTGATGTTTTTGTAGCATTTCTTCAGCCTTTTAGTGAGAATTCTTGCGATAATCTTCGAATCGTGCTCATGGATCACATTATTTTCGGCTTCTTCTTTAGAGGGATAATTGTTACGTGTAGGAAATCCTAAGGTCACTCTTATAAAGAAGAATAGATATATAAATACTGAATCGATTCGCCACATGTGGCGAAAGGCGAAGAACGGCTTCATAGAGAGTGGCTCAGGGACTTAGCGTACCTGACTGATATTGCCTGTCATTAAACACTGGACTTGAAATTTCAGCGGAATAACAATTTCTTTTACGAAACTCGCCAACGGCGTTATCTCTTTGAAACGAAAGCTGAAGTGTTGGTGTAACACAATGGTCTGCAACCTTTTTTGATTGATTTTTGATTCGATTAATATGTAATCAGCAGGTATCTGATGCGCAGAACTGTGCCTTTTAACATTTATAAATACCTTATAATTGAGATCATTTCATAGGGAAAAGAATGATTATTCTTATCGACTCTGTTAACTAATTTGTATTTTTATTTTTCCGAAATTTGAACATTTCTAAAAAAGTTACTTGTGTTACCGGCATTGTCGGCCTCGGATTTTAGGCGCGCTTGCACTTAATTAAGCGTTCCTTACCAGCGAAACGGTAGTAGCGGTGCGCCTTATGGGCACGTCTCTTCCGTCCGTCCGCATGTTTAATCTCCGAAACTACTTGACGGATTTTAATTAAATTAAGTCTAAGTATTTTCCCAAATATTCGTCAGGATGGGAAATACCCTTTCGGTGTAACTGTTGCTTACTGGTATGAAATATACAAACTTAGTTATTTTAAATAAATTTGGAGAAAACCCAAATCCAGATCTAGTAAAAAGTTTTCCACTTCTCAATTCCAGATAACTCCATTTTAACAATTTCTCGCAATATTGGTTTTAACAACAAGTATTATGAATTTAAGTCCTCAATATTAATAATATCTGTTAATTTAAGATGTTCTATCCATTGCTCCAATGATGAACATTCAAACACAATTTTAAGTTCGAAAATACTTCAATTTTTTAAAGTAGATTTCTCCATATCGAAATAGTTCTCAATGTATTCTGTTGCTCTCTCATAAAGAAGTATTAGCCTTAAAACCGTAAAACTCGTCCTTATTTCTCTGTTTGAGTTGATCGTTTAAACCCGTAATGATACGATACAACATAGGAGGACACGTTTTCCAGCATCAAAACTTTCTTATCAAAGATTCCAGCTACATGGTGAGCAAAATGTAAATATATTTCTGTCATAGATACTTCATCACCGGAATGTCCCGTTTCTCTATTGTGTGCAACTAATGCCCTTATCAGTTTATCACAATTCGTTTTACCTTGACTTAGGAAAAAAAAAATTAGACTAGGTATTTTTCTACAAGACTAGAGACACCTGGATAAAGTGATAGCTATCTTATAGGTACATGACGAAGAATTCCCATCTATTCTAATCCAACAAATTCGAAAAAACTTTTCAGTGATTCCTTTTTTGCAGATGAAGAAAATCCATTATAAATTTTTATTGTTAAACTTTCAACATCCCAATTTAAAAACTTTAAAGCATATTAAGCAGCACTGTTAATTATATGATAGTTACAGTTTGCAGTTGGCGCTGGAATATCTTTCTTCCAAAGGGCAGAATTGCCGTATTAGCCCGAATATAAGACGACCTCTGATTTTCAATGAAAAACTGTAAACTCACAAAAACTCAGAAACTTGCACTATAATGTATAACAGTTTCAAAATACTAGTATATCAACATCAAGGAGACTATCTAGAAATTTCAGAATAAAAACATCGCATTATATTTGGGCTAATACATGTCTGCCGTAATTCACATGGGCGTCAACAGAAAATGATGATACATGTGTTAATTTTAAAATAAAATTTTCCAAATTTTTTATCTTTCATGAATAGCATGTGAAACTCCATTTGGATCGACATAAAAATTTAAATCTCTATCCTGCATTCCTGAATTAGGATTGAAGTACTAAAAACAAAGCGGATAACATTTGCTGTAACCGTTATTGGAAGAATCACTTGCAATTGATAAGTAAGCAGTTCTTCCAGGAAAATGTCTACGGAAAAAGGAGCTAGTACATTTTCGCAAATTGAAACAGCTTTGGTTCCACCACATGCCACATTTTTTATGATTTCCGAATCGCAATAAATTTTTCGCAAAAACTTTACTCCACAATCCATTGATAAATAGGAAGGGTGGTGTTGGATACAATGAAAAACATGCACTATTTCTGCTAATGTAGGATAACTTTTGCTGGATATATATTTTTCATTTTCATTGACTTTTCACCTCCTTTCTTTTTCCCCCTTTTTTCCTGTGTCTCTAGTTTTTTAACTTTACGGATAAGGAGTTATATTTCTCGTTTAACATCAATTTCGCCGTAGTCTCCACCTTTACCTATCTAAATTTGTAACTAGTGAAAATTTACAATATTCGTTTTTATTTACATTCTGCAAGTTTTATTTTAGAAATCGCACTTTAACTTTATATAATTTAACCATAACTGTAAGTCAGAATACAGTGACACTTCGATTTTACAATTTTAGAATTTAATTTTTCATTAATTTCATGCTTTTTTTGGCCTCGGTGAAAATGTTTACCGTGTAAACATTGTTCCTTGTATATTTTCTTCGAATTATGTAGATTTCAGTCAGTTCCTTCAAAAACATACATTATATCGTATTTACCGGATGCTGTAACATTTCCTTAATGCCAGCGTAGATGAGTTTTCTCAATTCTTCTCACTAATGAATTCACTTATCATCCTTCCACACAAGCAATCTATGGGTATAGTATGTACGATGGATACCGAACACCTAAAAATTTTCCAAATAATCTAACTGTTCGGTGTTCGTTAAAGCATCGGTACCGAACACCGAACAGTTTGTCTGATTACCGAACAGTCCGGGTGAAAACCGATTTCAACTAAATTTGGTACATAGAATACGCACATGACACATGACCAAAATAACATGTTTGAACCGGATCGACTCAACAGTGGTGCCACAATTGCAAAGTTAAACTTTTCGGTAATTATTAATTTGGAAGGAATTGGCCACCGATTTCAACAAAAATTTTTATGAAGTAGGCATGCAGCATAAAATAACAAAATCAATATGTTTAGCATAGATATAGAAAGTAGAGCTGCCACAATACTCGTACAAGGAATAAAAAAATTCTTTTTACACGTATTTGTGTTTAACTGTCCGCATCAATTTTGACCAAATTTAATACTTATAATACACTTACATAAGAAAGAAACACCTACTTAACGGGAATATAAGGGAAGACATCCGCAAGAAGTTCATAAAATGCTATGTTTGGAGTATAGCTTTGTACGGAGCAGAAACATGGACACTAAGGAAAAATGACATCAAATTCTTGGAAGGCTTTGAAATGTGGACTTGAAGGAGAATGATAAAGATAAAATGGACAGATAGGATGAAAAATGATGAAGTGCTGCGAAGAGTAGGAGAGAAGCGAATGATTATACAGACTATTAGAAAGAGGAAGGCAAATTTTAAAGACGTTTTAGAAGGAAAACTAGACGGAAAAGGGGAAAGAGGTAGGAAAAGGTTTCAGCTGATAGACGATTTGAAAGGGAAAGAGAGTTATCAAGATATGAAGAGGACAGCGGAAAATAGGAGTATACGGAGAACCAGGTTTAAGCATGAATAATCACGGAGCTGTCTACGGACAGACTACCTATGATGATGACGAAAACACTTATATATACAAAACCATATTAGCATATTTAAACCAAATCAGTCAAACGGGTGCCACAATTACAAATTAAACTCATTCAGTAATTAAGGATTTAGAAGGATTTGGATGAATTGATTTCAATTAAATTTTGTACATAAACTTTTACAATATACCATAATTAAATCAAGATGTTTAAAGCGGTGCTAAAGAGCAGGGTTACCACAGTAAAAAGTTAAATAATATTTCTTTCACACGTATTTCTAGAGAACTGACCTTATGGATGTTATTAGTATATTTAATATTCATATAAATAAATAACCAAAATATATTTCAACCGGGTCAACTAAACAGGGCTATCACAATATCAAGGTTAGAATTTTTCTTTAACTATGACTTTGGAAGGTATTGGCTGAACGGATTTTAAAGATACTTTGTTTGTAGGGCGAGTAGAATGGGAAAATGAGATGAATATGTTTAGAACGGATCAAAAATGCATGGCTACCACAATATAAAGAAAAATAATTTTCTGATTTCAAAGCAAATACATTAGTATAAGATAATACTACGGCGAATTTGAAGCACTTCTGTACCACGGAAAACCTCTGTACACCCCTACTTGTTATATATTAAAATTGTCTTGAAAGGAAAGTAGGCGGATTAGTTCTTTCCAGAACTACTTGTTTTGTCCTGATTCCACACCTGTATGTTGCTAGAAATTGATCGCGCAAGTTCACTCCACCCATAGTTGCATTGTATTTTTATTTTAAATCTACTGAATTCGGCCGAATCTGAGAGGGGGGAATTTTCGATTTTAAAGGAAACATTTTTCGATTTTTCTCTCCACAGCTCAGGGGAGGATTAGCGCTTTCGCTTTGAACCCTTTCTCGTCTTGCGGATCCACGTAGTGGGTGCACTGCTCATGCTGGATATCCCACCCATATTTGTTGCTCCTCTTTCCACCAACTTTTCCTTGGCCTCCTCTGAATACTTTGCAAGAATCTGAGTTTATAGGATACGAGAAGGCAGGTGGTTGAAGTCTACTTCCACTACCTCATCGGACAAATCAGTCTTGGTGACTGATCGTCTCTTCTATTGGTGGACAAAGTGCAAAGCCTACAGAATCTCATGTAGTCGAAGGCCTCTGTAAATTCAGTTTTGGACAGACCTATGAACGAGGTGTTAGGAATTATATCTTGAAGTAATAGGTTGCAAAGAGAAAGATGCCTGTCAGAGACAATGACAGCAAACCTGCCTAAAACTGATTCTTATAAAAGCAGTCAAACTTTATAGGATGAAGAAACTGCACGAGCCGCTAATAATCACCGAAAAAAATCCTACGTGCCAAAGGCTAAAGCATCATTAGATTAGCACACAACTTGGTCCATAAAGCTTGTTTTTCACAGCTGTGAATTAATATCAATACATTCACATGTTCGAATGTTAAAAATGAAGCATGAGATGAATAATACTACTGACACAATGGCTAAAAGTGGAATAGATGTGATCTAATAAGGAAAAAAATAGCTGCATGACGTAGCTAGTATTGAAAAAATTGAGTATTCTTGCAAAAAAGTAATAGCACCAGCATAAACAGCCTTAGTATTTATTAATGATGTACTAAATATTATAACACTAACATTGCATCAGCTTTTGGCAGCTTTTATTTTAAGAAAATGTTCTTTTAACCCAGGTGAATTGAATTTT
Organism: Tanypteryx hageni; assembly: GCA_028673005.1. Classification (NCBI taxonomy): domain Eukaryota; kingdom Metazoa; phylum Arthropoda; class Insecta; order Odonata; family Petaluridae; genus Tanypteryx; species Tanypteryx hageni. The sequence goes on from CM054113.1 coordinate 57,543,871, forward strand.
CTTCCATATCTGACTACGTAAGTGACCGTTGGCAACTAAAGTTGCCACAGTTATTTAAAAAGATATAAAAGGCAAATGAATTACTATTTAAATCTTCTGTGGAGTCAAAAATAATAAAGCATATCTTAATTTTCGTGAAGCATAGTAAAATTTACGATAAAATAAATAAAACGGCTTGTGACTTACATTTAGTGAAAGGTTGTAACAGGTAGCACTCAAAAGGCACTGCAGAGTTGTCTACTTCTGATCACCACACACAATTGAATCAAAACAAATTCTTTTACGCAAATCCTTTATACAAAGTAAGATATAATCATCACTTCAGTGTCGTTTAAGCAAAATCGGCTACACAGGAAGAATCTTGTGAGGCGAAACATGGCGTGACAACTTTAGTTGCCACTGGGCATTATGGGTTAATAAATCGAAATGAACAAATATAATGTTTCCCGAGTCTTGAAATTTTTTAGCTGAAGTTTCCCGATGGCCTTAAAAGGTTGGACAGGCCTGCGTTAGTTCATTTTCTTCCGTGTCTGACGCTAATGACACAACTGTCGACGCGCCTATAACCTCCACTACAATAAACAATTTAAGTTCATTAAAATGGACAAAGAAAAATGCCTTGATGAACACTATAAACCTTATTTAAAAGATATATCTGAACTAGAATATAGTAAAAATTGGATAACAACCCAAGAAATTGGAAAGTTCTTTCACCTGTGAAAATGTATATTCGGCATTTTAGTAAAATGATGAATCCTTCATGGAAGCAAGGGAAGCATTGCATCCAAATTAGAAATTAATATAATAATAACAGCAAGGCCGTAGATATAGTTTAGTAAAGGGGGGGTTTAATGAAAAATAATTTCCAAGTTTTAATATTTTAATACATTACTATAAGTATCATAATAATATATTTTATTTAAATAAAAAAAATTTAAATAAAAATTATTCTCTAAATTACAAATACTTTTTTTCTATTTTTAAAGCAAATTTGGACATAATATCATCTACATTTAAAGGCACACTGCGATGCACACTCATCAATGCCAAACCCGTTAGACGTTCATCTCCCGTTGAATTCTTAAGCCAGGTTTTAAGGCATCTTAAAGAAGAAAAACATCTTTTGGGGGTTGCTGTAGAGCAGGGCAAGGTAGCAAGAATCTTTAATAGTCTTTTTATACTAGGAAAAAGCATATCATCGCAAACTTTGAACACCTCTAACGCCATTTTTGGCAAATCATCTTCTGACAGCAAATTCCATCTACACTGCCATATTTCACATTCTACTTTAAGTCGTCCAAAGTCTTCACCATAAATTTTACAAGTCTGTTGGAAAATTTCCGGCTTTTCATTTTTACATTTAGTAGGAAGCAGTAGCTGCAGTTTAGCTATTAGTTTATTATGTGCTGAGAAGCGATCATTTAATTCAGTTAAAAAGTGATCAAGAAAAGGTATAAATAAATTACACCGGTAATATTCATTTGCATCATTTGATGGGGCATTTTGATGCTTGGATTGTCTTCCAATTACTCTGGGTTTGATCATTTCACTCCCAACGTTGTGCAACATGCTTTCTGCCGACAGATATATTTCACTGAATGAGTCTTCACTGTTTATGCGCATTGATTGTACCACATTAATGATTAAATCAATGTGCTCACAACATTCTACTAAATCCACATTTACTTTCTGAAGACTTTTACATAAATTTACACCATAAGAAAATATCTTGTTTAATGTCAATAATGCAACTACAAATTCTGCACTAGTTATAGAGAATAAAAATTGATAAGCCTGATCAGAGGTTTCTTTTGTTCCGGATTCTTGAAGTTGCTGCAGAGCTTCTACTATTGTAAAATACAATTCCACAAAACGGGATATGGAGTCATGTTTCTCAGACCAACTCGTTTCGCATAAACCTAGAACTGTTTTATGAGTTAGCCTTTTATTTTCTTTTGCTATTTTCTCTAGAATATTGTTTCTCTGAGAAGACAGACGAAAGTAATTCACAGCTGTTTTAATAACGCCAATACAATTTCTAATGACTGACAAATCGCAAGAATATGCAATAACTACATTTAAAGCATGGGCACTGCAATGCACAAGTTGTGTTTTTGGGTATTTTTCTGATATTAATGTACGCACACCTCTGTACTTGCCACTCATGACAGCAGCCCCATCATAGCCTTGGCCAATCATGCTGTTCAGATTTACTCCAAGCTGCGTCAATGTGGACAGGAGGTTAGTAGCCAAACCCGAGGCAGTCACATCAGTTACAGGAATGAAACAAAAAATCTTCTCGGATTAAGATTTCCTTACTATCAATATATCGAACACAAATTGCAAGCATTTCTTTCCTGGATGTCTAGTGTCTCATCTGCCAATAACAAAAAACATTTAGCGTCGATTATTCGAGAAACAATTGCATTTTGTATTATTTCTCCGCAAATTACAACAATTTCATTCTCAATGGTTGGACTAGTAAACATACTTTTGGAGCCAGAGGATGTAGAAAGATGATTTAAAATTGCATTATCTCCCGATTTAGCACAGTATCCTAAAAGAGCCCTAAAGCTACCGTCATTATAGTCTGGTTCGTGGAGAGAAATGGGACCTGAATCTTTCGTGCCTCTCAGAGCAAGTTCTTGGCGACCACATAAAATTATGGTTTCTACTATAGAATGAAACTTTTCTCTGTTTTCCTCTACCTGACGCTTTCTTTAGGAATCTAGCATACACACTATATCAACTTGCTTTCCACTTATAACAATTAGAAAATTATCTGCATGCATACTAGCCTCAATATGATATATTTTTTCTCATGTTTTCCAAAATATTCTTTCAGTTTAGATAGGCTGTTGTTACTTACTAATGCTCCTAATGCTTGATCTCCTCTGCCTCCAACTTGGTGAGCAAACAATACACATATTTTACAGAATGCTCCACCTGCTCATTTTGAATAGACCAACCAGGGATACAATTTTAGCCATTTAAATTGGAAAGTTAGGTTAGGGAAAATAAAATCCTCAGAAGGTATCCATGTGTTTTTTAGAGCCTGTTCCTTTACAAAATCTTCCAAGATAACTCCCCCTAAGAAATTGCCAATGTCTAGCTTGTGACATGTTTCATTATCATCAGACTGTTCTTCGCTACAGAGAGTTATACTATCACCATCATTAGCATGTTTTTCTCTACAGAGAATTTCACTGTCATCAATACGTTTTTCTCTACATGGAGAATTTAATTTAATTTAATCATAATACACGGGTAGTAAGTTACCCATTTACAATGATATATGAAACATATAATAGCACAAATAAAATAAATATAGTAAGATGTTACATTAAATCAAATACATATATTCATTGAAGTTGTAGTTACAAAACAGTAATAAACTTATTGCATTTTATATAAAATATGACCACCAAAGCACACAAATATTACCTAAATTCATGAATTGTCTTGATTTGTTTAACAGTAGTTTCAAAAATGTCTATAGAACTATAAGATAAAAATAGGTTACCTAAACGTTGAAGACGGTTTATTGGTGAGTGGTATATATAATTTGTAGTACAAGCATTGTTAAAAAATGTATCTGTGGATCTAGTATCATAAGATGGTACGCGAAACTGAATTAATGATAATAGGTTGGGGCAATCATAACTGGAATTTACTATTTTTAGTAATGTTACAACATCCAAGATTTCGCAACGAAAGTGTAGTGTTTTTAAGTTGAGGCTACATAGAAGATGTTGATACCATATGTCCGATGTACAATTCCCGAGTTTGAAGTTAACCAGCCTTAAAAATTTATGCTGAACTTTCTCTATTGTGTAAGAATGGCTTTGGTAATATGGTGACCACACAGGTGAAGCATATTCTAAATGGGGTCTTACCAGGGAGCAATACAGTAACTTTAAAGATGTGACATTTTGGAACATACTAGTATTCCTGGAGATGAATCCAAGCATTTGTAACCCCTTCTTTACAACAGCATTAATATGGCTAGAAAAGGTAAGGGAAAAAACAAAAACCACACCCAAATCCCTAATTTTGTTAACTCTTTTAAGTGCTGTGTCATTTATAAAATAACATTCCAAAACAGGATATTTGCACTTATGAAAGGTGATGACGTTACATTTTGAAATATTCAATTGCATTTTGTTGGTGGTACACCATCTAAACAAGTTATTCACAGCCAATAGTAAAATATCGCAATCGCTAGAGTAATGTACCATTTTATAAATTTTTAAATCATCTGCAAAGAGAAGTATATGTACGTTTTGCACATAATTGACTATATCATTAACAAAAATGTTAAATAATAATGGTCCCAAATGGGAGCCCTGGGGGACTCCTGATGTCACATCAAATGTATATGAAAAGAAGGATTTAACTTTAACATACTGCTGTCTACCAACTAAATAACTACATAGCCAAGACAACATAGTACCTCTGATGCCTACAGATTCTAATTTATTAATCAGTAAACCATGGTCCACTGTATCAAAAGCCTTACTAAAGTCTGTATAAACAGCGTCAACTAGGAAATTATTGTTTATGGCACTATAAATATTTTCTTCATAAACTAATAAATTGGTGACAGTAGAACGATTTGCCATAAACCCATGTTGTTGATCAATGATAATATTTTTTAAAAGTGAAGTTAGCATATCGAGAACTAAGCTTTCGAACAATTTAGAGAGACATGATTGAATAGACACAGGTCGATAATTAGTAATATCAGATTTCTTGCCTATTTTATAAATTGGAACAACGTGACTTATTTTCCACTGGCTTGGAAATTCACCCGAGGAAAGTGACATATTAAAAAGTATGAGTAGTGGAAAAATTAATACACTGGAGCATTCTTTAATCAAAAGTGGGGGAATGTTGTCAGGACCTGGACCTTTTTTAATATCGACAGATTTTAACTTTTTCAAAATGTCATCAGATGTCACCTTGCATATACGTATATGTGTAGTATTGTCCTCTTTAAAGTTCAAATCATTATTCATATCTGAGTTTGAGCTGTAAACACAACTAAAGTACTTGGCAAAAAGATTTGCTATAGCTTGTCCATCTTGAGCTACCTCAGATTCTATATACATGTGATTAGGAAGTACGTTGTCTTTCCTCAAAGAATTAACATGATTCCAAAAAGGTTTGATGTTGGAATGCAGTAGGGACTCAATATTATCAATATGGTCCTGATAGCAATGCTTAGACAGATCTTTACATCTGTCTCGTAGCAAGGAAAAAGTCTTATAATCAGAAACGGAATTAGACAATTTGAACTTCCTATGGGCTTGTTTCTTCTCATATATTAATGACCGCAGTTCAGAATTGAACCAGTTTGGAAAGGACTTATTTTTAAATTTAAATTTAGGAACATATCTTTCAATTGCACAACCCAATATATCATAAAAGAATTTAGGTTAAGTTGGTTCTTTTCTGTAGATGTCACAGTATTTGCTACAGAACTAGATGGCACTGAATTGGTTTTAAATTCAACATCCTCCCTTTTTACGTTTGAGTTACTACTAGTGTTTTCTTTTATTCTTTTGTTTGTCATAAAACCCAGTAAGGAAGTTTGGTTTAGTCTCTTCATATCTCTAATTTAGGGTACTTTTTTCACTGTAAAACGATTATAATTTAAAAAGTTTTTAATTGAAATTTATTTGTTTTATTTTATTATTGAAAAATAATAAAAGTTAGGCCTACCTCAAATGAATCAATGAATTTAGAAGATGAACTTTTAGGAACAAAGAAGTATTTTATCCTGCAGTTTTCCCTTGCGCGGATATGTGCTACGGCGCCCAAATACGGGATCCCTCTTGGGGGAAAAGTTGGAATACACCGGGGGTCGGCAACCTTTTCTGCATGGCGGGCCACATTTGCAGTTGTGAATGTTTCGGAGGGCCGCATTGGGTGTCAAGAAGGCCTCGGCGGGCCGGATGAGCGAATAAATCAGAAGTTTTCTAGAGATTCTGTGATTTCATATGAACGAAATCAAGTCTACGTAATTTACTAGCGTTAAAACTTCACCAGAAAAGGCTTTGAGACCATAATTTTACTCAAAAAATATAAAATTGCCCATGAGAAATTTTCCTGATCACTTTTTCATTACAGCTTTGCGGGCCGCATAAAGCGTTCTCGAGGGCCGCACGTGGCCCGCGGGCCATAGGTTGCCGACCCCTGGAGTACACTTCTGAGTACCGGATATTACACAGGGTTGCCAGATTGGGCGATTAATTGCGATTTGGGCAATTACAATCAGTGATTTGCGATTAGAAATTTGGCTTTTGCGACCGGTCACAAATTTAAAGTTCAAACATTCAACTCTGCGATTCCAAAAAAATAGACCTTTTAATAATAATTAGATGGAAGAAGAGGAGGCATTCCTGGAGGGTGTCACTTTGATCGTGGCCACAGCTACGGAATAACCCTAACTTTGTTTGTTTTTCCATCCTCACCATCTCTGCACCCATTCTAAATTCATGATTTTCGCGTTTCTTATGTTTTTCTCACGCAAATTAATGTTTGTAATAATTTTTCCTTAATATTTAAATAATTTTAAAAATATTTCGTATTGGTTTCGTTTTTCTCACTAGTTCAGCCCTAACCACCCATCTGAAAATTGAATGTTTTGAACCACCGTTTGTATAATAAAGAAGTATATTTGTCTTATGTCTCCCGCATAAACAAATGATAAACATTCTGATATAAAAGAATGTGCTCTTCAATTCAATTTATTTTACCTTTCCTGTGGCTCCAAAAACATAAATCTCACGTAATAAATTATAAAAGTATTCCTACTATTCAACGAATTGATGGAAATGTGCGACTTTGGGCGATTTGAAAGCGCTCCGATTGTGATTTTGCGGAGCTATCATCTGGCAACCCGTCTACACTGGTGAAGTATGTTTTGAGCAGTTTATTTCACTGCCTTCACCCTATGAGTCGCCCTTATATGTTCCCCTCTCCAATGGTCAAACTTAGTGACCTTTCTAGGTCATTAAGTAGCGCCTCATGTGCTTATAAATTTATGTATTTATCTGAATTGCAGTTAAAAACTTACTTAACATTTTGTGTTTTCCTCAGTCATTATTTTTTTAGGTTCTTAAGGAGAATCCGTAAGGGGGGGGGGGTTTGAACCCCTCAAACCCTCCCCATATATACGGCCCTGAATGACAGTAATAACAATGAAAATTACTCATTCACAAGCGCAATTTTAGAAGCACACCTTCAGTAAAACCGTGCGATTACACGACATTTTAAAAATCCACCTTGACAGCTTGCGCCAGACAATGGCCGAAAATAACACTACTAGCAAGAATGCGTTCTGGACTTAAGGTTATAAATCAAATAGAAGATATTGATAAAAACAGCGTTAGCAATTTATATAATTTCATTCAAGAAAACGGTTTAGACAAAGCTTAATCTCAAGTGGAAAAATTATGTGAATTATACTGACAATACCAGTGCCTCAACTGAAGTTTTTCAGCTCTCAAATGTATCGAAATATTACTGAGGAATTCCACAAATCAAGAAAGACTCTAAATTATCAATTCTATCAATCGAAAAAGCCCTCATCAAAGTACTTTCTCAAAAACTCGTGTTCTATCTTGACGTCATTGCAGAATCAGCAAAGAAGGAAAGAGGAATTCCTCGGCAATTCAAATAACAAGATTTGATTTTCATAATTAATTGCTTCCGTATCAAAAAATCTCAGGATTCGCCACTGCATTTTACATCGCTGAGTAATGGAAACACGATCTAATGCATACTAATACCATGTGTTTGCTATCGAAGGGTTGTGACGCGTTAATTTCTGCACTTCTAGCTTGTCTGATAAATTTTAGTTCCCAGTAAACTTGTTTCATTTTGATCCTTTTGGGCATAAATCTACTGTTCTATTGTACATAAAATTGGCACCATAAAGATTCTACGATTTATTCATACCTACTAGCATCAAAGAATAATTGTAGCAGCCAACTTAGCATAAAAAGTTGTTTGATTAATTTGAAAAAATCGCGGTAACTTACCTTGATTAGAAATACATACTCATTTCGGATCCGCAAAGCATTCAGCAATAGATAAACTTCTTTCTTTAAAATTAAAGAAAAATATCCTTAACATTCATTACACTGTTTTTCTTCGACAGACAAGAACACAACTAGGCGTTTGACAATTTCCACAAATATTCCAGCTTTTATGATGGAACGTAAAACTGTAGTCATTTGTTTGTAGTCTCATTTTTGGGTTTTTGGGCGCAATTTATTGTGATAGTTGTGATGTATATACATATTTTGTAATTTGGGAAGTTATTTTTTTAAGCTTAGTCGCTGAAGATATTCATTAATTGTTTTTGAATAATTTCAGAATTCGCGTATCGCCGTGTTTATTATGCGAACTTAGTTACTTAGAGCTTTTTAATCAGTTCGATGCATAACTTGTGAATTCGCTAGCGTCATGGTTAGATTATACCAAAAAATGACCATTGCTTCTTATTAGCATTTTTCTTTTTTATTCTAGATCCAAGTGTGTGAAAAACTACGTTATCCAAGTATTGTGTCAAAAACCACACTGAAAAGTTCAAGTGCACCTTGTCATTGCACTTTGTAGCGTTGTTTGTCACTTTTATTAAAGTGATTTTTGATTTATCTACCAAACTAGTTATCTCTTTTAATATGGAATTAATTTTTCTACAAATTTTAGATAAAGAATCATCAATGTTCTCTAGATTATAGCTGTTTAAGAGTAGATGATTTGTGATAATTTGAGACATGCTTTTTATATAATTAGTGACAGTTAATTTATTATTGCATGTTATTCATGAACACTTGACTAATTTTATTTATTTATCCAGCGCATGCAATTGATTTTTCTTTCAGGAAAGTACTGTTACTGCGTTCGATTCTATATAAGGAGTGAACAATGTTCTTCAGCACTTGTGTAGATTTTTTTATAATTTGACGACGCCGTGTATACATCAGGGTCGTTTTTATATGGTATAATATCAGTTCTTTCAGTGTTTGGAAAATGGTTATTTTACAAGTTAAACAACATTGGCCCATGGATTCAACCCTTGCGGGTTTTGTTGACATTATTTGTTTTTCAGTGATATTTAGTATGTACTAAATGGAACTATCATTTTAATAGTCTTTGAAAGGTTACTCTTGTGTTACCAAATTAATTTATGAATTAATCTTTTGATGCATCCACGTTGCCATATCCTTTTTGTAACACATGAAGTAAATATAGCGATGATCTTCTAGTAAAAGTTTATTCATATATTCAGTTATTCTAAGAATTTATTGAATCCTTGAAGAATTTTATTAGAGGTAAGTTTTGTCATTGATAAACGTACTACAGAACTTAGTGCTTCTGATTATTGATTTTTATAACCATACTGAGATAACCGAGAAGATATAGGTTTATAATTATAAGAGAATAGATTGCTTTTAACAAGTCTGTGTATATGTTCATTAATTGCCGTTATCCATCTAATGGGCAATTTACTGAATTTTAAGGTTTTATCATTGATTTGTGTTATAAGTGCAGAGTTCACTAACTATTTTATGTTGATATCACTTCATTTTAAAAGCTTTTATTATATCATTGATTTTAGTCCACTAGCGCAGTTGTGTTTTCATCTTGATGGCTAAATAATATTTTTAAGGAATTGCAATTTTTCCTGGTTCTTATGCATAGTCCAATTATTAATTTGGGACTGTTTGCGCAATGGACTCAAGAGATACTCCCATCATGTTTCATAGGCATAAATGTCTATAACATGGCTGGCCAAACCCGAGCTGCTTAAGATAATTGTGAGATGTGTGAGAGCCACATTAGTTTTCCAAATGAATTAATGTACTGTAAACTCATGTTCAAAGGAGTTTAAAAAGAGAATTCGAGTTTAACATGCTAATCTTATTATATAATAAGCTATGTTTGTTCCTCACAAGAAGGCTTTATAAAAGAGTGGGAGAATTGAAAACTATTTATGACTGACTGTAATGCTATTCTAACAAACTTTCCACGTTGGTAGAAAATTGAAATTTGGTAGGAATGTTTGATTCTTGTAGTAAAACCATTTATAAAAAAATCTTCATAAAAAACCTGAGTTCGACTCTAGTAGATAATTTCTATTTCCCATAAGATAGGATGTAAAAATCAATTTTTTTACTCTTGCAAATTAAAATTAGAAATAATTTATCTATGATCATTGGACCGCTTTAAAGAAAAATAAATTTCGTTTCTTATTCTTATCACCACATTTTGCCTACTATACAAAATCGCTCAAGTTCTATGTTTAAATCATATTTATTAGAAAATTTAAAGATTTTTAACGATATGTTGCTTACTATATCAATGTTAAATCTTGAGACTACTGCTGTGTCAATCCTTATATACTATATGTGTAAGGGAAGTGTGCTTTAAATATTTTAATACATGAGAGAGAGAGGAAGAAAGAAAGGAGGGAAATGGGGAGAGAGAGGGATGGAGAGATAGATAATGGTCTTTATTAGGGCAAGATTGAGACTAGGAAGTCTTTTTCCAGAGAGGGAGGGAGAGAAAAAAGGAGGAAGATTGGGAAGTGCCTTAAATTTTATACAATCCATGCATACCTGTCATATTTGATGGGCAATTATGCTAGTATACTCTATAAAAATGCAGGAAATGATAATTCAACCGTTGAAGGCGTGATGTGGTGGAATAATTCCATATTGATTAATAAAAAACCTTGTAATTTTCCACTGTGTTATTTTGTTAAGACACGACCTAGGTTTCGACGCTTAGCATCATCATCAGGTGAATCAGAGAAAATAAAAAGGGGGTATATATAGGAGAGAAAGATGGAGTGGGAGGTAGAAGAGTGGGGGAGGGAGGAAAGACATTGTACGGGCATGACTGCTAGGTGATTGGTTGGTAAATCGGTGGAGGGGAAATGACGGTTACAGTTTTGCGAAGGGAATGGAGAGGAGGGGTGAGTGGGTTGGGAATAATTGTTCATTAAGGAGTAACACTTTGTTGCCAATGTGTTGCAATATCTCTAGCTGCTCCAAGGCATCCAGGCGAGGTCCTTTGTGTTAGAAACGGAGGAAATCGGGGTTGAAATGACAGGCATGTGAAGTCTCGAAGAGGTGTTTGGTCAATAGTGCAGAAGCATCTCTCGTCCGTAGACACCTCATATGTTCTTTAATCCTTGTGTGGAAACTCCTCCCTGTCTGCCCGATGTACATCGCCTCACAATTGTCGCACTTAACCCTATATACACCACTTTTACGACAAGAATCAATTTGGTCCTTACATTTACACAAGAGATTGGCTAGTGTTAGGGGGAGATAAAAGGAGGTACGGTATTTATCCTTGGGTAAAAAAAATTTTTTTTTTTCTAGTCTATAAGAGATTTTGCCTACAAAGGGTAATGTGCACCATTTAGGGGCTATTGATTTAATAGGAGAGAGAGAAGCAATGTTGGATGTGGCTAATTTGCGAAATTTTTTGTCAAGCAGTTTTTCAATACTGGTTGGTATATTCATTCTTGTTGACTATATATTTAATGATCTCCAATTCTTTGTTAAAATTAGAGCTAAATGGTGGAGCATGGCATGAAAAGCTGCAAGTTTGTGGGATAATGGGTGGGAGGAATCAGCAGGAATTACTTGATCTGTATAGGTTGGTTTCCTGTAGATTTCAGAATGATGCTTGTTATTATGAATTGTGATGCTTAGGTCTAAAAAGTTTAATGTCCGGTTCGTTTCTTGTTCCATGGTGAATTTAATATTTTTGTGAATTGTGTTTAAAAATAAAAGAAAGGAATCTAATTATCGATTGCTCCCGGTCCAACAGCATAGAACATCATCGACGTATTTGAACCAATAAAAGATATTTTTAATAGAGGGGTTATTGGAATTAAATAATATTGATTCTAAATCATCCATAAAAATGTCTGCCAGTACAGGAGATAAAGGAGAGCCCATTGCTAAACCTTTTTGCTGATAAAATTTTCCTTCAAATAAAAAATAACTTTGGAAAATTCAAAGCTCCAATAGAGAAATAATTTCGTTAATAATTACGGGATTGGTTCCTAATTTCAATAATTATCCTTGGGTCAGAGCTAAAGTTTCTCTTGTTGGGATGCAAGTAAACAAATTGGTTACATCAAATGACACTAATTTAGCATTTGGTGAAAGTGTTAAATTACTCAGGTGCTTGGCTAATTTGATAGAATTCTCGATTCGGTGTTTAGGAGTAAACTTGGAGTACTGACGGAAAAATGAATTTAATTTAAATGCTAATTTATGAACTGGGGCTGACACATTGGAAACTACAGGTCGAATTGGCATATTAGGTTTATAGAGTTTAGGTAGCCCATAAAATCTAGGTGGGAGAGGATTCATGGGGAGAAGGTGAATCTTTTCTCTATCGCTGAATAAAGCTGAACATGTGGCTATGGCGATTTTGGCTTGTTTATGATAGGTGGGAGTATGGTCTTTCCGTAGAAGATTGAAGTGGTTGTTGGTTATGAAATCGATGCATTTACTAATGTAGTCATTTTTATCCATAAATACAACACTGTTACCTTGATCTGCTTTGGTAATGATAAGTTTTTCTTTGACGAGAGTATCGGTGATGTTATGAATTGCGGAGCGATATCAAAGTCATGTATTTTGGTGGGATGTGGATTAAATATCACGGGAATAATGAGAAGCTATGGATTCCGCGAACTTTTGTTTAAAGGAATTGGGTTCTTTGCGTAGGGTGACTTCACAATCTACTGCAAAATTTTTAACCCATTTGGTGGAGTAAGGCAAAGCGGGAGCAAATTTGAGTCCTTTTTGGAGAATATCGAGTTCCAGTTGGGGTAAATTGCAATGTGATAAGTTAACAACTCTAGAGAAAAACACATGTCTACACTTTGAATTTGAAGGGGGTGCACAGTTCACTGGTTTTTTGTTAAGATTCAAAAGTTTTTGGTTAAGGCTGTTAAGTTTCCGGTGCGCAATGTCACTCACTCGGCTCCTCACACGGTCCTCAAGCACCAGAAATTCAACCCAATGTAAGGAGGCACATAACTCAGAATGGAGAAGAAACAGATAATGGGACATAGCGACTCTTTTACTGTACCAGATTTTAAGTTCTTTCCTGACCCACAGCTTCTGGGCCATCTTGACTGCATAGGTGGCAGCTGATGATGTGGAGTTCGATCTGATGGACACGTACTTCGGAATCACTCCTAACTCCAGACACTTACTATTGAAGTAGATGTTCAGGGATGCGATGCGAAACTTTATTGAAAATTTCCAAAACAATTTCGCCTGATATGCCATACTGGCATTACGAATTAATTCAACCGTTGAAGGCGTGATGTGGTGGAATAATTCCATATTGATTAATAAAAAACCTTGTAATTTTCCACTATGTTATTTTGTTTAAAGGAATTGGGTTCTTTGCGTAGGGTGTAGGGAGTTTTTTATTTATCAGAGATGAAATTGAAATTTGAGTTTTTATGCTTGAGAGATTTTAAGTATAAGCAGTGCTCAGAATGAGGCAGAATGTCATTCCAGTTCATTACATGTGTCAGTAATATTGTCTCGTCAGATATTTAGTAATACTGTTCTGGGTAGTTAGCTAGATCGTAAATGAACTAGGTATATATTATTCAACACTAGCTGCCCCAGCACAAAGAGTGCATGGAATATTGCCATCTATAAACACTGGAAACTGTTTGAGCACACATGCACATCTATTATGGTTTTCAACTATTTCGGTATGCAAGTTTCGTGTCCACTGCCTTCGGCTCCACTACCAGAACAAATGTTGTTTTGTAGTATTTTCCATTTTGAGCACTGAGTTAAGGGTTTATAATGACAAGTGAATTCCTTGTGAGTTTGCAATAATTTAACAATTATTATATTTTAATTCACTAGGCTATAAGAATAATTTGAAATTGATGACAATTTCATTGCAATTATGGTTATAGTAAGATTCTAATTTGTCAGTTTAATTATATTCTTCATTAACCCTTTTAGTGCAATGCAAATTTCAGTGGGTATAGCCAGAAGTGCCACAAGCAATTTGTGAATTTTGTATTACCTTAGGAATACTATCACAGTGAAATTATTTCTTAAGATAAGCTAATTTTATCAAAAATTGTAAAAAATAGTACAATCTTCATAACTACATAATTTTTATTTAAATTAAATTATTTAATAGTAATAAAAAGTTATTGTATATCACATTGCAAAAAATAAATAAGTTGATCACAGATAATTTTTATCTTATATACAATATACACCATTAGAACTTAAAAATTATAATACCTATATTACTCTAGAAACTCATAAGAAAAGCTCACATGGAAATACAAAAAATAATATAAAGATTTTTCCATCAACCTCTGCAGCAATAAATTTCTAATACAAAAATTAATACATGTTTATTTGGGAGATATTGGAGTAATTGCATGTGGCTTTTGTTTCTGACTAGTGGTTCATCTATACTAATGTGTTTGTGGGGTGTGTAGTTACTATGATGAGTTATTACCAGTTCAGTTTGTCTATGCCAGAGCCGATATATTGGCCCGTGGCACTAAAAGGGTTAATCAATATAGAGGGCTGAAATAACACAAGATTTTCATGGATTTTTAACAATTTAATTCAACTTTTATTTTCATTATTATGTACATGTATTTTAGCATTAGTGGAGTTTATGGAATTTACACAATTATATACAATAAGTTTTTTCAGGTATATGAGGAAGTGTTCTTAAATATAAATATATATTACCAACTCCTTGTTTGAAAATAAAATTATCAAATTATTGTTCAATAGTGAATGATATTATTTAACTTACCAATATAAAAATAAAATACAAATTGATAAAAACTTTTAACATAGTAAAAACTTTTCACATGTGACTTTCTATGCTTCTTCAAACATGAGTACAGCTATCTTTTTGGAAGTTCAACAATATCACTTTCTCTGTGTATACTAACCTGATGATTCTACATCTAAATTAAAGTAAAACATTAATACTTTTTCATATTTTGGATGGAATGGATTTTTAAATTGATGATAATGGCAGGATATGACACTTAAAAAGCACCTTAACTGTTAAACACTTAAATCATTCATCTCCATTTTCAAAGGCTTCAACAATCTCAACTATGCTGGCATACGTTCCTGATACAAACCCAAAAGCACCTACTAATATCAAAAATATATCTTTTATGCATATTAACCAAAATCGAGACCTTGAAAGTGCCAAGTATTTGTGGCCTGCAATATTAGTTTTCACAGATGAAATTTGATTTCCTTTTTGTATGTCCATCGTTTGCTTCTCATTATACTCAACTTCAGTTTCTAATGGAACTTTTATTGATGAAAGTTTTGGCCTACCCATCAGGCAGGCTATCTCAGATAGAGGTGGGAATACAAGAGCAAGTGCCGTACTACTTATGGCACCAACTAAGGAGATAAAAAGGCCTAGTTTTGGAATAGCCTCTGCTAAGCCAACTGCAATAAAAAAGTGAAAATAATGCAAAATCATTTTCAGTAATTGTTGATTTGGTTTGAAGATGTTATGATGGCACAGTATAATATAGACAACCATTTTAATGGGTAAATTACGTTTAACATTTTTAGTATATATATACACACACAAACATTCAATTTCTTATTATGAAATAGTTGCAAAATTATAAATATATGAACTAGGTGGCAACTAGGTGTTAATATATAAATACAGGTAACTCTCATTCAACGAATATTCGTTGAGTGGATGTTCGCTTTAATGAATGAATTGAATTTTATAGCTTTACTTTCCGCTGAAAATTCTGTTCATTTTAACAAACCCAATAACATGTATCCAACTCAGATCGAAGAAACGCAGATGTTTACGATGGCTCTTGAGGTCACAAAGACTCTTGTTTACCGATGAATTCTTTGTGTGTTCACTTTATCACACATTTTTCCTATCGCCTGCATTTCTTGAGAAGCTTAATATGACGTCACCAAACATACTGTTTGTTGCTCAAAATATATTTACAAATATCCACTTGGACTTAAAGGACCTCTTGTGTATGGATAAGGAGGAAGTGCACTACATAGTGTTTCCCGCAGCCATTCTATGCTTCAGTCTGTGACTTGGATTGACTACGTTCGGTTGCATTTGTTTTCTCGCGGTTCATACATAATCATTACATCACGAGGATTTATTTTTAAGCCATTGCCATGGCTACATTTATTGTACTTGCTCATACTTTTCTCATAACTGTTCAACTTTTTGTTAATTATTTTTCTGGAAATGTTTAAATCACGAGGAGTTTTTAATTCTTTATTGACAGTTGGAAAGTTCTGTTTTTCATTCAAAAGTTGAATTTTCTCGTATCATACAAAAATGGCACTGTACATACTTCTATGTTCGATTGTTGTTGCTTCAGTTTTCTAGTTGATCCAATATTGTAGTTGCTTTGACTAACATTTTAATAGCTAAGAATTATAAATTCAAGAATAAAAAATATTTTGTCTGGAACCCATCTGGAGTTTTAACGGGGAAGTCAATGGAAAAATCACAATCGTTCAACGAATTTCCATTTTACGAATGCTTTTCAGAAACAAATGTTGTTCATTGAACGAGAGTTGCCTGTATATATATCAACACCTAGTTGTTGCCCATATATCAATTTACCTTTCCTCTTCCCTAAGCATTTATATATTCATAATTTTGCAACTATTTCATAATAAGAAATTGAATATTAATTCATTTTGTCTTTAGTATTGTTATTCCAGTGATTTCATGGTAAAAATAGAAATACTTACATGTTACCAGAACAAGGAAAGTTCGAAATATAGTTTCAGCCAATCCTTTCCGCTTAAATGGTCCATATTTCTTTACTATGGAAGGCCACAATATATCTATTGGTACATAAAACTGCAATGAATATGTGCAAATCATTGCAAGAGAAAGAGCCACCTTCACTGACTGAGCCAATCTGATTGGTAAAAAAATGAACATATGCTGTAATAAATGCTTTATAAAGCGACATACAGCTATAAAAGTTGAATAATCTGCATTAGATATTGGAATATTATCATAGATTATTATTATTGGTGACATTGTTAAGGCTGAAACTATATGTGCATTTATATTAAAATTTAATGATAGTAGATGAAATTCTCATAATATTGATTCAGAACTTGCTTGTTGATGAATGTTTATTCCTATAAAAAGGGCAATAGTTCATAATAGCAATGTTCTTGTTGTAAATCAATATTTTAAATTATTAATTTGAAATTTTCAAGTTTCAGTAGAGTTTAGTACACAGTGTTGTGAGTCTGGATAATTTTTTGACCTCTTAGAAATGACATGGAAAAATAAAAAAGAATTTTATGAACTTAGATTTAAAGATAAACAATGCAGGATTATGTCTAATAATATTTTCCTTTGGTACTGATTGTCTAACTTACATGTCATCTTCAGGCAGATTAAGGCTTATGCTTCCTTTTATATCTTCTCCATAATGAAGATACCCTAAAAATCCAATAGTCAGCAAAAGGCAAGTCACAATAGACATGCCACTATTTAATACACCAAAAGGAGACGAAAAATGCTTTGGCTTTTTCATTTCATTTTGCAAGGGAAGTACCTATAATAAAGAATTTTTTTATATTCAAATGAAATAGACAGGTTAAAAAAAGTTTTATGGAGTAGATTCTTTTTTAAAAATATCCTCTATATCTGATAGCAGATTATTGTATTTACTGTCAAATATGAATTCATACCAATAAAAATGTAACAAAATATGAGAATATTTTCTTTGTAACTTTTAAATATGGTAACTTTATTCTAAAGAAAATTCATGATCTCTATTAAAGTTTCTATTCGGTTTTGATTATTTTATAGCCAGCATTTCACAGATTAGAGGCATTTGTTAAAAAAAGGATTCTTGAAAGTTTTAATTCATATGTAATATTTATGCTTCAACCTGAGAAATTTGCAAATGTTGTGCTTTTACTCTGCTCATTGGTTTTCTTTATTCCTTGTGCATCATAAGAAAGCTAATTATTGTTCAACTTTCATTCAGAATTCACTTATTTCTCTTGAGCTGTTTGTTAACTCATCATTCATTCAAGAATGTTATATTTAGAACTTTATAAAACATTCATAGAAAGAAATTTTAAATTTTATCTTAAACCATGACATTTTAAATGTTAATTCACTAGGCACTACGTAATTGGATTTTGTAAAGTAGTATAATATGATCAGTGTCATAGCAAGAACGATCAGTGCCTGTGGCAAGACTGGAAAACATCACCTCCAAATTTTAATATACATAATATCACTAAATGAAGCTGTTCCACATAATGAAAATGTTAAATTTATAGCAATATATACAACAATTGCTATTAAAAAAAACTTTTCAAAATATTTCTTTGTAAAATATCAATAGTAGACAAATTGTCTGCAGGTGCTCCTTTGCTTCCGCACCTGGGACAGTTCATTAGTTATCGTCATCTTGGACATCTTTATTTTGTTTCATCAACTAGAGCAGTGGTGTCCAACAGAATTTTCAGGTTCACCACACTTCTGGCAAACAGATCAGTCTTTTTGCCACATAATACAAAATATATAAGTAGGACTTAATTTAAATAAAATGTCACAGTGATACACAATACTGATTTAAATTAGTTATTAGTCAAATAAATCATTAAATTCAAACATTAAATTTTAATGTGATACTTGACAGTTCATTTGTCCAAGTAGCGCACTGGAATTTGGCATAGAATCCACACTAAATAACAGTGGCAGCTGGGGGTGAGAAGGTAAGAATCATTATTGTAGCCTTGTTTGTGTAAAGCACTATTTAAAAAAAATAATATTTTGTATTATGTTGCAAAAAGGCTGTTGTATGTTAAATATACACAACCAGATATAAACAAATTTATTACTGTGTGGTTTAATAAACTAATAAAAAATAGTAGACAGTAGACTGAGCATCAGTTCGCAACATATCAATGGCCAATTCGCTACAAGTGGCAATGGGGTTGGACACCACTGAACTAGAGTAATATGATGGCATTTAGTCAAGCTATATGTTTTTTTTATTCTGCCATAATTCCTCCATTAGTTATTTACAGAAGTTGCAAAATAAGCAAAGTGAGGTGGTGATATGAATTGGAGGGTCTCCATCTTTTTTCAACAATAATATGCACAATTAATGTAGATATTTATGCCAGTTTTATAAATACCTTCATTTTTACATGGACATTAAAAAATTTTAACCTGCCCATAAATATTTTTTAATGGTAAAAATACCACTTCTTGTTATGAGCTTATCATAATTTGCCTGGTGTAAATATGTTAATAGGTACAGTCTTTGTTAAAGCTCAGCAATCTGTTCGTTATACTCAAGGTAGTGAATAACAAGGGTGTTTTTATGAACAAATTCCATTGTGTATCATATTTTACTTCTACAGAAGATAAATCATAAACTTTGCTGTAATTTTCTCATCATTAAAAGACTATTGTCATTTCCCAACAAAGATGACAGATATTATTATTACTATAGATAATTTATTAAATTAAAGTTAAAACACTTCCCATTCTCTCTCTCTCTCTATCCCTTATTGCAATGTGGTAAAGAATCTAGGATTGCATATAGATGAAACACTCTTGATTCCTACATATTTTTAATGTGTGTAGAACAGTCAACTCATATCTTCATTCAGTTCGTAAGTTAGGTAGCAGTACTACAGTTTCCTAAAAAACATCTGATAACTTCTCAAATTATTCCCCATTTTGTCTATGTAGATATTGCATACCAGGATTTATCTCAAGAGCTTTCATTAAAAATTCAGAGAATGCATAATGTGATAATTAGATATATTTTTAATCTGAAGAAATCAACCACATTTCTGAGTCACTTGTCAAACTATACTGGCTGAATCTTGAGTCTCTGAGATGCCTCCACTTGCTTTACCAATTATGTACTTACTTCCAACAGTCAGCATTATCTTGCCGCTGAATTTAGAAGTATATTATATATGCTGTACATAACCACAATACTAGAGTGAGCCATTAACTCCTGATTCCTCATCACAGAACAGTAATCTTCAACAAGTCATTCATTGTAACTGCTTGTAGACTGTGGAATGAACTTCCCCAAGCAAAAAAAACTCACACTTGCTCTCCTCATTCAAATGACTGCTATCAATCCTTATCTTTTCAAAGGAACAGTTAAAGACACTTAATGCTTCAATTTTTCTTAGTATGGATTTTGGCAAAACAATCCTTATTGTTAATAAAGGTGAAATACTCCTCTAGCCAAACAATTAGAGGGTTACAACACACAATGCATTTCGCCCACAAGGTGGGCATCGTCAGGGGTAAAACCTGTTTCAACAGTGACTGGGAGCAGTTTTTTTGTTTAATCGTAATAATGTTAAGATCTATTCATTTTCTCATTTACTTTTTTATTTTTATCAATAATCAATATGTATTGTGTATGATTTTTTCTACCAATAACTTGAACTTTTTTATTTATTCATTTTTTAAACCTTTTGTTTTAAACTAAGCTGGAATACAAAAGCACAATTACTTAAGTTTTATTTATTTTAGACCCTCTAAACAGCAAATGAAAGCATCATTAGTAATTTTGTCTTTTTTCAGACCTTGAAAATTATTGAAAATGGCAACATTAGAGGAAAAGGTTAACTGTGTGATATGGCTAACAGAATTCAAATGCATAACAGCTATGAGAAGAAGATTCACGCTCAATATGGAAAATTTGCACCTATAGGAACTGTTGTGTGTGTGAATTCTGCTAGCCTTAGTACAGATTTAGCCTTTTTCTCTACTGTCACCATTTTAAATCAGTTACAAGGTCTGAAAAAAAAATTATCAATGATCTTTTCATTTTCCATTTGCAGTTTCCAAAATAAACAAAAGATAAGCAAATATGCTTTCGTATCCTATTTAAAGCTTGTCTCTATGATCTGTGCATCAAAAGTAATTAATTTTTGAAGGTGCATAAGGACTTTATAAACACCCTGTATTGTTAATGTTCTATATATTATTGTATATTTATCATGGTGAGGGGATAAATGGAAGGTGGGACCTCTTAGTCTCAATCTCGCCTCAAATAAAGAGCATATTGTTGTGAATGTCCACAAAATGGCAGTAGCGTGGAGTTCGGGAGTGACAGGTTAGCGTGATCAGAAGTGTGTGCCGCAGACAGTTAAAGTGAGAGTGTCGTGACGGGCATAGGAACAGACAGGAGATCCAAGTGAATCAGATTACTGCTGAAGGTATATTTTAAGTTTGCCTTGTTAGATCATGTAAATGCAGAACATCTGCAACAATATCCATCAATCCCTCCCATTCTCCCTCCTATTCTCCCTCTCATTTTATCTCACTCTTTCCCTCCTTTTCTCTCTTATTCTCTCCCTCTCATTCTACCTCATTCTCACACTTCTTTCTCAGTGATAGAAGTTGTATCTCAATGAGATTTCCACGGAAAGTTATTTTTGTATTATCATAAGAAACATTGATTCAGTGTACAAAAGTCATTTAAGGTCTTTAAAACTACTGGAGGATTTACTGTTAAGGTTATTTCAGAATTAATAATTGATTTATTTTAATTATAGCAATTATAAATTTAACCCTTTCACGACCATGGGACACATGTGTCCCCACATAAAATCTTGATCGTGTACGTAAACCAACTTTATTTAAATATTTTTTTTAGCAAATGCGTAATCCGGAACGTATTTTTGATAATTTTATTAGTGGAAACCCTACGTAAACGTCACCTGACTAAAGAAATTTTCGCGGCAAGTCGTACGTTCAGAGCGCGGCGTATTCAAACTTTTTCATAAGTGTTTCTGCATAGAAAATTGTTTGTTATATGTTTATGGTGTAATATTTTCATTTGATGGTAAGTAAATAATAGTTTTATTATGTTTTGCAATAGAATTTTGAAATAATATTCCATAAAAACGAGCAAAAACATAAAGGGACGCCGTTGTCCCTGTGGACGTAAAGGGATACATTTACAAGGAAATTACTCGTTGTAATCGGTGTTTTTTTTTATTTTACCCACTTTTGTATTTTATTTGTCTTTTTATCATTACAGACATGTCGAGAAAAGGGCACAATATTATGAAACAGTATATTAGAAATTAACCTATAAGATGGGGTTTCAAAATTCGGTGCAGAACTGATGCTAAAACGGGCTATTTGTTTGGATTTGATCTGTACACGGGCAAAAAATCATCAGAAACTGAGTATGGGTTAGGCGAATCGGTAGTGCTGGAGCTTACAAAAGCCATTGAAGGTTTAGGTTGTGAAGTGTACTTCGATAACTTTTTCAACTCACCCATGCTGCAATACGAGTTGAAAAACCGGAACACCAAGGCATGCGGGACTGTTCGCCCTAACCGAAAACATCTTACAAAATCTGCGCCATCAGATAAAAATATGAATAGAGGAGATATTTATACTGAAAGTTTCGATGGTATATCCTATGTAAAGTGGATGGACAACAAGTCGGTACATCTTTTGACAAAATTTATATCGCCTATACTTACGTCCACTGTAAAGCGGCGAAAGGCAGGATCTGCTGAAAAGATTGACGTCAAGTGCCCTGAAATTGTCATAAAGTACAACAAAAACATGGGCGGTGTTGACCTTATGGATCAGCGCAAGGTGTGCTACGAATTGAATCGTAAATCAAAGATAAAGTACTACCTCCGTCTATTTTTTGATCTTCTGGATATAGCTGTCAATAATGCCCATATCATTTACACAAAACTTCACGAAAACAAACGTGCTGTGGGCCCCTGCCTCGAGTACAGACAGGTTATAGCTCGATCTTTGATTGGCGATTTCTCTTCGAGGAAGAGGGCCATACCTACGACGGTGACAAGTGCAAAACGTGTATTTCTAAAACGTTCTATGCCTTCACATCCCATGGCGAAAGCGAATACACGTAAAAGATGTGCAAACTGTGCTAAAGGTAAAATTGAAAATCACACTAATAACATTTGCACTACATGTAACGTTCACCTATGCTATACAAAAGACAGAAATTCCTTCGCTGAATGCCATAACTAAAAGACTTATTTACTCATTTTTATTTATTTAGATTATAGTGTTTATGTTTTTTATGTCCATTGTTGCTGTTTTTGTTGATTTATTTACTGTTATGTTTAGTAAAATGTAGTTGAAGTCAATATATGAATGTTAGTAATTTTAATTGATTTGCAACCCTTTACGTCCATTGGGACACGTGTGTCCCATGAAATTCTGTAAAACCTACGATTTTTTTCATGTAATGATGTTGTTTTATGTTAAATAGATACCTAATAAAGTCATTTTAATGCCCAAAAACTTTGTATTACTTCATAAGTCCTTCTGGTCCTGAAAGGGTTAATATAAATAGCATGCATTTAGATTTGTAAAGTGATCCTTACCAGACCAATGCCTTCAAAGGCAAATATAGTTGTCCCAATGAAGAGGGGTAACTTCAGAAATGACTCTGGTCCTAATCTTCTGCTGGATATAGGGGGCAAATCTTCTGAGGCATAATAAATTACAATTCCCAAACCAGCAGCCATCAATACATTGGCCACCATAGAAAGGGGAGCTAAGTACTTGAGATTTTGAATCCATGCTGATGCCATTATTGGAATTAATATTATGAACATGATCAGATGCAGGTTCATGGGAGGAAAATAGGCATCTACTACCTAGAAAAATTTATAATGGGTTATTTAAATAAAATTTCAATTCTCAGTTTTTATAAGGGTCCACTTAAAGCTTTTTGTCATAAAATAATAAATTCACTTTTAGATTTTAGCAATATTGAGATTATTCATTGAGTTGCATAAAATTTAAAATTAGTGTTTTGTGAAATTTCAAAAGCAATTAGAATCAACATATCTTCACATACCTGTTTCAAATTTGTAGAAACAAATACAAAGTAAACACAACAAAATCCTAACTGTGTCACACACAAAAAGAAATTCACAACAGCCCTGAAAAGAAATAGAAATTGCTAAATACAAAATATTTTCATTTTTATAGAAGAGCAAATAATGGCATCCTAACCAAGAATTAAATAATATTATCAATAAAAATATCAAACAATCCTTAGTCAATATAATCTTTCCTGTAAAATTTAAAGTGAAGTAATCTCAAATAACAAACATTTGGCCTTGTAAGTGATAATAACAATGGTTAACACAAAAACAATTTCTTCAGAAAATAATCAACCTCATTGTTTAAAACTAAAAGGTTATACTCATTGTAAATATTAGAACAAGTGTTGTCTTTTGTTGGTTATTCAGTTTCACTCATTTATGTTTGCTGCTGAAATTTTAGGAAATAATAGAATTTTAATTATACAGATCATATATTCGGTCCTAACCAAATGAATGATCTGCATAATATATATTTTAAGCAAATGTGCAATTTGTGTTACTTTACCACAGTAAGTTCTAATCAGTAAAATGCAGTTAATTTTTCTGGTTCATACCTCAATTGTTTAGAGTGCCTTCTTAATAGAACTGGTCCAGTTCTAAATGAGGCTTCAACAGCATCTGCAAAATCAGGTGGAACAGGTGTTCCTGTTCGATACTGCATTTCCTCTGAGACATTCACCTGTAAAATACCAGATTCAAAATGATTTAATTAACTCTACAGCCAGATTGGGTACAGTTCGCATAACTGGGGCGAAGGTAAAAATGGCACTGCTAGCACTGGCGATGCCGAGAAAGTAATGAGAAATGGAACTACCAGGGAGAAAGGTGAAAAAATGAAAGACAAACGTAAATATAGGTCCTGCATCCTACTACACTGCAATTCCATTGGGAATCATAGCCGAAGTAGAGATGCATTGGGTGCAGGGGCGGATTCAGAAACTTCCCAAGGGGAGGGCGATCGCCCCAATTGCCCCTCCCCCCTCTTGATTCCGCCTCTGCCAATGACCATACATTTTGAAAATCCCTACCTCCATCAGAACCTTTCTTTTCCTTGTCATACAGACTTAATCTTCGGTGTAGAAACAAGGAATGTTGCGTGGAATGAATTTAAGAATGTACCCAGTGGAGGGCAATGGGGTCGTCCAAGGGGAGGGCGATCGCCCCAATTGCCCCTCCCCCCTCTTGATTCCGCCTCTGCCAACGACCATACATTTTGAAAATCCCTACCTCCATCAGAACCTTTCTTTTCCTTGTCATACAGACTTAATCTTCGGTGTAGAAACAAGGAATGTTGCGCGGAATGAATTTAAGAATGTACCCAGTGGAGGGCAATGGGGTCGTCCAAGGGGAGGGCGATAGCCCTCATTGCCCCTCCCTTGGATCCGCCACTGATTGGGTGGCCTCAGCAGCACTTGTGTTTTCTTGCAATCACTCCCCATTCCTGCAAAAACCTTATGCTAGCTTCTTCTCCCAGTGACAATTGGTGATACTTTAGTGGAGGCATTTTACTTAATGAAAATAGTACGATGAGTAATATCACAGAAGATGAAGGCAACCCTACCCGAGGGGGGGGGGGGCACAGTGAACGTGGGAAGAGACCAAACTTACCCAACCCGGGAGGTCAAGTTGGAGATGTTGCAGGCTGAGTAGTCATATGCCATGAGCCGAGTATGCTTATGCTGTGCCATGTATTAGTTCCATTTCTCATCGCCTTTTTTACCTTTCACCGCCCCAGTTATGCGAACAGAACCCCAGATTGTTTTATATTTGTTCCTAACACTTATAAAGTTGTACATCTGCTGCTATAATAACCCATTTACTCACAAACCATTGGTCCTCTTCCTAACAAAACACCCTTTTTTGACTTTTTAAGATCTTCAAGTGCAACATAATTGAAAATTTGAAAGTTGTTCCTTTGATTTTTGAGTTTCAGACCATCTTCAAATAAACTTCCTCAATTATCAAATTTTTTTGTTACAATGCATGATTTCTTAACAATAATTTAGTAACTTTCTTTATGAGGATAGTAAATATATATATATATTAGATAAATTTAGTAAGATCATTCTGCTCTATTTTTATTTTTCCTAATGGTTATTCTTCCATAAATCTATATAATACAATTCCTCAACTCTTATGGAATCAAACATTCAAAGATATGTTAAAAATTATCATATTGCAATTCAGATGTTTTGTTTTCTGAATTAAGCAGTTAATGAATTCCTTAAAACTAGATGATAAATGACCACCATTTACTATACTTACAAGAATGTGTTCACTATGTACACAAATCACAGCAAAAAACACTGTAAATATGGGCGCGACTAGAAGACCAGCATGCCTATATGCATCACCCATGGCCATTATACCAGACCCAATGTTACCCCTCAAGAGGTGAATTAGAGTTTCCAATGAACTAAAAAGATAATAAAGTGATAAATTATCGGTGAGGTGTGACATTGAGCAGCTGTTTATATAAAAATCAAATATTTAAACAAAAAATAATTCTTAGCACTGCTTATCAATCCACACATTTCATAACAAGGCAGTGAATTGTTCTAATTAATACAATATAATTCTATGACATTGGTTTTCTAAAAAAATCCAGAAATAAACTTTTGATATGGACTTCTGATACTAAACTAAATTATTGGCAGTTAACATGTTAACCACTGTATGACAGTACAGTCGTGTCTCAATGTTTTTAGTTTGATATGCTGTAAAACACACCTTCTGTATCTCACAGTTTGTTGGATTGAGCTGTGAGGCACAGGAGATATTTTGCGCTTTTGCCAGTATCATATGAATTTTTAAAATTAGTGGCCTGGGGAACTCAAATATGATCTAACCCTTCAACTAGGTGAAACCATTTGAAAGAATATTAGGATACTTTATTGAACAAAACTTCTTTCTGTTTTTGTTATTATATCTACTTTACCAACAAAAATTAAACAACACAGCCTTTGTCTATTCCTTTAGATGGCAAGTGTATCCCTCAAGTCAACACCTCAAGGTTTCTTGGTGTCAATATTGAAGCTCACCTTTACTGGGACATCCATATCGGAAAACTTGCCAGTAAACTTAGCTCTGTGTGCTACTTGGTGAGATGCATTCGTTCTACAGTTTCCTCAGAAGTTTTACTATCTCTATATTATGGTGAATTTTATTCCCATATTACCTACACTATCTTGCTTTGGGGCTCCTCGCCTCATGCCATCAGAATCTTTACACTCCAAAAAAAAATATTACGATTACTGGCGAATGAAAATCTTGATGCCCCAAGTCGTCCAATTTTTAAGCATTTTAATGTCCTACCTCTTGCATGTATATATATATTAACAGCTGTTGTATGCACCAAAAGAAATTTAAATGAATACCTGGTCAATGCTGACATTTATCAGTATGCTACTCGTGGTGCAAGCAAATTACATACACCATTTGTTCGCACCAAATCTACATCACTAGGTCCTAAGCATATGGGACTCGCCTTTTATAATAAGCTACCTCAAAATCTAAAATGTATTGTGTCTATGTCTTCATTTCAGTACAAGGTTAAATCTTTTTTGCTTAACAAAATGTATTATAGTATTGATGAATTTCTCAATGACTGATTTCCTGTATACTTATATACATGTAATTTTATGATGATATTTCTTTTGTATACATTCATACCTCATCTATTCTTATTGGAATATTTATGACGACATCTCTTTTGTAAATATTTATATGACAAATCCTATATCTGTGTACAGATCTCCGGATGAATAAAATTATTATTATTATTATTATTAGTATCCAGGGACAACTAAATCATGGTACAAGTTTTAAAAATACAGAAAGTTAATTATGATATAGTACAATCATTGAAAACATTCAGAATCTACATATTCATCTAATGAATCGCAGCTAAAACTGTCATGAGAGAAACAGTCGTCATCGGATAAATAATCATCCATTAGCTATTGCAGTTTTTGCTGTTCTTCTTCATAAGTAACCATATGTAACTGCACAATCAAATGTCTACTGCTGGACAGAAGAACTAAATGTTCGTATATCTTCTTCAAACTGTAAGTCGTACCTCCCTTAAGAGGGGATTAGAAAGATTTTGAGAAGCTTAGTGCTAAAAAGTGTCTTTGGGGAGGCATTATGCTACAATCAGTGCTGGATTATCTAATAGGCACACTAGGCACGTGCCTAGGAGCCCCCCTTAGATTCCTTATCTCCCCTTAGGTGAGTCATATATAGTCGCTATTATTGAAAGAAAAAATATATTAGAAAAATGAATGAGCCCCCAAGGTTAAGGGGTCCCTGTAGGTTGACTGTTATAAAGTCAGCATTATTGAAAACAAATAAATAAAAAATAAAATTACTAAATACATAAAAATAACGTTTTTCTTATTCTAAGAGTTTCAAATACAGTAATTAATACAATAATCTCTGCAAACTACAAGGAAAGGCCCCCAAAGTCTTAGTGCCTAGGAGTCCCAGAGCGTCATAATCCGCCACTGGCTACAATGTTTGAGAACAACTGCATTAAATTGTGTGAGACGTCTCATGGCCAGTCATGACTTTTTTACAATTAGGCTTCATTAGGAGTCTCACAAAAAATAGCTAAAAAATTCAGTTTGTTGGTTTTTACTGTATTAGTGCATAAGTACAAAGGCTATAATAACAAAAAATAAATAAAAATAATTTTTTTCTTAACATTATGGTGGTTAACATGTTAAGGCACATATTTAAACTCATTTCTATTTAAAGTTATACAATTCTAATTGATTTGGAAGTACATTAAATCTAATTTCATAACAAATGTAAAATGAGCTCCAGAATAAGCATTAAAGTATCAAAAATTAAAAACTTAGTAGTATGTCTTAGGATTCTCCAATAGTCATAACAAGGTTATAAAAGACCAGATGCACATTTTGGCTACAAAGCAGCTGTATTCAGTGGTGATGACAATGAGGGCATATACTAAAAATAATAAATTAAAATAAAAAAATAAATTTTGCATTAAAAAGTAAAAAATTAATTTTGATTTACTAGAGTTGATTTAAAACTTTTGTAAAAGTGTTGTGGCTTTTTAATAGTATAAGAAGGTTAAAAGCCATATGATGTTTACAAAAGTTTTAAATCAAATCTAGTAAATCAAAATTTATTTTTTAATGTTTAGTGCAAAATATGTTTTTTAAATGTAATTTTTAATTATTATATATTTTACATTTTATTCTCAAGAAATAAAACTGTTTTCTGAAGCAATTAAACAGTAAATTTATTATTCTTAAATTGTATAACATTTTCAGTTTTACATATTTTAATACGTAATCATATTTCATATATATCAACTGAAATCAATACTCAAATTGGTGGAATGCTGTTCCACTTGATACAAAATGAAATTCATAACATTCCAGTAGCTAAAATATGAAATAAGAATGATCCAGTTACTAACATTCCTGTTATTAAAATTTTCCAATTCAAGCACTGTCTGCAGTTACATATTAAATACATAGCCCAAGTTTTAAAGGTACACATATGCCTAGCTATTTCATTTTAAGTTTATTGACAATCAATTTACACTCTAACAATACTATGCACAAGAATGTTTCGTTACCAATATTTCTAATTCAGTTTTTGAAATATTTGCCTATTTACTATTCAAGATGAAATGTGATGATTTGAAATTCTCTATGGCTTTTAAGTCCCAGATTTTACTCCAATAATTTGGTTGCATCAAATTCAGCTTGTTGTTTCTTTCATCCATATGTCTTCATGTAGGACTTTCCATTGCTACTCTTTTGTAAGATTTCAACAGTCGCAATACCAAATTTATTGAGTCAAGTCAAAGTGTTTTATTTCCATAAGGATCAGCTAGTCAGTCTATAATCTCCAGTGGAAATTCATTTTGCTGAGCATATTTACCAGAGATTTCAGACTGCTGCTAGATGGTTTTGTACAAAGTAATGCTGAAGGATACCTGCAAATTTCAGTTTACTTCATTATATACCTTGACAAAGTGAACTAACTTTTGAATTCTCACCTACCCAGCCTATGATCCAATAGGTTTTCTTACTGGTTCCAAATTAATGATGATTTTATGAGGCCTTCTACAAACCAACATATGTATATTTATATATGTATATACAGGGACGTACCAGACATGTTGCTGCCTGAGGCCATTTATAATTTGATGACCCTTTCATTTTTACTTTCTCCATATACGAAGTATGGAGAAAATATTGTTTTCATGAAAAAAATCGAATTCAAGATTTCAATGAAAAGACATGTTTTAAGGTCTCCTAAACACATTTTGACTATTTTCTCGATGATGTCTGTGTGTCTGTTGGTCTGTCTTTTGGTTTGTGTGATAGGATTTTGTGGGCACTAACTCAAAAACTTACACTCATATCAATACCAATTTTTTTTATTTAGAAAGAGTACTATATAATGAAGAGCTGATTAGGATTTGGCAGCAGACAGTCTGTAGACTTAAGTCGAATTAATTACCAAGTAAAAATTTAATAATAGGAGAAGGTGTCCCCATTATTATCAAAAATGTAATTTTGTGGAAATAGTACCAAATAACCAACCATTAATATGTATTTAATTTTTTGACATACAACTATACCTATTGAGGAGTTCAACAAATTGAGTGGCTCTTATGGTGCTTAACTGCTTTCACTGCTGTCCACATATTTCGAGGATGGCTTATTCTCCTACATTATTCTTTGATCAGTTTACAACTGCTGTTTAAATTTATGATAAACAAAACCATTGCGTTTATCTGATATCGAAGCCCTGTTATCATAGTACTCTAAAATTTGAAAGAGATAATTAGTTTTGAGTGGAGATTTCAATAGGGTTGATAATCGCAGAAAAACTAGCTCTGTAACTTCTGTGAAATTGTAAATTATGGACTTATTTTTTTTCTGTGATTATGATTTGTAAATCTCACAAAGTGGACTCTGATTTCTTCGATGTGATTAATCAGTCTTTGGGTCATAAGTTTTCAAAAGAGTTTTTTGAATAGATATAAAACTCATTCAGTTCAACCTATGGGGTTAAAGGTGAGTACTGAGGAACGAGAATTTCACCCCTTCCAGGGCTTAGTTATTGAATATTTTACCTCCTAAACGTCACGGAAAAAACTCGTGACGTATTATGATTTGGCGGGAAGTTTTTGGCGGAATATTTTCGCTATGCTGAGCTCAGTTTTATTTGATACGTGAATGTGTTCGGAAGTGCCAAAGAAATTTGCCGGTAAGCAATCTCTATTTCGAAGAGAAGGCGATGCAGAGCCTCAAGATAGTGAGTATTTTCCACAGCAGCAGTAAATAATTATCAAATTATTCGCAGATGTAGAAAAATTAAGAGATATTAGTGTATAAATGTTTGTTTTTTAACTTTCCATTCAATTTTTTAAAGGGAACTCTTCATATTGTTAGCAAAATTTTTAGTTTTAAATCTTCGTTAAAATTAAATTATTAACTTGGTGAGAACGAGGAAGAATCGCAATAGAAACTTTTTGAATGATTTTGCTTGCGCTATGTTTATTTAAAATGCCACTTCTTTTGTTGCGTTAAAGTACTACCAGCGAGTTTCGTTTATTTTCCAGGTGCCGTCAATCTCTCCCTTTTCCTCCATTTCCAATGTCAAATCTTCACCCTCTGTTCTCTTCGTGAGCCCCCAAGTGTGATGTGATGTGGTTATTTTGTGATTAAGTACCGTGTGTGTGTGTGCATTTGAGAGTGTCAAGAAGAATCTCTTCCATGGCGTAAGAATAGCCTCCCCCATCGCTGGAAAATTTACACTGCACCAAAAGTAGGAAGACGTCGTTTTTTCTTTCTCTTCGCTCGCCTCTTTTATTTTTAGCTTCGATTTAATGGCGTTTATGTCGTCGCAGTCAAAGGCAATCGATCGAAACTAATGTTGGTGTGCCTATAATTTTCGATCAGGATATGTCATAATTGGAGATGGGTTGATGGAGATTAAAATGAACGCAATCCTATAGTTAAAAGTAGATTAAAGAGTTTTATAAATTTTAGAAGCCAGTTGACGACTCATATCCTCGCATTGCTTGAAATTACTCCATCCATCTATCGGTCAAATTTTCTAAATCGGCGCCTATTTTCATATCGATTACCACAGAAATAGTTGCGCATACTTCCCTGTAATCAGTATGTGAGTAAAAAATGATCGAAATTCTCCATTATCGGTGTAAAATTACTGTATGTCGTTGGGGGGGGGGGGAGGGGCTAGGGAATTCGTGAAATTAATAATACCTATGGTTTTAGATTTTGGTTTACACACTTTACTTAATCGTCGACTATAATTTTGTCTGGTTTGCATATTATACAATAAGGAGAAATTTCACCAACTAGTTTAATTTTATGTTTTAGTACTCCTCTTCCATTAAATTTGGGCTGGCTGTCTAAATTTTGTTCATTCCTAGTAAACTTTTTTGCAGCCGTGATGTGCGACATCTTTCCATGTCATTTTTACGTCCATTTATTTATATAAAATGTATTTAATTTCGAAAAGCTAACCTCTCACGTTGTTATTTTATTGTCGTTCGACCTCCAAAGATCGACCGCATTCTATATTGGTTGGTATTTGGCAGTGTACTGCTTTGTTCTTCATGTTTGTTGATAAATAATTTACATAAACGTTTGTCAATCATATTTACTTCTAGATAATGTAAATATTACTTGCTGTGTGATGTACTTTCAATGTAAGAAAATGTACACAATTTCTCATATAGGTAGCGAAATTGGCATCGTAAAAATTCACAGCAAACATTCGAGCATAGACCTTTGTTTTCCTTTAGTGTTTGAAGTCTAAATCTATTTTACCACTCTCCCTTGTTTAAACGAATACATAAGTATTTTCGTAAATAATCCTTACAAATTTTATCGTCTCGTAAAAGTTTTAATCGCATATCTGGGCTTATATTTTTAAATTTTCAAACCAAACCTGTCTTGCTTTACTGTTTTCCACTCAATTTGAACTACTTAAGGGGACATGAAACCAGTATGCAGTCCCTAAATTTCTACAGAAGTATTCACCATATGATGAAAGATGAAATTGGTGAACTATAATTTTGAAATCCAATTTCATATATGTTTAGCAACAAGTTACCCACAAATATAGACTTTTTCAAGAGTTATAACGAAACATTCGTTAAAGCTTTGAAACATCTAAAAATGTAGCTCATTATTCTAATACTTTAATTTTTTATTACTCATTAAATATTGATTATGTAAGGTAAAATAACAAATAGAGTTATCCATGAACATGGCTAAAATTACCGCGTTTTTTCTTCTTTAATTAAATTCGGTGAAATTATCTGAAGAAAATCCCCACTCTAAGTTTCAGACATCTATTGTTTACGGTTTCGTCACAATTTTCATTTAAAGCAAGTGCACAGACAGACAAACCCCAAAGTCATAAGCGCATTTTTTAAACGCACTAAAAAGGCTATTTTGGAATTGAAAGGGTAATTCTTTGGGACCTTGGCATAAGAAATCGGTTTTTTTAATGTCACTCTTTTCTCTGTATAGGCACTGTTCCCTATCGAGGAAGAGGTAACTTGAGCTCAGAGCTAAGAAAAATTAGAGCGTGAGAGCTCTCAAAAGAGCTGCTTCCAGTCGTGTACAACTATTGTCCATGCCTTTCCCTTGGGGTACTTTCTTTTGTATGATTTGGCAATCCCACTCCTTCCTTTCTTACTGTAAAACCCAAGTTAGACCACATTAACTACAGCTGGCTGGAATAGGTCAGTCTGAGAAAATATCAATTCCAAATGATTCTTTCTTGAGCTTAGTATACGCATGCACATCTGGGTGTTATCAAACTAATACGCTACGTAAGGACTCGGGTGCTTCTACACCTCGCATTCGATCCGAAATAAGATTTTTCTTTTCTGAGTAAAGTGCATCGAATTTCATTCTAGGAACTTTGGCGGGGACCGAGAGAGGTATTTCGTATGGTAGTAGAAGATCAACTGTGAGTAGTTCTTTAACCAAGCAGTTTATTGAAAAATAATGGGATAAGAGGAAAGGAAAAATCTGTCATTTTCGTTTGTCGTGCACCGGTGCCTATGAATTTCGCGGCGGCTCAGCATGAAAATGAGAGGGAAATTAAAAAATTGAGTGTAACTGAGAGGTAGGGAATTTTTTTAAAGTTCAGCACCGGCTCGATATCCTGAAATAAATACTAACTGGCTCAATGACGATA
This sequence comes from Tanypteryx hageni, assembly GCA_028673005.1. Classification (NCBI taxonomy): domain Eukaryota; kingdom Metazoa; phylum Arthropoda; class Insecta; order Odonata; family Petaluridae; genus Tanypteryx; species Tanypteryx hageni. The sequence continues at coordinate 57,578,100 of CM054113.1, forward strand.
AGCCCCTCTAGTAAACGTGGAACTCTTCTCGAACGGACGCTCCACTGAAAGATGGTAGCAGTTGGGCAGACCAACAGAAACCGAACTGCGAAATTACTTGGAGAAAATAAAATAACTCCCAAAACAACAACTTTTACGAGAGCATAAGGGCAAAGATGTAGCAGAACCCTCGTATCCCCACTAATTTAGCATATCTTAGAGAAATTTTTATGGAGGGCTGGCGAATGGTATTGAAAACACATATCGGCTTATTTACACAAAAATATTTGTCCGCCACGTGTTCCTTAGCGGCTTCGATCAAAGGGTAAAAGGATCCCCCAAACCGGCACGCATTGACCCTAAACCGGAGTAGGTATGGCAAGAGTCGCATCAATACACGTAGAAAAAAATTCGGCTTAAATTTTCTATGGGCCTTCTCGCTCTCTCTCCAAACCTATAATTGGACTGGCGGGCGCAACTAATCGGTAGACAACGCGTCAGATCTTTGCTAGATTTGACTTTCTACTATGGTACGGCCCGATAAATGTGCACTTCAGTCAAAAGGAAGTAATGCTTTGAGGAGCTGCTATTAAGCCCTTAAATAGCCACATGAAGCTCAAGAAGAGGCGTGTTGCCGACTGAAATCTAAAGCGAGCTGGAAATGTGACAAACTTCAAACTATAAAAATATGTTAAAAATTTCTCGAAGGGACTGGCTACTGCGTGTCCACGCCAAGGAATTCCGTTACAATAACGCTACAGCACAGCCCAAAAACATCTAAAAATAGTATAAATAGCGGCTTCTTACATATATATATATATATATATATATATATATATATATATATATATATATATATATATATATATATATATATATATATATATATATGTGTGTATCATATAAAACCTAAGGTACTTCTAGAAGTGCTACAGAGCTGAAATTTGACATGAATATAGGTCATTGGTTACAATCTCTGGAAAAAACCGAAATTTCAGAAAAGTTATATTTAAGAGTTGTTTATGACCCCAAAATACAATTTTTAACACCCATAAGAAAAACATTAAAAACGGTGCAGGGCTATATAAAATTGCTTCCTTAAATTATTTAAAATTAAAATACAAAGTCGGGACATGCACCATACTGTGGAAAAAATAAGTAAGTTTATTTTTCTTGAAGACGGAACTCAAATCAATGCTGAATTTGTTTAAAGATTTGATTTTAATTATAAAATTATGAAATGTTTTTATGATGACGTGATAATTTTAAATTATTTTTTTATCCAGATAGGCACTAAAAGGCACGGACAATGAAACGATAATCCCAACAAAAAATATCCTAATTTTTACATAAATTTTAGTGTAACATATAAGCTATTGTCTTAATGATGATTATAGTTATTTCTTTAAAATGGCGATCTGAGCCATGAAACTTTAAATTGGAAAACTTGGATGCGAAGCCGATTGCCAGAGAATCCGGATAGATGCCGTAATTTCGCAGAAAATGAAAACTATTATCTTATATAAATGGGCTCTGTGTAGTTCAAATGCTGTCGCATTGGTTTATTTACGCGTTTATATCTTGGTGTATGGTGATTTTTTGAACGCTTGCAGTATGCAAACACCTACAACTCGTATTAGGAATAAAGGTACGCTTATGGAAAGATTTTCATTGTGGTCGAACTTTGGCTGCCATTTGGAGAGGTGCCTGAGGAGGTCGCTTCGCCTAACCTGTCGATACGGCTCTGCTTCCAAAGTATTCATATTCAGAAACTTGTCCTTATGGTCTTCTACCAATATTTATGTTCAAGTTATCTTCTTTATCCGATATTCTCATGACCTTCGATTCTTCTATATTTGTTGCCATTCTGTGCTTTCTACATAATATTACTACTAATCTAGTTACCATTTTCTGGAGTTTCTTTTCCTTTTTTGCTGGAAGTACTGATCATCCGCGTATTTTACTGTTCTTATAATCCTTCCTCCAATCTTGAAATCTCCTGTGTCTTCTAGCGCTTCTTGCATTAGTCTTTCTCCGTATATATATATATATATATATATATATATATATATATATATATATATATATATTGAATAGGGTATACCTACATGTATATGCGGGTGAGGTCAATATAAAATATAAAATCTACTTTTGATGACTAACCACTCCATACAGCTGCTTGGTAGCCAGAATGCAGATTTGGTCTTTTATAACCTTTTTATGGCTATTGGAGACACGTAAGAGTAGTTCTAAAAATTTAAGCTTTTGATACTTAAGTGCTTATCCTTGAATTTGGTTTTAGCCATAAGGCAAGATTGACAATTCTCTAGTGAATTAATACAATTAGCTAATAAAGAAAGCATTTTTTGCAATTATTACTAATCTCCCCACTGTAAGTTTACCAGGCACATTGCGGCATATTTATAAGCATGCAACTATATTGTAAGGGAAGGAATAAGCGCTCTTTTTTGGCATTTACAACTTGTATGCATTAAAGTATCTTGTTGCTAAAATTCGCATAAAAATTTTAATCCAATATTATATTAAATATTTATCTATAATATTAATTTTTATTTAATAGTCACTCTTTAAGGAAAAATCTAATGAGCATGAAGTTGAATTCCAACTACTAAAGGGATAGGAAATATAAGTAGATTTCGATGAAAACGAATAAACTAGCAGTCATTCTGTCATGAACACAACCTGATTGAGGGGAAGTGAAGATGATTCGCGATGGAGAGATTTAAGGAAGAGGAATGGAGAGAGAGAGGGAGAAAACGGAAGGAAAACTGCTGAAGAGGCTCCTTGCCGTCCGTAACTAATCTATAGACCAAGTTTTAATGTAAGAAACGCAATAATTGCATCAATACAGTGAAGGCCCTTTTGACTCATGCCTGCGAACTAAACATTACTTTATCATATACTGAAAGTTCGTAATGCTTTGAATCAGTTCTTTTAACCGATAACTCCCCATCGTGCATTACTCATAGAGCTGCCGCAGAATTCCATTTAACTACAAACGAAGTCTTATTAATCTTGTTAATACAATTAATCTCATTAACTCGACTAATCATCAACTATGTATATGCTCAAATCTTTCTGCTATCTTTATATGTATAATTTTGAAGGTTTAGCGTTCCTGCTGATTTTAAATATTACAAGATGCTATAACTAGGCTTAGTAGGATTTGATTTAAATCGATAAATGTCGATAAACATCGAATTCGTAAAAATTAAAAAATTGAGGAAGTGAATTGTCGTCGATTTCTCATTACTAAATTTTCTATGAAATTATTCGTCAGGATTTTTAAATTTGCTTTATCACGCTCAAATTTAATATATTTTGGCGCCAAACGTGCAAAACAAAATAGAAAATCGGCATTTGTCATACAAGAGAGCCACACTTCTTTCGGTATTCCATACCCTTTCTAAGATCTCTTATGTCTTAAGGATACAAACTAAGCTGACACGGGTAAGGTACAAAACAATATATCGGTTTATTGCACTTGACCACATCTGATAATTCATACGCGCCTTTGGTCGCTTTCACGATATGATGACTCCATACTCAATTAACTCAAAAGTCTTATGTCTTCTGCCGACAACCTCCAAGATGCGAAAAAAAGATTTTCCTAAACTGAATTAATACTGATCGTGAAATATCCCTATAGCAGGTCTCGAAATTTTAACTAAATCCTACTCTCCGCTTGACAAAATCCACTCGATCATAACTCATTTCGTTGTTGGTTAGGTTAAAAATCTACTACTACGAGAATATTTCTGAAACCTTGTCCTATAGTATAGATTGATTCTACGAGTGATTGAGTCCCACGCTTATTACTTTCTCCATATACGAAGTATAGAGAAAGTATTGTTTTCATGAAAAAAATCGAACTCGAGATTTCAACGGAAATACATGTTTTAAGGTCCCCTGAACATGTTTTGACTATTTTCTCGATGATGTCTGTGTGTCTCTCTGTCTGTATGTGATAGATTTTTGTGGGCGCTCTAACTCAAAAACTATTAATCAGATAACCGCAAAATTTTATATTTAATGTTTTTATAAAAGTTAGAAGATCTGATTAGTTTTTGGTAAAAATCGGTCGACCGGAAGTTGGTGTTTACTCTTGTCACTTATCCGTTATTTTGAAATATTTGATAAATGTAAAAATTTATAGGAATAAATTTTATTTTCTACAACCTATGTTTGATACATTTTTCCATATAATGCATTGTTTAGGAGATATCTTATATTTTTAGCTGCCACCACCACGCCACCTACCGAAGACTATTGTTAACAATTGACGCTAAGTTACGTCTTAGTAACGCTCCTTTTTCTTTTCTTAATTGTCAGCCGGAAGTGAATATTGACAACGATCCCAGAGCTAACAAAATGTAATTTGCCATATAAATATGGAGAAAGTTGCCCACATCAGTTTATTTTTCTTGCAACGCTGTCGTAGCATCGTTCAATGGGATTTTTTGTACACTCATCACCGTTTGTCGCTCAACAAGATAAGATTTTTTTCTTTGAAATGCTATTCAAATATGTAGTTGGTTGTGCAACGTCAAATTACTTTTGTTATTGAATTGTCAAGATTTATTGAATAAGAGGCGATTTAACGAGTAAAATTTACTTGTGATTTATTCCGAAACATTAGCTGTTCCTGGTGAACGAAGCCAACAACAACACATTCACCAAAGTTTAGAGAGCAACAAAAAATCCGGCATGCGAGAAGTCCTATTTTAATATATCAAGTTTTAGAAAAATTTAATTTGAAGAATCAAATTTCTGTTATTTACTCTGATAAAAATCGATAAAATGCATTAAAATAAACGTTGATATTCGTCCTCGATTTTTAGGAAAACCAACGATATCAGCGGTCGCATTTTAAGAAATATAAATGTCGTAAACTACCAAACTTAATGAAATGTATTAAAATAAACGTCGATATTCGTCGCCGATTTTTAGGAAAAATAAACTTCGAAAATTACCGAGCCTAGTTATAACGTATGCCGTTCTGTATCCATACAATTCAGCTAATGGTAGAACGAACGCGAAGAAATTCTTCCTAGACTACGTTAAATGGGACTTTTAAACAAAACATACAGGAAACTACTTTGACCCAAAGAGAGGTGGCGTAAACAAGTCGCGTGGCCTTGTGTAAATTTTATCGTCCGATTCTGGGACGATGCTACTCAGTTGGGTCTTTGTTATGTTTTCCCAACGTTGTATTTAGTATAAATGGCGTAAAAAGCCTTTCTAGAACCAAATATATATACATACACACACACATATATATATATATATATATATATGGAGTAGTTGTTTATTTCCATTTGGAAACAGGCGCGTATGAAATAGATGCTCACATTTGGTATTCCGAATTCGGTCTATTGTTCTCTCGTGTCGTAATCTGAGGTTTTCATTGTTTGGAGAAAATTACCATTTTTATTGCTGTAAACCTACTTTCGTATATGGCTGTTTGTGAAATATATTTTGGCTCTCGTCGCAATGAGCTTTTTCAGAGATTTAGCACGCTTTTTCAAATAGGCTGAAAAATTATCGGCGATTAACAGATTTGTATGTTCTCATTTTTCAATCTCTACGTCAATTCCTTCTGTAAAATCTGATAATAGTAAGAGTTTACTCAATATTTATTAAATCTGGCATGCATGTTTCCATCAAGCTTATCAGCAATTAAGTATATCGATGGATAGAAAAAATTCACAATTTTTAGTAAGACAAAGCAAACGTTTACTACGTGAGAACATAGAACAGCATTACCCTTCCAAAAATGCAATATCGAGCTCCTCTTACGGTTGGAACCCCAATATATGATGAAGATAATAACTCTTGGCAGCCACAGAGATATGTGCATCACCAATGAAGAAGGCTGATTTGTAGAGGAAACGCGCATCTCGTTTTCTCAAACGTTTTTTTACCAATTGAGTTACCTTAGTCGTTAACATAATCTTAAGTAACAGTTCAGAGAAGAATTATCGAGCTCGCCTTACGCCTGTGAACCAATATTTATATTTATGTAGCTTCGGTTTTATGAGTGTCTGTGCCACAATTTATCAACAATAATGCGGTTGTAAGAGATTTAAAAATAATGCTTCAATTGCTATAACATCAACAGAATTAATAAAACTGTTTTTTTTTTGGAAAATCCTTTCGTTGTTTAACACATAGGCCACGAATTTGATAGAAAGTAACTATGATTCCAGTCGCTGTATTAAACATCTTCTATATTATTGTTGACCTTTTTAATGCCGATATATACGCGCAATTATATAATTTGAACTAAAAGACCCACGAATCAAAATTATCTTTTTAATTTGGAAAACTTTGTCGTACCATTCACCTCGAATTGGTCGAGCGAAGCTCTTAGCCTTCTCGGAAAATTTATTGCGTGGAAAGTTTTGGTTGCCAAAAATACGAGGATAATCAGGGTTCATAAAGCAGGCTTCAATGATCACCTTCAGTGGAAACTTCGAATAGTTTCTCATATATACATAGAATCGAAGTTTACCTTAACTGTTTTTCCAACGATCTAACATTATTTATATTTTCGGATGAAATCCTTGAAAATAATAAATCCAACTGTTTTGGCGCAATATTATATAAAAATATATTGAAATTGAGTAAAAAATTATAAGTAAAAATATTAATATAATATTTTTAATGGAGTTTTAATTTAAAGTTTTAAATAACTGCGAGAATTTATAATTTTTGGATATCCGTATAAAATTTAGTTGCAACTGTGTGTGTATATATATATATATATATATACTAGTAGTTGGTGCTTGCATACTGCAAGCATTTCATCTCACCTTGAAAAAACATTAATTTTTTAGAGAGATATTTCATCATGGGAAATATTCTTTTAATTCTAAAGATTTCACCTCCGCAGCGATTTTCGTTTTTCCCACAGGTAAAAATAATAGTTTAAAACAATCCCCAAATGTTGCAATTTTAAAAATTTTATATCCCCACCGCCTCGAAATTCCGTCGACCCCAAAATCCCGCCGCCCCTAGGCCATGGCCTACTGTGACCTTATTGTAAATCCGCTAATGTATATATATATATATATATATATATATATATATATATATATAGATATATATAGATATATATATATACACACACACACACACATATATATATATATATATATATATATATAAGAATGTCACAGTCGATGCGCTTCGACGGCTCATTCTTCCTTATTTTTTATAAATAAAGAAAAATATTATTCTTGGCACCAGTAATATTTGTGTTTTGCCAAGAAAAAAACAATAGTAAATTAAGCTCGTAAATTATATTAAATTTTCGTAGCCAAAGGTAGGTCTAAATCCTATTTTCATTTATTTTATAAACAAATAGTAATGCCAAAAATCCTGTTTTAACCTGGATGTTCAAAGACATTTCATAGTTACCCACTTTATTTTATTTTCGATTAAACTCTCTCATTCAATTTCACGAATAGGTACATATAAAACGTCGAATTTTCAAGAACTCGGTTTAATGTGTTGAATAATTTTTTGTAATGCTTGCTTTATTTTATTTATCTCTCTCAGAGAAACTTCTGTCACTGTGAAAAATCTAACTTGGTGGAAATTAAAAAAGAAAGTTCCTCCGTATTTAATAGGTCAGTTTCTCAAAATGATTGCTTCGACTCGAAAACGGGTCTGGGACTGCTCACGCAAAATAGGACGCGGTTGCTCTACATAAACATTATTGCGTTCTTTCGCCAGATCCTAAGTTTCCTCTTCGCACTAAACAACGGGCAGAGACACTTTGGAGACAACAATTGACGGTATAACTCTGCGGAATCCCTTCGCGAAGCACATGAGAATAAGAAATAAGTTTTGTCTAATTCTATGAAAGAAACGGTCTAGGTCAGGGGTGGGGGACCTTTTTTTCATTGGAGGGCCAAATGTTACGTAACGGAGACCTCATCAGGCCGCACATTGCGATGCACGTTGCATACATTCACATTTATCAAAATTTAAATATTAAAGAGGCAAACACAATTTAATGGCTTTTTAATTTAACGAATACAGATTTCAATTCTTTATATTTACTAATATTTTTAAAAACTTTGAACAATATAATGACTTTTTAATCTAATGCAAAAAATTTAAATTTTTCATATTTGCTAGTACATTATTAAACTTTAAAGAAGTTAAAACAAATTAAGGACATGCAAATAAAATGTTGCTTCAATCACATTCATCAAAATAAGAAGGCAAACACAATTTAATGACTTTTTTCTGAATTGGTCTTCCAGGTGAGTGTTTGTCATCTGTGATCTCAGACAAGTCTTGATTTGTGCCATATGTAAAAATGTTGATTCATAACAATAGGTTGTGCCAAAACAAAAGAGTAAACGACTAGCATATTGACGCAGTCGTGGGTATTCAACATTATTCTTCCATATGTCAATGGGATCCTTATTACTGTCGAATAGAGGCTTCAGAATGTTATATTCTGAGAGCTCAATCAACTCCATCTGCAAATCCTCAGGTGCATTCGAGACATCAACCAGATGTGGCTGAAAAGCTAACCTCAGTGTGGCATAATTTTTCTCAAAATCTTTAAATCTGTTATTGTATTCTTTAATCAAGGAGTATAAAACACCTATATATTCATTCATATTCCAATTTTGCAAGTTTTTATTCATATCTTTTTCATCAATTACCTTTGCCAGTTCAGGAAAATGCTCGGCTGAAACAATTGATCTGATAAGGCCAATTTTGAAAAAATTTAACTTCTTCCGAAATGACTGAATTTGCTGCAACATTTCATATATGAATTTAGTATTACCTTGTAGAGAAGTATTCAAATGATTTTGTTTTTACATTAAATCGCACAAAAATGCAACATTGCTGCAGAAATCTTTTTTCAAAATTTCACAAGGTTCATTCTGTTCTTTGAAAAAGCTCGTGACTTGTTTTCGCAAAGCTAAAAGATTTTCTAGTACTTGTCCTTGTGACAACCAGCTCACTTAATGGTTTGGAAGATCTACACTAAATGTTTCATTGCCATATTGAAGCATGGTGCGAAACTGGCGATGCCGTGAAGCATTTGCTCGAATGTAGTGTACAATACCAATAACTATACGTAATGTGTCATTTAAAACAAGATTTGGCGCAAAGATTCTGTTGATGCAAAATACTTATCTTTTATCAGTAATGATGTCAGGCGCAACTCGGTGGAATTTACTCATATTGAAAAAAGAACTTTATTTCCACAATTTTTTTTAATTCAAAAACGATCGGTTTCACTACGATCGTAGTAAAACCGGTCGTTTTTAAAATAAAAAATTTGTGGAAATAACAAAGTTCTTTTTTCAATATACTTATCTTTTGTTTGTTCTTTCTGTAACTTTCATGCTAAAATCATATGTGAGTTTGAGTATGTTTAGACAAGTATGCAAAAGGCCGCATGCGGCCTGAAGACCGCCGGTTACCCACACCTGCTCTAGGTCTTCCCAAAACTTAAAGCACGTGACAACATTCCCATTTTTGTTTTTACAAGACTTCCCCCGAAAATAGGGACAATTTTATGTCAATAATACGCGTTAAATTTCTCTGATTTCAAAAATATGACTGTAATTAATCCATAATCATCTCCTTTAGCGCATCATTTATGCTAATATCTGTAATAATTAATGTTGTAGACAACACAATTTTCTAAAAGCTTTTTGAAACATTTTTTCATAAAACGGATTGTTTAATACAGGGGTCGGCAACCTTTTCTGCATGGCGGGCCACATTTGCAGTTGTGAATGCTTCGGAGGGCCGCATTGGGAGTCAAGAAAGCCTCGGCGGGCCTGATGAGTGAATAAATCAGAAGTTTTCTAGAGATTCTGTGATTTCATATGAACTTAATCAAGTCTACGTAATTTACTAGCGTTAAAACTTCACCCGAAAAGGCTTTGAGACCATAATTATCTCAAAAAATATAAAATTGCCCATGAGAAAATTTTCTAATTACTTTTTCATTACAGCTTTGCGGGCCGCATAAAGCCTTCTTGAGGGCCGCACATGGCCCGCGGGCTGTAGGTTGCCGACCCCTGGTTTAAGAGATTATCTCTCCAAATTTATTAAGTACATCGCTAACCTTTGCTTCCGTAGCTATGAAAAATTTTCTAATTGTTTAATATGATCCCAAATTTGGCAAGGGTAATTTTTATTATCCCATTGCCATCTAGCACAATACTTTGTAAACAGATTTTCTTGTAAACATCGAGCGCGATTCCAGTGCCACCAACGGTAATTTTAATCGCGAATCGACAGTTTGTTATCCATAGCAACAAATAACAATTTTATTTGCTTATTGTTTTTTCAATGTAAAGAGTGATTCAAAGTATGTTTCACTGTGGAAAAATTTCAGTGTTTGAAAATAATTCACAAGTGTAATTATCGATAATTATTCTTGAGGAGGCTGATGTCTAGAGCAACTATTTCAATCATCTTCATTACTCTGTCTGAAAAAAACAACATTTTTTTACTCATGTTGAAGACATCAAATTATGGTTTCCTCAGTGTGAACAATAACAGTACTTGTATACAATCCATCCGTCGTTCGGGCAATTCTATACTCCGGAATGTCTCCGGTCTCGAGCTTTCCGAATTAAAGAGGTTCAACTGTGCTTTCCTTACTCGAAACAAATAATTATCATGACCATGAGCATGGTTTTTAAAAAATTGGCACGCGAAATCGATTATTTCTCTGCTCGTAAGCCGCACTTTTTCACTCGCCACGGACTTATTAGACGACCATATTTGCACTACCCTTTATGTTATTCAGGTAAATTTTATTTGAACTTTGCCGCTCTTCAAGACGAACGACTCTCGAAAGCGCTGTCGTTTGGGGTCTTTGGGGTGGATCGGGATACGGCCGAAAGCACATTATTTGCTTATTTATTTGAGGATAGGAGCATCGAGGCGAGCTCGTTCGCCTTCCATCGAGCGGCATCTCTCCCAGCGAAGCGTCCGCCTGACGCTCCTCAAAAAGAGTTTCGTAACTGTGCGGGCGCATCAACGCGGACCGATGCAGCAAGTAGTTCCCACTGTTGGCGTGAGAGGTCCAAGGTTAACGAAAAAAGGGATTGCCAAATTTTTGGCACATTAACAAAACGAAGGTAAACCTCAGTCTTGAGCGAGCGCCTAGTCATCAAAACATACCATGTGGATGTGTCGGCGCTAACATTCCCTGGTTCGTGAGTTATAAATTTTCAGGGAGTACCATGTCTCGCGCCTTAACGATGGCCTAAACGAAACGCCCTCCGTCGCCAGGTAACTTGCGCTTGCATTAATGTGGCGATTGCGGCAAGTTTTCGTCAATCCGAAGGCGGATATTTAACTAACACAAGCGACTCGCATGGGTGCGATACCGATTATATTCCGTTCTAAGCTGCCAACCATAATATAATAATTTATTTTTTGAGTTTGACTAAAAGTTTTATGTTATCATTAGCATAATACGTTTATATTCATAAATACTTGTGTTAAAGTTAAAAATCTATGTAGGTTAGAAAGTTATACCAAATTTTTAAGAATGACGATTGTCACTAGATTTCATTGATTTAAATCCTATTTGCTTAATTTTTTTAGAACTGCTCATGTCAATTAGTCAATTTTGGTATGATTTAGAATGGAATCTAATATATAAATTAATATCTGCTATTAATTGAAGAAATGTAAATTCAGATGAGGTGCATGCACTAGGACATATATATATATATATATATATATATATATATATATATATATATATATATATATATATATATATATATCACATAAGTTCAAATAAATCCCACAGAAGAAATTTGGAGAATTTTAAAAATTACGTTACAGATATGCAACACCATGCAGCCTAAGGTTAAATTAATCCATTTGAATGCAATGTTTTGATATTTTTTAATACCAAACAGTTTTTTTGGAAAAACGCTATCAAATGCATGTCCAGCAGACAAGATCTTCCATTCCGCCCGTTTACAAACACGTCATATCAAGCGAAAACCGCTTTAGTTCCGCATAACAACTTACGACGTCGGGTGTTTGATGTGTTCCTTCTTGTGGTGGGCCGAAGAGACGGTCGCAGCTTCCGCTAGGCCCCCGCCGTTGTGCACGGGGGCTGTATCCTCGTACTTTCCCTCATCACCGCAATCATCCATCGCTTCGTCGCTTTTCTCCGCCTCACCCCATGCACTCGCCGAAAGATCCGCGGCAGCCTCCTGCGTCCCGCTGAGAGACGGGAGAGAAAATAAAATGCCCATCTTACAACAAACTCCGCCTTGGTGAGGCTAAACGATAGTCGTCTTACAGGTACATTTTTCGTCGCGGGGTGACAAAAAGGGTGAGTTGGAGGTTCTTTTTTTCGATAAAAGAGCCGCGCGCAGGTGTCCGGCGGGATTATCTCTCGTTCCGTAGCACGGGCCGATAAAACGATCCCGCTCAAATGGACGAAATTGCGCCGATGGCGTAGGCAGAGAATTCGGCTCTCCTGGGGCAAAAGGAAAATTAAAAAATTAAACCGCCCCAAAACTTCAATGATTATATAGACCGGCAATGGAAACTACGTGCCGAGAAATGAAATTTATTTAATACGGTATATATATTGAGATTTTCTCGAATATATTTGAAAATGTTCATTACGAAACGCCGACGTGCGACTCGCATGTTGGCACTTTTCCGCTTCGGCGCGCGCAGCAACCGTCTCGCCCCACCCTCCCCCTTGTTACGGCACTTTATCTAAAGTGTGTCCCAAAAGGTCCTTTAACCCCGGTTTTTGCAAGACTCGAGTAGCGAAAATATTTAATACTAGTTCTGCTCACACCTCTTCGACCTGGAAAAAAGCGAGAATGAAAAGAAATAAACTCGTGATGGCGATTGCCCACTACTTACGGGGCACCCATATTGATGTTCTTTATAATTATAAATAACCGTTAAGACTGAGTAAATAATAAATATAGTAAGTATAGTGTTATCCATGAACAAGGATAAAATTATGGCGTTTTTTATGTGGTTATATTTCCACATATTCTGTCACTATAACCTTGTTTTAAGTGGCATCAATATGGAAATGTACGCTCAAAATTCCAGCTTTTCATCTTTTATGCATTCGGTGATAATAAAAGAAATTTAATGCACCCTTATCATATATTATTCGTTTTGTTTGTTTTTCTGGCTAGTCAGCCTCTTGGAGTATTATAGTGTCATATCCTATTCTCAAATCTAAAGAAAACCATTTAGGTAGCAGTACAGAAATATGCACTCCAAGTTGCATCTCTCTGTTGTTTATGGTTTCGTCGAAATCTCAATTTCAGCAATTGTACGGACCGACCCCAATGCGAATGTATAAGCGCATCTTTTTAAAAGCCCTAAACAATAAATTCAACAATTACTATAACAAGAAATAACAAGAAAGGTATACTCCATGTCGGAGTACACGGAGTTTCCAAATGCGTTCTTTACGATTTATTTTTTCGTGTAATAAAAAGATAAATATTAATGGCTTATTCCAAACGTCTAAGCCAGTGATTCACAATCTGGGTGCCGCAGCATACTGAGGTGCCGCAGCTGGTTTTTGGAGGTGCCGCGATAAACTAAGTTTGGTAATTAAGTCCACGATTTGGATGTGTGGATAACTTGGACAATCATCATTTTCCTCTAATAAATTGATTACGGTGTGGTGCCAACAAATTGATAAGTCCAAAGGTTGTAATACTCGTGGTAAAGAACGTCTAACAAATGTAACATTGTTTTATTTTTGTGCCTAAATCTTAACGCCTCAGGGTAAAAGGGGCTTCTGGGACAACCTTTTCATGAATGAATACCACAAGTTCACGGAAATAGTACGCTGTAGGAAGTGCGCGATACAACACTGTATTCCCTCGCGCAACGCTCTGTGGTTATCTTCTCGGAATAGGCCGTGTTGGCCAAATCTGCGTTGCGCGAATTCGATACCTGATGGAAAATCACGTGCTCTTACAGGCTATACGAGTTTTCTCGCATGACAGACATAGAATGCAGTGCGCGCCCAATTCAGGACCGCGCATAATTAAATTTTTTGCGTGTTTGATACGTGTCACTTTTATTTAAGCGCCTACGGCCACGTCCACGTTAAGAAAATCCGTTTTGAAGGAGGACACAGCGCCAGTTTTGATCCATCTCATGGGTATTTTGGCGGCAAGTTTTTGCTCCAGGGATGCAAGCTTTAGTTTTACGCAAGTCTGCGTGTTCATCATGTTATGTATTGCGGTAATCAGATCCATTCTCATTTAAGTGTAGAAGTATTTTACGGACGCAAAGTATCCGCTTAATTCCTGCTCTGTCGGATTTACATTGGTCAGAAAATGGCATCAGGATAAGCTATCACTGTCTCTGGGCAACATCGCACGGTAATGTCGCTACTTTAAAATCCGAGTAAAGATTTATTTCAGTTTAGCAAACTTGTCATCGCAAAGGTTTGAGTAAGAATGAACCGAGAGGGCCAATGAACAGCACCCTCGTGTTTTCTTAATTAAGCAGGTGAGGGGAGAATTGCAGAGCAAATTACATAAAGCGTTTTTTTTTCTTGTTTTAGGATTATGACGTCGTCATAGGATTACATCTTTGATTGAGATCGACGGCCTCAGAATATAATCTATAAAGTTCATTTAAAAGCGTGACATCAATGATATGTAATAACATGTTTCCATTTAAAAGCAGTGGATTCTTTGCTATGCCACTTTTATTTTCCCATTTTTAAAAATCGGAATTTTTTATCTCTTTTTGGGATTTAAAAAATGGCTAACTCTCATTCGACGCCGATTTGAATTTAGTCTTCAAAAATAATAAACATCATTCTTTCAGCTATAGATTTGTTTTAATCCCGAGCTCCTATCTTAACTTGAACTAATTTTTAAAAAATGGGAATTTATGCCCGGCGCCAATATCATGCTTTTCTTATGGGGGTGAAAATGAAACTAAGGGGTTGGAAAAAGACATCTCATCTGCAGCTCATTCTAGACCCATCATACCCTCATGTAGCCTGTCCTATCTTGAAAATTTGGCTTCTCCGAGAGAAATTGCCCGAACAGGCGGACGGACAGTCAAACCCAACTCAACCTTTTCCATGTGGCGAGCACCAAGTTGTATTCTGGTATATCAAGCGCGCACCAAGCTATATCCCAGAATATCGAGAGAGCACCGCTATACTTTTGCGAAAAAATAATTATCATAATAATTAAATCAAACCAACGTCAATGTTATCAGTAATGTTCTATTATACATTTAGAATGAAAACAACTGATCATGTTAAATTAATGATGTTAGGAAACGAGATTAAAGCATCGCAGAAGTGCACAACCAGGACGTCAAAGAGCACAATAGAGCTTCCAAAGAGCACAATAGAGCTGCCAAAGATCACAGCGGTGCTCGCGAGCACCAGGTTTGGAATCCCTGGTCATAAGCGATTTTCTTTAAAAAAAAAACGCTAACAATGGATTTGGGAAAGGATCCTCTTCTTATTCGAGTGGAAAAATCGGAACTTTTCAATGACTTCTCACCGAGGACGGCTGCATTTTAGCTGAAATGTTCATCTGGTATACTCAATCCTTTTTACAGCTACGATATACATATTAGTTATCTTCATCGCCAGTCGGATAAGGTACATTATTATCTCTATGGCTCTACTAGAGATTTTAATAAAAGATTAGTTCCTTTTTGTTGATCACAGTAACCCCGGCTTTTTATAATCACTCGTTCTGTTCTTCGATTTTTTGCGAAACTCAATCACCAAAATAATATCGGATAGCTTAGCGACTGTTGTTGCTTAATATCAGTCATCATTTTCTCCAGAGTGATGTTACATTAAACACGGCAGAACACTAGCGTCATCACGGACATAAAGGTTTATCTCCAAATCGTTACTGTTCTTTGAATTAAATGAGTATCTATCTACTAACCGACCCATTGATAATGATATCATCTGACAAGTGGTATTCCTTTTTTCCGTCACTTAGTAACAGCAATTTAGGAAAGGCTCCGAAAGTGTTGTGGTGCAAGCGTTAAGACCAAAAAGCTTTGAGGAAATCTGTCCGTCATTCTCTCACTTCACTCACCGGTTGTATAGACTTCGAATATTATAATTATTTGGACAAATAATATGTGCTACAATTGGGTTATCATCCAGGTGGTAATACAGGAGTACTACATGTATAATGTAACATGGAAGAAAGATCTAAACAAGTTAGGGAAGTGTACCGTGTATCACAAATAGACGCGTTTCGTGTGATGGAGTATTTGAAACAAATATACTTTGAATAAACGCTAATCATAAAACAACGAAACATCGTGACCCGATTATGTCTGTCTACTAAACATTTCTTCCCTCCCCTATGCTGGTGCTTTAATATACGTATTTACGTAATTTTAGTATAATGACTAAATACTGCAAAACGATATATCAGAAATGATGCCAGGGAAATATTAAATTTTTGTTTACCGATGTATTTTCTAATCAGTTATAATTAATGAAACAATCAAAAGTTATTTAAAACATACCTCCCTTGAGTTAAGCAGTTTTAATATTTACGTTTACGTTCTTTTATTCGTCGGAGATAATCCATCACCTTCCACTTTACACAATTCTGCATACACTTTATTAAATTAAACGTATTTTCGTAATTAGAAGATCTTATGTAGTTCCTCTGAAGATTGTTTTCATTGACAACAATAAAGTATGCATGCATGATTTTTTAAAGTTCAAAGCAAATTACTACTTTCTTACTCGATTTTCTTCAAAACGGCTACTCCTACGATAAAAATGTAATCCGTTCGGTAGAAGACGAGAACAAACATGCGTACAGACGGACGGACGGACAAAACGAAGTTAACATGCACTCACGTTGAAAACGAAGCGCGCCTAAAAAGTTAACATACAGATATATAACTCAGGGTAAGCTCAACATAAGGAAATATAGGGTTTTCAAAGTTCAAGGTGGGCCTTAAACGTCACGGAATTGACGAGATATCCAACGTACTTCGCCCCAAACGATTATCTACTGCCTCTAACATCTTAATCTTTAATACACGTGGAAATTTGTTTGAGATTGTCCCCTTAAGCTTATTTAAAAATATTTTAGCGTTTTTATCGAAGGTTTTAAACGATCCTCAGGCAACATGCTCGATTCGCTTTCTCCTTTGGGTACGAAAGAATATTTTCCTCCGTTATTTTTGTTTAATACCTCAGGATTTTATAATAATGTCTGACAACTAACTGGGATCTGTGTCCCCGGTGCCTCGCACTATTTCACCTAGAGCAGTGGTTCTTAAACTTTTTCGTCTCGCGCCCCCCTTTCAGATCTTCTAAAACCTCCGCCCCCACCTCCTTCCCACGGAAGATTTTTCTTTTATGTTTTTAGGGATTTTTATCGTAGACGAATTAGTAATAGTAACCTATTTTTATGACATAAGTTTCAAAGTGTTTTAAGTGAGCTGAGTTCTGTGCGCGTTTATATAGTGAATTCTAACCTGTTTAATTTTTTCCACGGATAATTCACAGCTGATATGATAGCGTTATTTTTTGGGCAGTCGGCAATAAGTTGCCAGTGCCTAAAAATCCGCGTAGCTCTTCATATATGATTTCTACTTATAATAAATCCATTCGTCTGCACTACATGTGTTATGGAGGTGATAAGTTTTCAGAGGATTTGGATACATCATTACAAGACTTATATAATCTAAACAGTTATCAAATAAATGAAAAAATATTAGAGCAGGTAAATTGGACAACATTAGAAAAATATGAAAGATGAAAATTTGAGTAAAAACCGGTTTTTGTCCAAAATGCTTCGCACCTCCCCTAGAATACTGATACGCCCCCACAGATTAAGAACCACTGATCTAGAGAAAGAATATAACTTTTTAAAAATTTACTGGGCCAGTTTTTTGGCCTTATTGTTGACACCCACCGGCAAAGTTCCTTCATATTAAACCGTAATTGAAATTTTTTAATATTTCAAGCGCATACCATATGGTACGTCATGTCATAGAATCAGACACACAATTTAATGAAACTTCGTATATAAATATTATCTTTCATTTAATGAGATGGAAACGTCCTGAAAATGTATTGTATAGAGGGCTTATTGTCTATTCGTATTTTGATTTGTCATTTACTTTCTTATGTCGAATATAATCTTTGTTAATTTTCCTCCACTAATTATGCCAAATTCCGAAATACATTTTTCGTTTTTAAAAAATGGTCAAAGAAAAAACTTGGGAACGTTTCCTTTTTTTCAATCAAGCGACTGATGAAATACGTGTGCAGCGCTGCAAAATGGAAAATCACTTCATAAATTCACGAGAACATTTCATACGAAACAAAAATTGGTGAATTCACGGCGCGAGACGGTTTTTTTTAGCGAAAAAGGTTCTTTCTGTTCATTTTGCCAACCCACAAATGAATGGTAGCCAATCACCGAACAGAGGACATGCCTCTTCTAATAATCCCTTAATTATGACTATCACCCCTTCCTCTCCAGCTCTCTCTCTCTCTCTCTCTCTCTCTCTCTCTCTCTCTCTCTCTCTCTCTCTCTCCCTCTCCCTTCCATCGGTATCGTGCAAATGAACGCTTGACAGGAAGCTCGCTTCTCTTGCCGGATACGGAGGTTTCCAATGCAGTCACGCATTGTCACTCGTCTCTCATTACATTCATTAAGCCGACGGGCGAAACCGCGATAACGTAATCACGTCCTGATTTCCAGCGATCGAATGAGATCCCCTCTGATTAATCAGGGAGCCTCATGCATACAATCGAATTTCCGTGGGACACGCGTTGCCAATGCATGCGCAACGCACCGCTGATTAGAGAAATTCGGCCATGAAAATATATTGTATATTCGTCGCTCGCGTCGTTGATTTCCAATTAAAGTTTTTTATGAAACGTGCGGCAAATTAAACGCGCGAATGTTTTTTTTAACGAAGCAACATTTCGAATCTATCCAGTACTAGATGCCTGCGAAGTCAAAGCTATATTGGCGAAAATCATTGTCTTAACCCTTTCAGGCCTGAATTATATCATTTATATCTTGAAATAGCAATCATCTTGCATTTTACCAAAATAGTTAACTTTGCAAGCATTAAATGGCTGCACAAATCCCTTCGATTTACATTGAAGATGCACATAATCATGTATAATGTTTTTGAAATGATATTTGGTACATTTATTTCATAAAAAATGGAATTGATATCATGTGCATACCAGGTCTTAAGGGGTTAGTTACCCAGATGAGATGCAGTAATTCTCTGAACAACTTGGATGGATTCAGAACGCTGGTTTCGACTTTTTCTATTGCATCTCAAGTTAAAACTTTAATAGTCGTGGATATTCGTCTCGAGAATTTTTAGCTTTGATCTATGGGATCTCGAATAAAATACTACAGAAAATATCCCCACCCGCTGTTTCGAGTATATGTGGTTAGCGAAATATATACCGTTTTACCAACCGCGGTATGAGGTTTTGAGTATCAGCAGTTTAATTTGCACCATAGATGAAATCGATTTATTTACATAGACCGGTCCCCTACCGCTTTCTTCGTTTCTTAATAATCCCGTTTCCTCTTCATATCATCTAAAAGCTGAATCCCTCTCCCTTTTCTTCGAGAAATGAATGCTTTGTAGCAGGGATTCCCAAACTACGGTCCGCGGGGCCCACCTTACTTCATAAATTTAAGACATGCATATGCGTATGTTTGTCAGCAGGAAATGTTGTGAGATATCATTTATGAAATCTAAACGACATTTTTAGTACGTGGACGCCATAGACTTTAATATAAACGTATGACACATTACGAAATAATAAATTCTCAAAATAGCTATTTCAAATTTACAGAAGTCTCGATCTATCATTTTAAAGGTCGTATGTAGTTTTCAGCCTCACGTGGCTCTTTAAATAAAACGTTTGTTGACCCCTGAATATGAAAGAATGAATCGGTTGTGTAATCCATATGCGTATTTAAATTGCGAAATAGCCGCTCTACGTGGCTGTCGACTGAACAATGATTTTAACGAGTTCTTATCAGCGATCAGTGAATTAATACCGGTAGCCATAAGGTTACTCTATAGTTGAAATATACATGCGGTTTATTCCACTGTTTTTTCCACTTTATTCATTTTAACTTATTATGTTCAAGTGACAGAATAACAACGCTACAATCCAGGAAAAAACTAAACGTTTTCCATTTCGTGAAATGACAAACTAACTATTAGTTCTTTCCTCGAGCCTTATATTAGATTTCTTCAGAGGAGTCCAGAAAAGAAAATCGGTTTAAATCTGCATGTAGTTTATACAGCTCTAATAGCACGTTTCCTCAGTAACAGAGGAAGCTGTTGTCGCAATAGCAAAAGACAAAAAAGAGCAAGCCTATTTTCCCCCTCCTCCCCCGGAACTAAACACTTGGTTTCAAAAAGAGAATAACGCTTGCCATTGTTACCGCAACATCAGTGGGCAGCGTTCTGTGACGAAATCGCCTAACCACAAAAAAAGAAATAAAGATTATAACGGTTAGGAAACGTCTCTTTAGGATTTTGCAGATCCGTACGCGAGCGATAAATTCAAACCTCCTCCCCAACGGAGATATTTATACGCAACTCTTAAGTTTCCAATTGTATACTTAACAACCAATGAAATACCAATAAACAAACAAATTCGGCCCCATGTGGCTTTTTGATTGAATCCAGATTCATTGGCATCAGGAGATCTTAAATAATATTCATCAGTTGGATCAGCAAATTTGGGTTCTATCATTTTTTTCCGAAACACACGGACAATATTTTACGTGGGTACATAAACAGCTCCGATTTTTCAGAAGCCTTTCACTCTCCACTTAAAATATCTATCATCTCTCCACATACTAATTTCAATTTCGAAATCTGTATGCCTTTGACTGTTCGTCTCAAAAGCATGGTCAGTTAAAGTAATGCATGACATTCCACATCACGTCCTCGAAATTCGTTTTTACTTTCTCCATATACGTAGTATGAGCAAGTATTGTTTTCATGAAAAAATCGAACTCGAGATTTCAACGGTAATACATGTTTTAAGGTTCCCTGAACACGTTCTGACTAGTTTCGCGGTGATGTCTGTCTGTCTGTCGGTCTGTATGTGATAGATTTTTTTGTGGGCGCTCTAACTCAAAAACTATTAATCAGATAACCGCAAAATTTTATATTTAATGTTTTTATAAAAGTTAGAAGATCTGATTAGTTTTTGGTAAAAATCGGTCGACCGGAAGTTGGTGTTTACTCTTGTCACTTATCCGTTATTTTGAAATATTTGCTTTAATATTTGATAAATGTAAAAATGCATTGGAATAAAAGTTGTAGGACATTTTAATTTTACAACCTTTGTTTGATACATTTTTCCATATAATGCATTGTTTAAGAGATATCTTATATTTTTAGCTGCCACCACCACGCCACCTACCGACGACTATTGTTAGCAATTGACGCTTAGTTACGTCTTAGTAACGCTCCTTTTTCTTTTCCTAATTGTCAACCGGAAGTAAATATTGACAACGACCCCAGAGCTAACAACGTAATTTGCCCTATAAATATGGAGAAAGTCATGTGTTGCCCACATCAGTTTATTTTAATTCTATTATTTGGTTATAAATTCGTGAGATTATTTCTATTATATCACATTTTATCATTTTGGAAAGGCAAGATAACGATGCTGGATTTTCTCAATGGAACTGAAATAAAACGTGCATCGCTACCATCCGTTGCCAAGCAGGACTGCGAATTTCAATAAGTACAGATAAACAGTTTTTCTTCTTTGAAAAAAGTAAAAATTATGATTTATTACTTTATTTTCTAGTCCGCAAATATTCTGATGATCTCACGATTCTCGAAAAATTAAGTGGATTAATCCTGCGTTAGTCCTTCTCCTAATCCAGTGGTTCCTCCCCCCCCCCTTGGGGGAGGCGATGGGTGGGTCGGCGGGAGGGCGCAAAGAATTTCTCATATATTTACTGTCCGTTTAACCATCCTAATCTTGAGACCTACAATATGCGGCAGGCAAATTCTAGCCCTCAATTGGCTAGGACGTATCGTTTGCGTCTGTTTTTCCTTAAGGTGGCTTTATTAATGGTAATTGTATGCCCCGTAGGCATTGTTTATTGACTGTAGTTGAACCAGAGCATCGAACCGGAACCGAACCGAAAACCGAAACCGAATAAAACCGTTATTTTAACTGGAGTGAAACCGAACCCGAACCGAAAAAAAAAATATTTTTCTGAACCCGAACCGAAACCGAAAACCGTTATTTATTTCGTTCCATTTTTTCGGTTCGTATAAACAGTGGGAGCGAAAGAAGGGTTTTTTCTTTTGCTTTAATATGAGTCTTTTTTGAAAGCCTCACTTTTCAACACCGAATAAGGCAAAGGCTAATAGTTTTCTTGAGAATACATTCTCCTAAGCCTTTGGAGAGATGCGTCTTTGTGATAATATCTGTCCCTTCAATGGTGGGATTTTCCATGGGCATCTCATTACATAGAGAGAGGGTCAAGGATACGTCCTGCTGAAGTTTCCCAGAATCCTGTTATACGAGGCTAGTGGTACTTTGAAGACAGCCGCTATTCGTCTTGGTACCCTACCCCTGAGCCTACGCCGTGGAGTGTTCTGGGTAAAAATGTTTCACGATTCTTATAACTTAGATTTTGCTTAAAGTTGGAGGTTATTGTCCCCATAAACTTTAAACCCTTCTCCATATGTATTTTATATTCTGATAGTCTTTCTCTAAAACTTATCCAGGAAGGTCGAGCTTTTGAGTTATTCTTACTTTTGTTAAATGTTGCTGTGTGTAAATATTTGTCATCTAAAGAAAATTTATGTAATTATATATTGTATGGTATTTGTAATATTAACATCTAAGTTATTGTATTTAAAAAATAGTTAAGTAGTTCTTCTTTGAACAACTCTCTATGAATTATATTCGCATTCAAATGTGAATTAATATTATTGTACCCATTCAAGTACGTGCATGAATACTATTGGAGTAAATTGATTATGATAATGGAAATATCTACTTATATTGGAATCTGGAATATTGGAACTGTAAAATCAAATAAATATTGGCTTATGAAAGAATAACAACGGTTTTACATCAAATTAAAGACTAAAAAATAAATAATATTTTTAATTGCTTTTATACGCGCTAAAAAGGAAAAAATATATTTTAAATTCCTATAGAACAGAATTAGACAAATTAAATAATATAAGAAGGAGAATTCATACAATTTTTTACTGTTCGTTACATTGCGCGATGTTACGTGCGGATGTCTATTTTAGTTTTCTTGACTTTCGATAGTAAAGACGTATTTGGTTTAAATAAAAAATAACATTATTGAATAAAGATTATTTTGGAATTCTCTTGAAATTTTCCCCAAAAAATTCAGTCGGAGCGAAAAAAACCGGTTCGAACCGGTTCAATGGTGGTTTCTAAAGCGAAACCGGAACCGAACCCAAATTATTTGTTTCGTGTGAACTGGAACGAAAACCGGAGCGAAAAGAATTTCAGTTCGATGCCCTGAGTTGAACATGGTATAGACCCCCCGGGGGTCGCAATTGAATTGAATTCAATTGAAGAATTATTTTTTTAAATTAGACGCAAACATATGTTATTGTACTTGTTAGTCTGTTTTGGCCGTTCCGTCATACCTGAGTCCGTTATTTTCATCTTTGTGTTTTTCGTTATTTTCATATCCGTGTTTTTATATTCGGATACATATTAAAATTTAAAATACCCATATTATCGACATGGATAAATGGCTAATAAAAGTTAAACGATCAGCAAGTGATGAAGGTCAGGACGATAGTCCAACTAATGAGATGTTAAAAAAAGACGAAAACAAGCTACCAGCCAAGTGAACTGAAAACAAAAACTTTCATGAAATTAACAGAGCCATCGCAGTTCAAACCGGACAAAAAGGTCAGGAAATATCAAGAACATTACATGGAGTATGGTTTCACCTACACTGCCATTAATAATGAACAACGCCCTAGGTGTATAATATGTTTAGAAGTATTATCCGGTGAGAGTATGAAACCAACCAAGCTCAAGAGACGCTTAGAAGCAAAGCATGCTGATTTAATGAGCAAGGATGAAACTTTTTTCAAAAGACATGCGAACGCATTAGAAATGCAGAAATGTTTTATGAGCAAGCATACAACAGATCTGGAAAAAGCGTTAAGGGCGTCATTAGAAGTTTCATATTTGATTGGAAAAACAATGAAACCGCATAATATTGGTGAAACTCTCTTTTCGCCCGCCGCAATAAAAATGTCTTCGATTATGCATGGCGAAAAATATAGTAACGATTTAAAAGGCATTCCTTTATCAAGAGATACTCTTTCACGGCGTATCACAGTACTCGCAGACAATATAAAATTACAACTGTTAAACAGATTGAGATTCCTCAAATTTCGCAATTCAGTTGGACGAGTCAACTGATGTTGCTAAACTTGCTCAGCTTC
This sequence comes from Tanypteryx hageni, assembly GCA_028673005.1. Lineage (NCBI taxonomy): Eukaryota > Metazoa > Arthropoda > Insecta > Odonata > Petaluridae > Tanypteryx > Tanypteryx hageni. Next base: position 57,602,619 of record CM054113.1, read on the forward strand.
TCGTTTATGTTAGATACTGTTGCGATGGTGATATTTTGGAAGACTTTTTATTCTGCGAACCTTTGGAAGAAAGAACGACTGGTGAGGAAATTTTTTCCAAACAAACTCCCTTTTATGGTCCAATTGCGTAGCGATTTGCACAGATGGAGCAAATGCGTTACTTGTCAAAAACATTGGATTTAAGGCTAAAGTTAAAGAGATTGCTCCATCTATAACTTTTCACCACTGCATGATACACAGAGAATCCTTAGCTGCAAAATCACTAGAGCCAACTTTATATAAGGCATTGCAGAAAGCTGTAAATGTGGTCAATTTTATTAAGATGAAAGCTTTGAATAGTAGATTGTTTACGATGCTGTGTAATGAAATGGGATCTGATTATAATAAACTTCCTCAGACTAAAGTAAGATAGTTGTCACGTGGAAAAATGCTTCAACGCTTGCTTGATCTGAAAGACGAAGTTAGAATATTTCTTCTGGATCACAATTACAAACTATCTCAACATTTCTTGGACGAAAAATGGCTAGCAATTCTTAGCTACCTTGCTGATATTTGCGGAAAACTAAATGATCTAAATGTGAGTTTGCAGGGTCGATGTACAAACATTTTAACTCTCAACGACAAGGTAGAATCTTTTAAAAAGAAAATGGCTTTATGGAAAAATGAAATTACACGATATAATTTTGAAATGTTTTCATATCTATACGATTTTATTTCGAACAACAATATGGATTTACATTAAATTAAAACTATAGTTTCAACTCGTCTGATAAAACTTATAGAAAATTTTGATGCACGATTTGAAAAATTTCCAGAAAAATATTTGGGGGGATACTTAACCCTTTTTCTTTTGATATATCGAGTTCAGATAACAATACCCTCAAAGAAATAGAACACTTGATTGAGTTATCATGTGACGAAAATCTACACACAAGATTTAAAAAGATGACAACAGATATGTTTTGGATTTCCGTCAAAAATGAGTATCCAGAGATTTCAAAAAAGCTCTAATGTCACTGCTTCTTTTGGCTCAACATATCTATGCGGAAACTGCTTTTTCTTGTCTCACTACAATCAAGACAAAGCATCGTTCTAGACTTGAGGTAGAACCAGACTTACGATTGGTAATTTCATATGTATTACCAAATATCGATGAAATTACACCAACTATCCAGGCTCGGGTTTCGCACTAAATGTAATCATTTTATTAATGTTATATGTATTATTATTGTTTTTCTATTCTTTATACTGTACCCCCTTAATTGCATAATATAATAAATACTATTCAAAACCTATAAATGACGTATTTTTCATATTTTTCCCTAGGCAAATTGATGGGGGTCGCATGCGATTGACATCTAAATTTAGGGGTCGCGAGTAGGAAAAGGTTGCGCACCCCTGGTAGAGAGGGGGGCGCGAAGATAGTTCTTCCAAGGCGCAGCTTTGTAAGGTTTGGAAACCGCTGTCCTAATCGGAACATCTTTGGCCTTGCGGGGTTCAATTGAACCATCGCTAGAAAAATATTTTTTGAAATATGAATATTGAGGTTTCTTTAAATGTAATTATGTATAAAAATGATATAAGACTTTTGATAGTAGGTGGATAATTTAAAAAAAAAATAGTTGGAAAATAATTTCCCCCTTTCACATTCGTCGTCCATCATGAATCCGAATAGGAATTGTCAATAAAAATAAGAAATCAGAATAAAGCAATTGTAGTTTATAGTTAGATAAATAACTCGTCATACTAACTCATTTATTTCACAATGACTTAAAAATAACAGCATGAGTTTAGCCGACAGATGTGCACTGCTTTTGTCCTCAGGGGTCCGTATTGTCCACTAGCAAGTAAATGAACGTATATCTCCGACTAAAGCTGGAGTAGAAATGGGAAAATCGAGGTTTGTACTGTTTTGGAAGTTTTGGGAACGTACTGAAAACAACAAATGCTTCAGCGCTGCCATTTATCGATGATATCGTTTATAATTTCGTTCGGGGTTCTTTCGACCCTACAAGACTGACGGAGGGTGAAGACTTACATTTTTTTATTCTTTTATTTATTCGGTTAAGCCTACTCATACCATTTGGTGTATTTCAGCGTAGCAATGGAGACGGTGGCGATGCGAAACTCGAATCGATAAAACTAATAATCGTGATCGATTTGAGTTTTAAGTATTTGGCCAGGTATTCCCACTGGGAACGACTTTAGGGCCCAAGGTCAGTGAGAGCTGCTAAGGCAAACATTTTCGCGATACCACTGAATTCTGACCGATGTCGTTAAGTCAACGATTCAGAAGAAGATTCGCCTTAATTATTATCCAGAGAATATGGTGATAGCGAGACGTCGAACCAATTAAGAGAGCAGAAAATTTTGTACTCCAGGGCATGACACTAGTGAAAACTTCTTGTTTCTATAGCAAAGTAGTATATGCTCGACTTTTTTATTTTATTGTTTTGTCATTTTTTATGGCGAAATTAGCTTTCAAAGAGAACTTTTAATAATAGGAACAAACAGATTAGAAAAAATTATTAAAAACTTTCAGTGGAAAATTTATTCATAAATACTGAAACATTCAACTTTTAATTTTTTCTTAGTACTCGGTTTAATTTCAGTAAAGAATTAATGTTATTTTGAGTAAATATTGTAGTTCGCAATTGTTTCCAGAAAACGGTTGTCCTCTTTGGGTTTCAAAATCAAAATTGCTGTATTTTATGTAAGTGTACTGAAAGTTGTAGAAATTATGCATAATATCTGCCACATTTATTTATAAGAGTATCAAAAATGACAATGAAAATATATTCTTAACTTTTTCAGCATTTTGGGAGTTCTTTCCACATATACATGGTAAACTTTCTTTTTTTGCTGATGTTCGTTTAGTGTTTTAAACTGCAGTACATTGGCCATTTTTTTATAAGAGTTGACTTTTTAAATCATTTACTTATGATTTCACAAATTCCATCGTCATTTAACGGATTCCATACAAAATCGAAAATTTATGTAGTTTTTGAAACATTTTTCTCTTCTGACAGCATCCTTTCATAAAAATAGAGATTAAAACTTTTGTTATTCGCGCTTGCGATACTGCGCGTCATCCTTATTGGCCTTCACAAATATCCAATATGCATCATTTTTCCTGGCTGATAACGCTACGGCCAAAATCCTTATGCTACTGCGACATCTCTGATAATTTCATTATAATTAAGTAAGTAAATATCCAAAGCATTTCTGAACGTTAAAAATTCCTGTTACTTTTAAACAATTCATAAATTTCCCTAAATAAATTTGTATTATGTAGTTACAAATGGGCGGATCAGCAGGCAAATTTTTTCAGGAGTTGGGGTATTAAATATTGCGCAGTATGTTTTACTTTTGAGTGTGCCGCCTTTGCCATGCCGTTTATTCCGAAGAATGTTATTTAATTTTTGAACCGATACCGTAATTGCATTTTATCAGGAAAATAATTTACCAAACACACTACTATGAAGGCAGTTATTTTAAATCCTTGTTGTTTTAGTGATCTGAAATGTCGGCTTTCTCTTGAACGCAAATAATATTCTTCTGAAATTTGCGTTTCAGAGTTTTAGCTAGTATATATGTTCGGCAACGCAAACCGCATGAGATCAATTCATAATGTAGAAGCCAACCGTGACTTTTTTAAAGCTAGCGATGCAGCGAATGTAGACTAAACAAACTAAGCAAAGCAAACCACAGCACGCGAAAACCCTCCGCGAAAAAACCACTACAAGTCTGCGACGCATTTCAACCGTTCCCTCTTTCGTTAGATTAACACGACGCGAATTTTCGTACGCAAAAAATGTAAGGAATCCGCCGCGGCAATAAAATGAGAAAAACCTCTCCCGTGCTTCGTAAAAAAATACGATTAAAGAAATACATAAAGAAAACGGCACCCGCGTGCTTTTTACGCCAAACGCCCATTTTTATGCGAGGGCAAATCGAGAGAGGAGGCGGAAAAAAATGCACGGAATGACCGCATGGACGAAAGTATGTATATTAAAAAACAAACAAAAGGTGAAGCGCGGAGCGATCGTAAAAAGTGCGACGTTTTCGGACGCGCTCTACCGTGTTCAAAAAAATAACCGGAAGGGAGCGATATGGCTTATTTAGAATTGCATGGCGTCCACGCGTGATTCACTCGCCTTCACTAATCTGCAATTCACACTCAATTCCTCTTCTCTCTCTCTCTTTCTCTTTCCCTCTCTCCCACTCTCAATCTCCACCTTTCTCTCTCCAAGGTTACAATATACACATGTACACGCGGCGTTTTATCAAGTGCGGTGAGGGAGAATGCGCAATCTAGAGGCCTATCAAGCGGAAGCTGGGAGGAAAAACGGTTCTATGAGATTCTTGGAAGGAGAGTGGGAGTTTATTTTTTCATTTCTGATCAAACCGCGCCGTGAAATTGACGCAATAATAACCTCGACTCGGTTTGATAAAGTGTGACGTGGAGAGACCTTGGAAAGCAGCGCCTCTTCCTATCCGCGATCATCGTTCCGTATTGAGAGGGGTGGTGGTTCTAATACTGCTGCCCTCTCTCAGAGAGACTGGTTTCACTGTTAAACACCCTAGGGTTGACGCAGAGAGGAATACGTCCTGGTTGCGTGTAGGTGCTCTTGGGTGTGCATAGGAGTCGCGGATTTGATCCAATTATTCTTTTTTTAAACCTACAAGACAGGTTCTCGTGCGAAGGTTTTCATATTTGAAGACCTCGGAATTCGTATCAGTGGCCTGCGTCAGTGAATTCAAAAGCGAAAAGCTACATGAAGATGGTACGGTTTAGACACCGAAAGCATATTACAGCTGCAAAAAAAATATGATTGATGGTGGCCGCTCTCGGTTATATTCTGTTTTGGTGCGTGGTCCGTGAATGCGAAAAGGCTGAGAAAATGTGGTGTAGAGGCGTTTAGATCGTCAGAATATAATACCAGTCCTATTTTCGTTCTCCGGTTTCCACGTGCATATGGTCGTGAAGAGTTCTGCCTTTTCACGTTTTCTTAAAATATCTCCGCGTTCCTCGCTACCATAAAAAAATCAGTTTGAGATGGTTCTTGGAAACGTCCTTCATTGCTGACTGACAAACTTCTCAGGTTAGAACAGGAGTGCTAAACACGCGGTCCGCGTGGATCATTTATGCGGCCCGCGAAGTGAATTACTTTATACCATGATGCGGCTCCAAATCAAAATGTATTTCTTAGTAAATATTTCACCCTATATTTTTTTAGACTAAGGAATTTAAGAAACATCTTAAATCGAAAATTCAAAAACATCGACTGTTAATTGTTCATTTCCGTTTAAAAATAATGGCGGATGTGAAAGGCGCTAAGAGGGTAATTGTCTCTTCTAAAGAGTAGTTATTATCCCTATTATTTATTAAAATATTATTTCAATTCGTGCTTTTATACCCTCGATATTCAAGTAACATTTGGCAAATATCTAACTTGTGAATAATATAACTGTATAATTATTATAGTAAGACATTATTTTACACATACATATATGCATGTGTCAGTAGGTCCATTTATTTTTTATATCCCCCTAAGCTGAGCACCTAGTTCAGAGGTCCGCAATCTATTTAATGTGGCGAGCACCAAGTTAATTTCTAGAACATCCTGTGATTTTGCAAATAATAGGAATGATCATAAATAAAATGAAATGAACGTCAAAGTCATTGAAATCGTCCTTTCTTACGTTTAGAAGAAAAACAGGCAATCAAATTAAATTACTGGAGCTAGGAAAGGTGATTTTAAGCATTGTAGAAGTGCACGGTAAGACTGTCGAAGAGCATGGTGGTGCTCGAGAGCACCTGTTTGCGGACCTCTGGCCCTTCCATCCCTTCCCTCTCCTCTCTCGAAATCTTTAATAACGCTCACTTTCGCCTTTTCATAGCTTCGCCGGATCATCTCGTGTCTTCGGACATATTCCATGCATCAAAGTTAATATGCTTTTCCGTCCAACTCTTTTTTCTCTTCCGTCTAAATCTTTTTTGCTTCTCTTATTGCTCCCCCGAGATTCGCACAATGCCGCGCTGTGTCGAAATTTTTGCCCGTCCGTATTAGAGATCTCCGTATGGAGCAAAAAGTCATTCATTCTAGCGATGACCTGTTTCGTTTCTCTCCTTCGCATCTGACTTACCTCGCCGAATCCAACTGGCGCCTAAATAATTAAATCGACCAATCCGATATCGGTAAACTTCAAACGCTGTTCGCGGGACGATATTGCGCCCTACCGAGAGAGCTCTTGCGCCGGGGACTCTGAATTATCTTTATTCAGCTTCTTCGAAATCGGGACAAAGTAAGAGTGCAAAGAAAGAGGAAACTTACAGCTAAATTGAAATAATATTTATGATAGTTTTCTCTTAGAAATCCAGAAAAAATGTGGCAGATTTTTTATATCTTTTAATTTTTTATTTAAAATGTTTTTCACATTTTTATTTTCTTTAAATACTGCCGAGCGTGTGCAATTAGAACTCGAGTTGCCGTTAACTGGAAGATTGCATTTTTGGCGTCATTATCCATATTCAGAAACTTGAAGTTTCATTAATCGATTTTCTTTCTTTTTTTTCATCCTCTATGGACCTAATTAAAGATATTCGATTTTACCACCACAGAGATATTTACCTCCTTAGAAATATCACTTTTTTAGATTCTAACTAATTCAAATATTTAATTCTTCACTTACTGAATTACGCATTAAGTTTGGAAGCTCTTGAAAACTTTCCTTTAAAATTACTCGGCAAAACTTTACCTTATTCTGAATTTACATGGAGAGTCTTTGAATAGGAGATAACGTTTGGTTGGATTCGCTCCTGCAATTTTCTCGGAAAACAAAAGAGCGGAGGCATAAACACCGGAATAAACAGCGATGGAACGTCGAAGAGACGGCTCTCTCCTCTTAAAAAGGAAGCCTAGAGTAAACTGCATCTATAATTATGGGTAAAGCAAGTAGCAGAAGTAGCCCCCGCGGTTCCCTAGCGTCGCACATAAAGTAATCTTCGGTAAGGACGCAGCACATTGGAAGCCGTGAGAAAATTTCACGGGTGTACTCGCCCGTATAATGTAATAGTAGATACGGATAAATATCGGTATTCTGCAAAGTGAACCAAATAATAATTAGGCGTTCGACGCTTGGTAATCTGGGAAGTAAAATATTTTTGTTTTATTTTTGTGATCACGTCTAATTATATTAGTTTAGTCTTTCATTGGATTAAAGTAAAAATTCGGCAAAAATGCGTCCTCAAATATTCTCAGGAGTAGTGATTTGCCAAGTGAGAACATTAATTTAATTTGTGTCCTCGATCATTAACAGCTTTCGCACACTGGATTAATATTTAAAATTTTCAGAAAAAAATAATAATTAACATTATTTATTTTTAATGTATTTTATAATTAAATTAATTGACAATTTTAAAATTATTAAAATATGAGTACCCATTGAATTATCAGGAGTAATCAATTCCACCGCCGATACTCATTAAATAAATTCAAAATAATAAACAGCATTACCAAACATGAAAAAAGGAACTTAGTTACTTCCACAAATTTAATTTTAAACCATCGGTTTCACTACGATCGTAGCATCACCATCATCATCGTAGTGAAACCGGTGGTTTAAAATTAAATTTGTGGAAGTAACTAAGTTCTTTTTTTCATGATGAGTAACTTCCACAGGGTTGAACCTGACCTCATTATTGATATGCATAACCAAAATTTCATTTTAGTTCCCCCGGTAAATGGAAATTTTCTTTCATCTCCGAAAACAATTTTCCTCGCCCTACTAAATAAGCGTTTTATAAATGAATTGCCTCGCGAGATAACATTATTCCTATGCGTTGAATTAACGACTAAAAAATAAGGGCCAGCTCCGATTTCAATTAATTACGGAAAAAAGACCACTTAAATAGAAGCAAAACTCAACAGATATAACTGCAAACGAGGGCCACCCGTCGGACGAAAAAAATAAAAACTTAAAAAATAATAATATTCTCAGCAATTCACCTACCCTTTCAATCGATCGTTCGGACGAGGCCGCGGAGTCGATTCTTCTTTGTTTTTCTCTCCCCCTTCTTATAACCTTCGACCCTCGATCAAACCGCCGCCTTTCTTCCGATCAAGCTTTCGACGGAATGTTTCCGCTCGAAAAAGCTCACCCCGCGCTGAATCGGCCTCCGATCATGTGTGAGGGCGCGCTCTCAAAGGGAACGGAGTTAAGTAGTCAACTGTTTATCTTCTCCGGAGACGTAAACTCGCTCGCGTTATTGATATTCGCCGTGAATTTACGGCCCATCCCTACGTACAACCCCCTCTTCCCCCATATTCCTCCCCACAACCCTCAGGACGGCTGAGGCAGTCGAACTGGAGGGCAGGACTATGATTTGTTGGGCGCAACGGTCGTCGTATCGGCAAATCCGCTTACCTACCCTAATTGCTCAGCATCTGATGCAACTGGCACTGGTTTCCACACGCAATCAGATAATCATAAAAAAGGAGACGGGGAGGAGGAGGGGGAGGGTAGGCGGGGAAAAGAGGTAAGGAAACGAACGGAGGAGAATTAACGACGACCTGCGCGCTCTCTCGCAACGAATGCTTTCAATGAGTGGTAAATTTGGGGACGAAAATAGCCGCGTTTCTTAGCGAGAAAACAGGTCAAGTCTCCCGAGGACAAAAGGAGGCGGTTTTCAAATTATTCTCTCTCTAACAGCCAGTGTAAGAAATATAAATTCGGTCACCTGATCTCTTTTTGTAATACAGCCATTCCTCGCCTTACGACGTTAATTCGCTCCGCGAAAAAGCACCGTTTATGCGAAACGTCGTTATTCGAAACTCCGTTATGCGGAAATCAACTGACGCCAAGCTGAGTACCGCGAGGGATGGACGGGAAGAATGGTGCCACCACGTAACCACGAATTATGCACGTTGTTAAGCGAGAATCGCCTGTACCGGTACAGAGAGAGGGGTATACAGGGCGGGAGGAGGTAGTTACTGTAAAAATATCATTAATTTATTCAATTTTGGAATCGTTGGAATTTTTCCTAATTCGATATTCAACTTTTCGCTGCATTATTTTTCTCGACTTCTCGATGCCAAATAAGGCTCTTCTTCCGCCATTATTCTTGGGTTAAAAATATATTTAATGAAGCCATTATCTCTAAAATTAATTTCTCCGGCGATAAGTGAATTTTCACTATCTTTACTATGCTAATGAAAGCTATAAATATTTTTACTTTCACTGGGTTACAAGTCGAATTATCATATTTGTAGCTTCCCTATTACAATTTTTATATTAAAATATTTCTAGGCGATATCCTAATAGTTTTAACTGGAACTGTTTTAATGATTAAAGTATAGGATATGATATCACAAATTTGGCATTAATTTTCAATGGCATCAAATACTTAGCGCATTACGCGCATTCAACTCGATGACTTGGAAATGCTATCAGTTAACGCGAAGTGTCCAAAAGTGCAGAATTAATTGCGCATAGAAGGTCAATGGACATGAAGAGCTGTGAACATTGGTTTTTATTTCATTCTGTCACTTTTTTCTTATTTTTATTTCATCCTGTCACTTGTTCCGTATTTAAATGTTTGAAAAAAAATTATTTGCCAAATTCAACCGAAACTTAAATATTCCGATTGTAAGTAATATATTTTATATGAAATATATAAATGAAATAACATCTCCGATATAGTATATCATTTACATATTACATCTTTAAGATGGTACATATATCATTTATATACCAAAAAATCACAAATGGAAATTATTTTCTGAAATATGAAACCTGAAACCAATTATTCCGCTTCAAAATATACTATTTCTTAAATATCGTGAATATAATAATAAAGAAAAACTTTTTCCCTTGATGTTTATATCTGAATTGCTTTATCAGTATTGATTATGAATGAACATTTCAAATTAAGTGATCAACATAAGGTTAGGTAATGAAAGATGGGCGACAAATTGATTATTGATTCATGAAAGCAAGCAAACAAAGGTCGCGTTCTTGACTCTTCCTTATTTATGGCATCGTAAACGCGTACGATCCGAGTGGTCTGATCATAAAATTAATTCTACTAAATTATTTTTGAGAAACGCTCACAACAATAGCGCGGGAGAACCGGTGACGCCTGACACGCTGTCAGATTGTCTCGCTACGTATGTGCCTTCTCGTAAAACTCGCACTTGCTAATGAATTAAGAGAGTTGTGAGCAAATAAACGCATGTTGTTGGGGCTACAAGCGGAGCCAAATACGGCGCGGAGATACGGAGGCGAAATTCTCCGGGTAAATCAACAAAGTAAGTCGTGAAGTGGCATTTCGCGCACGGGTCAATGTCAGTTAAGAGCGCCGAAACTTGAGAATTTTCTCCACAAATAGAGGATGGCGATGTCTTTTCGAGTCGACGAGCCATAGAGAATGGCGTCGTTTTCAGCAGTCTACGTCGGAGAGCACGCTTCGACTACTCGAGAATTCCTTTTTATAGTGAGGACGACTATCATGTTTACTAGGGAGGAGGTTCCCGTCAAAATTTGACAGTAAAGTATCGCTTGGCCGTGCTGTGAGTATTGAAGGCCAAAGCACGAGGAAAGTTAACTATCTGTATAAATAATAAGCTATTTCTGTTACTCGGTCATGCTCATCTATATGCAAAACCTGCTGTATAAGATCCAGGGACATGTATAATTTATGCATAAATAATGAGCTGGTAATTCCGTCACGCTGAGGGAGATAGCTATTTCTTTAGGGAAGAGTGAAACTGAGAGAGGGAGGAAAATTGGGTGTTTCAATTTTAATTAAACGCTTTCTTCACGCATGCACCTCATTTTTTAAAAGCAATTACACTAGTAATCTTATGGCGTTGCTTAAAAAAGCGTTGCTTGAGTAATCGTTAACAAACATGACAATTATCCCCATTGATCCGTCACAGCACTCGCTAATGATAAAGAGAATAAATCGGTCCACGAGGTCAAGACGGTTGCTTTGTTTGTTTACTGTGGGGCGTTAGCTAGCCATTATCACGTTTTAAAAACTATTTTTTCTTCTTTGCGGGATTTTTTAGCGCCTAAGACACGTGAAAATCTTGCATAACTTCGTATCTCAGATTATTCATGGATCAACAAGATTTCGTATGGTTTGTTTAAAGATTTAGTGCTTAAATGTTGTGTTTACGATGACGTCCAAAAGCTACGGTAAGAATCCTCTTTTAATTATTACGGCCGTATTTTAGGTAATTCAAACGCAAGAAATTTGAAAATGGCATTTCTTGGTGAAACAGTTTCCCATGTAACGGTTTCTTCGGCAAACTAGGTCCAATCAGTTATAATGGGCATTTTTCCTGCTTTCTTCCATGGTAATCAATAAACAGTGTGACTTTTTCCCTTATCTTATTTGAATTTGGATCTGTATTGAATAGGTAATCCTAAAATACGAGAGCAATTTCTCTTTTACAAAACGGGGTGAGCAAACATCAAATAAAAGGATATAAGGGCTTATATGGCTCTTCGAAAAAATCCCTTTCGTCGTTTTGGAAATGAGGCAGTATTTACGAGTTATTCAACCTTCGAGCTTAAGTGTAAACGATCTTTTTTGTTGCTTTTATTTCCCTCATCATTGAAAGGGAACGGGATCAGTATTAATAATTCAGGTTCACTTTGCGGATAAGTTCACGTTATAAATGAACTCTATTCGAGAAGAATTTTTGTGAGAAAATATTAATTATTTTCGAATGTACATTTAACATGACTGAAATTCAGCGGCGTTATTTATAGCACAAAGATTTCACATTTTTCCCAATATATTTATGAAATTATTTAATAGTCTATTTCGTTTAACATTAGTAACTAATTCGCGTGTAAGACGATAGCGTAAGAAGAAAAACGGACATTCAAATGTACTCCTCGTAAATAACGAAACGAATACTCTTTACATTGGTTGCTATGAAATGAATTTCTCTCTCTTTCTCTCTCTCGTACTAATTGTAAGAGAATTTAAAGCACGCTTTCACCCATAAGGATTGAAATAACAATAGAATTTCGAGGTTTAACAATGTAATGGGCATGGCAACATCCCGTTAAAATGGCAATATTTCCCCAAAATATATTAATTAAACGTTTAACATGAGGAATTTCGAATTGTAGGCGGGAAAAGATGAACAGAATAAGAAACTTCATAGTTTTTTCTTTAAAATGGGCTAGATCCGAAGATAATAGGTGAATTCTTTCCAATTTAGATTTAGAATAAAATCCTGCAAGTCAAAAAGTCGATTTTAGGTATTATCATATGGGAAATGAATATGCCTACCTTGGAGTCAAACCTAGGACCTTTTTCGAGACTTCTTTTCGTCAACATCTTACAATATGTGAATCAATTATTCCTGCCAAATATCACAAATGAATATCGTTCCATTATCGAGTTATTAGCATTTTTAGAGCGTGACAGAGGGAGCCACAAAGGGACAGAAGCAGCCTTTTATTATTGTTAGATAGATTAGATTCATTTTTCTCGCGGTGACCGATTCCTTGTTAATATAATTTATGCTTCAAAAAGCCTTTAGAATTAGATTTAATTCCAAGTATGTTCCTATGTACAAATGCAGTTGCATTTAAGCGATGATAAATTATTACGTTTAATTCGAACGACTCTTCTGCGCAACAAAGAGTTGCAAAATTTCAACTCTTTTTCAAGATTTTCTGATAGAGCCTTCTTTTTCAAGCGCCTTTTTAGATGTAATAAATTAAAGCGACCCAATGTTGTAGGTTGATCACTGGATTTCACTCTCGATTTTCAAGCTAATATTTATTGCAGTGTTTTATAGAATAGGGTCGATCATCGTTAAGTATTCATATCTTATGTGATATGTTTTAAATTTAACTTTCGTAGGTGCATCTCTCTATGAAAATGTATCCAACATGACGCTCAAATTGGCAATGCAGATGGTAGAAGAGATTGCCAAGTCTCTGTTTCGTCCAAATAATGAGGACAATCTATTTAACTACCTGTCTATCATGCCTGTCTGTTAGTCTAGGGGACAATCGCTGGGTTATTTTCGTAAAAATTGTACCGTCATCTTTAACGGCTTTTTCATGTACCTCTCGAACGGAATAATTCGAAAACTTTCACACTCACACCCGTTCGCCTTTTGCGCCTTCGAATATCCCACTATCACTTTCCGTACATTTCCACGCGCGCGTGTGCCCATCAACGTTTCACACGCTTGTCCCTCCGAACTGCTTTAAGCTCGTGGCAGATGATGGCACCTCGCCATGACCCAACTTCTCTAATTGCCCTCGTAGGAAAACTACCGGAATAGTCGACTCCGTCCCCGGCGATCCCACAACCGACCACCAAACCGAAAAATCCATCAATAGACGGAAATTTCCGACTTTTTTCCACCCTCATTATCAGTCCACCCAAAGCTTTTAGCGGTCGCCTACCTCAAAAAAAAGCTCGACGCATGGATGTGTCAAAGGAGGTTTAAGACGGGAAGCTGCTGGAACGAAATAACTTCTATAGTCCGGAATCCATCCGGATGTTTTCATTTTTATTCTGATAGGCGAAATAATGTCGACGACCTGCAACCGATGACGAAAAGCGAACGAAAATGGCCGAAATCAAACCCCGTTCGCTCTCTCTCTCTCTCTTTCTCCTTAATGGTGCGGCGTGCAGAAGGGTCGCTTTTGTCGTGTCTTATCGGGTCACGACAGCTTTGTCATCCCCCTTCCACAAGCTATACTTAACCTTACTCCCCTCCTCCCCTTTCACCCATAACCTTCCATGCGGTCCTCTTTCCCTTCCCCTCTTCACCTCCATTCATTCCCTCTCCTCCTCCCCCTTTACTTTCAACCAACTTCCCTCCGCTACCCTTAATCCTCCTCCTCCGTCTCCCCCTTCTCCACCTCCGTTCTCCATCTCCCTAACCTTCCCCTTTACACATACTTCCTCCATCCCAACTTAACCACCTCGCCTACACGATATCCCCCTCCCCCCACTTTCCCTCCGCGCAAAGTGCTTTCCGGGAGCATCGACAGATCCCGCCTGGGACTATCTCTTCTTCTCCCCAAACCCTATGGGCCTCAGATTCGTCCAACGACGGCCCCCGCAGTTGGCCAACACCCTCGCTTTCGATGGCAAAACACTCCAAAGATCAGCTAACGCAAGTGTTTTTCGAACTTTTTTTGTATCGCGTCCAATTGGAAGGGAAGGCAACACGTAAAGAAAAGAATGTTCTGAGTCGAGTTTCCGTAAAATCTCAATTAAAATAAATTCATGCTAAAAAATTATTGGAATTTATCGAATAGGAGCATTCCATTCCTCGTCGCTTTCGATCTATTTCATCTGGTTATACATTGAGTGCTCATATTTTCCTCATGAGCCCTGCGACCCTGGACTAGGTCGCGACCCGGACTTTGTAAAACACTGGCTTACGCAACCAAACGAAGTGTATAGCACCCTGTGTTAACCAATGAGACGGAGGAAGGCTAGCGTAGTTTGCCCGTTAAAAATGCCAGATGGACATCGAATCGATTCACTTGAACTTATAACAATAATATATTCCGTTATTTCCATGCAATTAAGTTGAATTTATTGACTTTGCTATTTAATACATTTGTTGCGTCCGTGCCAATTTCGTATGCCCGTTAATATGATAGGAAAGAATATATTCTCGACAATCTTCTTCCTGGAATTTCACCATTCAATTTCTAATAATTTATTAATTCCTGTCTCTTAATTGTCAAATCCGTAGGTCGCAGCCAAGAGTGTTTTTTTTTCAAACTTCATCTTGCACAAAAAAAACTAAATTTGTTATAAAATAAAAAAATTATAATGTAAGTTTCAAAACGTTTTTAATTCCGATAAAAATACATCAATTATTTGTTTACGCTGATAACAACATGATTGGAAAGGTATCCATGTCGGAGTACAAAGAGTTTCCAAATGCGTTCTTTAAGATTTCACAATGTTCTCAATATTTTTCGCTCAGATGAGTGTTCAACGAGAAGCGAGATACGTTGTAAAATACATGTGTCTTTATGTAAAGTTGTCGTTATTATTGTTCGATTTTAACCAAAATTGGAACAGGTCTACAAATTTTAGTAAAACTCCTTAATACCATATTTCATCAAAATATGTCCTGCGGTTCCCGAGTTGAAACATAGGAACTTTATAAATTACATGTAGGTCGTGTAATTTAGTCGTAATTATTGTCCGATTTGAACTAAAATAGGAATTCGTCGACCAATTTTAGCAAAACTCCCCAATACCAAATTTCATTAAAATACGTCCTTCGGTCCCCGAGTTGAAACAGAAGAACATTGTAAACTACATGTAGGTATTCATTTAAAGTGATCGTAATTATTGTCCGGTTTTAACCAAAATTGTAATCGGTCGACAAATGTTAGCAAAGTCCAAAATATCAAATTTCACCAAAATACGTCCAGCGGTTCCCGAGTTGTAGCAAAAGGACATTGTAGGTCTTCGTGTAAAGTGGTCCTAATTGTTGTTCGATTTTAACCAAAATAGGTATTCTTCTACCAATTTTAGCAAAACTCCCCAATACCAAATTTCATCAAAATACGTCCTGCGATTCGCGAGTTTTAACATGTGGACGGAAGGAAACGACCTCCCCTATATGCGTTCATTTTGTGCACCTCGTGCAAAGAACGATTAATAATATCGACGCGCTTATAATCATTACACAAATACATACCTACGATTTAAATGCAGTTTGCACAGCTTAAGAAATAGCATTCCACGCCAAATATTATTAATTGTTTAGATAAACATATATTTCTCTACCGTATCTAAATCAAATTTGGTATACATAATCCCATTAATATATACTAGCAGTTGCCCGTCGATAAATCGTCTGGTTGGTTAGATTAAATATTGTCTTGGTAGTTAGCCTTCTGTCACATTACCATGAAGGTCAGCGACTGCAGGGTTTATTTTTTTTTACTAATGTACGCTTGGAGTGCCACATTATTTCCTACAGCGTCTAATGTCCGCTAGCAGTGCCACCTTAACATCAACCACTACAATAACATACGTCGATCAGAGTTTAGCCGGTCAAAAAAATCTCAATATCTCGCCAACGGTTTTAGCGATTTCAATTTTATAATTTTTCTGAAAATCTGCAGATCGAGACGTTTAATTTGATGCATCACACGTTAAGGTGGCTGTTACTTTCGCTTTAAAAATTTTATTTTTTACGCTATTAATATATAGATATAATTCATTATCATACTTACTATTTCCCGATCATTTCAATTTGAAAATGTTTATAACGAAAAATGTCAGTATGGAAACAAAATAAAAAGGAAATATATTGTTTACATTTGGAACAAAAGAAAAATGAAATATTAATTTGACATGTGCATTAAAAACAGTTATAATTCATTATCATACCAACTATTATTTCATTTTGAAAACGTTTATAACAAATTAATATCAGTTGTATCTTGACACAAATCTTGGTAGTAAGCCTCTTGTTTAAACTTGAAATAAACACATTACCAAGAAACTCAGCGACTTCTACTATTGTCCGCTAGAGCCGCGTTATTTCCTACAGCGCCATCTTAACATCAACCATTACAACTACGTCGAGCATAGCTTGGCCGATCAAGAAAAATCTCAATATCTCGCCGACGGTATGACCGATTTCAATTTTATCAATTTCCTGCAAATCTGCAGGTCAAGACGTTTAATTTGATGCATCACACATTAAGGTGGCTGTTACCTTTGCTTTAAAAACCTCATTTTATTACGCTATTAATAATAAGATATCAACGATATGGTTGCCCTTAACGAAGACAACGTGTCAGAATGACACGCAAAAGCTTTGTATTCGAATGCCTCTGGATCGCGAATTTCTGAATGGATGCCTTAAGACATTATTAGGAAGTAATCTTTCTTCCTAAATTTTTAAAACTGACCAGCTGTTCATTGCATTACCTCTTATATACTCATTGTGCGTAGGCAAGAGGGAATCAGCAGGTCTAAAAAAAATGCCTCTGCAGTTTGTTAAAAAGAAGAACTCGTATTTTTCCTGCGGTAGCGCAAGAAAAATGGAAGAGA
Organism: Tanypteryx hageni; assembly: GCA_028673005.1. Taxonomy (NCBI): domain Eukaryota; kingdom Metazoa; phylum Arthropoda; class Insecta; order Odonata; family Petaluridae; genus Tanypteryx; species Tanypteryx hageni. The sequence continues at coordinate 57,619,708 of CM054113.1, forward strand.
TGGGAGAGAAAGAAAAAACTTTTTGTCGACAGAGATCCTCTACAGACATGAATGATATTAATCCGCGTTCGAGATATAAAGTGCATTGTCCCCTTATCTACTGTGGAGGGAAGAAAAGTTATAAGAGGCTCGACCTCGGACGAATGATCCTTCCGTCGAAACAAGTGCTTCGCGTTCCTTTAATTAGCGTCGTTCTTTTTAACAAGTGACGCGTTATGCTACTCCTCCGTCGCCATCGGTCTGTTCGCAATGTTACAAAAATCATTTTCCATCGATCTATCAATTTTAATTAACGAGTCCAAGGTTCGTTAAAAAAAATTTCTCGGAAGATTCTTCTTGATGTGTTAATGATAAAGAAGACTTTTTGGAAGTGAGGAAGGCTGATGATATCTTTGCAAATTCTCTATTTTTTTATTTCGGGAAATATGGCACTAATTCATCCCTATGAATATGTCGCTATGTAGCAAGTCATAAAAAAGCTCATAGCTTGTTTTTTGAGTGATTTAAAAGAAAATTATTGGACCGAAAATCGATAAATTTATATACATCTCTGCCATTTTTACGGACTTGTTATGTCGACATCAATCTGCGCCTCCTAATTGATAGACTTCTATCATCTAGCGTATTTTTTCCCCACCATAAAAACTTCAATAACGGCTGAGCAGATTTAAAATTGGCTCTAGAATATTTGATTGTTACGACCTTGAAAAGAGAGAGAGAGAGATCTAATTAAGAATCTCAGCCGTTAACGGCAAAAATATGGGATTAAAGAGGTCATCTCCTAAAGCCTAATTGCTAATGATAAACCTAAGTTTCCCGACATCAGTTTTTATCGACTTCGAGATTGTCACAACAAAGTCTGGGTCTTCAAATTTAAATTTCCGTTTTTACTATCGTACTGCTGTATGCATAATTTGCTGGGACTTCATGATATATTTTAGCCGAACAAAACATTTTATTAGCCCATAAACGGCCTTGTAACACTATATTAAATCTTTTTCTATTTATTCTCATTGATTTATCTTTAGGAAATAGAATATGAAAAATTGAAGGACTTGTCATTGTTGAAGTGTTGATAATGTTTATGTATAGTTGAAAGGATTATTTTGAATTTTAAAACTAACTTGCACAGGTTGTTAATTGTTTGGATTGCTTTATTGGAAAGAATATAAAGTTTTCTGCTATCAATCAATAAAAGCAGAATCGCGTCAATGACCGATGGCAGTCAAGAGTCAGCAGGATACTTCCTTATCGCGTGTTTCCTCGCAATCTAAGCAACGGGTCAATCATTTTTTGCGGAAATCATGATTTGGCTCTACGAAAACAAGCGAGTATCTCAGAATCAATTTTCGGCTTCAGCATCCGTCCCGTTTCCATCCCGTGTCATGTTGAAATGTTTTTAATGGATCACCTCAAAATATTATCGCCACAAACCGTGGCATCACGACGGCAAATCATACTTCGCTGATCACTGCTATAATAGGAAGTGCTAGAATCTCTCTTTTCAAATAATGCTATTTTTTCGCAGGAAACACTTTTTTAAAGATAATCGGTAAAAATGTGTTAATTTATTTCAGAAAATCGTAATTATTGATTGGTATTTATCGCGTAAATTTTTCCTAACGTGCTTAAGTCAATTTGAGTGTGTGCCACATTAATGGCATAGATCAGTGGTGCCCAAACTACGGCCCGGGGACCACATCCGGCCTATATGACTTCCATACTTAAAGGACACAACGTAACAAAATTAAAATAGGAAATTATTAAAACAATATATTTCTATAGTCATAACAGATAAATAAATAAAGCAAGTATAATAGGTACCCTTTCTAAAGCAAGAGGTGGAAACAAGTTTTCTTAAAAATTTTCAGGGTTCTGATTTGCCTCTCCCTTTGGGGAGGGGACAACCTTATGAACTACTTGGAAAATAATATTGGTGAAAAATTAAAAGGTTTATATGAAAAAAATTTCCAAACCCCTTAAATACAAACGTATGGTCTGAGAGACCAAGCCGAAACCATTTTGGGCGTAGTTTTTGAGCAGGAATACATGGTACGATGTTGTCTAAAAGGAACTACATGGTGGAAGTCAATATGTGAGCTTTTTTAGGCTATTTTGAAATTTTTTCGTGGTGTGGTCACCGATACCTTACGTGTGTATGCATGTTACAAAGACCTACGTCTGTAGTTAAGGGTTAAAACAAAAGTAATTGATTGTCCACAGACGGACGGACAGATACAGTGATCACATTAGCAGGTTTTTTCTTTTAAGTAAACGTGCTAAAAACAAATAAGGTAATATTGACCCCAACTGAAATTATTCTTCAACTGTTATTTTCGACTGCGTGTGGCCCGTAAAGAGGATGGAAGTGAGCTATGTGGCCCGCGATGGGTGCATAAGCGGGTTACGTAGCCTCCGAGCTGAATAGTTTGGGTATCACTGTGATAGATAATCAGTTTCTAGACATCGTGGTATCAGATACGTTTGTGTTCGTACCAAAAGATTCAGAATAATTTTTTCCTGAGCGAAGTTGATGAACAACGCCATTTATAAATAGGACATCCATACCTTTCATTTGAAATAACTTTTAAGGCCACGCTGTTTCCTGGACCGCCGTTCTGCACACATTTTTCATTCATGTCCTTAATTAGAACCACTTTCAAAAAACACAGAAAAGCCTACGGAAACAAAAAAGGACGAATTAAAAATTTTAAATGAATGATCTGCCGAAAAATATTTTTATGACGTGCAGTAAAGTTAAATATGTTAACTTTTGCCTTGCACTGACAGTTATTTGCGTCATTAGGTTAAGTAAAAAGTTATGTTGAAATATTAGGTTAATGAAGCATTAACCTTATTAACAAAGTTGAGTTTGAAAGTTTCGTTTTGACCGCATGCATTAAAAAAATATGAATGTCAATACTGACATCAATTGATTCTGACGTAATTAGTATATGCAGTCACACTATGGATGACACGGTGTTGCAACGTGGACTTGGAACCCACAACAAAATCCATTCAGTTTTTTAATCACTTTATTTAAGTTTATAGAAAAATTACTGACCTCATAAATTCCTACTTTCTGAATATGATAAAAAGTACACTTGAGCCACCCGTTTAAGCATTTGAATACCGATAAAAATTATAATTTACAAGCGGATGGCATGCACATTTATTCCGCTAACTGCTTGTGTCGTAATAATTGATGGATATTCCGTATCAGTGGAAAGTTCATTTGACGTGATAGAAAAAATCGTGACGATATTTTTTCAATACGATGGCATCACAAAAATATCGTTTGCAAATATATTAAATATTGTGGATATATGAACCGCTCATCGACTTCAAAACAATAACTTTTAAATTAACTTCTTAAAAGTTTAAATCCAATAGCAATCAATACGATAGCCTGTTTTCCATGTGAAAATTTTTCCAATTATTATCCATTAAATCAAACAGAAAAAATAAAGATATACATTTATCTTCTTTTAAAAAATTATCTCCATGCGTAATGTGTGTAATCACTTCCGGCAGTTATAAACTGTCTTCACGCAAATAAAAGAGAATTATTTTTTAAGTTTCATAAACATCTAAGCGGAAAAATAGAAATAAATTGTTGAAATAAGTATAGATTTGTCAGGAAATAAAAAAATAATATACAGATTGCGTTCAAGTTTTGTTTAACAGTCAAATTATGTGGCGAGATAGATTTTTCATAGCTTCCGATTTTCTAGGACGCTGAAAAAAAACGAATTCGCGTCGAAGGACCACCTCGAGGGAACCTTGGAAACAAAGCTTTCAAAAAAATGAGCGCGGAATTTCAAACATTTCGTGTCCCTCCTATCTCATCTGACACGGCGACACATCACTATTGCATTATTACTCTTCAAACAAAACTCCCGCGCCAAATTTAATCAACGGTTGCGGTGAAAAAATGGTTGCCGCTAAAGTTATACATACCGATCGATCGCTGGTTTTTCCTCTCTTGGATCCTGGTAGAGCATGCGAATTACTCTTTTAAGCCGCGCACTTGGGGAAATTCACTCACAGACAACTTCCGAACTCATTGAGCAACGTCGGAAAAAGCAATTGTCACCTTCACGCTCGCTCCTTATCCCGGCGCCAAAAGCATTGGCGTTTTTGCTTTTCCCCTTTTTCTCTGTTACGCTTGAGTGTTCCTTTTTAAAGTCCAACTTGCCACTTCACTCACTCTCTCTCTCTCTTTCTCCTTCTCGCGCTCACCAAACTGACCTCACGCTCTCGATTCTTGACCCACTGTTCCTTACTTCCAGCAACAACGTCCTTTTTATACTTCGCCTCGCTCTTGGACGTTTCCTCACACTTTTGCCGCACGCTATCGGCTTGCTCTCGCAGGAGGAGAGCCTCCAGTCCATCCCCACCCGAGATATACACGCGCGCACACATATACACACACACACACACGCACACTTAGTAGCGCCATCCCCATGCTTTCCGTCCTCCGTCGCTTGACCGCAAGAGAGTGTCAACATTTTCGCGAGATTGCTATAGAATATGAAGACAGCGATAATGACGAGCGGCGGATGGTTTGAAGGAGGACACGACCGCGAAACCGGCTTCATTTATTTTTACTTTCTCACATATGTATTATATAATGAAAGTATTGCAATCGCGAAAAAGTCTGCTTCGAGATTTTGACGTAAATAAACGTTTTAGGTGTCCTCGGATACGTACAAAAAAGTGCTTTTCGCCAGGTCGACTGTCTGTGCGCGGTTCTAGGGCCTAAAAGGTTGAACGAAATCGAATAATATGTCGTACTTATGTATTCTATCATCCAGAATAGACCCTCCGATGAGATGAACGATATAGCGCTACAATAAAGGGTTGTTTATTCTTGTCATTTTTCACAAAATGTTGATTAATTCAAACATGGCGCTAACGATTTTGGTAGTTTTACGCCCAGCTACCGCACAGCTCTACCCAGTCCTATGATGCGACAATCCTCGTCCAAAATAATGCTTTAACTTCGTCAATCCACATAATACTTGATATTTATTCACGGTAAGAAAATTTACCTTGCTTGATTTTAACAGATACGTGGTTATCAATATATTAATACTATTTGCGTGGGCAATAAATTTTCTGCGGTTTTGTTGTTTTGTAGCAACAGTCCTTCGGAATTACTTCCAGTCAGGAAAGAGTGTAGTGAGACCGGACACGTACATATATGGAAAAAATTGTGCAATTATATTGTGCCGATTATTTTTGCGTCCTTTGCTATATATAACGAGAATTCGCCATATTTTCACTGGTATCGACTGAATGATTAATCGATAATTAATGCTTTTATTTGGAAGATGTCGAGGTTAGATAGCCTACTCTTACAAAGCAACAGTATTAGGAAAATAAAATGGATTCCCTTTGGGATGCTTAATGGCAAAAAATATCACCCACTGAACCTGTAGACCAGGATTCTTCGATCTTTTTTTGCTGAAGTACGCCTAGGAGCATTTTTTTAATGTTCGCTTACCCCAAGTACATTTAAAAGTGATAATGGAATGAATCACATATATATTTAAATAGACAAATCACGTTTGTAGTGTTATAAGTTTTAGGGATATTCTTGTTTTATAACGTTATTCTTACAGTCGTAACGCTACAGCATTTGATTTCAAAGACATGCATGAAATATTGGGTTACAAGAAAAACATAATCTTTAACACTTTCGCTTACCCCTTTAAAACTCGGGACGTAACCCTAGGGGTACGCGTACCCTCGGTCGATAATCCCTGCTATAGACAGACTGTTAGGTTATTTAGAATATTTCTTGATTTTTTAAATATCAATATAATTGGTTTATACACAAAATATTCCTCCTTGCTAATTTGCGTGTTTGTATAAATACATACACTCAAATACAGTGCCCATCTAAAACGATGTGTTTGCACTATCACGCTGCAGCATTGGCTAGGAAGCATATTAAACCTAACGACAAATACTTCTTAGCGTGTTTCAACTAAACAGAAAAGATAAACTACGACGATTTTTAATGACGCATAATTTAAAGTAAGATGATGAAGAAGCGCTTCTTACAGTCCGCCGATGGATGGATTAGGGTAGGGATGGGCAACCTTCCCTACATGGCGGGCCGCTTTGGTGGTAATGAGTCGGAAGTTGTCGATGCTTCGGTGGACCGGATTATATTTTAAATCGCCAGTTAGCTAGAGATTCCGAGGCATCACATATGAGAAAATCAAGATTTCACGTTTCAGTATTGAATGTTTTATTGCCATGATTTGAATTTAAAAAATATATGAATTTTTGTGTTAATGAAATTTTACGGATCTCTTTTCCATCATAACTTTGCGAACAGTTTGAAACGCTCTCTTGCGCGGTATGAGGCTCGCGGGCCGGGAATGCCCACTCGTGTGTTACGGTTTGGGTGTTAAAAAAAAACTCTTGCGGTTTCTGTTTCTCTATATTTCTCATATATTTGCTTAACTAAAAAGGCTAGGGCAACCGAATTTTTGCGACCTGACCCTCTATAGAAAAACAATGACCTTGGCCACCGTGGAAATTTTTAAGATAAGTAATTCGAGACGCAGTTTTTTAATTCTTTCCCCACTTGTTATGATCGTACGTTGCCTTTTTGTGGGCGCTGCGCCCGGTTGAAAATGCATCACATGGCTTAAAAAACAAACACATGTAGATTTTTATGTTGGCTAGATGTTATAGTAAATTTAGGCGCCATTGCCAGAAAATTTCTTCCAATTTCGCAATTAAAGATGTACTACCTAATATTAGTCAGGGCTACTCTGCTAATATCAACATTAGTCACCTCGCGGTCATTTGCCGCAACACACACGTATGAAAAGTATCGAGAAGGTGGTTTAGATAGACATGTACTTCGCCCCTTTAGCTGTTTATAGAAACTTGTATCTTGTTCCCCTTCCTGCTTGACATTGGCATAACCATGTCCCCATTTTTTTCTATCCATCGTGCTAATTTTCTCATCCGTAAAAATTTTTCCACGAAGTTTCCTTTTTTCCCAAATGAGTTTCAGTACCGATTAGATATAACAAGAGGCTGCGCTCACAGTAATAAAGGCGATTGCACCCATCTACCCATATCAGCGTAATTAGCGAAACCATCCTCTTCAAAGAACGGAGTACATATTTTATCTATCGCTCCCCGTCACAGTTTGTGTGGAGAAGAAGATATGACATGGAGTAACCGTTAGAGACATGAAGAACGTGGAAGGATAGATAACACCTTTTCAAAGATATTAACAACAATAACCTAATGATTTCACGGCGTGGTAAGGCATGACCGCAACAAAAACTCCGATATCAAAATCGCCTTATCCCGAATGAATTCATTATCGATAGGTAAACGTGAAAGTCTTCGATTAGGCTTTACTTTCAGCTATTTTTCCTTATGCCGGTTTTTCGTGAGATTTTTTTACTATTCTCTCTCTCTACACGTCAATATTGACAGCGGCAAAATTCGAAAATGTTGGCTTTGGAAATGTGTTTGGTCTAACAAATGAGTCGCCCTCGAAGGTTTTTCGATGCATACACATGGACATCTCGCTCACTGATTCATGCGTCATCTAATGGCAGATGTTTGCATTATCTCATGCGGATTATCACGAGCTTTCTCCAACAAAATCTGGGGTTAGTTAATTCACTACAGAATTGTATACCACGTCTTATGGCTGAAAAAATTTCGAGAACAAGCACTTAAAGTATCGAAAATTGAAAGAATAAGTAGTACTTTCTCTGAATCTGATTTCGGTGAATCACCGCTGAAGACGAAATAAGCATTTAGTTTTTAATAACTTTGTTATGACTATTGAAGTTACCTAAAATAAGTACTTTTTTCAATTTTTTATGCTTGAAGTGCTAATTTTTCTGTGGAGTTAGTTGTTTTAGGGAATACATACAATTAGAAAATATAAAAAAATCAAGTGAATGTTTAAATTATAAGCAACTGGCCGTTCACTCATTCTATGTCGCTGCTTGCAGTTTTGAAGCAGCAAGGGGAAATAATTAAGTATTTCACTATTAAAATAGGTAATACTTTCTCATCCTGTGGAGTTGCCATTTGAATTTTTATCTAAATAATCGGAGTCTTGCCTATGTATCTGAAGATGCTAAATAAAATATCTTCGAACTTTGAAATGTCACCATGAATCGCGTAAAAATACAAATCATTATTTTCAGCTTTACCATTAGAATTTGGGGTATACAAACCTTTTCTTTATTTTTTATCACTTTATTCTATATTTCTAAAACCCATAATTAATTAACAAACATTTTCAAACAAAAAACCTGCTTCACTTTAATTGGGGAAGAACTTGTTGGCATTACTGAAAGAATTTTCATCTTCAAATAGAGATTGTACGTAATTGGAAAAAACATAGCGGACACTTTCGATTTGTTGTCACCTGTATTATGAGGACTCGAATCTTCATTTCAGCTTAGCAACTTGCAAAAGAAAAGCCGCCTTTCATTAAAAAGACACGCATTTACTACAAGGTGGATGCCTCTCCAGTTACAGTGCCGTTTAACCACGCTAATAACTTTTCCTTTCCTCGCAATTCACTTTGGGCCATTCCATCGTCGGCAGAACTACTGAAATGCATTTTATAAGAAAGAAACCGTGAGCTGAACATAATGTATAGGAAGAGTGAGAGGTGGAGATAATTCGTATGAGCATGAGATATAAAAGTAACAAAGGAGCAGAGGTGGTCGTGATGTGTTCATTAAGCGTGGATTTTATATTAAAAGTAAATTTGAGGAGGCGTTTTTGATAATACCAAGGAGTCCCAATGCGGCTGAGATTTGTTTGGATCATCGTTTAATGGAAGAAATTAAAAACATCAAGAACTAAAATATTGTTAATTACACTTTTACTGTTCAAGTATCAGAAATTGAAAAAATTAAATGCTGGTTTTAGTTATCTCCAATAGCCGTAACTAGTGTAGATACACAAGACAAGTATTTTATTTTGTAATTTTTGATGCTGAATCGCTTGTTCTGGAATTATTTTTCAGCCATAAGATGAGCTCGATAATTCTCTAGAAAACTTTTATTCTTGTTAAGAGAAAATCATGATGGTTTCAAAGGAACAGAAAGAATTAAATATAATGGTAAATGGCCAAAAATTGGAACAAGTAAGTAGTTTCAAATATCTTGGCAGTATTTTAGCGCAGGATGGAAGTAGTACACAGGACATCAGAAGTAGGTTTGCAATGGCAAAAACAGCATTTAACGAGCAGAAGGAGCTTCTCACAAGCAAGAAAATAAATTTAGAAACAAGGAAGAAATTAGCAAAATGCTACATATGGAGCATAGCTCTTTATGGTGCAGAGACGTGGACGGTAAGGAGAAAGGAGGAAAAATATTTAGAAAGTTTTGAGATGTGGGTATGGAGGAGAATGATGAAAGTGAAATGGACAGAGAGGAAGAGAAATGAAGAAGTATTAGAAATGGTGGGAGAAGAAAGGATGCTAATAAAAACAATCAGGAAAAGAAAGCAAATTGGATAGGGCACTCATTGAGAAGACAGTATATACAAAGGACGATCTTAGAAGGCAAAATTAGCGGAAGAAGAGGAAGAGAGAGAAAAAGAATAGGAATATTATAGAATATAAAGCAAGAATATAGTACTTATTGAGATATAAAAGAGGCTTCTAAGGAGAGAGAGAGATGGAGGCAGCGATTCAGCTGAAACCTGTCTTCGGACAACAGCATGATGATGATTACCGTTTGACCATATGACCGTATGACCATTACCGTTTATCGGCGAGTATCGCCACCTTCCAGAATATTAATTTTTTGATGTTCAGCATAGATGGCATGGACATTTCCGTTATTTTCCCTGGAATTCGCATTGTTACCTGGAGACTGCGATCTTGGGCTGAACTTTGCATTGTGGGACATATTGCTTGGAATGTGTTCTTGCAAAACCTCTTCAATTCGATTATAACTGAAGCGCACTATCGTCTCAGTTGAGGAGTAGGTTTCCCTCATTCGCAATCTACTTCAAATTCTCCTTAAACTCTGAACCATTAGCTTTGTGTTGCGTAAAATTATATAAATATTTCCTCAGTTGCAACATGTCGCCCAAGTTCAATTCATCTTGGAAGTTTCACTCTGGATCTGGCATCAATTGAAATTACTCACCCTAAACGTAGTTCTTCGAATAATGCATTATTAACACAACATAACCCTAGATTTAATAATACTATACCATTAATGCGGAATAGTAACACTGATTACATGCATTTTTTATAAACTTGGATGATAGAACGAACTAATTTTAAATCGTGAAATCATCTATTTCTTCCGGAAATTTTGAGAAAAATATATACAGCTAAGAAAGGTAAAATTTCTCTATATTATGATTTATTAATCATTTGAAGGCCTTAAAAGTTGTGCATGTATTTTAGAGTTAACAGTTTTGATGTAATAATGATTACGGCCACCATGCAAATAAAAAGTGCATCTACGTTACTCAGCTGTTTTATGGTTTGTGATATTTACCTACATAATCCATCGCAGGTGCAATATTTTCATTCCTATCTAGATAAAAATCTGGTGTGGACAACACATTACTTTCTCGATAACTGTAATATTTCTAAAAATCCCAAATAGGTTAAATGATAAGAACAGAAATAAAGTCGAACCGTAGCCGGGAAGCTCCAACAATTAAGAAAATAAATTGTTTTCATGAAAAAAATCAACCACGAGATTTCAATGGAAATACACATTTTGAGATTCCCTGAACACGTTTTGGCCATTTTCTCGATGATGACTGTGTGATAGCTTTTTTGTGGGTGCTCTAACTCAATAACTATTAATCAGGTCAACGCGAAGTTTTATATTTAGCATTTTTAGATACGTCAGAAGATCAGATTAGTTTTTAGTAAAAATCGGTTAACCGGAAGTGGATGGTTACTCCTGTCACTTATCCGTTATTTTGAAATATTTGCTTTAATATTTGATAAATATAAAAATGTACTGGAATAAAGGTTGTAGGAAATTTAATATTCTACAACCTCTGTTTGAAACATTTTTCCATATAATGTATTGTTTAAGAGAAATTTTATATTTTTAGCTGCCACCACCACGCCACCTACCGGCGACTATTGTTAACAATTGACGCTTAGTTACATCTTATTGTTAGTAACGGAGCGTTTTCTTAATTGCTGTATATGATCCAGTACGTGTTTGCCCGTACTGGCGGGTACCATTGCCAGCTTAGCTTTAAATGGTTATACTATTATTAAAAACTAGCTCATTTTTTTGTTCGATTGCCAACAATAAATGGCAAATAAATTTCCCTCACTCCAAGCGGGGTCGCTTATTGGGAGGGAGGGATTCCTGCGAGTCCAGGCTGGCGATGGGGCGCCTATAGCGGTCCCACCACCTAGCCCGGATCTCGCCGAGCGCATTCACCTCTCGGTGCTGGGAGGCTGCCGCCTTCGCGTAGAATTCCCTGGACATCCTTGGCAAGAGGATGTCCAGTGATTCCACGCTCCCGTCTTCGTGCAACCGGCTGACACTTTCGTATCGGGTACGACCGAGTATCAGCCGGACTGCGGTGTTCTGCACGACCTGGATCCTGTATAGGGTGGTCTTGGGCACTCCGGACCAAACCGGAGCTGCGTAGGTCAAGACTGGTCGTACGCAGCTCAGGTATAGGCGTCTCCGAGTGTCGGCCGACAAGGCGCGGGAGCAGAGGATGGGGCGAAGTCTCATCAGAGCCCCGAGCACCTTGCGGCGGACGCTTTCTACCTGAGACTTCCAAAGAAGCCTCCGGTCCAACACAACGCCAAGGTAGGTGACCTCTTGGCTCCAGGGGATTACCTCCCCCATCACCGACAGGTCGACTCCAGGCGGCGCTCCCCTTCCATGGTGGAAGATGACCGCTCCTGTCTTGGAAGGGTTGACCGCAATGCGCCATCGACGATACCAGGTGGCCAGATCGTCGACGGCGCACTGCAGATTCTCAACTGCCGCGTACTTCTTGGTCGAACGCGACAGGAGCGCCGCGTCGTCCGCGTACAGGGCGAGGACTGTGTTCCACCCAAACCCCCTAGGGGGGTCGTGGGTGTAGACGTTGAAAAGGATTGGCCCCAGGACGGATCCCTGCGGGACACCGGCGCAGATTCGCCGCAGTCCCGATCCGACCTGGAGCCAGAACACCCGTAATGTCCTGCCCTGTAGGTACGACTGCACAAGTCGCACGAACCAGACTGGCATCTGGAGTCGAACCATCTTCAACAGGAGCGCACAGTGCCACACGCGGTCGAAGGCCTTCGATATATCAAAGAAGGCCCCCGCGACCGCTTGCTTCCTGTTGAAGGCGTCGGTGACGAAGTCGGTCACTCTACCCAGCTGTTGGGTGGTGGAGTGCCCCTCACGGAAGCCGAACTGTTCGTCCGGGAGAATATTCTTCTCCCGGAGGATGACGTCCAGTGGCTTCCGGAGCAGACGCTCAAAGATCTTCCCGAAGCCAGCCAGGAGCGAGATTGGCCGGATTTCTCCGGGACCAACCTCCGTCCCCGGCCTCTTCGGGATGCACACGATCTTTGCCCTTTTCCAGGCAGACGGGAAGTATGGAATCCTGACGCAGCCATTTGTAGACGGCGGTCAGGAATTCTATCGCTGCGACGGGGACCTGCCTCAGGACGACGTTGGGGATACCGTCGTCCCCCGGAGCCCTCCTCAACCCTAGACGGCGAAGTTTTCTTAATTGCTGGAGCTTTGTGACTATATCCAATATCAGAAGGCTATGGTTTGAGTTTATTTCTTTTCTTTATAAAGTCTAAAATTTTCTCGCAGTTTCTTAAAATATTTATTATTATGTAACCTATTTGGAATTTTTAGAAATATTACAGATATGTATAAAGTCATGTGGTGGCCAATCAGATTTTTTAGAAATATTACTGATATGGATAAAGTCATGCGGTGGCCACATCAGATTTTTTAGAAATATTACAGATATGGATAAAGTCATGCGGTGGCCACATCAGATTTTTTATTTTGATCGTTGCAAATTTTTTAACGATTTCTAGTGTTTTTGAACTTACGTCAATAAATTTTAGAAAACAAAAACATTTCTGATACACAATTCGATTAAGATAGAAAAATCTTCATTGTGGAATAAGAGTTAAATTTTTTATATCTTTCCTCAAGTCCGTTTAAAATGTATCTTAATGTTATATTGCATTGAGAACGATAAAGACGGAGTTAAAAGAAACAGTCAGCTTTTCACGCAGTATTTGAGTGTTTTAAGATGGTGTCAATGTTATTTTTCCCGTAAGGTTCTCATTCAGATCACCTAATCATATCTCCAAGATAATTCCATTGTTTTTAGCAAACCTCATTGATTAGATCTGTTAAAGTTCGATCACTCTTTGTCGCGGAGGAGGAATTTGAAATGAAAGCAATCCTTTGTCAAAATGACTGTTGTTATAGGATTTATTTCAGGAGATAAATATAGAAAAAATCTTTAAATTTTTTGGATCAAAGTCCCAATATCTGACATAAAGGTATCATATCGGTTTTAATTCGAGAGATAAATTTCTTTCTCGCTTATCGGTGGATGAAGTGCGTATAGACATAATGACGATAAAGAAAATGAAATTTCAATTAAGCCCCGAGGAGTTGACAAATTATGCAAGACGAGGTCGAAACACATCCTACCTTATGATCGGCCAATGTCAATATTTCATTACAACATGAACAATTTATTATTTTCGAACCGGTTGCTTATTTTCTCCTTGAGCTAAAAGCTTGTGTAATCCACGCTCGAGTCAATTTTGTATTTATCGTCTGAAGCCAATAATACTTGCCTTTTTTCCAAATAATTCGAAGCTATCCATCCATCCTGCCTTCGGCCCTCCCTTAGCATCGCAGTCTTTCACGCTCCGCTACACATTGAAACATTACCAGTATTGAATAATAGGGATTGATCTGACCTTGCCAAGGAGAGGGAGAGGAAATTATATGTAAATTTATGTTGTCAAGGTCGACAGCTGAGTAGCATTCATTTGTGCAAAAAGAATGTGTTACGCCATGAAGAAATGCCTATTAGAGTTGTTCATCGCTCTGTCGGCACTAAGCACACGATATGCAAATATCGACTTATATCCGCATATTTTCTTTTGACAGCTCCCTTTTCACTTTCTCCATGTACGTAGTATAGGGGAAAGTATTGTATTCATGAAAAAATCAACTTCGAGATTTCAACGGAAATACACGTTTTGAGGTCCCCTAAACACGTTTTGACCATTTTCGCGATGATGTCTGTGTGTGTATGTGATAGCTTTTTGTGGGTGCTCTAACTCAAAAACTATTAATCAAGTCAACGCGAAGTTTTATATTTAGCATTTTTATAGAAGTCAGGAAAACTGATTAGTTTTCGCTAAAAATCGGTCAACCGAAAGTAGGTGTTTACTCTTGTCACTTATCCGTTATTTTGAGATATTTGCTTTAATATTCGATAAATATAAAAATGTACTAGAGTAAAAGTTGTAGAGAATTTAATTTTCTGCAACCTTTGTTTGAAACATATTTCCATATAATGCATTGTTTAAGAGATATCTTATATTCTTAACTGCCACCACCGCGCAACCTACCATTGTTAACAATTGACGCTTAGTTACGTCTTAATAACGCTCCTTTTTCTTTTCTTAATTGTTGGAGCTTTATGGCTATATCCAATATCAGAAGACTATGGTTTGAGTTTATTTCTGTTCTTTGTGAGGTCTAAAATTTTCTCGTAGTTTCTTAAAATATTTATTATTATGTAACATATTTGGAATTTTTAGAAATATTACAGATATGGAGAAAGTCATGTGGTGGCCACATCAGATTTTTTTCTCTTGGAAGTCACATAAATTGCAACTGATTCACCGTGTTTCATTTTTATTCGCTTTCAACTGCTCCTGTTTTTGTTTCTTCATTTGCCAAATATTTTATTGTTCTGGTTAAATCTCTCTGATATTTCTTTTCAAATTAATATTTAATCCGCGTCGTTGATTTATACCGCAGCGCAAAAAGTTTACGTGTCATTTAAAATTGATTTATCTCGTTTTACGGTCGGACACTTTCTACAGCAGAAAAAATATTTGATATTCTACGAGTTTTCCTGAAATTAGTTTGAGTTCTTCCTATTTAATGATTCGTAACGTTTTCTTAAGAATATAATTGTTAAGTTGATAACTATGCTATTAGTACGATAATTTCTGTTGCATCCCTTCCCAAGCACATAAGACGCTTATGATGTCCTCATGTAATGGTTGTAGTATCAATGCTTTCGTTTTGACAAATGATGTGAGATTGCCTAAATAATTAGATTTCTACGTTGAGGAAAGCATAAGAACGGAATTGAGGTCAGCAATGTCGTTTTTAAGGCATATAAACATAACTTCATTTTAACTAGAAAACCTTTGTCGGCTCAGGTTTTTTCTAAAAAAATAAAACATCGGGTATTAACACTACAGCAATTGTAAGTAGCACTCTCTGCATCCCTAAGGTAAGACTGCCGGAGAGTGCCCAGCAATCAGGAAGTAATTAGTCCCATAATTGCGGCAGATTTGTTACGAAAGGTGCTCCGCCGATTTTATAGCCTCTCGTTGTTTTTTTCCGGCATCATAAAAATCAGATGCGACGCGTAGCAACCACGCAGTTACGATCGAGAGTTTGGTTCTCATCGTCGACTCGCCTCGCCGATTCATCTCCTGCATTCCGGACACGTCTTACATGATGGAAAGTGACAATTATAGCAGTAAATAAGGAGCGCTTAGCATTACGAGTCGTCCACATCATCCTCAATATAAAACCCTTATTTTGCCACTTTTTTAACAAACTTCCCTTCTAGGCGGGAGATTGAAATTTTGCAGGAATTCTCCAATCATTAACGAAAAAAGGCCCAAAAAAAGACTCGGGTTCGACTGTAAGATATAACATCTGTTTCCCGTACGACAACACCTAAATATTGACTTTTCGATGGGCAGGCTTTCATTCTTTTTCAAATAAAAATTAGAAAAATTTGACCAATTTTTGGTTGGGAACATTTTAATTTATGTCCCGTCATTTTTTGACGGGCACTTATTCTAGCGTGAAATAAATCGTATTTTTCTTAAATATTTCCGGGTGATAGCCGCGTTTCTTGTCAAGAAATGTTTTTTCTGTTCATAATATTAATTTAATTATTTCTTAAGTTAAAAAGTATTATTATTTTGTCACCCCTTCTCAAGGCTAATTCACAGTTATATTGAGAATCAGTCTATTGTTAAACAGAGGCGGTTAAAGGGCCAGACGAAGTAGACGACCGCCTAAGACAGTGGTAGGCTACGTTTTCTACATGGAGAACCCCGTTGGTTGCTGCGAATTCTTGGGTGGGCATTGCAAGTTGTCGATGCTTCGGCGGACCAGATTAGAGTTTGTTGGACGTTACTTAGATATTCAGAGATATCATGCCAGCAAAAATCAAGTCAAAATTAGGTTTTTTAGGGTTGAAGTTTCAATATCGAGTGTTTTATTGTTATAACTGGCATTTCAGTGATAAATTTTACGGATCTCTATTTCGACATAGCTTGGCGGGCTACATAAAAGGCTCTCTTGCCTAGAGCCAATGTTTGTGTCAATAGAGTCAGAAGCTTAGTGCGAGAGGGTAAAGAAATGCATACATTGAGTGAGAAGAGTTCCAACACAAAAAAGCGGGCATACATCCTAAATGATCAACGTAAACGATAAAGGGCGAAAACCAGTCTCAACTGACGGGTATCAATGAAAAAATATAATTATTTCTTATGCGAAGACTTTGAGCTGCGATTGATATCGACCTCTGAAGCTTCCACATTATAATGTAATATCCATGCAAATAAATCATAAAGGATTTGATAGCCTGTTTAACTCCATAAAATCCAACCACATGCTTTCAGAAATCCTGAGTTTTGGGCTTGGCAAATCACTTTCGCTTGGCGTCTCGCACCTCCTAAATCGCTTCTTTTGTGAAATGTATGTGTAATCGCTTTGCGATAGTATAAGATACCACCAAAACTAATTTTTCTGCCGATAGTTTCCATAGCATGAATCTTTAACATGATTGTAAAATTTTTAGATTTTCTCAATTTCAATAATAAGTTTTTTTTTGGCAAGACCGTTAAAAATAAGTCAAAGACAAACAAGCTAAAATACCGTTCAAATGGAAAATTTAGTGAGAGTGGGGTTAAAAGTCATGAAAGACTCCACTCCAATATTTCACTTTGTCAGTAACAGAATTAATAACGATGAGCTATTGTAATAACCTTTCTAGTCCATATGAGGAAGCACTTCCTTCTTACCTTTCATCTGAATTTCCAAGAGCACCAAATCCTATGATTTACTCATACACAAGTCCAATTCTGTCACCAGGTCGTAGTAAACGAGAATCTTTAGTGATTCATTGATATTTGCGAAGGACGGCCGTCAGACGTTGGACGTCGCTTACTTTGCTAACGAGGCGTCCTCCGATCTCTCGCGGCGTCTGCAGCCGCATCAGGCGGTTAAGTGGAAAATCCCCATGACACTCGCCCGCATCCTGTCAAGGCTGGAGTGTTCCACGCTAATCGAATTGCAGGAAATGCACTTCTTCCACGGTCGCAAAATTCCATTAGCATTGACGTAGTCCGGGAACTCATTGGGTGGCTCACCAAAAGGGAGATGGTGCGCGGTCGTAGCCTTATAGTGCAAGTCACACTTCTGGGTGAAGCACGAAGCAATCTTTCCCTCTTCTGTTCATGAGAAATATTCAGCAGAAATGAGTCTTCTTCGGGTTGCGTTAAAACTCTCATTGTCAGTGTCTAAGACACCTCCAACAAAAATCATTTTACTTACTTGGGATGAAATGAAAAAATATTCTCATTCGTCGAAATCTTCCCACTTTCCGCGTGCCAGCGTGATCCGTGAAAATTGGCCGTCTGAAGTCAACGCATGTGTTGAGTAACTTATTTACGACACATCATCTCGAATAACAAAGCATACTGCTGTCAGTGGCAACGCTACCAAAATTTTCCTATTAATTTGACTTCACAAGTCTTCTGCTTTAAGTTCGCCTTACATTTTCTCTAGTTCAAAAATATTACTTCTGGTTTCCCATTTTATATTTATCTCATTTTCACCACATGGTTATTCGGAGCACTCTTAAACAATTCCGGGCGGCTCTAACTATAGTCTCATGTTGCCTCATCTACAATACTATCATGGCGTGCTCTTGGGATTAAAGAGAGCACTTGCTTTTTCTAATGATTTATTATACCTGCCTATGGTTTTCTTGAAAACGATAAATAGCTTGGTTCTCCTTCTTTGCGGGTTTACAGACATAGGATGCAACTATTGCTGTTTTTTCTTATTTCACCTAATACTGTTGTAATATTTCTACATATTGTTTATATGCTTATTATATCAAAAGCTATTAATGGCTTTAAGCATTTTAAAACCACCTTAGGGCCTGAAACCAAAGAGCAGTGTTTTTAGAAATTCGCGTCTCCTAATTGCAAAATATAATTGGCTCCATCTCAGTGTACGCGATATAAATGTCAGCGCTCTTTTCATAAACTATTGAAATGAGTCAACATACAGATAAAGTGCACTTCTATTTAAAAAACGGTATTTTTTAAATATACCATTGTTTATCTTGCACAGAGTTGCGAGGAAGAAAGTTTAGTATTGATATGTCTATTTGTTAGCGGACTGAATAAATTTATAGGAAGCTTGAGTTGAATAATACATCACAGTTTAACTGTCGCGTTTATCAAATTTTTAATAGCCATTTCACTGAGATTTTCAATGAAAAATATTCAAATAGGCTATGCGAAAGAGCTTCGGCTATCTGAGCGTCGATTATCCAAGTCATCAATCATCCGAGAATCATTGCATTAAAAAAATTTCTATTTCGATATTTTGTAGCGAAATGCGCAAAACGTTTTGTGCGACGTAAAATCACTTATTAATTTAAATATAAAGTTACAAAATTTCTCACACTCATTTACTGTATTACATTAAAACATTGTGTATTACTTGGTCAAAAACGTGATATAGTTGTCTAATATCTCTCTCTCTCTCTCTCTCTATATATATATATATATATATATATATATATATATATATATATATATATATATATATATAGTTCTCTCTCTGTAGCTGATGAAGGAACAATTCCGAAAGCTTCTACGTTTGTGATGTTTCTGTGTTTTAGTGTTCTTTTACGTGTGTCGCTTCGACATCCCCGGGGCCTCGCCAACCTGAAGTCGTCTGATTGGTGAGTGCTCACTGGGTTTCCTCATCCCAACACCTTGTTGACATCCATTTATCCATTTTACCTTTCCTTTTCCGTAAGCTGTTATATATATATATATATATATATATATATATATATATATATATATATATATAAATCTGAGGAAATGGAAAGGTAGTGATGAGGGTGGCAACAAATATATATATATATAGTAATTCTCAAACTTTTTCGGTAATGTACCCCTTAATTTTCAACATTGTCGTGCAACCCCCATCCACCCCACCCCCTTTTCCTACTTGCTTTTTACGACCAAAGTTTTCTTATATAACAAAATAACTACGATGACATTTAGTTCAATATTATATTTTAACCACCATTTAAAATATCTGATGTGGCCACCACATGACTTTCTCCATACCTAAAATATTTCTAAAAATTCCAAATAGGTTACATAATAAAAAATATTTCAAAAAAACTGAGAGAAATTTTTTCGACTTAACAAAGAACAGAAATAAATTCAAACCATAGTCTTCTGATATTGGATATAGCCACAAAGCTCCATCATTTAAGAAAATAAAAAGGACCGTTACTAAAATGTAACTAAGCGTCAATTATTAACAATAGTCGGTAGGTGGTGTGTTGGTGGCTGCTAAATAATTCAGTTTTTAAGATATCTCTTAAGCAATGAATTAAATAGAAAAAGGTTTCGAACTAATGTTTTAGGAAATTAAATTTCCTACAAATTTTATTCCAGTATGTTTTAAAATATTACTTAATATAATAGCCGTTGTCCGAAACGTAACTCTGACGTCATCAATTGCACGTTTTAACGCGTTTTAACAAACTTCCCGATTAGGTGGAAGGTTGAAATTTCGCAGGAATGTTTGATTCGGATATAAAAATTAAATGACAGAAAAAACGAAAAAATACCCGAGTTCGACTCCAGAAGGCCTATTTCCATTTCCAGTAAGATAACACGTAAAAAGCGACTTTTTAAAGTGCAAGCTTTGAAATTAAAATTAGAAATAATTGAAGTACGATCTTCGAATTTAAACTATGTTTTAGGAATATAAATGAATTATTCTATTCATCTTTTTCCGCCTACCATTCGAAATCTCTCATATTAAGCATGTAAATGTAATATTTTGGGAAAATGGCGGCTTTTAAACAGGATGTTGTCTTGCCAACCACGTCATTGTTAAACTTCGAGAATCAATTGTAGTCTCAACCCGCATATGTGTAATATATACGAATGCATAGATAGCCTTAAATTATCGTAGAAGTTTTCGCGAAATTACGTAATTCTAATGGAACTGGGATTTAGTTTGGATTATTTTGCTTATCTAAACGACTATATAGATGTAGAATAAGAGAGAGGGGGATGTGGGGAGGGAGATAGGAAGGAGGGTATATAGAATGGAAAGTACATAGAAAGTAAGGGTGGTATAGAATTAGTCTATTTTTCCAGAGAAGGAGAGAGAAATGAGAGGGAGGGAGGATGGGAGGGAGTGAGGACGGAAGGAAGGGAGAATGGGAGGGAGGGAGGATGGGAGAGAAGAAGAAAGAAAAGGAGGAAGAATGGAAAGTTCCTTAAATTTATTACTTAATCCACGCATACCCGTCATATTTGACGGGCAATTACGCTAGTATCAAATATTAAAGCATATATCTCAAAATAACGGATGTAACAAGAGTACCCACTTCCAGTTAACCGATTTTTACCGAAAACTAATCCGTTTTTGTGACTTTTATAAGACTTATAATAAGACGAGGAATCGTAATTTTAAAATAAAAATTTGATGTATTTGTTTATGAATTGAACCAAATTTGCATGAGTTTCTAAGTCAGATGACTCTCTTAGAACATATCCTTACGATCCATCGTCTTAGCAAAATCGAAGATAAAACGTACGATTGGAGGAGACGAAGGAAAATTACCGCTACAGAGGATTTCCAAAGGCCATCTCACAACAAATTAACACTAAACGATACACAATATAAAAAAGCATGAAAACTTACGGCAAACATTATCTTGTAACCACAGGTATATTTAGAATCAATCGTAACATAAATTATTTTATTTTTTGGATTATCTCAAGTAAATACAAATCTGTTGCCTTGGAAGTGCCAATCGACGAATAACAGAGAGATAAAACATCAGTGTTGTTGCCTAAATAGAAATGAAGATAATCAATAATTTTGCACGTTATAATAATATTAATATTTTTATTAACTCTGTCGGTCAGACATGGAGCAAGTCATAAGCTCACAACGACACTAAAACTAAACTGAGAGACCAAATAAACACGCACACAACACACACTTATTGTTAGTCGACCCGGTTGAAATATACTATTTGGGTTATTTTTTTATATGAAGATTATATTTACCATAATGGGATAAAATCCATTTGGACAGTTCTCTAGAAATTCGTGCAAATGAAATATTATTTTACCTTTACTTGTGGTAGCCCTTCTCTTAAACATCTTGATTTCATTATGGTATTTTGTAAAAATCTTATATATAAAATTTATCTGACATCCGTTGAGCCAATTCCTTCCATATCCATAGTCACTGAAAGAGTTTAATTTGTAATTGTGGTACCCGTTTAGTTGATCCGGTCCAAATTTGCTATAATATAAAAATTAAAAGTAATCAAAGAAATAGGTCGAGAAGAACAGTTATGCACAGAAACTTCAGCGTAGCGTCAGCGCTAATGATATTATTGTTTGGTAAAAGTAAATAAACAACTTTATTAACCGTTGTCATGGGAGGCATATATTGATTTCAAATATGCCAAGGAATGCCGCTAGTAGTGTATGCAAGTATATTCACAGAAAGTACTAAATATCGTTGCCATGATATTTAGATTTTTAGATTGTCGAAAGCTGGAAAAATTATCCTTTCTTCGAGGTTAAATAGTATTAATTAGTATGTAGTAGTATGTATGTAGTAGTATTAATTCGGTATGGATTCAAATTCTGTCTTCAAAAATAAGAAACATCATTCTTTTATCTTGCGTTTCTTTTTTGTCTTAATTTTGAGCAATTTAAAAAAGCATTTATCGGGAAGTTATCTTTCTTCCTAAAATTTTTAAACTGACCAGCTATTCATTGCACTACCTCTTAGATACCCACTGCACATAAGCGAGAGGGAATCAGCAGGGCGTAACAAAAAAGCATTTATAAAATGCCTTGCACCGATTTCCATATTTTTCTTATGGGAGATGGAAATGAATAAATGAACTCCCTTTTCACCCACTCGAGATTTTTTAGAATTTTTTCGCAATTTTTCCTTTGATAATTACCCAAAAGCTACAACTTTTCCAATTTTCAGCCTTCTAGCTAACCTATAAACAGATCTTCTTGATGAGTCAGGACACTTCCTTTTATATATACAGACTAGCAGATGTACCCGGCTTCGCTCGGGATATTAAAGCGGCACAGTACTTATTTTGTTGAAGGTTAAAATAGCATAACTGAAAAAGAAGTCCGAGAACGAAATAAAACAGATACCGGAGGCTGTCTGAAAATAATCTAAAATAGTAATATATCATCATACAACCTTTCGTTTATAATACTTCCTTGTAAACAATATTTGTCGTTTTTCCTCCAGGTGCTAGGATTTCATATTAAAAGATTCCTATCTCCCTCCCCACATCCCCCTCTCTCTTACTCTTCATTTATATAGTCGTTTTGCTAAACAAAAGAATCCAAACGAAATTCCAGTCTCATTACGATTACGTAATTTCGCGAAAAATCCAACGATAATTTAAGGCAATATCTGCATTCGTATACGGGTTTAGACAACAATTGATTCTCGAAGTTTAACAATGACGTGGTCGGCAAGGCAACATCCTGTTTAAAAGCAGATATTTTCCCAAAATATGTGATTTAAATGTTTAATATGAGAGATTTCAAACGATAGGCGAAAAAAGATGAATAGAATAAGAAACTTCATTAATTTTTCTAAAACATAGTTTAAATTTGAAGATCGTACGTCAATACTTTCTAATTTGAATTTCGAAAAGAATAAACGCCTGCAATTTAAAAAGTCGATTTTTACGTGTTATCATACGTTAAATGGAAATAGGCCTCTTGGATTTAAAAAAGGAATTGGAGACTACGGTGTACAGATTGGAAATAAAATTTAAAACTCCTGAACCGTAAATTAACCCAGAGAGCACTCACACGTCAATAAGAAATAAGGAAAATTAAATTATGCTTACAAGTTTGCAGGACGATGATGGCCTACAGGGACCTGTTGTCTAAAACTAGCCTAAAAAGAAGAAAAAGAAAAACACACACGCACAAGCACTCTGGAAATCTCTAGATACGTATTTCGGGAGCTATGCTCCCATCTTCAGTAGCTGAAGTCGTATACGAAATACGTATCTAGAGATTTCCAGAGTGCTTGTGCGTGTGTGTTTTTCTTTTTCTTCTTTTTAGGCTAGTTTTAGACAACAGGTCCCTGTAGGCCATCATCGTCCTGCAAACTTGTAAGCATAATTTAATTTTCCTTATTTCTTATTGACGTGTGAGTGCTCTCTGGGCTAATTTACGGTTCAGGAGTTTTAAATTTTAATTCCAGGCCTCTTGGAGTCAAACCCGGGTCTTTTTTCGTTTTTTTTTTTCATTTAATTTTTATATCTGAGTCAAACATTCCTGCGAAATTTCAACCTTCCATCTAATCGGGAAGTTTGTTAAAAACGCGTTAAAAAGTGCCATAGCACTCAATTATGTGAATTTTATATTTATTGTTTACGTTTTAGGCGTTCTTTACCAGCGAAGCAGTAATAGCGGAACGCCTTGTGGGCACGTCGTAACTTTCGTCTCCTAAACCGCTGGACGGATTTTAATTTAATTAAGTATTAGTGATCTTTATTAAAATTTATCGCCCAATTGTGATTTTCGACTGAATCCGTCAATTAGAACTTCCACTTCACATAATTACTTTAATAAACTTATACTTGTATCTCGTTAAATGGCATCCGTCAAGCAACAATGAAATATCAAACTGTTATCTCCCTAGCTCTTATATGATCTTTAAGTTACAGATTTTAAAAAATATTCGGATAGAGAACAACATTTACTACAAGAAAGATCGCGATGCCGCATAATTACGAGTTATGGTTTCGGAGATTAAAATTCGAGAAAATCCCGACATCGCATATTTTGTTTACATCGATCGCAAAGACGGTTCTTTCAGCAAACAACAATTAAAAATCCATATATTTCTCTCCCATTCTCTTATATGATCTGTGAGGAACAGATTAAAATATTTATTCGGATAGAGAACAACATTTACTACAAGATTGTCACCGAGACTATAGTTTCGGGGATAAAAATTCGAGAATCAGCAAATCTTTCGATACCGTTTCACACGTATTTCCCATTAAGAACGCCTTTGAAATCTCTGTGTATTCCATTTATGGAGTTCCATCTTGTTAGTGCTTATAAAAGTTGGTATCATTAATTTTTATTTCAATTTGAACTTAATACTTAATTCACGCATACTCGTCATATTTGACGGGCAATTACTTTAGTTAATTCATTATTTTCTTTATTATTAGATTATCCAATTTAACCCCATCCCAAAGGGTTTAGCGACTTTTCCACAAAGAAAATTCGTCACTACGACAATTAGTCACAGACATTTGGTCATAGGGACAATTGCTACCTGCGATATTTCGTCACATACGACTTTTGGTACCTATGACATTTCGTCACAGATGACATTTGGTACCTGCGACATTTCGTCATAAGCGGCATTTGGTACCTAAGACATTTCGTCGCACGTTACATTTGGTACCTACGACATTTCGTCACCCATGAAATTTGGTACCTGCAACATATATTAAACGTCATTGCAGCTTATACGACAATATTTCTTATATAATATATGTGATAAATGATGATGCAATAATTCAGAAACACGAAATCCCGATATTTCGAATATTTTTAGGGCTAAATGTTATTGAAAATATAATTAGACGTTATTTCATTGGAAATTGAATTCATTCATTTTTGTCGCTTCTGTTAAATATTTTCTAATATATCATAAATAAATTTCCAACATGCGTATCGTCCAGAGCAGGACCGGCTCAAGCTGTATTGACGCCCCGAGCACCAAATTTGTTCGAGCGCCCCTCTCCACCAACATTTTTCTTTGCTATTACAAAATTCATTATATCATCTAATATAATTGTTATTAATTTTTAATTATTTTTTTAAACTGCTCGCCATTTACTACAATGAGATACGTTGCAATAAAGATTAAAGCTAAAGTGATAAATGAGCCGCTTCCGAGAGGTTGGTGAAGAAATTGCGAGTATGAATTTGTGTGTAAATTCTATGCTACAAAGTCATAGTCTTTTTAGATTTACACATTCTAGTGTTATGTGACCGCTCAACACTATTAGTTGCAAGAGCTGAAAGTTTTAAGGACACCTGAACAAACCTCGGCGATCGCCACATCGAGCCTTGACGAGCACCATGGCACCCACAGGCACTACGTTGGGAAGCCCTGGGCTAGAGGTTCTCAGGTGCAACAAAGACTAATTAGGTTGACTCTGATTCGAACGTACCCGGTCACCGAGTTAGCTAGCAAATTGCGATCTTCTGTTTTCCCGCCAAGGCTATCCACCGAATTACCCAGCGCATTGTCGCATGCGATATATTGCTTCCTTTATCAACATTTACCCACCCAATCACTGCACGCATGGTGAGGATTACTCTGTCTTGGGGATTGCGAGGGGCGCATAAGCTCCCCTAGCGGTATATATCTTAAATAGCCGGCACTAGAAACCACTAGAAACTGAAATTACAACAGGCTGAAGGCTTGCCAATTATATTCTCAAAATTTGAATTTTTAATAATCTTTATTTTAATTTTTATACATTATTATATTGAAATTATCATTATCAGATTATTATTGCCACTTCAGAAGAAATTGCTTCATCAAATCACTTTCATAACGATACATACGTAGCGATAACTAAAAAGATCGATATTGCTCGTGATCAATTTTATTACTTTCTAAAGGTTTTTCTAGTTATAAATGACAAAAATGATCATTTTTTAATTTTTAATGCAAAAACAAGCTGAAAATTGGGATAAAAATTTTCCCTTGAAAAGAATAAAAATAGAAATTCATCAACTGATTTCATCGCTGATGTGATGTTTTTTTTTACATACATTGCACCTTTTTGGGCTGGTGTATTAGATTTTTTAAGAATTACAAACAGCTAACTTTTTGATTATGGCATCCCTAAAAGAAAAGAAAAAGTGACCTACAAAAAGTTCAAACAAAAATATATGTTAACATAAATGTTTTTTCATAGGTATGCTATTGGACAAAAGATATTATCGTCTCTTTATTTACTTACAGTAGAATACAATTAACTCCGCAAATTAAATATTGATGATATTATTTCAAAATTTGCTAAAAGAATTGTAGAAAACCATTTATGTAAATGCAATATTAATAATCTAATGTAATGTAATTTTTTCAAAAAGGTAAATCTTATTTCTAGAATAAATTTTCTTGAGAAATCGATAATAATTCTTCACCATGTTTCCCCAATTAAACATCATCCTGTATATATGTCTATACACATCATATTTAAAAAGGCCTATGACCCTAGTGTCTAGGGCCTAGGCAACCATTAATCAGGCCCTGGTCACAGTGACGAATTTTCTGTGACGAGAAGTCACGACACCATCCCAAAGTAGTTGACACTCTACTGTATTCAAAAATATATTGTTCATATCCATTATTGCCATCACCCGGATTTCAGAGAAGTCAATAATTATAATTAATGTTTTTTAATTAATGTTTTTAATTAATGTTTTTTAATTAATGCTAGATATTTAGATATTATTAGTTCAACTATTTTCAAGATGGATAAGATACCTCTACACTTTTAAAGTTTACATATGTTAAGAAGCTATAAAAAGAAGCAAAATTAGGATGAATTCATTATCTAGTAGTATCTAATAATTCAATTTTTCAATTTACATACTATCTGATTTGTTATTGTATAAATTTAATACTTCTAATATAATGACTTCTGTAATTTTTTTACTGTTTAAAATTCATAACAATTTCATAATTGATTGATTTTCTCTTACCTTCAAACACTGGTATTGGAACCTTTTTAAGATGTTTTAATTTCCACCCATCAACAGCAAATATCTTTCCATCATGCTGTCCTTTTTTGCTAGCTAGTAAGGGTTTGGTTAAATTTTGAATAGTCTATATATAAAGATCCTTAAAATGAAGCTTGAAACATACTTATTGCCATTAGGATGATTTAGATTAGTAGTTTTTACCTAGTACTGATTTACAGAAACAATTATCAGAATTCATTTTTCTATTCTTTTGTCAAATACGTTTTCCTTTATAGCTAAATTTATTGTATAAGTTGGAATAGCTTCTTTGGTTTAATTCTCACATGATTTGAGGAAAGATTGGATACATCAACACATGCTTGTTTTATTGTAACAAATTCATACAGAGTACAATGAGCTTGATTAAGCCAACTTTCATGGTCTTATATCCAGTCAAACATCAATTTATGAAATATTAAAGCACTTAAAATTCTTTTGGGATCTTGCGACATGAATATATACCATTTGGACATAAAACTATTTTCTTGAAGTTCATAGAAATTATTTTTTTCAGTTTCAATATCGCTTGCTATAGAAGACAAATTTCATGCATTTTGGATCTTTATATATCACTCGTATCACTGATACGATTGATTTGAAAAATTGTTGCAGCATAATAATACATTATTATTTTAATTATTAATTAGATTGAACAGGACATAAGTCTAATTTCTTCTCATATTTATTTAATGCAATTACTCCATTGTTAAAAAAGTCAAAATAAAATTAACCCATAAAAATTAAGAATGTCAGTTTCTCATGTATACAGAAGAATTTTGAGAATGAAGTCATGAAGGAGCAGAATTACATGAGCTATTTCAGTTTTGCTGTCACATTCGCATTTAATCCAATTTCACAGGTAAATTTAGGAATGCAATTCGATTTATTTTTAGTTTAATCCCTTTTATTGCTTCACATACCAATGAAGCTTCATCTACATTACATTCTGTCCCTGAGACAGTTGAAGGCTAGTCTCAATGCTATCCATATTGTCACTTTAAGTGATTTAAAGTGAATATATAAAATGACAAACTTACATTAATGTAGGTAAAAT
Source organism: Tanypteryx hageni (assembly GCA_028673005.1). Classification (NCBI taxonomy): domain Eukaryota; kingdom Metazoa; phylum Arthropoda; class Insecta; order Odonata; family Petaluridae; genus Tanypteryx; species Tanypteryx hageni. Next base: position 57,648,213 of record CM054113.1, read on the forward strand.
AAAACTATTATTTAGCCAAGTTGATGTGTTTTTACTTGGTTAAGACTATTATAAACACCAATTCATGGTTCATTCAAAAACAAATTTGCTGGCTATGAGTAGCTTTATCCATCATTGTCAAAATATGCCATCATCTAAGACCTTAAGTTCTTAAATTGCAAAAGAGTTATTAATGTAAGTTGTAAAAGTTGTGAAGGAATAACACTTAAGCATCTGATATTTTATATTTTCAAAAACTCTTTGTGATTATAAACTATTTTCTGAATTTGGTGAGATTCATATTAGTTTGTGCAATTCATATGCCTATGTTTATTTTTAAACTTGATTTAAAAAGTTTTATGATTTTTCTAGTCAAAAATTACTGGTTATTTTAAAACCAATAGAAGATAGTATTGTATTCAAAATTATGCTTTTCAAGAAAAGCTTAAATGTATTACTGAATATATTAACTGTTTGATTCAAGTTATACAATTATAATTTTATGAAAATTGTCTCCAAAATCTTTCATTACACCTATTCAGTCATTTTGCATATTATGTCATTTTTATCAGTTTTGAGTAAGTAATTATCTTCATAAAGAAAGCCTTTAGGTAATTTAATTTGTAATAATTTATTCTAAAGGAAGTGGTGGGTACTCAAAATTCTTTATGAAAATTTTGAATGCTTTAAAAACTATGGTTGTTTTAGGGTTTTTTGACTCTGATTCAAACAAATTAATTACACAAATAAAAATTTACTCCACTTTATTTTTTTTTACTTCCTGAAAAGTATCCAATCATATTTTTGTACTTCACATGTGACCTAAGAATGAATTATAATGTGAAGATAAAGTTAATTTGCTTGAAGATAGCCAATGAGTAGCAAAGCATGCTTTCAGTTTAACTTAAAATATCTTCTCACGAAAAGGAGAAAAATGCTCTTGTCTACTATCACACACATATATAATATGAGACTTTAAATGTTCTGCAGATTAATCCTTTCTACAAAGTTATAATGATATGGGAAGACTTTGTGAAAACGATTGAATGACTTCACATTTTTAACATCAAACACTTACAAAATATTAAGAACACAAAAACACCGACAATAAAAAGATAACTATGAATAATAGTTAGCTTAATCAAAGGACAAATTCTTGCATTGTCTTTAGCATACAAATACTTACTATGGCAGTTGGCTGCTATCTATAGCACTTAAGTATGACAGGGTTAAAGAAGACTTTACAACAACACGCATGTCTACATTTAGAAAACAATAATTTTCTCTGGCATTATTTTTGTCCTTCACACAATACCGAGCAATAGTGCACTGATTTACACATATCATACGCACAGTAAAAAGCCAACCCCAATTAACTTATTAAGAAGAAATAACCTTTAACCTTTTGTTCAATCTCTCTCTCTCATTTACAGTATTTACTGCCGATTACGCCTTCCACCTGAAATTAGGATAGACAGAGTCATTAGTTATTTACCAGTCAAACCCTTCAAATATAGAATGCACCATAAGTCACTGAAATACAAAAAAGATTGTAATATATGAATAAAGTAATTATGTACAAAAGATACAAATTGAAAAAATTGCTCTATGGAAGGAAACTACTCTGGACAAATCATGTCTGTAATACATCCTTGGATCAGATTTCTTCAATTGAATTAATTGACATATTATTGCGGTTTGGTACATGACTGCTATATATTTTTTTCGGTGACACTTGTATAAAATGTGGTCAAGTTTGAAGCTAAAAGTATATTTTTTCGTGACAAGCGTGAATATATTGTTTTTATATTGAATGATGACTTTGATGAATTGTACTGGAAATTTAAACAGAGTTGAGACATTTGATGACACACATGCAGTTAATACCAGATTTCTATTATTCTTTATGCAAATTACTTTTCTAATTATCAAATACTTACATTGCTGGAATTTTATTTTATTACCTTTTTATGGTCATAAGCAATTCTAGTATATTATGTATACACAGAAATCATTAATGTTTCATCAATTCATTGACAATAAAACATCTTTATCTGCCACCAAGCAAATAAATTATTCAGAGAAATATACAATTTATACTGAAATATGGTGATTTATTCTGTTTAATACTAAAGGTAACACCTATTGAGCATTATTTTTGTCCATTCTTCCTTATGTAGGCACAACTAATACATAAAAATTTACTCATAAACAAAGTTATTATAAATAAAATTCAAAGGAATTTAGAAAAGATAAACCACATATCCCTGTATGATCTGCATTTAACCAAGTAATACTTATACTTATTGTTAGTAATAAATCTGTTTACATTTGCTGGTAGATATGAAATAGTTTAGTTTAGCATCATATTTAATTACTTTCACACATTATATTTATTTTTGATGCTGATAGTTACTTTTTGTTTTTATTAAGATTCTCACACAATAATGATCAATAAGATTTTTAAAATGCTTAAATCTATAAACAATATTCTCCTGTAACCTTTAAAACTTTACTTGATCATTTTCTGTGGTTCACCATCAAATAGGAATAATTAAATAAATTCAATTACATTTTCAACATGCGAGTCTTATAACTAGTATACCTATGAATGAGTCATTTTTTTAAGCTTGTATAATTATTTTTTGTTTCAATTTGAGATTTGACAACTGCAAATCTTATGCTGTTCTCTTAAAAAGAAGTCTGTCAACTGAATAATAATGATTTACCCTATGGCTCAGATAAACCCTTCTTATTTCTGTCTATGGAAACCTGAAAACTTTGTTAGTTCGTTTTATTATATGTTAGTTAGCCTGTTAGTTGCTCATAATTGTCTAACTATTATCTAATGAAGTTAAAAGATAAGATGGCTTGTGAAAAAGTTGCAATGATTCAGACTCCAATGAAAATATCTGAAAACCTTGGTTAATCTGTTTTATCATTTTTATGTAGCCTGTTAGTTGCTCATAATTCTTTAATTATTATCAAATGAAGTATGAAGTTAAGGTTAAGATGACTTGTGAAAAAGTTGCAACGATTCAGACTCCAATCAAAATACATGCCTTTATTCTTCATTGAGCCTCCACCGCTCTTGCTGCTCTTGCATTTCTTGCTAAACTGTCGAGTGTGCTCACATGAAGGATCTGAATCAGACTTAAGGGTATCAGTCCTGGTCATTAGATTCTGGGGTCCACATTCTCCCCATGTCCCCTTTTCATATCTGCATGCTGCGAGAGACAAAACAACAGTCATGCCGATTAGAAAAAATATGCCAGGCCAACCAAGGAGCCTTCATGGATAAGCACGAGTCCTAAATTTACTTTTAACTCCTTAAACAATTCAGTGTTTCTGAATTAACCTTACTTTTTATTGCATGAAAGTTGTTTTGCTGTTGCTGTGTCTTTAAAAACTATAAATTTATTTACTAAAAAATAACAGATTTTGCATTGATGTTAAATTGTCGATATCTTTCTTGTTAAAAACTATATTGATGAACACTATCAACGCCCTTTTTTTTTATATTTCAAAGATGCAATTCTTGGTAAGAGGAATGGACATCAATCTGTTATGCATTGTTTTTGATTATTTTTTGCTATGTGAAATTTGGTAGGAATATGAAAAACAGTTTGTTTTAGAATTGTTAGAAGAGATGGACCTATTAACGCTTCAATGTAACTCATTGATGCAAAAAATAATAATAGCTCTTTCAGTTGTGTTTCTTGATGTATGTATGCAGCTAAATTCTATCAGAGAACATATTATAGGTAAAAAAAGAAATGTCTAATCATGTTCTAAACACAAATTGGTGACATAAATATAAAGTTATACCTTCTGGTTTATCTATAAATAAAGAGAATAAATTTGTAAAAAAATTTCTTCTAGATGAATGTATATAATTTATAACTTTACCAACTTGAAATAACAGCAGGAATTTTGATAAAAATAAATTTGGTATTTCTTTAAGTATCTACTTCTAACAAGGACGATTTTGAAAGCACTAGCATAAACAATAAAAATATTATTTTTATGATTACAATGAATTTTAGATTATCATTGTTCTATTATACTATTTGGCATTGATAATTCAATATGGCCATTTAAGATCCTCAGTTGGTTAGATCAAGTTAAATAAAAATTGCTCATTGTATTTTATAACATATTAGAGTATCTTTTATAGCAATATATAGGCATTAATCACTTAATTATTATTTAAATATATCATTCTGTTTTTATCGAATCATTTTTGCTGCTGTTTTTACATAGCTGTTATATTTAAATTTTATTTCGTATCAAAATATGCATTCACTTTTGTTTGTTTTTAGAGAAAAATGCATTCAATTGTTTGTTCTAGATTAAGGCAATTCAACGGTCTAAACTTTAAATTATTTTTATGACTTGTTTGGAGCTAGATATGGGTGTCATCAGAATGTATTCAACAGATATGAATTATTTACAACCAACTCCGTTCATAATTGATCAAGTTTGCAGTTCCCTTATCTCAATATTATCATGTATTATAATTTGCACATGCTGAGTGATATATCTAATGAGAAAAGAACCAAATTTATCAATGTTCTTACAAGCATTACACTTTATTTTAATCCATACATTGAATCAATTCTTATTCTACTTCAAATGCAATAAACATGTTTCAAAATACAATAATCCAAATCTAAGTGTTGAGTAAATTTTTTCAGTACAAATGTTTTATCGGTTTCATTTACTTGTTAAGACATGTTTTTTTCTTTCAGTTTTTTTTTAATTTAATCTCTAAAGTGTGTCAAGGAAATTTTATTGAGTATGATTTTCTGTCCTTCAACTAGCCTCTCTACACCCCTCTTCTGAATCTTTTCCTGCCTGTCCCAATTCTGTGACCTAAATAGGTCAACCCAAGGCATCCCATTCTGTCCAAATTACTTTTACACTCTTCACTCAGAGATTCTCCGGCCATGACTCACGTCAATTTCCCTTTTCATCGCATGATGACGCAGAAGTTAAAGCTTACATTCAAGGAAAAAGGAAGACTCTTGGCATGCACTATAAAAATCCACCATAGCTCTTGCTTATCCATTAATATATATACTGTTTTAACCAAGTTTTGCATAGGATTATGTTGATATTTAAGTCTACGAAATATTTACTGTTGAGATAATTTGAATGAAATCCTTTTTGAGAGCAATTGTGCTGAATATATAGTTAGCCTAAAATTTGTGTAAATTTCTGTTTGCAATAAAATACGTAAGAAACAAAAACAGATTTGTTAGGATCCCTGATCCTTTAAAAAGAAAAGGATTTTTCTCTCCTCCCTAATTTTGCTTTATTTTAGAATATAATATAGTGAAATATATCTCATTGAAATGGCATTGAAGTAATCACTTCTCTATTTTCTTCGTTTGTAGATATGATTCATCTATAAGACATACGAAAAATTAAAATTCGGATTTTTTGCTTTAAAGTTTTAAGAATTTCAAAGTGCATCCAGCTCGGTCAGGAAAATTGCGTCTCCCTCTATCCCTTGGCAAATAGGCCTCGTTTCTACCATTCCCAACAGTTACTCATGTCAATATTCATTGTCCCTAATACATACGAGGGTGCCACACGTTCCTTGGCGCTCTTTCCTGTCCCCTCTCAGCATGTATACCAAAAAATAGTGCTTTAAATCCTGAACATCGATTCTCAAACTCGGCTTTAAACTTTGATTTGAAAGAAATCTCTAATTTGTTCTTCCGTTTTGCATTAAATGTTTATCACTCTGTTATCCAAGTTAAAGTTCTCAATTTAGAGTTTTCTGCGCCTTTAATATAGGTAATGGAAGGTTATAACTTGAATTACTGAGTCAAGCGTAATTTAAGCATCACCACTTTAATAAAAGTGTTTCCATGGTATGTTTGATGTAACGTTATGAAACGGTGCGTGTAGGTTTTAGATATTTTTATTGTAAGTTACCCTCAGTAAATACAGTGATTTCTCCAATTGTTAATATGCATTGGCAGATCGATTTAGTTCGATACTTTAATGTGACATCAAATGTTGCTATAGCTTTTATCTTTCAATTTTTCTCGAATTAAAGAAAAACTCTCGTCCCCGCAACTAATATCGCATAAGATTTATATTCTGCCTTCAATGTTTCCAGTCAACCCGTAAATAATCGAAAATACATTTCTATAACCTCTAGCATTTTGCTGAATAAGCTTGTTCAAAAACTTGAAAATTCTAAAATCCATTCTTTCTTTAAAGATTGATAACTCTGATAGAAAAAGATACTACGTCGTAGTTTAATAAAATTAACTTTCTTATTGGAAATAAACTTTATTCGGCGCTTCTTTAAGTTTTACGATTTCGATGAAATACCAAACCTTAAAGGGTAATGTAACGTTAAAGTATAATATTTATACTTCGCTTTTATTTTTTAAACTTATTTTCATTTGAATCTTAAATAATTAGTTATTCATGGCCTAATATTTGTCTTACTTGCATACTTTATTCCTGTCAGGACAATATTTCCGCTACCTATTTAATGTTCTTGAGAATGTCGACATACAATAAATTCGCCTCGTATAAAAAATAAAGGTCTGCCATTTTCACCAGCGACTCTGAAGAAATAAGTGAAAATAAAAAATGCTACCTAGTTTATCGTTTACGTCTCACTAACTTTGTTCCCGAAGGATATAATTTTTTGCACTGTTTTATTAAGTATAGCGTAGCCACACAACATAATCGACTTACCTTTCTTACACTTCTTCTGGATGGTCTTGTTCTGTTCGCACTGAGCAGCGTCACCTTTCTTTAGAGTCAGCATCCGCGACCGGGTGTTTGTCTTGGCATCGCACGCAGACCATGGCCCCTTTGTGTATCGGCAGGAATCTGAAGGGCGATCACACAATATAATGTTTCTTCAGTTGAAATTAACTATTTTTGCATCAATTTTTAATTTGAAACGTGACGATTTCAATCGTTTGCCGAATTTTGTTCGGAACCGAAAGAAATGTTCCGACAAAATTAAATCCGGAACAAGTTAATAAGCGTTTTAATTGCATGGGCACCTTAAATTTATAACATGAAGGGGATTTAATCGTAGTGAGAGCGCGGAAAGGATTAGAGTTTCGTTAAAATTAAAACCTCAACCTTGAGAAGTAGTATTTTTTTATAAATCCCCGTGGGCATCCAGGATACATGAAACTGAGCTGCGAAAACGATGCCACTACTTCAGGTTAAATATTTTTTTCGATTTGAAAAATCGAAGAAAAAAATCCTATTTCGTACAGAGAGAGAGAGAGAGAAAGAGCGTGCTCATTAGAATTAATAATGGCTCCGCTACTGAGCGCGTTGTTCGTTTAAATGCCACGAAGTAAATTATACGACTCTGAACGCATGCAGCGGAGAGAGAAAATAAAAGAAAGATTTTGTGCGCATAAGATACGCGGACATTCTCTCTCTCTCTCTAATAAAGTCGTTTGTCTGTCTGTCTCTCTCTCTCTTTCAAGTTATACCAACGAAAGCGTTCCCCGGGTCCTCGCATGAAGAGAAAACAAAACAAAAGAAACTTAATAAGCACTCCGAAACACAACCGTAGGAGGCAGAAATTTAGGTTTAAATGATTTGATTATCAGAAGATGAGAAATTGATTGCCTGCGAGAGATGCAATTACAGCGTGAAACTGACTCGTAATTATATCAGGCGCACGGGTTTTGAATCCTCGCTGACGATCACTTCCGGATCCACTTCGAGCGATTGGAAAATTGGTTTCGAACCACCCTGCAATCATACGAGGAGGAGAAAGAGGGGGAGGCGGGACTTTTGGGAGAGAAGGAAGGAGGATGTGGCTCAAAGGTTTCCTTTTGGAAGACCGAAATTAAAAAAAAACTCACGAATTACCGAACGTTCTGAAGGCATTAATTCCGTTTCGAAACCTCCTGGCTCCGAAAGCGATGATTATAAATTAAAAAATTATTAAACGCGAGAAACACCCATCGACGAGGCATTTATTTCTCTCGGAGAGAAAGATCAGAGGCATCAATGATTATTGTGGTCGTTAAAAAAAACAAAGCATTTAAAACTCATTCCAGCCTCTCTTCTTTTCCTCTGCCAAACTTCCCTCCCACTCGTAGTACATACATACATATATCCAAAAAGCGCCACACCAAACAGCAGTCGAAAATCCTTTTAGAAAAATGAATAAATTCTTCCCTTCCTACCCCCGTCCGAAGCCTCCCACTCCCTCTCTATATTCCACCCTCTCATATGTATGAAAGAGGAGGAGGCAGCCAGACATACGACTCTTTAGGAATGAGTCAGAGGAAGTAAAGAATAGATGGTGTTGGGAGGGTCTGAGAGAGTTGGAGTCTGGTATTGAGAGAGAGAGAGGGTCCCTTGCGACGCGGGGGGGGGGGGAGGGGGAAGGAGGATGGCGAGGTAAAGAGCTTGAAAAGGGAAAACGGGAGGTGTGGGGAGGGGAGGTGAGTGTGGGAATGGATGGAGAAGGGTTGACAGCATGGCGTATGTCAAGTTCTGAAGTGGTCGAGTCGAAAGAGAGGAAAAGGATCAAAGGAAACTCGTGGGAGAGGAGGGGAATGACAGTTGACGGTGGTGTGCGATGCACACGCGGACTAGCGGTGGTGGTGGTGCCTTTGTGCAGCGGTTTCGAGTGTGTGCAGCGTTGAGGCGATGTTGGGCTGGCTGGTGGAGGGAGGGGAGGAGATAGTGCATGGCGGGTGGAGGAAAAAGTTTCGAATCAATGTTCTGCCGTTGTCGGAAATGCATTCGAGGGATGCTTTTCTGGACTGTTTGATGTTTCTGTGTGTGTGCGCATTGTGTGTGTGTGTGTGTGTGGCTCGTGAGTCACTTTTCAAAAAGTTTGCCAGGGGTATAGACGGGAGAAAATGAAAAAAAGCGAGGAACGCTCACAGACGAAACTTTGTGAAGTTGTCGAAATGAACAAATAAAATGTACGCGATCTCTCCAAAACGAAAACGGCTTTCAAGAATTAAGTGGCGTATGTATGTTTGATGAAATGGATGGGAACGGGTGTTTTTTTACGCGCTGTCGCGCGCGAGGGATCTGATTTCGTCTCTTTGCCGCTTTGCGAGCGCACAGGAGAGCGTTCGTTTCGGTCGCAACAATGGGCATTATCATTTTTAAATTGTTCCGGTGAAAAAATTCGTCCAAGTCGCTACCCATAGGAACAGTTTCCATTCATTAATGAAAACTTTCGTGCTTCCTCGTCAACAGCCATCGAAATTAATATTTTTTGGAACGAGTCTCGTTAAATCCAACTTCAAGTATCATTAATTATATATTACGGTAAACCTTCGCCACTTGCGGGGTTTCTCTGAGATTTCCGCGAATGGCGAAATACATTTTAATATCGTTCGCCAGAAGAAAGGAGCGTGAATTCAACATTTGGGCGAAAGAGGACTTTCGACTGAATAAACCGAGCTTTGGCTTCAACGTAATATTTTTCATGATAAATTCAGCAATCTACTCGTTTGCTCGTTAATTATTTATGTGAAGCAAAAATCTGTTTCTCTTGATTTTATAATAAAGCAAAGCATAAACTTTTTTATTTTTTCATAATATACTAAAGAAAGAATACAACTCTGCGCGTGATCAGAGAATCGCTGTCTGATTAAGTGAAGACATGTTTGGACAAACTGCTAACCGCGAATCACTGAAGCCGCGAATGAAAAGACCGCGAATAGCGAGACTTTGATGTACTTCAACCCTAATTTTTCCATGAAACACAGTAAATTTTAGAAATATTATGAAGCATCCTTCAATAAATGTTTCATTCGTGAAATTACCTCAAGCATCAAAGGAATTGTATATTCCCTTTATAACTATTAACATAAGTACGGCTATAATGAGGGTAAATTGATACATCTGCGGCAATGAGCATGGAGACATCGCACAATACACAATCTGCGTTTATTAATGAAGTGAAGAGTTTGATGAGACTAGGTAGAGAAGAGATGGTGTTTATTGCTCCATTGAAGATCAGAGTAACCCTTTGTAGTTAGGAATTCTATTAAGGCGAATGAATTTAAATTGGACGGAATTAGTTCTATCGAGATGTGCCATAGAAACTGTAAAGGTTAGTAGAGCTCCGAGGATTATCCAAACGTCACAAATTAATGGCTGGAAGATCAATGAATAAACGGATCATACGAGGATTAATAATTGTGCAATGACCCTATTTGTGTCACGCACTACTTATTAAAACATTGACACAATTCTTCAGAAATTGGGGAAAAGATTATCTTATAATAATGCCTGAATTTTTCAAACGATTTTTCGAACAGTCCGACGAATAAATAGCAAAATTAACGCGAAATTAAATGCGAACTTCGTAGATCAAAAGACAAGGATCACATTTTCGGTAACTTTAATGACAAATGTTTCCATGTATCACAAAGCCTTGCCTCTTGTTCCTGCCTTTCATCAAAGTAATGGTTCTCAAGCTGAAGCACGCCGCTAAAGCGTTTATGTAACTTTTACGTCAATTGGAATTATTAAGGGTCTCCATGCAGCCGATTTCAATTCTTAATTCCATTTAGATAAAAGAGGATCTTCGTTTTCCAAAAATAGGAAACTTCCCCGTAGCTGGTCGTCGTTTTTCCGCTACTAAAAAAAAGCTCTCTAAGTGCATTGCCGTCTCGCCATTGTGTGCTTTCGTTCCGCCATTTTAATCGCCAAAAGGATGCGAAATGGGCTTTTTCGAAGGGTTCCCGGTTTATTTCTTCTTTTCAATCGCCTTCTCATTGCGCGCTATTGTTATGCCGCCGTTAAAAAAAACCGGAATGGAGTCATGAGTTCGGAACCCGTATAAAGTTTTGAAATCCATCGCCCGTGCGTTTGTCTCTCCTAATTTTAGAACTTTTTAGAAGGATCGTTTTGAGAGGAACGATTCGCCGTCGGCCTTTACCTCGCGCGGATGTGCAACACGTGACTGCGAAAAAAGCTTTGTGCTTTTGATGCCTGTCGGTGAGTGTTATTTTCCAGGCGTATATTTTTAGGAGACCCGTTAGAGCCGCGATAATTCGAAATGCGCCATTCCCCACAAACTTGGCAATTCATGTGAAAAACCGTCCTTTCGATGGACGTCCCGAATGACCTTTTCCGTGAAAATATAGGGAAGAGTAAATTCATTATCGCGAATTCGCGCGGGATCGTTTATTTTAAAACTGTATTCCGCAGACGGATTGCAATTAAAAAGGGCAATCACAGTTTTGTCACGTAGGTCAATATTTGATTCGGCCAAATATTTTTATAAATTGCCTGCAATTCGAAATTGAACGAAATCCTCTCCAAAAGAATGGCGCTTTAATTAATCGACATTAGAGCGGAAGAACAAAAATGTCGAAGCTAATGATCGAAACCGTATTGTTGCGGAGGTTAGCCAATGATTCGGCCGCGGGCGTTTCGTCCATTGGAATTGTGCCGGAGCGGGCGTATCGTCCCCGTTTATGATTCGAAAGAAATCAACGAATAGGACACGATACCATTATATTCATTCTCCGTTTTGCAGTACTGGGCTTTTTAATACACATCTACAAAATGGAAGATGATATTGTTTTATTTATTCTTTAGCAAAGTATACCAAAAACTGGTTTTAAACCCGACAAGTCAGAATAAATCGACAAATAGGAGGCACGACTTAATTTTTTTCCTTTAAATAACTACAGCAAAATCTGCTTTAAAATCCCGATGATTCGAAACCAGTCAACCAAATGGAAGGAAGAAAAACTTTGTTCTTTGTTTTAAAATGCACGGCGATTTAAAACAAATGGACCAATGGTATTATTTTATCGTTTCCTGAAATTATTGGAGAGAAATAATTTTTTATAAACTTCCCTCTAAATTCCCACGGAGAAGCCTCCCTCTGGTAATGAGTTCCACCCAAAAAAGACAGATCCAAACCCAGGAATTACAACATCGCATTGGATCGGCAGTTCGCCAACTGCTACGAAAGGGAATGGGGTAATATTTTACTTAAGGTGCCGACACACTGCTAGGATCAAATAGCCTTGACACCCTAGTCATTATGACTCGGTAACTGTCACACGGCTGAACCTTCTTAAAATATTCGAAAATGTCGGAAAATCGCCTAAACGCAGTAACGTATTCCAGAAGAAATGCAATTTACGGTTGTGAATCCATCGAATTTGTTCGAACAAGGACGTTAAAAGGGAGCATAAAAAACGACTGTTTAAGGAAGACGAAAGGGGATTCCAAAAGTGCTTTAGTGACCCATCCGTCGGAAGAGAACGTTGATAAACAATGTCGGATTCTTGGCGAACTGTCGCGGTTGCATAAGATCCAGGATAAAAGCCGTCAAAACGAGAGTTGAAGATATAGCAATAAATTTTCTGAACGAATCTCAGCCCGTCTATCACCCGTTTGACTAGAGATCGCCATTTGAGGCACATTAATACAATGTAACTACGCACTCGTCCTATTATTAATCTTCTAAGGATATTAACACTCTTTGCAGCAAACCTTTGATTAAAAAAAGGACAAATTGGATTGTCATATATTATGTATTATATATTTTCTAAATAAAAATGATATAATTAAACTTGCTCACTTTCCTGTTTTTTCATGGATGCTTTATGAAAATAACTTCGCATCATCCAAGTGTGATTATAATTACGGACGAACGCGATTGGCATATTAAATTAACATTAAAAGTAGCAACTTAAATAAAAATCGAAGACTCACTGCCAACATTTAATGAACCCTAAAAAAAAGCGTTAATTATTGTCCGTTAGAAATGACGGATGGAAATGAACGATGTAATTAAAAGATGCTAAATCATCGGATTGTTTTTTATACTTCCAGTGATGATTTCCTTCACATTAAAAACAAATATACTACAATTACTTTACCATTTCGATTATAAATCATATTAATTAATTGTCGTATAACATTAATTTCCAGACAAAATAAGAAGTAAATACATCAGTTAAATTTTTTTTAAAAATCTTCAATTCCCCGTCAGTTTACATCTGACTCCTTTAAGTGCAGATGAAAATATCTCATATTCGCTTACACTTATTTCAAAGAAAGGAAAGACCCTCCTGCAGTCAAATCCATGCTGGTTAAACTGACTGAGATCGGATTGACCGCTGCTGACTTATTTCCGTAATTCACGGCTACAATTAAAAACATTTAACTTCTTTATATATTACATTTGTATCGCGTATGTATAAATTTGTTGCCTAATAACAATCATAGTTTGTTATTTGGTCCAGAGAACGAGGAATTATTTATTTTGACGCATTAAGTATTTATGGCAACAATGATTTTTCATCGTTAAATCTTTGAAAATTTCCCGTTTTTTTCAGATTTGCACTCATTTTCGGCCTATTCGGAACCTATTCAAGTTTTTGTGACTCTAAATTTCGTTCGTTTTAAGGTCAACACGTTCAAGTCCCGACCTCGTACCTCAGCGTTAACTACTTTTTTAAGAAGCAAACGAAAAAAAATCCTACACTCATTCAGTTTGTTAAACAAACCGGGAAAGTAAACCCTTCTGATGTCGAACCCATACTGACCCTCGGTGACCAGTCCAAAAATCCCGCAATGGCTCGCGCCGGGTATCTTGCGAAAGATTCATAGGCATCGAACAGAACTTTCTCGATTTATTCGCACTCATTTCTAAATTGTTACGCACAGGATGACAGATGATTATATTATTATGCGACATAGGAGTTGCAAAAATAACCCGAGTGCGACGAAATAGAGTCGGACTTCAGCGATACGCGCCACGTTCCGAAGTGCGCGTTGGCACGGAAGGAAGGAAAGAAAAACCAGCGAGGTTATTCATTACGGGAAACCTCCAAAGAAAACTACGCTGCTTCGGGAAACGTCCCTACTGGATATCGAGACCCCGAATTGCGGCTATTGTGCTTCTCAAGAAAACAGATACACCCTTAACGAAGTCTGCTTGTCCCAAACAATTTCGGAAGTAGACGCCATTATCCGTACGCATGCCGTCCTGGCGGAATGCGAACCAAAAGCGGTTAAAGAAAGATCCCCCACGGCCTGGGAGGGATTGGGAATCCATCTCTATAACGTCGCGATTATGTTTTTTTTCCTCTTGAGAAGATCGTTGGGCGAAGAAGCCGTGATTTCAAGAAATAAGCAAAGAGAAGAGAAAAATCCACGCTAGCTAATTTAGTCGCGGGCTTCGGTTATCGCCGCGTGCCGACGGAATATTTTTTTCGTTATTCAATTTTTTTAATCTTCGCCAAGCTGACGTCAGAGATAAAGGTTCGGTCACCGCCGAGGAGGCGCGCAAGGTCCCAGACGCTTTTTTTTTTAAGTGCCGGAATATGCGTCGCCCGGCGAAACGAGCTGAAGGACAGTTTTATGCGAGCGGGAGTGAGATGGGTAGGAGGGGTGGGAAAGGGGAGGAGAAGGAGGAGGAAGAGGAGGAGACATTTTTCAAAAAGAATACTAAGCGCGCGCGTGCGTGTATCTCCTCCGAGAATCACGGCCTTCGAGGAACGTCACGACCTCTAGAATCGGCCGACGCCTGCTTTTACGTGGACGGAATCTTCCCGAGTCGAACCCTGAGAAAATATTTCAGCTCTCCGCAAGAGAACTTAGAAAAAATAAATGATTAAATTCAATTCAAAAGCCTTTCGAGGAAGAAAGGAAAGGTTAACGCCAACGTCTCGCGTCCGAAACAAAAGATTGAATTTGGTTATTTTTAAATACGTGACTTCTTTTAAAAATTTAAACGGCTTTCGCGTTGCGCGCTAAAAGTTGTAGGGGGTGGCTGATAAACGTGAAACAGTCTTTTACACGCACCCATCCTTCGCTTTGCGCTGCACATGTGTTCCTAGAAAAATCGCGTCAAGTTAAGTAGTGTAAAAGGCGGGGTAGGGCACTCCGTAACTATGCATGAGTTTATTTTACAGGGCCGTCTCGAGCTCAGCGCGCAGCGATTTAATTACGCCTTTTTTCGGAATTGCTTCCTTATAACTACCGAGCAGAACTAAAACTGTTTTTCGTGCTTTTTATTGACTCGGAAAGTTTTTTTTAACCGTGCTAAGCCGAAAACGCGATGAGTAAAACCGCGCAATTCGTGGGAGGAGCGTATCTAATTGCATCGGATTGGTCACGGTACGACAAAGTTACCAAATAGTTCATTCTTGAAAAACTTTAATACAAAAATTCAATAAACCAGGCATGCCAAACGGGCGACCAGCGGGCCATATGCGGCCCTTTGCCTTACTGCGGCCCAAATGTTAATTTTTGTGTAAACTAAATCTTTCGAGATTTTATATAGATACTTTATATTTGCGAATAGGGGATAAGATTTTTAATAGTTACTGAAGTACAATAAGAACGCATTTTTCCAAACAATTGTTTTTAATCGCAAAATCTTATAGATAAAGTCTATTTTGCCAAATCTGTCCCTCATTAAACAACTGCAATCCAAATGCGGCCCTTCCATAACATCCATCGCTTCGATGTGGCCCTGATGCTTCTCCGAGTTTGACATGCCTGCATTAAACTAACGAGACGACTTTTACCTTTTCCGATTTTGAAAAAAGAAAACATTTCTGGCGACGGAAAGGAGAAAGGGAAAAAAAGATAGGTGTTTTCGAGCTTAATGAAGCCGGAACGATTCGAGAGAGAGAGGGAGAGAATTAGAGGGTCACGCGCGCTATCCTGATTGGGAGAGGTTGGAGAAAGAAGAGTTTGGAAAGAGATTATGCAGGGAACTGCGCATCCGTAACCCTTGCCTCATTAGGTTCGCGCTACCGTTCGCCATAAACAAAGATCGGGTCAGAAAAAAAAACGTCCCTTCCTTTAAAAAAACACCTTTTAGTTTTATTTTTTTAATTCCTTAAACCAACTACATCTTTCCATCCTCAACAAACAGGTTTTTTACGCTAATTAGCGAGCTCGAGGCACTTCTTTTCGGACACAAAGAGCAGTAATCCCCTCATCGTAATGATTTTTGAAGAGGTGAATGGAGGTGGAAAAAATTCACGCGGGAGTCGTGTTATTTCCAATGTGAGAAAGAGAGAGAGAGAGTTAAAATGAAGTGGAAAACACTCGGAATTTCACCTCAAGTCTTATCCCACCTCACCCGTTGCTCTCCCCCTCTAACATTCTCTTCCTCACACATTCTCTCCCTCACAAATTCTCTCCCTCACACATTCTCTCCCTCACACATTCTCTCCCTCACACATTCTCTCCCTCACACATTCTCTCCCTCGACATTCTCTCTCTCTCACGTACATTCTCTCCCTCGCTCACTCATAACCATCATACACTCTCTCCCTCACTATCCAATACACTCTCCCCCTCTCACATTCTCTCCCTGTCTCATTCTATCCTTCTCACATTCTCTCCCTCACACACATTCTCTCTCCCGCACACACTATCTCTCACAAGACAGAAGTCAGAAAAAGAAGTGAGAACGTCATCATTCACCATAGCTACCAGCTGAGAAGAGGCGAGGGAAAGCATGCGGAATAGGAGTCTGGTTAGGCGGGAGTGGAGTTGGAGGACGTTGGGAGACACGGAGGGTGGATAGAGAGAGAGAGAGGGAAGGAGTGAGTGAGGAAAGCCAAAGAAGTCACCAATCGTAGGGAAGGAGTATGAGGTTAAGGATGTAGAATGGATGGTAAAGTAGGAGGGATATTTTTTCTGTGGGTAAGGAAGGACAGGAAGTGAGTTGTGAGTGCGTGTGTGTGTGTCCCATTCCTTTTGTGTGCGTGCGTGTGTGTGGTGACGGTGCTCGCTTGTGATTCTGCAGAAGGCATGTCTCTCCGTGGTGGTAGGACTGTTTGAAGGACATGGGAAGAGGAGGGTGTGGTGGCTGCTTGGGCAGTACAATTCGAGTAGTGGGAAGCAGGGAAGAGATGGGGAGAGGCGAGGATCGTGTTAAGAGTGAGAGAGAGAGTCGGGAGTTGGTTTTAGGGTGTTGGATGGATGTGGTGAGGGGAGAGAAGGGTTTGGGTCGGGCGGGGAAGAGTTGTTGGGTAAGGGGGGTGGGAGGAGGGTGGCAAGGGTTTTAACGCGCAAATGGGGGAATGGTTTTGTCTCTTACTCCTGTTCTTGGCTCCCCTTTCGCTCCGGATGAGAACTTCCCTCTCGTCCTCCTCCCAGATCTCTCCGTCGGCGTAAGACAGCGCCACAACCGCCGCGGCTATCATCATAAACAGCGCCCACTTCATCCTGCGTCGTTAAAAAAATTGGAGGAGAGAGAAAGAGAGAGAGAAAACGAGCTGTCAGTCACGTGGTTTGCTTGTTTTCTGGGTATTTCTTACATGGTATGGGGGCGAGGTGAGAGAAGAGAAGGCTTTTATGCCCACTTTTTATGGTTTGTTTTATTTTTCTTTTTTTTTTGAACTTCTATTCGGAGCAATGAGGTTGCGTTGCGGGGACGCGAGAGCAATTGTTTTGACACCGGAACGGTTGCGACGCGGTTTTATTATTTTTTTAGCGCGTCCTTCTCGCGTTGGAACGATCCCGTGGACAAATTAATGAAAGGTTATTTTTTAGGTTAATATGATGATGTTACGGGTCCATATGAAACGTAATTTTCCGTCAAGAATGACGGGTGGTCGTGAATGAAGTAACGAATCCAAGTTATTAAGAGTTGAAAATACGGGCCTTAGCTTAGCGTAGTTAAAGATATCAAAATAAATCAACAAATCCATGGCTCATTGTCAATATTTCTCTGATCTTGCAAAATTAATATCATATATATCTTTGTTGTCATGTTTTGATGGTTTAAACGTTCATTCACGTTAGTTAAGTAATTTTCCTAGTTTCTGTTGTAAAAATAAACAGCACAAAAATACGGTTTAAAGAAAAACCAACTTCTTATTTCTTGTTATGTAAACAAAAACTAAATCATGTACAACAATTGAAAAGAAAATTTAAGTCAATGTTTCCCATGCAAACATAACACTAAATTTGTTAAAAAATAAAATACATTCTAATTTAACAAATTTAAAGCATTTATTTTAATTCTGATGCAAATACGATAATTATTTATGTTTACAACACGCTAACAATTATACTATTGACGATCGTCTATAAAATGCGTAAATATTGTACAATCATCACGACTTAACTTTAATCTGCACAACTCAAGAAATACCATTCTAGGCCACCTATTAGTTATTAACATGTAATGGTTTTCCACATTTAACAATAAATCCATTGGTATACATACGCACATGAAGACAGCAACAATACTGTTGCCATTAACGGTGAAAAAATATTCTCGACGTGATATCACATAAATAGGCTCCAATTACACAGAATACCTTCACGTAACGCGGTAGTAACGTTCCTGAAACGGCCGCGTTGCGTGAATTTAATGATTTATGGAAAAATAGGGTTATGTTCCCAGAGTTTAGGAAGTTATGCGTATACTTTCAATACATAAAAAGAGTAAAATAAGATAATATTAACAAGACGAAATCAATTTTAAAACATTAATTTAAAATAATTTACATTTTAAACAAATCTTTACCTAACATTTTGGCAGCACTATCCTGAATTCCATTATCTTGCATACGGTGGAGGGAGACGGGTTTACAGGGCCGAGATGGAAGGTAGTGGTTCGCAGTCTTTTGATCTTGATGGTTGGCGGAAGTAATCTGCAATGCCTCTCTGCATTGCTGTAGTCTGCATGGATTTCTAAAGCTGACGATATGGTAGTGTACACTGTTAAATAGCACGTTTCAATCTGCTACTGCGACACCACTTGTCAAAACCAAGCAAAGTTTCCCGTAAGAATGCTGATTTTAGGTGATTCTCCTCTTCATGCACCTCTTCCTTCTCTTTGTGGGACTCGAGCATCTGCAGTATTTGTCCCTCGGTCAACTCCTCCTGTGACGAGTACACCAATTCTTGTATTTCTTCTTCTTTCGTATAATCGAAGCCCTCACTGCCAACAGCCCTTGCCAGCTGCACAATCTCCCTCATCTCAGATGTTAGTGCGGGAAAACATTGCGCATCGTTCACAACTCTGCGCCATTATTTGCTCCGTCCGGCATTTAAAGTTGACTGGCTCACCTCATCCTATGAGGCTTTGATGCCTGCAATTGCGTGGACGATGTTAAACCCACACCAGAATTCTGGGACGCCACTGTCGGGGCTCTCCTCCAATGCCTTGAGAAGTTTCGTCATGGTCCTCCTAGTGTAGTAGCAGTTGAAGGTCTAGATAACTCTCTGGTCTAGCGCTTGGAGTAGGGAAATCGTGTAGGATGGTATAAACACAACCTGCACATCCGGGTTTATACTTCGCAAAACTGAAAACAGGAATGACAAGGAGCATCATCAAGCAAGGAGAACCTTGAATGGAAGATCCTTTTGTGCAAGATATTCTCTTTCCTGGGTCACAGGGTAGAATGTGAACAAATCTGTGAACGTGGTTGCTGTTATCCTTGCTTTCCTGTTATATATCAGGTAAAAGGGACTTAGGTTTACCCTTTAATGCCATGAGGTTCTCTGCGCGGTAAACCAGCATGGGTTTACACGTAAAATCCCCCGATGCGTTGGTGCAGAAAAGCAAGGTCAGGCGGTCTTTCGCGGTGTTCAACCCAGGCGCCTCTTTTTCCCGTTTACTGATGTAGGTTCTCGGTTCTCCAAAATAAATGCCTCATCAGCATTGAATGCCTGGTGGGGGTGATAACCGTTCTTTTCAATTATCCTTTAAAAAAATTTACTCGTACCGCTCCGCAGCTTGGTGGTCAGCACTCTCACCAGAAAACTTGACTTTTTACAGATTGGAACGCTTTCTAAACTTGTCAAACCAACCAGCACTAAATTTACAGTCCATCGATGGCTCTCCTTCCTTCTCATGAACCGTTTCGTGGATTAGCTGCGCCTTCTTCCGAATCACGGCGCAATTGAGTGCCGCCTCCTCAATCCAGATATTCAATAACCTCTCTGTCTTACTCTGCTGCGCGGACCACTTATTCATTCTCCTTATGGAATCACTAGTAGTAGCGACAGCTGTAAGACTAGCTTCAATGGATTCCTTGATCTTTAGAATGGTCGATTCATTCACTCTATATTCGCGTACCGAGTTTACCACTCGTTGACCTGCTCTTGCACGGAATTTTCCAAATACCACCTCCAACATTGCTCCACTGCCCAGAATGACCACACTGAGGGATGTAAAATAATCAGCGATTGTCTCCTATTAAGAGTCATTTCAGCAATCGCCTTACCAATTTGACATTTCAAAGAAATTCTTTTCTCCTTTCGATGTGCCTTTGGCGCGTAAAGAGTAACTAAGCGATTATTTGAGGCGCCACGCCGGAGACAGCGCGAAATTAAAACATCGCAAAATTTTCGTATTTTAATCTCGGACGCCTCCGCGTTGCCTGAAAATGGACCGCGTTGCAAGAAAATTGGTGTAAAAATGATATCCGCGCAATACTGAAAACGCTCTGCGTGAATCCGCGTTGCGTGAGGTTTTACTGTATTCTAGTTTAGACTAAACCGTCAGGGAGAGAATAACTAATTAGGAAACAGCTTCAGTTCCATAATTAAATATTATAAAACGTTCCAGGTTCGTTTTGAGAACATTAAGAATTATGCCCTTTATGTACCAACTGCATTTTTTCTTTCCTTGTAATGCAGATAATATATACGTATGAAGTATTTATATGGTACATTAATATTCCCTCGACAATTCTTGCTGAAAAGGTATGCAAATATCAGTGTCATAAATTCTTCTTTCTACATTCGACAGTAAAACAAAACACTTTTCAGCGGGTTTAATAATAGAACAATGTCAGGAAAATCTTAAAATCCTTGACGCAACGAAATAGGACCGATCCTACGGAATTATTATCAGGAGCAGTAAACAAAAAAGCCGTTTCTCCCGAGGTAATTTCTTCCCTTGAAAAAATGCATTTCCTTTCGAGATGAGACATTGTCAGGTCGATTTTTTTAACCGGTAGAGCACCAATAACTCAATCTAAATATTACACGTACAAGTCTCGATTGAAGCCGTAGGTGATTTATGGAGGTTTTCGAGGCAATATACTATTTCCTACTTTCCTATAGAACCAAAGTCTTACGCATTCCCATATTCCAATATCGTCTCTCTCTCTCTCTCTCAACTACAGGCGCACTCTCGCAAAACCGGGAAGCTCGAGGCACACTTACCGTTATATTTAATGAGCATTTCTCCTCAAAACTGGCACTTAATGCACAGGGTGGGATTTCCCATACAGACGCAATACGCACGTGCCTAATGGGCGCTGGCGTCATAGGAGCGAGAACATTTTTTTCACGTGCTAAAAATAATTTACATGAAAGTCGGTATAATTGTTTACGAAAAAAAATAAAAGACATCGCGCACTTATTGACACGTGTTTAAGAGCTGCATTCCATTTTTTAACAAAAATAATACGAGAAAAAGGGGGGAGCCACAGAGACCGGAAACTCTTTCGGTTTTCTGATAATCTTCCTGGATTATTAGCACCGTGTTTAAAAATAGTAGGTTTTCCGAGTCTATGAATAGAGAAAGTCCACCAGAATCTGGAAACTCTATTCTCTTTATTTTCCCTTTTCCTCTCGCCATCTTACCTACCTCATTCGGCGCTCCTATCTTTCTTAAAAGTCGGTACTTACCACAGGCCTTCCGTCTTATTTTGAAAATCAGTCGGCATGTTGTGAAAATCGACCAGAATAAACCAACTTTTTATTGTTACGCTACGTCGTTCATCTCTTCAGAGGTACTATTCTGGATGACTGTTTGCATAAATATATCGTTCGATTTCGTTTAACCGCTTAGACTCGGTGCCCATACAGACAGACGGCAGGGCGAAAATGACCTCTTTGGAGTTAGGGACAACTAAAACGTATTTCCACCAAAATCCGATTTTTATCGCGGTTACTGTACTTTCTCCATATACTACGTATGTGTGAGAGAGAAAGAGAGAGAAAAGGGACGGTTTAAACTTCTTCCTCCGAGTGCGTTCATCAATCCCACAATAATTTTGTTTATTTTTTTCCTCTTTCTCTAAATTCCAAATAAATGAGCCGTAAACTCAAAGTTCATGTCTGAGTCGATCCTGTTTAATGAATCATATTTAGGCATCCTGTCTTCAAGCTCCCTTTTCACGTCCTCGATCTGATTGCTTAGGACTTCCCATGGATCTTGGTCATGTGTAACGTTAAAAAAAAAGAAACAAAATTATCTTCAAACGGTTTAAGCTTTCTCAGTATTTTGTGTTTGCCTTTGATTTATCGAATTTACTCGCGTAATTGCCCCACCCGAATGATGAGGAGGAAATAAATTATTATTTTTCCTCTCTTTTCTTTGATAAGACTTTCTTTACGAGTTTGCCTCATTTTTAATAAATTTAAAAACGGTAATTTCACTCTTATCACGCAGTAAAACCATTTAAATCCCTCTGCAGAAACTTTGCCCCTTCCTTTACTTTGACGCAATGGTTATCGTTTTTTAAGCTGCGTGACCTACTTGAAGACATTGCCATGTTTTGATAAAATAAAATAAGCAGCATTCTTATGGTCTAGTTTATGCAGGGACAAAATACCAGTAAATGTTTTAAATCGTATTATCGGTATACTTCATCCTTGGGGGACCACTTTCCTTACTATAAAGGGGAAAACTGCGAATTTTCCGCACCCTTGTTTTACTGTATAACAAGATCATCCAAACGAAACATATGATGCCTACTTTCCATTAATCATTTATTTAATACTTATATTGGCTTTAATAGCTTTAAATTCACGGCGGATATGTTGCTCTTTGTGTTTCCAAATTTCATAACTTAGCGTTATAAAATATTACAAATACATTCGAAAGGAAAACTAAATTGATCACGCGTATTTGTGTGGCAAAAATAACGCGTGTGTACTAGACCAGTGCTTTTAAAACTTTTTGTGTCGAGATCCAGTGGAATGTCTCGCGACCCAGTCAAAGGGACGGCACAAGAATAAAATCATGCTCTGAATTCAGTTTTTATTAATTCTCGATAAAAAAGCAACTCATACTAAAGGATTGGCGTTTGTAAAACGAGAGCATTAAGTTTTCTGTCATTTTTGATACATTTCAGCTTGTTATGCGTTGAGTGCTTAGATTTTACTCCTGAGCCTCGCGATGGGTCGCGATCCCAAGTTTGAAAAACACTATACTAGACTGTATCGTAATGAGTGATAATTTTTTTTTAAAAACGCTGGCATTTATGCGAATTTCGAAGAAATACGATCGCTAAGCAACATTCTACGATAAAAATTAGAATTTTCATTTATTTCCTCAGATAATAGTATAAAACTCGCTCCAATATTACAATTCTAAGATATTTTAATGTGTAAAAGAAAATTGCCCTGCACAATGGATTGCAGATTTCCCATTTATATAAAATGGGAAGGAGAATTCTTGAAATCGAACCCGGAATTTTCTTCGCAACGAAAACTATCCTCGGGAGCTCGATCCCAGTAGCAAGAGATGTCCATAAATTGTCATGAAAATCGGTTTAATGGTTCAAAAGTTAATAGGGGGGCAGACAGACACAGCGAAGAAACTATAAGCCTATTTCCACTTTGGAAAGTAGGCTAAAAATTACGCGAGTACATACGGAATTTGGAAATTTTGTCACGTTATTGAGACGCATTCTTTACGGTTGTTTATCTTTACAAGAGGCGCGCAAGCCTTCTCTTAAAGTTTCTGCTACCGGGATCTCACTGTTAAGTGTGCGCGCACAAAAAACGTTCGCATAGCAGTGCCGCCCTGTAAATCCATCCGCGACACCCAGCTAACCCCGCGAGTGTGAGAAGCGGATAAAGGAACTGGAGCGGAGTTTCAATCGACTGACCGCCTTGAATACCCGCGACACAAAACATGATCCGCGCGCCACAACCATTTCTGCGGTTCTCTTCACGGTTGGCAGCCGCGAACGTTAAAGAAGAATGAGGAGGAATGTATGCATAAAGATTATTTTTTTCAAAAAGGCTATTAAACTAAAGGAGGAAAGGAGCCGGTATCTTTTTGAAAGGAGAAAAAAACAAAGCGGGAATTTCCATTAAAACTGATTCACGATACAAAGGTTCTGCAAATTAAAAATCTATGATGCTGTGTTTTTGACGCACTGCAATATAAAATTCTCGATTCTGGGCGGCCGTCCGAGATCAGCACATTTTTATGGATCCCCAAAATAGGCGTGAAAGTTTTTTTGAAAAATGAATTGAATGAAAAATTATTAATTTCCCGTAGATGTACTAGTCCAACAGTTCTCAAACTTAATGCGATTGTGACCTCCTCTTAAGGGAGCCGACCTTATCGCGACCCCCTTAATTCCACTCATCTATCGATAAATGTAATAGTAACTTCGTAATACAATAAACCTATTTTATCAACGCAAAAATTAATTCAATTTTAAACATATCCATACATAAAATTAGCTCATAAAGAATGCTCGAAGTACACGTTTATGGACCTCGCAATCCTGCTTCAGCAGCGTTTGTCCGTACACGTGTACGGATCTTGACTTCTCTTCACGCAAACCTCGACATCTGAACCATTTGTTTACCTTTTCCTCAAAAGAAAATAAACATAAATGCTATAGGGCGGTGAAATACGCTAAAATGGCCGCTTTGAGGGACGAAGAGAAATTCAATAAATTTACCGTCGTGAGGGATTAAAAAATATAACAAAAACATTCCGTCTACGCGATCCTCTTGAAAACATCCCTCGACCCGTAGTTTATGGACATCAGTCAATGCCAATTTTTGGAACACCATTGTAGTATTTTGGAGAAAAACAAAACAAGTATTGAATGCTCCCCCTAGCAATTAGGATTCAAGGGATCCATAATATGTTCCTCGGATGTCATTTGATTAAAAAACTATGCTGTTTTTTTTAATTTGTGATGTTTTTCCACAATGGATTATCACAGAGAAAGGATTATTAAACATTGATAAATTTGATCGTTTGGTCAAACCGTATTGCTGTTTTCTCCCGTATTTCTGTGCGGTTGCGTCGGCTTTACGTTAACATATCGGATTTCCTGGATACGGGAGGGAATTCAATTCCGAAATTTCCTCCCTTGGGCCTCGGCGCCATTTTTCGTCCGAATTAACGTTACCGGCGTAATCAGAGGGACCTAATTAAATCATCTGAAACGCGTTCGGATGCGGCGATAAATGAATTGCGCGTGTAACGAGCAGTTTTTGGTGGATGTACTATAAATAGCTAACGCGGTCGGTCGATTCCACTCCCCGTTGCCGTCGTTTTCAGCCAAACATCCACTGCCCGTTGAAGCATTATCGGAGGCTTATCCCGGGGAAGGGGTCACCGACCTGCGTTTCAAGGGCCGCATTCGGCCACCGGTGTAATACTGTGCGGCCCTCACTCCCTTTGGCAAAATTATGTTTGAGTGATTGATGGAACGAATATCTTTAGCCATAATGAAAAAAATCTGGCGTCTTATATCTATAATGTTTTATTTAAAAATTTATAGTATATTTATTTAGAAAAAGGATGTTGGATTTATTTGTTCTTTCGTATAAATTTCATTTATTCTATGGTCTGTAATAACTAGTTTCATTATTTCTAAACTTTTTAACTTTTATTCTCTGCCTTATCACCGAAATGGGTCAAACCATTCGACAATGGCTGTTTATAACGATTCTGCTGTATAGAAATGACAAAACTATTGCACACGTGACGCTTTTGGCTCTCGATACGATTCTTTGGTTGGCACGCAACAGAAAAAATTGTTTATTTACTCTCTCCTTAATGTTTTTTCGTTTATGGCACGAAATAAAAGACTACTCCTAGCGAGATTGAAATTATATTAATAAAATAACTGACTAATAATGGCGTTATTTTCTTAGAACGAAATGCTTGTTGCTCCATGATTGTCGTCCGGCCATAAACGATTTTGGAGAACGAGTCTTTTTTAGATGATAAATCGAATTTTATATAACTTGAGCTCTTGAGTCTATGTTAAGAGTAAACGGTCATAGTTAAACCATAAAAGTATTTCATTTTGGATTTAATAAAATTGGTACGTGAGTTATAAAAAGGGAAGCCAATTTTTTTTGCCGTCGCTGCCTCAGGGGATTGTAGTTTCGCTACTTTTCAAGCCAGTCGCGAACGGCAATAGACTGCAGAGGGAGAACTAATCACGCTGGATACTCGTTGAGGGACAGCTATAGAGAAAGAGAAGGGTAATATCGGTATTTTTTTGCTTTAGAATTTCGAAAGTTATTTTTATTTTTTTCCAGACGTCGGAGGGCCAAGAGAGCCGTGCGTGATTTTTTTCTCCGTCCGTTTCGGATTACGTACGAGTACTTATTTTTTTCGAGTCCTCCTCTGTTTTATAAATCGCCTTTTATACCATTCCTCGCGTGCCTTCCCCTAAAAAAATAAATAAACAAAGCTCGACGAGCCCATCCTACCGGGTCTATAAGTTCTCTCGAAAAACCCAGAGAGAATAACACACGCACGCTTCCAATCGAGTATCGATTCGCTACATTCCCATGCGTTATTGCCTCTTAAATCATCCCGAAGAGCGCAGATCTCGATACGGCGGCACTACGATAAATCGATGGGAACTGCGAGAGAGGGAGGGGGAGAGAGAGAGAGAGAGAGAAAGAAAGACCGCATCGTTAATTCCGCGATGATGGCGAAAAGTTGATTCTTTTCTTTTTTCATATAGATAGTATAAATGTATACCTGTATCTCTCCCTTTTCCCGCAACCTTCCTTCCGACTTCCTATTCGAGCATCCACTCGTTTGTGTGTGATTTATTCGTTTTTTTTGTTTCCTCCCCCCCCCCACTTTTACGGGACGACGCGGCGAAATCGCGTAAATATCAATTCGCCTCATCCGCCTTCGATTTTTATTTATTTTCACGGCGACGTTTCGATGGCGCTCGAGTTTGTCTGGGTTTTCGAAAGGATTGGTTATTCGAAATGAAAAAATATATATAGATAAGATTGATAGAGCAAAAAAAGGAGATGAGAGGAAAAATACGTGCCCGGCTCGTACGATTCGAACGGGAAATCGAACGTTCGTTTGCCGTCTGATAAAGAGGAGTAAAAAGGCCAACGCCCCCGGTTCGTTTTTTTGACAATGTTTTGTTTTCGACTTTCTACTTTCTATTTTTTTAACATTAAAAGATGGAGTTGCGTCTCGATTTTCATTGTTGCTGATAAAGTTTGTGGATTGTTTGAGGAATTGTCATAAATATTCAAGGACGTAATGACGATTTGAACTAAAATGAGTAACAATTTACTTGCTTGAATAGAGAAGTATAACTAGCTCGCCTTGCAGTGGCGGATTTAGGGAGGGTCGCACATGGCGCGCGCCAGGGTCCCCGTGAATTGTAGAGTCCCGTGATATATGGCAGTGCTTCTTAACTTAGGCTACGCGGAACCCTAGTGTTGTGCGAAA
Organism: Tanypteryx hageni; assembly: GCA_028673005.1. Taxonomy (NCBI): domain Eukaryota; kingdom Metazoa; phylum Arthropoda; class Insecta; order Odonata; family Petaluridae; genus Tanypteryx; species Tanypteryx hageni. Next base: position 57,675,613 of record CM054113.1, read on the forward strand.
GATTAGGGTTCCGTGTGGATCCACGAAAATGGAGGGATAAGATTTCCCTACCGCTCAGTTATTCTAAATCTTGAATTTCTCCCTCACACTCAGTGGCGGATTTAAGGACAAGCTCACTTGGCCCCGTAAAAATGTTCGTGCATATATAATCTCAGAAATATTAAATGTCTCAATTTAAAAATCAGTATAACTCCGTAGAAAAACGATCGTTAAGACGTAGCACAAAAGAAGGTAGCCGTTAGGAGCAGTTTCACTATATATTATTTAGATTGCACGGTCCCTGACTGCTTAGCGCCAAAGGTCCCAAATGCTTAGCGCCAGAGGCCAGGAGGCGTAAATCCGCCACTGTCGCCTTGTGGCTAAAATCAAATTGACACAATATGTCCATTCAATGAAAAGTCGGGAAAACCATACGCGAAATTCGGCTACAAAGGGTGATTCATCGAAAGCTGAATATAATAATATCCATATATATATATATTAATTTCCTTAAGTTAATATATATATATATATATATATATATATATATATATATATAATTGATGACGGCTGCTTTGTAGCCGAAATGTGCTTCTGTTTTTCCCAACCTTTTTTTTGTTATCGGTTACAAATATTGTGTCAAGTTATTCGCTGTCAATAGAAACAAATACACGAGAATGAAATTACTTAACGAAGAAGCAGTATTCATTTCATCTCTATTGTTTATCTTGCCGCAAAATGTAATTTTTAGCTCTTTTTTAGAAAAAGAAACTTTTGCTTTTTTCACAGCTGCATTCGGATCAAAAGTCCATGGAGATTTTGTTTTTAAGTGAATGCGGACGAGACATTTTTTTTACATGAAATACGTCTGGACGGAATATAAAAATAAATGGACAAAATAATATTCTCCCTAATGATCTCGAGCGAAATGTTAACAAAAGTAGAATTAAAACAACACCAGAACAAAATGCCCGCAGACATTTCTTTATCGCTTGACGCTCAACAAAAGCGAAACTTAAAAAAATAAATAAAATAATAACAAACAGACGTCATGTTCTGCCTGTCTCTCGAACTCGCAGTTTTTCGCCATAATCCTACATTTTATTTACGGCGAAGCCAATAGCGTTTCTCTCCCTCTATTTCTCTCTCCACTCCTTCCCTCTCTATCTCCCTCCCCTCCCTCCCTCTCTATCTCCCTCCCTCTCTCTCCCTCTCTCTCTTCCTCTATCCCACCCTCTCTACCTCTGTCTCTCCCTCTCTCTCTCTCCCTCTATCCCTCCCTCTCTTTCCCTCCCTCCCTCCCTCTCTCCCTCTCTCTCCCTCCCTCTCTACCTCTCTCTCTCTCCCCCTCTCTCTCCCTCTCTCTCCCTCTCTCTCTCCCTCTCTCTCCCTCTCTCACTCCCTATCTCTCCTTCCCTCCCTCTTTATCTCTTCCCCCTCTCTCCTTAAATCTCCTTCCCTCCCTCTCTCTACCTCTCTCTCCCTCTCTCTCTCCCTCTCTGTCTCTCCCTCTCTGTCTATCCCTCTCTCTCCTTCCCTCTCTCTCTCTCACTCTCTCCCTCTCTCTCTCCCTCTCCATCTCTACTCGTTCTACGGAGACTAGATTCCCAACGGGTTTTTATTTTCTTTCCGTTCCAACACATACACACGCGAACAGAAAAACACACTCGCACACGAGTTTTACTATGACGATTTTATCGTATTCTCTGTTGATGAAATATGAAAACAAAGAAAAATTCTTTCTGCCCCGAAGCGCCGGGGGGAAGGGGGGTTGCTATGGTGTCTGTTGACCCTACAGGTCGGATAAGAGGAAATAGAGAAGCTCACATATTTTCCAGCGCCTAATCCTTGTTTGTATGGCTTTATTTTTATTGATTTTCTCATCCCCCACCCATTCCTCTCTCTCTCTCTCTATATGTATATGTATATTTACTCTTCTCAATATTAACGCACCCTGTTCTTCGTCCTTTCCTTCTCCCTACGTCCCATGGCTGTGCAAACAGCAATACAACTAATTCTATTCTATTTCTTACCCTTCCACCCACTTCACTCCGTGGGTAAAACTGTATTAAAAAACTTACAAATCATAAGTTTTAAATTTCCGGTTAATCGAAATTTTGTTTTTTCGATATACAGTTCATCGAGAGTTTAGTATGTGTGCATATGTGTGTGTGCTCGTTCGTGCGTGTGTGTACATTTTAAACTACACGATTTACCGGAAGTCTCAAGGACAAAGCCTATTCCGGTTAATTATTCCGTCTGATCGATATCCCTGTTTACACCTGTCACAGTTCACGCAAATGGTAAAATAAGTAAATATTGAAGTAGTTAAGAAAACACTTAAAGATAAATAAGTTAACAGTTGATTAACTCAAAGCCTGCTGTATAACCCTTTTTAGGTATAGAACAAGTAAATGGCGTGCATATGTATTTGCATCATAAAAATTGTCAAGTTTTAAACATTTCGGTTAGCATAAATTTCGATTATTCGATATGCGGTTCATCGGAGGTTTACTATGAATAAACACAGCGCTATTTACTGGAAATAATGGCTCCAGTATTTAGATTTGACGGACTCTTAGAAGGCAAGCGGAAATTTCTTTAAACAAATCAAATTAAATATCGAAATATTTATTTTACTTTTTTCAGGTAATAACAATAAGAAGATATGTGATAAATATAAATGTACAAGACCTGCAGATTTCTTAAGAGGTTCCAAGTTTGAGTCAAATTTTCATTTTCTTTTTAATCAAATGTTTTTTCGAAATTTATCTTCATTGAATTTCTTTTGGTAAATTATCTCGACTAGTAGAATTATTGTCAGGAGGCGTCGCATATTAAAAATATTGTTTTTGATAAATAGATAGTATTTACACTATTTATCATGTTTGGAATTAAAAAAGTTATCGATTGGCAGCGAAAGGATTTAAAAGGGATTGGATGCTCTATACCAGGAATCGGCAACATACATCCCGCGGGCTACACGCGGCCCCCGAGAGCGCTTCATGCGGCCCGCGAATATATGATGAAAAAGTGGTCGGTAAAATTTAAAATTGACAATTTCATATTTTTCAGTGAAACTATAGTCTCAAAACCTTATCCGGTAGAGTTTTAACGCTATTAAATTATTTGGACATAATTTTCAATAATATGAGACCACAGAATCTCTAGGTAACTTCTGATATAAACAGTCATCCGACCCGCCGAAGCTCTTGTGACTTCCAATGCGGCCCTCCGAAGCATTCACAACTACGTATGTGGCCCGCCATGCAAAAAAGGTTACCGACCCCTGCTCTATACCAGTGGTTCCCAAATTTTTCTAGGCGCGGCACTCCATCAAAGATAACCTGAATTTCACTACAACCCCACCTTGAAGCAGGGTATCACAATCTTCAAGGGCGTCAATTTGTTGATAATAAACCATAAAGAACTTATTAAAGCGAAATTTATTGTCCTAATGACCTACCGAAATTTCCAAATCATCAATTTAATTAATCACCAAAGTTTTTCGCGTCCCCCTAGAAACCAACCGCGGATTCCCAGCGTACCGTGGAAGCCAGTTTACCAAACACCGCTCTATGCTGTATAATACGCTTTATCGGCCAATATGTAATCGTTTTCCAAGAAATCTGAAATGGATGATGTTATGCTTTTAATGGATGTCCCGGTACCGTTGCTTACAGCCAGAAAAGAAACACTACACACACACACACACACAGGAGCGAATATAAGTGCATAGCTTAGGGTGGATAATAATAAAAAACTATAATTTCCCCTATACTCATCATCATCATGAGGTGTTCTGCCTCAAGGAAGGTCCCTGGCACCAGCGTTGTCTCCACTCCTTTCTGTTCCTTGCCATTTCTTTCATTTCCTGATACCCTCCACTTTCTTTCAGGTCATCAAACATTTTTATTCTTCTACGTCCCCTTTTCCTTTCACATTCTACTGATCCTTCCAACACCATCAATAATAAACCTTCTCCTCTCAAGATATGCCCTAACCAGTTACTTTTCCTCCTCTGAATTGTTTCAAGTAATCTTCTCTTCTCATTCACCCTTGTTAGTATTGCTTCATTCCTTATCCTATCCATCCACTTAACCTTCTCCATCCTCCTCCACACCCACATTTCAAATGCCTCTAGCCTTTCTTTCTCTCTCCTCTTTAGCGTCCATGTTTCAAACCCATAAAGCAATACACTCCAAACATAGCACTTCTCAAGACGTTTCTTCAGATTTAAATCCATTTTACTACATAGTACCCGTTTTTCCTATTAAATGTTTCTTTTGCCATTGCTATTCTTGTTCTTATTTCTATTTCACTTCTCCAGTCTTCAGTTAGCATGCTTCCCAAATGTCTATACTGTTTTACTTGCTCCACTCTTCCATCCTTTATTGACACATTCATAATCTCTCTATCCCCTATTCTCTTCACCTTTGTTTTCTTTATGTTCATTTTCATTCCATATTCCATTATTCTGTCTTCTAGCTTTGTAACTATTTCCTGAATGTGCCTCGTTTCATCTGCCAAAATTACCATGTCATCAGCAAACCTTATACAATTTATTATTCTACCCCCAATACTAATTCCTTTATCATTCCCAATTCCATTGTCAATCATTTCTTCAGCATATATATTGAACAGGGTTGGCGATAAGCAGCACCCTTGTCTTACTCTTCTTCCTAGATCATACCATTCGGTCTGTGCATCTTTTATCCTCATAGCTGCTTTCTGTTTCATATACAGCTCTTTAATTAACCTTCTATCTTTCCAGTCTACTTTTTTTGCTTTTAGTATTTCCATCAGTTTTTCCCAGTTCACTCGGTCGAATGCCTTCTCCATATCTATGAAGCACAGACTAATTCCTTTGCCCCTTTCTATATATCTCTCTCCACTCATTCTTATCAATCCTATTGCTTCTCTTGTACCTCTTCTCTTTCTAAATCCAAACTGTTCCTCTGCAATATTTTCTTCCATTTTGCTAATTAGTCTCCTGTTCATAACTCTAAGTAGAACCTTTGCTGCATGTGTAATTAAACTGATTGTTCTGTGTTCACTGCATTTTCTTGTTCCTTGCTTTTTCGGAATTGGAATCATAATTGATTTGACGAAATCCTCTGGCCACATCCCCTTGTCATAGATTTCATTACACAACTTCACTATTTCTTCCAGTCCTTCCTCATTAAGACACTTAAATAATTCTATTGGTATCTCATCTACCCCCATTGCCTTCCCATTCTTCATATCTTTTATTGCTTGTAGCACCTCTATTTTCAATATCGAAACCCCTGTTTCATCTTCATTTATTTCATCCTGCTCTTCAATATGGAGATTCTTTGGTTTTTCATTTGATTTGTACAACTCCTCCATGTATTCTCTCCATCTATTAAGAACCTCCTTTTCCTTATATAGAACTTTATCTTCTTTACTTGCAATCTCTTTCCCGCATGCACTTGTTCTCCATCTATCCCACGTTACATTTTTTACTTTCTTATACATCAAGTCATACATTCCTTTTCTCTCTAGATCTTCTATATCTGTGCATTCCTCCTCTAGCCATCTCTCCCTTGCTTTTTGGGTTTCTCTTCTTAGTTCATTATTCAGTTTCCTGTATTTCCTTTTTCCATCTTCATCAGTCCTGCTTTTGTATTGCCTTCTTTCTTCCATCTTTTCTATCATTTCCTTTGTCACCCATGGCTTTTTTATTCTTTTTTCCTTTGAAAAACCCAATAGCTTGTTCTGCTGTTTTCCTTATAGACTTCTTTATCCTATTCCATGCTTCATCCACATTTTCCTCCGATACGTTTTCTCTTTTGATTGCCTGAGCTAATTTTTCTCCTATTCTTTCTTTTCCTACTGTGGCTATATTCTCTAAGTCCCATTTCCTAACTATCTTAGCCTTCTTAACCTTCTTCAAGGCTACTTTTATTTCGGCCATGAGGAGCACATGATCACTGTCAATGTCTGCTCCTGGAAGTCCATATGCCTTTTTTACTCCATTTCTGTATCTTTCTTCCACTAAAATATAATCTATTTGATATCTGGCTCCATCTCCTGGTGATTTCCACGTGTATAGCCTTCTCTTATGATTTTCAAACCAAGTATTTGATATGAACATCCTCTTCTCTTTACAGAACTCGACAAGTCTTTCACCTCTTTCATTCATTCCATTCATTCCTCCCCCTATACTATGTATGGAGAAAGTAAAAATATATTTACTGACACCTATTTATGCAAAATAATATCGTCTCATTATAATAAACACACAGAGTACATATACTATATCCTGCTTAGATATTTGCAAAATATTTCTAGAATGTCTATCATATAAAATAAATTATTTGAGGTAATACTTTAGTGAATATTGATTATCTCCCTTGGGGGGAGGGGTAATTTCCCTATTACCTCCCCTTTGTATCGGCTATTGTTTGGTAGACGGGTGGTTAGAGTATCTGCCAAAGGATACTAAGGTCGCGGGTTCGAGTCCCGCCTAGGATATGGATGTTTGTGTTTGTTGCCTGTTGTGTTATATAGACTTCACTGTAAATTGGCCCTTTATGTGCTGTATGTGAAATATTAATGACTAAATAAAACTAAATACATACACGCATACACATCACTCAATCGTACCAGCTTGTTCTTTTCCCTTCTCTTTCTTTATCTCTCAATCCAACGATTGCGCGAATAGCAATGGAACAAAATCTTCCTTTATTTCTCCCTCCCTTCTACTTTCTTTCCTCCCCCCTCTCTCTCTCCTTCTTCTCCTCTCCCATGACCCGCAACCCCAATCCATCCGATTATCACGTTGGCCAATGGGAAAGAGAGAATAATAGAGAGAGAAACCAAAAGAGCTTCGATTTCCTCCTTCCCCGAGCACATTCGAAGCTAATATTGTTCTCTCTTTCATAAACTCGAAACGTTTCTCTGTCTGGGAGCGTCGAGATTTTTTTTCTTTTTCTGTTTTTTTTTGCTTTCCTCCCTTTCTCTAAGTGCGAGATAACCATCCGGGTCGTTAAATCTGTTTTTACTCTCAATCCTCTCTTTCTGTCTCTCATTCGCTCACTCAATTCCCGGGATTGACTTCACAAACAGAATTGGATTTTTAGTAGGAGTTGGGAGACGTTTTTTCCCGTCAAATCATTGTTGGTTAATTCTTGCGCCGGAAGACTCAATTTCAGGATTTTTCAGATTCGTCAAAAAGAATGTTTTTTTGTGTTCCCGGCGGTGAATTATGATTGTGATTTTTTTCCATGTGTCGCCGGATCAACGGGACGTCGATAAATTGTCACGAGGGAATTTCACGCAACGGTACACCATATAATCAGCAGTTAGATGCTTTCGGTTTCGTCGTCCGCCCAACGGATCGTCGGCTACGATTATTGGTCGCTCGGAAAATTAAGTTTTCACTTTCTCATATATGCGAAGTGCATAAAGAAAGTAATGTTATCGCGAAATCAATTCGAATTTGAAGTTTTTTGCAAATATTCACGCTTTAGGTGACCCAACGTCCGAAAAAGATGGTTTTCCCAATCTGTTCTTCAGCCGTTTTTGCGTGACTATAGGGGTAAACAGTTTTTAAAAAGGTGACGGTACAAAAACCGGCTGTCTGAAAACCTGAATTATTCAAAAGCCATGCTTTTAAAAAACTGAACGGGACATCTATTTAAAAAATTTAAGCAAAACTTTTTAAAGAAAAGCCAAGTACATAAAACGTATTACATGACATTCAAAAGTAAAGACGTAATTAATTCTCCAATCGAGAATCTAACCGCTAGAAGATCAACCTCCGATGACGAGGAGTTAATTATCACCAAACAGCCTCCTCCTGTACATCAGTAGTGGCTAAAGTGCGGCACGCGTGCCATTTGTGGCACGGCACAAAATTTGAGAATGTTTTAATAGTGCTAGGGAAGAAGAAGATGTGGAATGACATTGCAAGGAATTATTCCAAATAAAGATCATTTCTTCTTCGACACCACGCACTTTACTGAGTTTAACTAAATCGTTCCGTTTTTGAGATAGCCTGGCTTTCTGAAATAATTGTTTACTTTACTTATGTATGTGAACAAAAATTTCAGCAACGAACCTCATAAAAAACAAACAGCGTACTCGACTTAGTGATGACCACCTTAGAAATATTATAAGATTAGTAATCACAAATTTGCAACCACAAGTTGAAGTTGATTAAAATGCAGCAACTCAAGGGTCAGTCAATTAATTAAGCATTTAATTAACTGTAATTTCAATTCGTTTAGTATTAATAAAACAACTCGCATTATAATTAATATGGTGTTTTATCCATGTGAAATCCATTTTTTACTCTAGTTTTTTATCACTATTGTATTTTCATGGAATTATACTGCTTTTTTGGTACACGTTAACATGGGAAACGCCGATACCTTTCCTATTTGAGATAGGCACCACACAAAAAAGTTTGGCCACAATTACTGTACATCTTACTCTGAAGGCGGAAGGGGATAAATTAAGCAACATTTTTCTATGTTGTGTTTGATTTTGTTTTCTTTATTTCGTATGAACTTTATTTTATAACTTATGGTTAGGCTATAATGTATGTGCAGCATTGCTCAGGAATAGAAAAAATCCAAGAATCCAGCAACTTCTTAAGTCCCAAAGTTGCCAAGATTGTTCGGAATTTGTATTTTATTTGCATTTGATATCATCCGCAATGGAAGCGCTGTCGAAATGAGCCAAATTGTACGACAATTGAGAGTAGTTTATTCTTGTCGATATTTATAAAATATCAATTTACTCAAAAACGATTCAGTGGATTTTCGTTAAAATTCATGCTGATACAGAGCTTTGTGCCATAAACATTTATACATAAGCTACATGCGCCAGTAATTAACTTTATAGCTTTAAGTGACATTTGACATTATAACATCGAGGTTTACGCTCGGCTACCGCAGAGCTCTCTCCCCACTAACAGCAGACACGAGTCTCAACAGCGAGGAAACATTTTTCAGGCGTATATTGATACCTACAGTAAACCTTTATCAAAATTTGCTGTTTTGATTATTCGCGGAATGTTTTAGGTACATGATTTGACATTCGCGTCATATAAACTTGACTATTCGAGGCTCCACGCGTAAAATTGTTGCTATCAATACGTAAACAGTGGAGTTGCAACATTTGCGGATTGACATTCGCAGTGATTTCCAAGAGCGCAATCCCCGCCAATTTGAGGGTCCACGGTATCAATCTAAACAATGACATTATTATATGGACCACAAACATAAGGATATGAGAAAGTTGTTTGTTGTATGCATGTTGCTCCTTATTCCTATAAAAAATAATTACCAAAAAAATTTCACAAAAACGCCCGAATCTGCTAAATCGATCTAAAAAATAAAAAAACGCCCCCCCCCCCCCCCCCCCCGATTCGTGAAAAAAGCCTCACTCGGTCTGAGGTCCTCGTTATTTCCGCTCCGGTTCGCTCGCTGAATATTTTATTTCTGCCGTCTATCAAGCGAGCTGAAAATTCGTGTCCCTTTGTCAGTGGTGTCATCCGCGATAAAAAGGAGCGTAAAACCCATGACCGCCGTGACAGGAGTTATCATCCGCCGCTATTGCTCCGAAAACAACTGTTGATTACATTTCACGAACGTGGGTCGAAAATGTCCTGCTGTCCCGTACGGCGATTGAACGATCCATTTTTTTCGCGAAATGTAACAAATCCTCTCTTTTTTTGGAAGCGACGAGGAAAGATAGAGGCTTCATTTGGAAGGGAAAGACATGTACGTGACTTTACTTTTGTGCATTTGCTATGATAGGGGTTTATGATATGGAATTTGGCAACTATGGTTAATAATTACAAATAGTTTGGTTTGAACTTTTTCAATATTTTCATTATATTTTCAGGACGATATAACGTTATAAAAAGTAACATTAAAAAGTCCTTTGTGCTTTAAAAAACGATATTTATGATTTTGGATAATTTGTAAAATTGCTCGAATTGATCGATTAATTTTCGATTAAAGAAATTTGATTATTCGATTATTTTTTTAAATCAATCGCAGCCATAATTTTTATATAATAATATTTTTTTAAGTATAGGATACTAATTTTTATCTTTAAATGTACATTATGCAGTGTTTCTCAACCTTTTTAGAACCTCGGTCCTCTTATGAAGTCTCACATTTGCGAAACTCCTCCCCATGAAAATTTCATAAATTTCTCATTCGTTGTCTCGTCGTTTTACTTTGAAATATTAATCAGAGTTGTGTGAGGGTACAAAGAAGTTATAGATAAAGTAAAATATGTCCTACTCAACTCGCGGATCCCAGAGAAATAACGTGGTTATAGGACTTTAATTATGTCTCTCAGAGATCCCTCCTAATCTCTATTACTCATAATCCCTGACCTTCGCCAACCAAGGTTTTGACAACCGCGGGTTAATTCAGAAACGTAATCCCCGCGGTTGGCGAGGGACTACTGTACTTCATTTTTTTATAATAAAGTGCTTATTCCGGAATTTATTGCCAGCCATAAGACAAGCTCTATAATCCTCTAATGAATAATAGAGAGGTAATTCGTTGAATTCGAGACTTTTCCGGAATGTTCTACCCGGGCGAAAGTCGATGGATAACGTACGCATCCGTGCTCGACATCCACGCCATCGTTCGCGACGAGCAAAAAATTCTTCGCTGCGACGGTGCAATTTATCCGGATCTCGTACATACATTCCCGCATCAGCGCTCCGGGTTGATAACGAGAGGAGTGGTACTGTGCGCACCGCGGCGAGTAATTGCTACATTCAACATTCCAGATGCGGGAGATGCGAGGACTTATGCAGGTATCAACAGATGGGAACTGCAGAAGGAAGGAATCGCACACGGGAGAAGGTACGGAAGAGAGAGGGAATCGCACGTCAGACGAATGCGAGGAAACCTTTCCGAAACCCATCTTAAATTCAAGAGATACGCGGTTGCGGGCGTGGAAGGCTGGAGGCTGCGGGTTGACCCGGTTGATCAATATTTCGAAGGGAAGGGTTTCTTTTTTTTCATTGTTCCAAGCGTAAGATGCGGAGGTGATGTCGCTAAGTGGGACTAAATGGCGTGCGGAATAATTAAGCGACGAAGGAAACGCTTGATGCCGTTGCGGTAGAATTAGACGGCGATGGCGGTGGATGGTCATGAAATGATAAAAAAATATCGCCATTGAGGGTATCAGATGGCGATCTATACTGTCATGGGTAAATCTTTAAGCATTCGGGTAACTTAGTAAATACATTTTGGAGTCGTGTGAAAAAGTTAATCGATTGTGATCATTGCACTAATTAAATTAGGTTGACGACGCTCCGGTCTGTGTGCACAATTTTGAGGAAAAAAATTGTTGTTGCTAGTTTAAATCTTTCGCTTTTCATCAAAATAACTATTTGAAAGGAATTATACATAACTTTATATGAGAACAGTCGATACTGCGTTACAATCGTTAAGGGCTTTAAGCTTAAAACCTGCTAAATAAAACAAAATCCGTTTAACAAAACTCCACGACCTCGGTATTGAGTCGGAAAATTCCAATCGAATGCTTCATTTAACGGGAGAAAGGACGGTTACGGGCAAAGTGATTGAAGCCGAAATTAATCAAGCCCTTATCGTGAAAACCTACTGATCAAAAAAATTGGGAATTTTTCGATGTAAAAAATTAATTCGACGGGAATCCTCGCGAGCGGGAGGTAATTTCGCGAAATATCGCATTTTGGCGCTTCGCTGACGGATACAAATTTTTCCCGAGATGACGTTTTAAAACAAAAATATTCCCCCGATTGTAAATGAATGCATTTGTTTTCAGGTCACGATATTCTCAAGCTAATTTTCGAACCTGCACGTCACCGGTGTGAGCCAAGGAGTGCGAGTGTCTGTAGCGGTCCTCACTTAATCCTTACTCGTGATGTGATCAGTAGTAATGTTCGGAGGTATGGACGAACCTCCATGTCTTTTTGTTTGCCGATCGATTTCACGTTTGCGAGCAGTGATCCCATTTAGGAGAGGTCGCGTCAGTCCGTCTGTCCGTCCGTATCTGTCATCCTATAAACAACTTCATAGATTTTTATGAGAAATTTTGCATATAAGATCTACCCTATAAGCTATCAGGTGAATTATATTCTGGTCCTTATTGACCGGTTAGTATATCCCCTTTATAAGAGTTCTAAATTCTGAGTTCCAAACCTTTTCAGTGTGTCGAGCACCAAGTTGTATTCTACGATATCAAGCGAGCACCACTATATTTTTGAAAAAAAAGTAATGACCATAAATAAAACTGAACCAATGTCTAAGTTATAAACAATGTTCTTAAATACGTTCATAAAGAAATCAACGGAAAATTAAATTACTGGTACTAGGCAACACGATTTTTAACTCTAGAGCCATGCTGCCAAATTATGTTCTTCGTTAATTATGTTAATATAATACAACTTAGAACTTACAACGCATGTTCAATTGTCTGACTTTCTCAAAAGTAATAATCTCCGAATTTTTGCCTTGAGGAGACCGCGCAAGTCAGCACTTCGTCCTTCGGAAGGGGCGTTAAGCTGTTGGCTCCCTTGGTGCTCTTCGTATAGAGTAGACTAAAGCCAACTCTGAGCTTCCCTCCTCCCTTCAGTATTCACCATAATAGTCCAAGAGGCTGATTATCCAGGAAACATAGAAACCAAGCCAATCCGAATTTTTCGGCAAATTATAGTAAATGTCAGACAAATTGCTGATAATGGATTAGGTTTTTGTACCTGTAGTCATAAATCTAGTGGCTTAGCTATTGTCCCCGGAGCAAAACCCAAGGGCCTCACAGTTACGGCAATACATAACTCCAACGATTTTCATGCATTTTTTGCCAAATATAAAAAAGAACGAATTTGGGAACTCCTTTTCACTCTTGTGTCTCTTAGCTATAGTCCCTTCCGTTATAACTGGGCGTTGAAATTATTCCTTGAACCTCGTCAGCTATATCCTTCGGCTTTTAAGTCCACAATGTAGATTTCAGTGGCCATTATTCAAGCAATACACGAATTGAATAACGCAGTAAAGACGCAACGATTATTTGTCGTGAATTTGCTTTGCAAACCTAGAAAAAAATAAACTTTTCGTGCTTTAATGTGGGTCAGTTTTCAAAATGTATCCAATCTGCGACGCAGACAGGCGTAAGTAACGTGTATTTCTCTCTTTTTCAGTGCTATTCTGCTCAGCTAGTTTACTTATTGGCGACATCTGCCGCACGAAGTGCGTATATTTCGCGAGATATCGTTATAATCTACGGGAATATATTTTCCATCAATTTCATAAGTGAAACTATCGCTTGTTACAGTTGCGTATGTACGGGGATGGAAATTGGGGGCTAAATCTCCCTATGAACTGAAGTTTTTTTTACTCCGATTTAGTTTTTGTTCTATGATTAAATTTCTTCATTTATTTTAAACATCGACCAGAAATTAGTTAATTTTGCGTGCATTAATGTTTTCTGAACAGGCTAGAGGTACATTCCCATATACGTGGTGCAGGCAGAGACCTAAACCCTGGTCGTTTCCATGAAATCCGCGAAAGAAGAACTAACAATAGACTGTAGTAATGCGCTCCTCGTATCTTTCATTTTTTAAAATTTCAGTCTATATGGGCGTCCCTGACCATTATATTTTTTGAAATTGAGTTTTTAATTATAACACCCCCATTACTAACTTCTAGATACACTAGTGGCTTGGTATTAAACTATCCAGAGTTTAATAATGGATCGACTCGTCAAAAGATGAATCCTAAGTGGTGAAATACTTTCACTATATGTGCACACCACTTCCGCCATCCGTCCTGAAATGGCCATTTTGAACGCTTCTCATTAAAAAAAACTGGATAAAAAGATCCTGGAGTCATGTAAAGCCTATACGTCTGGCCTCTTTCTTACCAGAGGGCAGGAGTCTCTCGTCTCATGAGCAGGCAAAGATACTCTCGCTGACCGCAATGACCTGACATGAGGAATTGACATTTTGTGCGGCGTAGAAGTGTCAAGTTCAAAGTCCCGTCAGACTCAAAAGAATGTGAGAACGTTATTGTTTGACAAACAAGACGTCTGGAGGAGTAAATAATAATGTAGGAATCGACAAAATAAGGCAGAACGAGTGCCGGGAAAACTCTGCCTTCGAATGTTTAGTCTCGAGGAAATATTTATTATTTAATAAAAAAGTTATTAGGACTAAAATTCAATAATAACATAAAAATAGCTTTTATATTAACGAGCTAAAATGAAAACAAAATAAATAAATTCCAGCAGGTGCTACTTCGATTTTGGTGTTCTACAAGTTTTCTAATCGCAGAGATTTCAATTTTGGAGTTCTGTAGCGATCAAAAGTTAATATAAAACTTTTATGGCGATTCTCCCATTCTTTTCCTTTATTGGTTTTAAGTGCAGGTAGATATAAAGAAGATTTTAAAAAGTTATTTTTGCTTATACATTCATTTATTTTAAATCAAATGGGCCGACCTCATCAGACCTAGGTATATAATATTTTTTGGGGTACCACAAGAATAATGCGCATCTTTAAATGCAGAAGGAAACAACTGACTTGGCGTATGCTGGTCAAAAATATATCCTAATTGGTCCACTTATGCGTCTGGTCGTCCCAATCGAGACACTCAAAAAATTTCAAAGGTCTTCAAGTTCGACCTTTCGGATTAATGCATACATTTACCATAATCTTTTAATGTTCTGCGTGATTTTTTCGGCGAATCTATATAGATACATATACATGTATTTTACGACCGGACTTGAGTAGTTCGCTAGCAGAACGCGCGTCATCGGATATCGCAGTTCAACGGTCGTAAGCTCGTTGGTACTTGACGGAAATCAAGCGCATGAACTTCCGCATCTTTATCTTCGTTTTTTAAGAGCGATATTTTTTCTGTGCGCTGTGATTATTTTCGGTTTGATATTGGCATGTGTAGGAAAATTTTGTGATCACAAGTAAGTGGAAGACCTTATTTTGCACGTGTCTGTATAAATATAAATAAGAATTGATAAATTTAGATTCCCCGTGGGCCCCCTCTACGGAAAGGACCCTAAGCACTGCGACGCCAGCGCATTACTTAACGAAGGCATGAATTCCAACTACTCACGCTTATAGAAGGGTACTGCTCCAGGTTTATAATGCATTAAGACCGATGGGGAATGTATAATCATCTTTGCTAATTGGGTAGTATATTTTTAATGTCAAGGGGGGGCCCAGAATGTTTTCGATATGCCACTGGTTATTAGGTAGACTAAGAAGGTACGAGACTATAAGTTAAACTTGGATCTCCGAATCGTTCTTTCCCCAGCATCCTTCTTCATTTCATGATAACTTTCTTTATCAATCCCCCTTTCTGCCCGAGATGAAATTGATAAAATGTCTCTCAAATAAAAAAGAACAAAAATAATAGGAAAAACCGAGCGTGCATTTCGACTAAAAAGCAGCTGTCATCGGCGGTGATTCGCCGACAGTTAATTCCATTTATTTTATAATCTTGTACTATCTACTGCTCTCCGTGAATTAGCACTAATGTTACCGATATGAGCGTCTCGTTTACCCGTCATTTTTATGGTTACTGGAGATACATATCTCGTCAACTTGTCTAACAGATAAATCCTTTCCCTTCAGATTTTCCTTCAATCATAGCATCAAGCATGCGTTCTTTTCTCAAAAAATTCCCAATCCATTTGGTCTTCTTCTATCTTATCACAGCTGCATTGCCATTCTTTCCTCAGCTATTCCTATTTCTTTTACATATGTATACAAAAAACCAAAATACATTTAATTTTAATTTTATCTGAAAAAATTACAGAAATATAACAAAATAACAAAGTTATATATAGAGAAACAGAAAAGAATTTTGTATATGTATATACATACATACATACACACACACACACACACTTACACACACTTACACACACTTACACACACTTACACACACACACACACACATACACACATACATACACACACACACACACATACACACCCATATAAAGCAAAAAACGAGAGACATCTCCTCTTTTGCGGCGGCCATCTTATTTTAAATTTTTTTCTGGAGAGAGAACGCCGTAAACTTTTTCGATTACGCAAAAATAACGAACAAAAAAGACTTTTTTAGAAACAACAAAAATACGAATCCAGAAAAGATTCCACCGACTGCTGATCTCCCACTCGCCTCCCTAGAGGGAGAGAGAGAGAGAGAGAGGAAAAATAAAAACACCCTAGCAAAACGGAGAGGGAAAAGTTGAAAAAACAAATCGGAACCCGAAATAAATTATTTAAAATGCCGCGAGTTTTGCGGACTTACTCCTAAAAAATAAGACAGTAAGAGAAGTATCGGAAAACCGGTTTTAATATAACACTCGACAATAAGACCAATAACGAGAGCGCGACTGTCGGTAACCCGCGGCAATCGGCTCTGTACAGAGAGAGAGGGGCGATGAACTTGCAACTCCACCCTTCTCCAACCCGCCGCAGGGGGAAAAAATATCCTCTCCGTAATCTCCTACTTCTCCGACCCTCTTCTCTCTATCCTTCTCTACCTCCCTCCCTACGCTCCGTCACCTCCTCCTCCTCTCACTCCACATCCCTCTCTCTCTGCAATCGATTCCTTTGCGGCAGCAATGCCTCATCCCAAGGAAGGCGTGTACCTCACTCTTCTAAAGCTCCCTCCGTTCCCTCCCATCCTCCTCCTCCCTTCTTAGATTCCGGAAGAAAAGAGCGCAAGGGTACGCGATTCTCTATGCTCCCTCTCTGCCTTTTGAAAATCAAGGAGGAACTCGGGTAAGTCTCTGGATAAAAGAATATGGAATGAAAGAGGAGAGAGAGAGAGTAACAGAGAGAATGAGATTCTAATTCTTCTCCCTCTCTCTCTCTCAAAATCTCTCTCTTTCTCTATTTTATCCGTCTTTACCTTTCTTTTTCTGTCTTTACCTTTCTCCAACTCTGTTTCTCTCCAACTCTCTTTACCTCTCTTTTTCTCTCTCTCTCCCACTCTATTTCTTTCCATCTCTCTCTTTCCCTCTTCTACTTTCTCTCTCTCTCTCTCTCTACCTGAATCTTTCTCTCCCTCATCCCTCTACCTCTTTCTCTCTCCAACCCTCTCTTTCTATATCTCTCTTCTCCCTCTCTCTCCCGCTTATTCTCTCTTCCTCTCTCTATCTACCTCTCTCTCCCTACTTCTCTTCTCTCTCTCTCTAACTCTCTCTTTTTCTCTCCTACGCTCTCTGTTCTCTCTCATACTCTCTTTCTTTCTCTCTCTCCAACTCTCTTTCTCTCTCTAACTTTTTTCTCTCTCCAACTCTCTTTTTCTCTCCAACTCTCGTTCACTCTCCAAATCTCTTTCTCTCTCCAACCCTTTCTCTCTCCAACTCTCTTTCTCTCTCCAACTCTCTTTTTCTCTCCAACCTTCTTTCTCTCTCCAACTCTCATTCTATCTCCAACTCTCTTTCACTCTCCAAATCTCTTTCTCTCTCCAACCCTTTCTACATCTTTTTTCTCTCCCCTACTTTTTCTCTCTCTCTCTTTCTCTCTCCAACTCTCTCTACATCTCTCTTTTTCCCTCTCTACATCTTTATATCTTCAGTAGAGAGCACTTGAATTAAACGAGTCCGCATAAATCGCGTCGCCCATAAAAGATCCCGCTAGAAGCGAAGGCGAGGCATTGCTCCGAGAGAACTCCTACGCCCGCGGTGTGTCACAGTCGAAAACTTGGTTTTCCCGCGAGATATTTTTCCGCTTTTCCGCCGGGAGATTTTCACGGGTTGAGAAAGATCGATTAATCCGTTCGACTCTAAGCGGGCGGGAAGGGGAGAGAAGACTTTTCTCTCTTTCTCATTCGAGGGAGATTTGCGAGCGAAAAGTTACTCGGTAGTTGCGAGAGTGATGGACGGCAGGAAAAGGCGAAAAACAAAGGAGTCGGACGAATAATCTCGTCAACGGTCGGAACTCGATGGAACCGCGTTCCGGTGAGAGATCGGCTATCTTGCTTACGGCCCTCTCTCCCTCCCTTTCTCTCTCTGATTCTGTGCGACAATATTACATTTGTGAGTTACCACTTGTTGTAATATAGTTTAATTTAAAAACGATTTAGAAACAAGGAAGAATTTAGCGAAATGCTACATATGGAGCGTAGCTCTTTATGGTGCAGAGACGTGGACAGTAAGGAGAAAGGAGGAAACATATTTAGAAAGTTTTGAGATGTGAGTATGGAGGAGGATGATGAAAGTGTAATGGACAGAGAGGAAGAGGAACGAAGAAGTATTAGAAATGGTGTGAGAAGAAAGGACGCTAATAAAAACAATCGGGAAAAGAAAAGCAAATTGGATACGGCACATATTGAGAAGACAGTGTTTACAAAGGACGATCTTAGAAGGAAAAATTAGTGGAAGAAGAGGAAGAGGGAGAAAAAGAATAGGAATATTAGGTAATATAAAGCAGGAATATAGCACATATAGAGGTATAAAGGAGGCTTCTAGGGAGAGAGAGAGAGAGAGAGAGAGATGGAGGCAACGATTCAACTAAAACCTGTCTTCGGACAGCAGCATGATGATGATGATGATGATGATTTCTGCCTAGTTATTCCTTTAACTTTTCAATGTATAGTCTTAGCTTATTTTTAAGCTTTTTATGTACATATATACATTTGTACATACTTATGTTTTTATGCGCACAAATTCTTTTTTATGGCTCTATTTTTTCTTAATCGCTTACGAATTTTCCACTGTTTTATACCTCTCTTCTCTTCGTACGCGTTTTCCACAGTGGGACATTTTTCTGTGTCAAGTAAGACTGATGCACAGTATTTTCTCAAACCACAAACCTAACATTCTTTTATAATATCTCTTGATGTTCTATTAACAAAATGTGTATCTTATGTCGCGCATAACCAAAGGGTTAAATGTAATATGGGACTATATAGTCTCAGTTTCATCCTTAATGTAGTCTTTTGTCTTTCTGTCCCTCCGCACCCATCTTTTTCCTCGAACCGGGCCGAAAATATATCATCACCTCTCCAAAAACTCGTCTCCTGGAAACTTTTTTATGTGCAACCTAGCTACGCCCTTCTCGTTCCATTAGATTAATATAAAAGATGGAAGGATGTGAAGTTTTGCGGAAGATCTCTCTATTTTTTACGAGAGCGATGCGGCGCAATTTTCCGCGTACCCGACCGCTTCGCCGCTCACCTTATTCCATCGCGATACTTAACAAATATCCCTCTTTTCCCACTCCTCCTCCTCCCGCTCCCCGATGCAACCTCATTTTTTAAAAGCGGCGATTGATGAAAAAGGCCTCATCTCTTCTCTCTTTTTCTCTCTCCGACTCCTTTTTCGCACGGGATAAAAGTAAATATCTCGAAAAATAACTCCTGGGAAGAGAGAGGGAGAGAGGTAAGAGAAGGGAATATACAACTCCGTCTCATTAAATGGGACCCTCCATCCGAAATGCTTTCGAAGCCCAAGTTCTCTCCGAATGAAAGAAATTTCGAGAGCGTTTCCACATAACGAAAATAAAAAAAGAAACCTCTCGGGTTTCCGCGTTTCTTTTTTTTTATTTTATCCTGCGGTGAACATTCTTTTCGCGTTTCGTTTTTTTTTTATTCCCTGAATGTTTAAAGGTATCTTTTTTCAATGTGAGGAATGGCCTAGTTAATTACGCCACCGCTTGATTTGATGGCGGATTCCGTTTTTCTTTTTTTTCCTCTTAATTGGCGGAGTCGACGAGAGATGGAGACAGAGAGAGAGACCCAATGAAGCGGACCGGAAAAAAGGGGGCTTTCCCAGCGGTTTATGATATGTATATATGTGTACGTATGTGTATTAATATGCACGTGTATAAATACGTGTGATAAGGCAGAGGGGTGCGCGATGTGTGCCCTCATTAAGTGAGATGGTGGAGAGGCAAGGGGGTGGGGAGGGGAGGCGCTGAATGATTCCCCGTCTTCCTCTCTCATTCTAAACAAACAAGAACGAGAGAAAAGGAAGGAAAAATTCCGCTGATAACTTTCGAGTAAAAAATACAACAAAAAATATGAGATATCGTCCGAGTTTCATTTCGCGATGGTTAATATTAGAAGCGGGCTATCTTCCCTCGTCTCTGATATTATTATTTTTTTGCAATTTCCCCTTTCCAGATCACGGTTTGTTGTGATTGCCTCGACTCGGCAACGGATGGAATATTTTTTCCACCGTGTCAAGAGAACGTATCTTTCGCAAACGCTGCACATTTTTTGAATGGGGAGCTCGAATCCTGTATTATGGGAATTCGGTGTGACAAAAAGTTTTTTTATATAGGTACCTATATAGGATGTTTCTCGCAAGAACGTCGGGTGACGCTAGTTATATGTTATTATAGACAGCTCCCCCGCGTGATGACGAGGTTATTTCGTAAATTTCTTCGATATATTTTCAGTTTCATCCGCTTCACGTTACATAATTAGAGCCATATACTCGTAAAAAGGCACGCTTTTACTCCGGTTACTCTCAGTTGGAATTTTTAACGCGAGTCAATTTTCAGTTTTGGAACGGATTCCGAAATTGTTTCATCGAAAATAATTGGACCTCGCCTCTAAGCCAGTCTCAAACACGCTGACCCGTCAGTTCGTTAAGTGCGGCCCACTCTCTGCTTTGAATCTACTGTAAGCAGGTGGAAGAGACATCGTGGACAATGCGATCACGGATTTAAATAGAAATACGAAACATATATAAATGTTTAAAAATTATTAATTGTATGATAGATGGCTCTGTAATTGCAATACGCACCGTTTTGAAACGTGTGCTTTTAAGTTTCATCTAAATGCTTAATCTCATTATTATGACGTGTGGTTTGCAGTACATTTCCAAACGAACGCATGCGGCCCACCATATACATAGTTCGGCTTTATCGACTTTGCCCCCATGCAATTTGAGTTTGAGAGCTCTGCTCAATATATTCTCATATTTGCCTTCATGGTCTGCTCCATATGTACGATTTGCATTTGTTTCGCCATAAAAACGAAAAATTTTCCAGGCACATCAGAAAACTTTCTTGTTGACTTTAAACGGCACGTATGTTTTCCATGCGTCTCTATTGACTTTGGTTGTTATGACTGCGCGTATTTACTTTACCGACTCGCGACAAAGTTGATTTCGGCAACGACATATGGTCTCGTGACTTCGTAGGCTCTCGGTAAGAAAAAGTTCCTTTCATCGCCTGTGTTTTCTTTATCGAAGCATATTTTAGAGCGCATTATACTCGTACCCCGCTTTGCAAGGTGTATCCGTTTCTGTAAATGACCGTGTAAAGCGAAACCGCGTAAATTGGAATAGGTTTTCGCATAAGATCACATGGGGTTACATCTTAGGACCGGCTGTAGCTCAAAGTGCGACAATTTAGTTATATCTTATTCAGTATTGCTTCCTTTTCGCCTTTCTCTTGATTCGAACTGAAAAATGTCTCTGAGTTTTAATCCTCTGAGACGGTTTTAAAACGAAATCGAAAACCGTGCAATTTAAGATATTTTTCGAAAAGAAAAGAAATACAATTCGAAAAGTGGACGCTCCAGCGCGTCCAAGTAAATTGCACTACGGCAGAAAATTTTCAAAACCATCATCTTAAAGAATGGACTGCACGAATTTGAGCGCATTCGATATTCAGTTTTTTTTTCTCCGAGCGTTAAGTAGGTTAAGCGCGATCCATCGAAGAAAGAGGTCCGTTTGTTCGACTTCTCCGAGTGAAAAAGAAAACGACTCGATTTCCGGATCTTTCTTTTATTTGCGTGGAGGCCGGAGACGCGGTCATTCCGACAAACCTATTCCGGACGGTCGATCCTCTTGAATCGATTCCAAGATGGATAAAAAAACCACCCTTTCCGGAGATTGCGTAAAGAAAAGGCTCGGGGAAAGAAAAAAACGTAAATATCTGCGAGATCGCGAATCTCCTACGATATCGCAATGCAGCGGCTGCGCTTATGCTTTCCCGACCCTTTCTTTCTCTCCTCCACCATCTCTCTCTCTCTCTCTCTCTCTCCAAACCCCACCTCTCTCTTCCCCTTGGCATAACGCTCGTGGCGAAAGAGCGCGCTCTCACGCACATACACACGCGTACAGAACAGAGCGGGCTATTATACCGAATCGATATATATACAGATATATTATATATATACATATATTATATATACATAAATACATATATATTATATATATACATATATATTATATATACATACATATATATATACATATATATATATATATATATATATATATATATATATATATATATATATATATATATACATATATATATATATATACACACAGCCGCAGCGCTCACGTATTCCTTATCTTCTCAAAGGGAAAATATGAGGAAGGAGGAGCAGACGTTTGCGTAGTGCTCACTCACCTATTTTTATCTCTCAAAATATACAACGGAGGACGTCCTAAGCCCAGGAAAAAAACACCGGAAGAGAAGTATGAGCGAGAAGAGAGATATTTCTCTCTTTCTCTTCTCCCTCCTTTCATCCTCTGAGTTTCGAAGGCGAGAGAGAGATACGAGGAAGAAGGAGGTAGAAACGGAAAGAGGAGGTTGCGGGGGAGTTGGGGGAGGGATTGGAGGACGACCTGCAAAGGCCATAACATTGCCTAGGGTTTGACGCTGGCTGCCTCGTAAGATTCCGCTCCGTCGGAACCTGTCGCTGCAGGGGAAGTAACGGAGGAAGAGAGGGAAGAAGGAAAGATCGAGCGTAAAACCTCTTGGGGAGTTTTTGGGTTAAACCGAGACTAAGGTGGTGGTCCCGGACGCACGATGCTCTTCTATCAGGCGGAAGAGGGCGCTCCAGAAAAGGGTGCGGGAGAAGGGTTTAAACCCATCGTGCTCCCTCAAAAGAAATAATAATTTATTATTATCATTTTGAAAATTACACGATTTAAGTTGCACCTGGGTCCTGTAATATGGACTCGCTACAGCGCGGTTTTTTAAATACCGAAAATTCAGGAAACGCTTATCGGTTTCACTTTAACGCGGTTCGATCGGACTCGGGATGCGGGATTTCAGTTGTCAGAGAGATGAAGTCGTGTCGGAGGACGGAAATGCTTTGTTTAGAACAGGTATGACAAACTGATGACTGCGAATTTTTGTCGTTCGATATTTTATATAATTACCTTTTTTGTGAAAAACAGACGGGCATTTCCTTGATTATTTAGCACAAAATTATTGTTTTTTGCAGAACAGACGTCAAATCATTCAGAAAAAGTCTATTTCTCAACTCTAAAATAACTTTAACCCTAATGCGGCCATTCCGTAGCGTCCATTGCTTTAATGGAGCCCTGCAGCCTCTTCGAGTTTGAAATGCTTGGTTTAGAAGCTCTGATGATCGACTACAACGCCCATATTTGTAGATATGTGTGCATCAGAGAGAAGTTTAAGAATTTTGAGTCTGGAGGGGGTGCTTAAATTGGATATGGAAACCAATTCCCCTTAACTATGTAAACCTAGGTCAGTGTTTCCTAACCGGGGTGCCGCGAAAATTCTCCTGTTTGCCCAAGTTTAACTATCCAGTTAATTATTTATCATATATATTCGTGTAATTAACTATTATAAATAGTATACGAGTATGTATAATCAAAGGACTAGTAGAATAAATAATCATAAGTACTACTTGATTTCTTACCTAAAACATAATAATGAAACGCCCTCGATTACTATTGATGAGGGGAGAGGGATGCCGCCAATTTCAGAAAAGTTACTTAGTTACTCACATTGCGCGGGCTCACATTGCGCGGATTCTCATTACACGGATACACATTACACGGGATATCTTCAGAACCCATCCCTCGCATTATAGGATGACCGGATGTACGCTTGCATTTTTCGCGGATATTACTTTTTTCAATTTTATTAAAGCTAGAATATCAAAAAAACATTCTCAAAGCCTCGTTGCCGCCTCGCCGGTGCATTTCCCCCGGGGAGAGG
This sequence comes from Tanypteryx hageni, assembly GCA_028673005.1. Lineage (NCBI taxonomy): Eukaryota > Metazoa > Arthropoda > Insecta > Odonata > Petaluridae > Tanypteryx > Tanypteryx hageni. The sequence continues at coordinate 57,699,557 of CM054113.1, forward strand.
AAGGGAGTGCCACGGGCTAATGTTCACTTCGTGTTTCGGGAGATTATCCCTTATGCGCGAGCGCGCGTGAAATCCGCGACGGGATGGTTTTATTTTTTTTCGTAGTCGCGGGTAAAAGATCGTACAAAAAAAACCGTGCCAACATTCGGCGCGGGTGGAAGCCCAATCACCCTTCCGGAGATTGCCGGGGATTATAACCCGCCGTGCGAGGTTAAAGACGATTCCGAAAACGGCGTTGCGTTTTTTTTCCTTTCCGTAAATTAAAAACAGGCGCGGAATTGGCGTTCGATAAAAAAACAGCGCGAGTCCATCGATAAAAAAATTATATCCGATTAAAATTTCGAAAACGTCGCGGATTTGAAATAAAAGTGTGTTCATACGTAACAACTTGATTAAAATTCGTTATTACCAGATCGAAAACGTGATAGGGTTTGGCGTCATGGGAAAAGGGCGGTAAGACGAGGAGATCTTTCGTAGACTATATGCTGTTTGGTTGCTATGACTCAGCACATGGTTTAAATATTATTTTATTTTCTAGTGCTAGGGTGACCTCTCGCTCAACTGATAATACACTCGATTTAACTTGCAATAAAACAAAAGCAACCCATCGATTGTTCAAAACCAATACTCTTAATGAGTCATGTTGATACAATAATTATATCGAATAACTATATAAAGTTCATAAATAAATGGGAGCTTTATTTGCTAACGCAATATGAAAAAGCGCGTTTTATTTCTTGAGGTTTATTTAGAATTTTAAACTTAAAATTCTTTATAAACAAAGTAACATATGACACTGTAATTTATTCAATAGTTAATTAAGAAAAGTATATTCATACTCTTACAGTTGTTAGGTTTCTAATCTAATTACTATATGCTTCTGATATTAGTAGCATACTAAATTACTATAATGTGCACTCCCGGCGCTCTCCGATTTCTTCAGAAAAATGTCTTCTGCTGTTTTAAAGATGGAATTAACTGTTACATAAATGGTGAGAATCTTTAACTTTCTATCTATAGACATTTTTCCCTATCTTAATTTGAAAATTTTTAATCTCCCTATGACACCCTCCCACTTTCTCCAAATATATCTTTAAAGGCGTAATAAATGGCATCATAGATCACATACACACTACAAATTCCAGTTTTCAATCTCTTACCGTTTATTGAGAGCAAAAACATAAGCGCGTTTACAAAACAAAACGCGCTAAAAAATCAGGCGCAATGATTGGTATTCTTTCGGTAGTATCCTTTTAGACCACTACTACCACCGGCGAACACCACCGATAACGGCTGCTTTGTAGCCGAAATGCTCATCTGATTTTTCCCGTTTTTTTTACAGCTATTGGAGATACCTATTTCGTCAATTCGATTTCAGCCATAATACGAGCTCGATGGTTCTCTACTGAATTAGACATTGACTCATGCAAGTTCGTTGAGCGCGCCCTTTTTTATTTCACATTAAATTCGAACATCCGAAGCGTTACATCACGCACCACATCATTCTTTTTTTTTGGGCGGGGCCACCCATAACTAAATGATAAATCTTCTTGATTAAGCGATCGTTTTAGACAACAACCTTCTCTCGATCCACGCCTTTCACTCGTTAATCAAAATAATCCACTCTCAGCTCGACGGGCGCGGAAGACCGGATGTTGTTCGTCGGCATTTTACAAGAGGAGCAAATCTTCACCCTCCGCCGTACATTTTCATCGAATCCGAAGACGCGGAAGCGAAACAGATGGCGTGTTTTTTTCCTCTCTCTCCGTGGCGCACTCGGTCGGAGAATCGTCTATCATCGGCTGCGCCTCCGTAATAGCCCCCGGAGCAGAAGCTCTCTTCTCCGGGATCGCGGCGCGGAGCTGAAAACCCATTAAAAGCGACAGGAGAAGCAAAAAAAAGCATCATAATGAAGAAAAACGACGTCTGACGGAACAAGTTAATGACGTCGGCGTAACAGAAGGGAGGTACCGAGTTTCGGGAGATCGGGGTCCGTATATATTATAAACTCGGAAAAAAAAGTCACCGCACATCAAGAGGCGTGGCTCGCGACGCATCTCGAATAATTATAAGCGTTACAAGAAAGAAAGAGCCCAAGGGCGGGATTAAATGTTTTAATTCGAATTTCTTTTTCCCGGTTTTACGGCGCAGGGATGGAAAATATGAACAAAATAAATATTTTAAAACACGGCGACGGTGCGTCGAAAGGGGAGTAAGGGCGGGAAATAACCAATTACTTTCATTTTGATGGCTAAAATTTGCGCGTGATTAATAAATGTAATTTTTTTAATGGTCTGATTTGAGCGTGCGGGTAAGAGGTGCGCGTCGCTAAGCCATCTGTCACATTTAATTATCCCGTGCGCTTGCTTCGTGAGTGTCTGCGTAGTTTCGCCTTTTCGAGAAACCCGAGATATCCATCAATTAATTTCGCGTAATATTATTCACGAGGAAAACGCCAGTCAAAAAAATATAATTTGATGCCAAACTTTGGAAAATAAAATGTCGACCTTCGGGATTTATGTATTAAAAATGCCGAATAAAAAAGAGTCTTTTCGAAAAATGGATGCAAAACCACAAGACACCCGTTACGTATTTCCCTCTAGCGATGCTTCTCCAAAACTTATCTGCCGCCACCGTGCTGATATCTTTTTTTTTACTCAGTGCTACCATGAAGTTTTCAGCTATGACGCGCAAGGTATTTTATGCGTATGCGCTCCTTAGAACGAGATCAAGATGGCCTGAAAATTTCTATTTATAAAATAGCAGCGCGAGGCAACACGGGCATGAAAAACTGCGGCGCTGAATATTTTTTACCTTTTTTATATTCTGCAGCGGAGAAGAGTGAGCTGTATCTTCTCAAAGAAAACCTTTTCAAGTGCCCCTTCACCTCTAGACAAGGTCTCCTTAGATTCATGCCAAAGTAAAACGTGCGCCTCCACAACGACTACATATTTTTATCTTGGTAAAGCTGTATCCGCGGATGTAATTCCATCACTCCGCAGGGTACCTTTAAACGACAGGTTATTAACGTTATAGAAGAAAGTTGAAAAACGTTGTAGACGTATAATTAAATTTACTTTGGTCTGCTTGGAGTTCTTCTGCTTTCGTGATTCGCAAGATGAATTATTTGCTTCTTTGCTAAAGATTGGACCTTTTTGTAGAGAACATAGGGACAATTTAAGGCAGGGGTCGGCAACCTTTTCTGCATGGCGGGCCACATTTGCAGTTATGAATGTTTCGGAGGGCCGCATTTGGTGTCAAGAAGGCCTCGGCGGGCCGGATGAGCGAATAAATCAGAATTTTTCTAGAGATTCTGTGATTTCATTTGAACGAAATCAAGCCTACGTAATTTACTAGCGTTAAAACTTCACCAGAACAGGCTTTGAGACCATAATTTTACTCAAAAAATATAAAATTGCCCATGAGAAATTTTCCTGATCACTTTTTCATTGCAGCTTTGCGGGCCGCATAAAGCGTTCTCGAGGACTTAATAATTCATGGCTCATTTGCGCTTATTTATCTTCGAGATCGCTTACGTATTCGGTTTGTCCGTCCGTCTGTATTGGCAACATCTCGAGAACCCTGCCAAGTTTTCAGGATAGGTTGGTTTATACGAGAGCTGGGCATGGTAAAAATAAAGCAGGTCTAGGATCGCCAGCTGGGGAGCAATCGGAAACAAAATCACTAAAATGCACATGCTCTGTAAGTGTAGGCAACCAGCAATACAACGCATCTGCGATTCTTTACTCGGATATCAATCGATGAACAAAAGCGTTTTATGTAATTGACTCAATAATTCTTCCCTCGCTTGTTTAATATCAGAGTCTGTTATAACAACCAAACAGCGAATAATGTATCAAAACTAGTTCGTCATTCACGGTGGCATTACCTTATATACTTGAAATAAAATCCCAGATGTCATTCTGTCATTTCGGAACGCTCGAATGTGACGCCGCGGTTCGAGAACTATTTATGACAAAATGTGTGCGATATATTCTTTTATTATCGGTTGTTTACTTAACGACAATGAAGAAGGTATGCAGATACAACTTACTAATTATAAGTGATTTATAGACACAATTTGTATTTATTGGCGCATTTATGATAATGTAGGTGCATTGTTATAACAGCAAATATTGTGTGAAATTGGTTTGATACAATAAATGGGATGAAGATGAATATGCGTAGTATTGTAATAATGAAATCGCTCCAAGCGACAGCAATTTGCCATTCATTCTCAAGCGACGACAATTTCCCATCATTCCAGGTTTTGCCGTTACAATAAACAAAGCTCAAGGTCAAACTAACGGTCATGTTGGTATCTATTAGACAGAACCCGTCTTCTCACATGGATAGCTGTACGTTGCATTGTCAAGATCAAAAAATCGAAACAACATCAAAGGAAAATTCTGCACAAGGTCGACTGCTAGGACCTGATGAATGGTTTACAAAGAACGTTGTTTTGCAAGAAGTCTTTCAAAATTAATGAATAAAATAGATTTAAGTTTGCTCACAAACAAAATTTTTTTAAAAATATACAATCATCGCTGCTTTTCAGGACTACTGCAACAATTCCGTCCTAGGACGGGTTATCGGCTAGAACTTTAAATAATAATACAAGAGGTTGATTAGCCAAAAAATCACACAATACTTTAAATAAACCCTTGCCTCGTCTTAAAGGTAATAATACTTAATTCTATTTATGGCTATTAAATTTACCTGATTGTTAAAACGGAATACCGTTTCCGTTGGTAGTGAAGAATATTTTGCATAAATGAGCATCTAACCTTTCCGTATCGAAGGGGTTTTACTGCAATATATTCTCCCGTCTCTTTATCGGATAGCGCGGCCATGATGATAAAATACATTGTTATTTGACAGTGATATTGATGCTCGTTTTCCATAACATTATTAGCCGAACAGATTCTGAGAGGATTATTATGGCGAATGTTATATTCCTTGCTACCCACCATATGGATAATTGCGAGATAAGCTGTAAATCTAGAACCTGCGTATTTGAGTAAAGAGTGCCTGCAAATTTTTACCGGTAAAAATACATGAAAGAGAAAAATGTAAAACTTACCCAACCTTGCAAGGCGTTCTCGAATTTTCGTCCCGCAATTAGACACAATGATTTCAGTTGTTGCGTCATTGTGCATTTAGTCTAACTCCGTTGCTTTAAAACTCGAAATTAAAGATTTCCCGTTTAATTGCGAAAAAAAAAGTGTTTTCCTCTCCTGCTAAATGCCGTTTCTGTCGGGTGCATATTCGTATTATTTTCATTATACGTACAACCTCTCTGAAAAATGGACGCGAGATCTTCTCGAAAAATATATTTTCCTCGTTTTCGCTTTATTGTTGCGGAAGGCGTTTTTTTCTTTCCCCCTTAGTTCAGAGAGGAACACAAGGGCGGCCTTTCGTCTTCTTCCTTTCTTTCACTCCTTCCACCTCTCCCTTGGAAGAAAACAGCAAAAAAAAGGTCATCCCGTCCACTCCGTGTTTTTCTAAGGAAGGCACGTAATAAAGGCGCGAGGAGTATTCGAGTAATATTCTAAAAGAAACTGGAGGTGCTGTTCTTCTATATTTTTTATTATTACTGCAGACACGGAAGTTTTGGTCTCTCCCGCTCACTCTAATGAGACTAGCGACGAATTGTATTGTTTTCCATTATTTCTTTTCCGTATCGTAGGAAACCGCGTCGTAAGCACTACTCTGTTTTTCTGTGAAGGTCTTATTTTTTCTCCCTTTCTCTTACAAAGTTCCACTGGATCTTAAACTGTTTTGAAAGTCGCGGATTTTTAATATGTTTTCAAACACCGAGGAAAATCAACAGATAAGGTTTAAGACCAGCGGAGGAGATTGCATGCGAAATGTTTTGGCCCAAGTGGGCGTCACGAACGCTCGGTTGTTTTCAGTAAATGGAGTGGAGATAAGACGGAGACAGAGGACGGGTTTTTTTCGGGCTATCTGATTTCGGCTGCGAGCTGTCCCCCAATTAGGCCGCCATCTTTAATTAAGAGAATAGCTCGGCGAATGGTTATCCTCCCAAAAAAAAAATTAGGAGGAAAAAATCCGCCCTCTCTCTGTGGGAGTCTTCGAAGCAAACGCAAATTTCCATACCATTTAGCGTTGGTTTCGAAGGAGATAACGACGTTTGAGGCAGCAAACTGCGACAAAAGGGCGTGACAAATAATAATAATAATAATAATAATAAACGGCAAATATCGAACTCGAAATTGTTACATATAATAGAAAAAGTCACAAGTCGAAACATTAGGATTGTTGTTATGCAATGTAATGTTATATTTACAGAAAACCCTCGCCATCCGCTGTGCATACGTTCCTTGGCTGCTAATGACGAATCCTGACATACTGGGGATGTGTTTCCTTACATTGTAAAGCTTATTCTGTCTCTTTTGTCATAAGAAATCGCGAAATACATTATATTGTCGTTCATCAGAGGTAAAGCGCATGAATGCAACATTTGAGTGACAGGCGATCATTTCACTGAATGAACCAACGCTTTAAAATATGTATATACAAGTAGCCCTCGCCCTCGGTTCTGTCAACCGCGGTTTTGAGTATCCGCGGCTGAAAAATTGTACCTGGTCCTCCGTGCGGCCCTGTCTAGTAAGCTAATTTTACTAGCATCGGAATTTATGAAATTGAACAAACTACGTACTAACTAGTCTTTACCAGAAGGAAAGACATAGGAAAGGGGATTTTTAGTTCCCGATAAGATAACGAATTAGCCGATAAGTACGAGGAATTTTATTTGAGGGATTTAAAAGATTAGGGCAGGCGGGCGCCGTCAGCAGGGAGCGCTTTGCCATCATATTATATATATGTAATAAAATGTATTAGACTATTGCTTTTTAAGTGTATTCAATAAATTACATTTTAGAAAAATAGAAAAAAGTTCTACTGGGGAAGGGGTCCGAGCGCACTTTGCAACACCTTCAATTGCAAAACATTAAGCTTCTGAAGCAATGCTGATATATCAGTGGTTCCCAATCTGTGGTCCGTGAGGCTACTACAGGGGGGGGGTCTAAGGAAAAAATAACATCCTCACCGCTATGCTCTGCTAATATATTTGTTGAGGTAATCAATAAGAATGTCACAAAACGTAAGGTGTGAACATTACTAACGATTGCTGAGTGCATATTATAATATTTCGTTAGATTTTCATATACAATGGAGTGTAAAATACAACTGGCTGCATGATGTGGTCCGCGAAATTTTTGAAGGTTGAAAAGAGATCCGCACACTAAAAAAGATAGGGAAATACTGTGATAGATAAAACTTAAGCGATGATTGAAGTATATTCTCAGCATTTGATACTCTTGACGGTGGCTTAAAATGGTATCGGGCAACGCCGGGTACTCCAACTAGTATGTATATGTATATATGTGTGTGTGTGTGTATATATATATATGGATGGCAACAAGGTGTTGGGATGAGGAAACCCAGTGAACACTCACCAATCGGACGACTTCAGGTTGGCGAGGACCCGGAGATGTCGAAGCGACACACGTAAAAGAACACTAAAACACAGAAACATCACAAACGTTCTCTCTCTGTAGCTGATGAAGGAATAACTCCGAAAGCTTCTACGTTTGTGATGTTTCTGTGTTTTAGTGTTCTTTTACGTGTGTCGCTTCGACATCTCCGGGGCCTCGCCAACCTGAAGTCGTCCGATTGGTGAGTGTTCACTGGGTTTCCTCATCCCAACACCTTGTTGCCATCCATATATCCATTTTACTTTTCCTTTTCCGTAAGCTGTTATATATATATATATATATATATATATATATATATATATATATATATATATATTCAGTTTGAATCACTAGAACTTTTCATATTTTATGCTTTTTGAAATAATCTTGCAATATTTAGTGTCGTCGAATGTTACCCAATATCATCCTGCAGTTCTCATTTTCCCGACATTCATTTCCGCAGGACTCGTTCCTCTAACTTCATTTACAGAAGAAATATGGCGTATGCTTTCTATCTATCACGAGCTGTCGTGTCGTAAATATATTGATAAAAGAAATGAAAAAAGAAACATATTCGCTTCGCCTGTTAAAAATGTAACATCCCTGCTGATGTAGACGTAGAAACGTAACGAACGTTTTTCGACACGCAAAAAAAATAAGAATAAATTCCGTCGACAATGGAATTGGGTCATATTCACGCGATGGCTTTTTTTCTGTAATGTAAAAATCTGCGCGGGGAAAAAATCATTACCCTTTTTTTCCTTTGCCAGGTTAAAAGAGTAATTTCCTCGGCGAAGACCTAGCCAACCTATCCATTTTCGAAATCGTAAACCTCCGCATGGCAGACTTCCCGATCATTTCAACGGACCCCTTCAGAAGAAGAAGAAAAGAGTGGCAAAAAGAGAAGGGAAGAGCGTCAGGGAACGGAGGTCGGGAGAGAACGGGAAGAAGAGAGAGAAACACGGAGAAAGAGAAAAAATATTAGGGAGAGGCGGCAAGGTTGTGTAGCATCGAGCGAGCGGGATAAGTGGGAGAAATGAAGGACTCTCTCTCTATCCCCCCTCCCCCTTGTTAAAAAAATATAGAAAGGCGGGGGAGGTAGGTAGGGAGGTGGCGCCAACCGGAGGAGAGCGGGAGAAGAGGGAAACATCATCCGGTGGCACCCAATTCATCAGATGCGTCTCATTGCCGGAAGGTCTTCCGGAACCTACCAAGAGGATTTGAGGGGGTGCGAAGTGCGAAGAGAGAGAGAGAGAGAGATCAAGAGAGAAGTAAAAGAGCGGAGAGAGAGGGAGGTGGAGAAGGAAAGGGGAAGAGGTTTCAAAGAGCTGATGAGGAAGGAAGGATGAGGGAGGAGACGGGGAAAATCGAATGAAAGGAAGGAGAATATCGCAGCCGAAAGGGAGGGAGTGGGAGGAGGGGAGTGGATCCATTGAGGGGGAGAGAGATGGAGGCTACATGGAGAAGGGTGGAAGGTGTGTGTGTGTGTTTCGGAGTAGAGAAGGGGGAGGGTTTGACTGAGGGTGGAAAGAAGAGAATCATCAAGGCTTCTCGCTCCCTATTTCCTCCGCCCTCCCATAGATGGCGTCTCCTTAAAGCTTCCGCGTCTGTTTCCACGGGCGTTCGGGGCGAAGCCTCGAGAATTGAATAATAATAGTCGGACCATCGCGAGGGATAGAGGGAGAACCCCTTCTTATTCCTCTTTTCCATTTTTTCTCTCCATCCCTTAGCGTCGCATTGGGTGATCTCGCAAATTAGTTTTTTATAACTTTTTTCCTCCCTCCCCCACCCGCGGCAAATGAGATGGTCCAAAAGAGGAGGATGAAGAGGGGCGGAAACGGCTTTGCAGTTATTAACAGAGTGATCACTTTTTAATTTTCCGAAACGGAGGACTTGAGGAAAAAATTATCGGCGCCATAACGTCCGAGGCTGGGGAAAATTCTAAAAAGGGAAAATAATTGTTTTATTTTTTAACGGCACGTCATAGAGATATGAGAAAGTCCTGGGATTAACGATTTGCGAGGGAAGAGCAGAGATCAGAGCTAATTACAAATACATATATATAATATGTACACGCACACATTCAAACGGAGCAAACACCTAAATCCTATAACCACAAAGCGATCGAGCAAATCATATTCCTAATTCGAATGCGACGTACCCGGCGGCGGTAAATAGCAGATTTTTAAAATTTATAGGCAACGATCGGCAAATTACCACCGATTGCGAGAGCAGCTACATTTTTGTCGGTATGCGTAAATAGTTCACGCGAACGTTTGATGGCTGTGTGAGTCATCTGTAACTCTTACTTAATATATACAAGATATAAGCTGAGCTGAGTTTTAAAGGCTTATCTTCGAATTTCACTCCTCGCTTGTCATTTTACACAAGTTCTTTCGAAATATAATATCGTTAAATGAAACTGACAGCGGCTGCCCGGTAGCTGAAATGGGTGTGTATTTGTTTCTCAACCTTCTTATGAATACTGGAGATACTTGAGCAAGAGCACACATTGCCAGTTTGATTTTTAAGTGCCCTCAATTTTATGCAACAGACCCCATTAAACAATAAGAAGACAAAATTTTCTCGTGCACCTCTTCTTGTGGTGCGTTTAGGGACAAAAAACTCACCATCGTCTTTTGAGGGCGTAAAATCACTACCTAGCGATATATTTTCAGATAACATACACTTCTTCACCAAATACACTCCGCCGTGAAAAGTTTTTATGAGTTTATCCGTGTCAAGTAGCCTTCCTTGCCACTCCCATCGAAAAATACACGACCCAATATATTTTAACAGGCCTCGAATCAATCACCATCCCGACGTCAGCAACATTCCCTCCCAAGATAAAAAAAAGAAACTTAGACCCTTACATCGACAGCAGCCCTCGCATGAGACCGATCCAAAAAATCCCTTCAAGGTTTCGATTACTTCCTCTCGGATGGTATTATAAATTCCTTTCCGATCCCGAAGCGAGACCCAAAAATGCAAATCCCTTTAAAACGCGGTTTTGGGGAGAGCCTTCGTGGTTTCGTATGGATGGATGTAAGGTTGAGGTAGAAATATAACCGCGATGATAATTAAATTATTACGGGCGAAGCGTGTTCCGCGTGGTTTTGACTGTTCTCCATGGTTGGCGTCTGTTTTGGAAATTCTTAAAACTTTTCCTCGCAATCAGATAACGGAGTTTTGTTCGGAGAATCTTATCGAGGAAACGGCCCAAGTTTCTCCCAAACTTCTGCCCAAGTGTTTCCCAACGTGTTTACCAAAAGTAACCAGTGACCCAAATCCAAGTAAAATACTGGACCGCGGCACAGTAAACATCTGACGATAGTAAAAAATATAAGGAGAAATATATTGACATATTTTAATAGAAATATTGATAAAGGATAATATGTACTTCTTCGATAACGAGGACATGTTGAACTTTTTACCCCGATCTCGCGACGAGTATGAAGTTCCATTTCATTATCTGCAGGCTTTATTTGAAATCTGCCCAGCGTTCAATAATTAATGCCCTAAGCCACGAGATGCGACCACTGGCATTCAGAAGATTTACTGAGCTCCCGATCAAAAAGCCCACGCTGTGCCGAAAAACATGTTTATGATGGATAAAAATACGAGTGTGGGAACCATGATAGCCAGGATATTAATTTATAAATTCTCTAAAGTCATTTCACAAATGAATTTGAAATGGGCATCGTTAGAAGAACGCAGATTGCAGGGCAGACTTAAGCTGTTAGAAAAGTATATATCAACCGAGCGAGGTTATAGATCTTATTAGGAATCCAGCATATTTCGGGAGGCACGATAACGAGAAAAAAATCGTGAGATCAATTGTATAATGGAGCGATGCAAATGATATTTTTTCCTCCAAGAACAATTAGAGATTATAACAGGAAAACGATAACTGATTATTGTTGAGGACTTGTTTGGTGCATTACACTCCCTGCCATCCACAATTACGGCGACTTGCAGGCTATAATGTAGATCAGGGGTGTCCAACCCGCGAAGGGTTTTTGTGCGACCCGCAAAGCTATGATGAAAAGGCAATCCGAAAAATTTAACACACATATTCATACATTTTTATGAAAATTCTGATAACAAAACTTTTAATATTGAAATGTTAACTATCAAATACCTTATTTAGAATCCTTCCGATTTAAACTCTAATCCGGTCCACCGAAGAATCAGCAACTTCCAAAGCATTCGCATCTATCGATGCGGCCCGTCATGCATTACAGAAAATGTTGGACACCACTGATGTAGATGAATACAATAGCTTCGAAACATATTTATGTTCATGTTGAATATATTAAGGATCTTTAACGTACTGAAAGCCGTATGCAAGGTCCAAAGCGCCTGATTCAGCCTGGATTGAACATCTTTTCGAGACAAATATCACGCTAAAGACGGCGGAAATAAATTTCCCTTGACGAACGGAAGGCCAAACGTTCCGTTTCGATCGCGCTTATCTAACTAAACCGAATTCAAGTCATTTTTCAAAACGAAGTTATTGTTTATTTTGCTGCCAACCCTAATTGCACGAACAGTCTTCTAGGACGGTATTGAATTTTCGAGTCGTAATCCTTTTAAAGCCAAAACTAGACAGGTTAAAAGTTTGCGACTCGAGGGCATGCGCGGTTAATGGCCCTCGCCACTCGAGGTCCCCGGGGCGTCAAGAGCCACCGAGCTAATATCTCAGAGCATCCGTGTGTGTCTGATTGTACAACCCCTCTCCCTCCCTCCCCTCCCCCCCCCCACCCTCCGCGCCTTCCTCGTCCCCGAAGGGAGTCAGGCGACGTTTTCCGTTTAGAATTTCGGGTACCTCGACTTAATGAACACCCAAGGAAGAGGTTAGCGGCCATCGCACGTGGGAATTCCGACCCAGACGCACTTCTCCTGGTCCAGAAATCCTCGTTTCTCTCGCTTTTGACGTTATCGCTTATTGGAATCGGGGTTTCGTCCGCCTCTCTCTCTCTCTCTCTATCCTCCCTTCTCACCCTTCTCCTTCCACACCAGAGGTTAAACCCGGGGCTTGGGAAAACGGTCCCGAACGCGTTGCTTCCCCGTGGAAAATAAATGCAGCCTACTACGTGAGTCTCGCGTGAAAACGAATCTCATCCGTTTGATTCAAAGGCCTTTATAACTATTTAACCTTCGAATGCCAGATGGCGCCTGTTTCGATCTCGCGATGTATTTCATTTTTCAAGGCAGCGCGTTGCGTAAATTGTGCTTCGAGTGCGTTCACCTCGGACCTTTTCTTCTCGACGCTGCTCCATTTTTGTAGCTTCGACGCCCTGGAACTAACAAAAATTTTTCGAGTTTAGACAACAGCGGGCCGACGACCCTCAGATGAGTGAATTTTCCATAAAATAAATTTAGAATTCGCGAAACCAATTCCAGAACGAAGCGATACAAGTAGCTATCTTTTTCCCCAGGACGATTAGGGATAATAATTGGAAAACGATTAATAGGATTTTCTAGGGATATGTTTGGTGCGTTGCATCCCTTGTCATCCACCATTAAGGTGACTTGCAAAATATAATGTAGATGTAAAATTGTCATTCCTCCTGATTGGGATTAGTTTTCATATTCGTCATGTGCCATTGGAATCGAAAATTGATGCGTTTTTAGGCGCGTTCCATTTCCAATGAAATTTCTAATTAGCTTAGTTCTGTTCGTCCTTACGCATGATCGCTCTCGGCTTCTAGCGCGCGAATTTTCATGAAATTCAGTATTTAGGACGTATGGCCAAAGGCAATAAGAAAATGACATAAATGGCACACAATCCAATAAACTGGAAAAGCAAGCTTCACGTAAAATCTCGTAAAATATTAGTTATACCAAAAATGTCTTCAAACAACATTTATAGAACTAGTAAAAAAAATATGTATTGTGCAGTACATTTTTATCGTAGGAGTAGCTGTTATCAAGAAAATCGAACAAGAAAGTCGTAATTCGCTTTGAAATTCTTGCATGGATACTATTTAATTGTTGTCAACGAAAAGAATCTTCGCAGTAAATGAAGTAAATAGGATCTGCTATAATTATAAAAATACGTTTATAACATCATTAAGTATGCATGCAGCATTTTGTAAACGAAAAGAAATGGATTATCTGTGTCGAAGAAATGAACGTAAACTTAAAGATTACAACTACTTAACTCGAGTGAGATATGTTTTAAATAATTTTAGATTGTCTACATCTACATGATACGCTGCAAGTCACTTTTTTGGTGGATGGAATGGGGTGCAGCGCACCAAAGGTCCCTAGCTTTCATACGTTATCTTTTTTTATTATGTTCTCTTATCGTCCTAGAGAAAAACGATCCTCTATATCGCTCCGTTCTACAGTCGATCTCGCGAATCTTATCCTCACTGTCCTGCCTTCCGAGATATGTCAGGCTTCTGATAAGTCCTGCTACCTCATTCGCTAGTCCCTCTGACATAAATTTTTCCAGTAGTCTAAATCTAGCCTGCAGCCTACGTTCCTCCAACGATGTCCACTTCAGATTTTCTATTAATGATGTTACGCTTTGTCTACTATCGTAATTCCTCTTTACAAATCTAGCTGCCCTGCGATGAACCTTTTCTATCTCGTTAGCGAGTCCCTTTTCGTAGGGATCCCACACAGCTGCGGCCGAACCAAGGATAAATAACATAATTCTCTCACTTTTTCGGAGCTATTTCGAACTATTCTCCCTTTTTGTTGTGACTCAGAGATATTTAATCGAGTCAAAAACTGGAATCTCTACTCCGTCCAACGAATAATTAACATCCAACGAGATACTCTTGGTTCTCCAAAAGTTGACGACGCAGCTTTTCTTTTGTTTGATCTCTAACGGCCATTCCTTACACCATGCAGAAATAGCATCTAGATAATTTTGGAGATACTGGTGGTCTTCCGGATTGCTTATTCCTCTATAGATGACGGTGTCGTCCGCAAAAAGCCTAATTTTACTTCTGATTACTGAGCTGATATCGTTTATATAAATTAGAAATAATAACGGACCAATTACACTACCCTTTGCAACGCCAGAGACAACCTCCACTAAGTTCGAAGATTTCCCATCTATAACAACCTTCTGCTTCCTATGATTTAAAAATTCATGGATCCAACTAACGATTTTAGAAATAACGCCTAAGGTTTCTAATTTCGTTATAACTTCCTGTGAGGGGCTTTCCTAAAATCTAAGAAGATGGCATTGACCTGCGTATTATTTTCTCCGCTTCTCAGTATATAATTCACAAAAAGACCGAGCTGAGTATCACAAGATCTGCCTTTCCTGAAGTCGTGTTGACAATCATCTAACAATGAATTACTATCAGGAACTCGCATTATTTTGCTAACGAGTATATGCTCGAGAATCTTACACGATATCGAAGTTAAGGAAATCGGTCTGTAATTTTCTGGGTTCTCCTTGTCACCCTTATGAATTGGGGTAACGTGCGCTAACTTCCAGTCATTAGTGACCTCTGCGCGGGAAATGGATTTCTCAAATATTATCCGAAGAAAAGGTGCTATTTCTTCAGCTAATTCTTTTGAAACGCGAGCAGAAATTTCTTCGGGGCCAGTGGCTTTGTTATGTCTGATGGAACTTAATTGCTTTGCTATTCCGACCTCAGAAAATACTATATCGTCCATCAGGTCCCTCCTTATTGCGGGTGCATAATGTACGCAATGGTCGCTGACGGCTGTAAATGCTTTTACAAAATGACTGTTTAATAGGTTGGCTTTCTCTACGCTATCATGAATAACGGAACCCGAGTCATTACGCAGGGAGGGTATGGTAGGGCCTCTACCTTGGACCTCTCTCACATAGGACCAAAACGCTTTAGGGTCCTCCTTCAAATAATTATTTAATACCTTATTCCGGAAAAATTAATTACAACTGCTAAGAAAATAAATCGGCAAATAAGCATTTTATACTTCCTTGGCATCATTTCTGATATATCGCTTGGCAGTATTTAGTCATTAAAATTACGTAAATACGTTTATTAATGCACCAACTTAGGGTGAGGAGAAATTTTTAGCACATATATAATCGGGTAGTAGTGTTTTGCTGTTTTATGGTTTGCGTTCGCTCAAATTACATCGTTTAGTTTCAAATACACCATCGAACGAAACACGGCTATTTGTGACTCGTTAATCTTAAAGCCTTTGACAATATTGATATATGATATTGATAATGTAAAATTATCCATTAAGACATTTTGACGTCAGTTCCGCGCAAAAAAAACGGATTATTGGGCAGATTTTGCTGTTGTTTTCGCTCAAAATATATATAGAGGACGTAAAATCATGGAAAAACATCAACTAACTATCGGCAATTAACTTTATCATTATTGACCCAGAATGATTCCCGAATTGCACACAGGGATCAAAAGGATATGATATGATTTTCTCGGAATTTAGAGCAGGCTATGGATGAGGTTTATGAGAAAACGAAGGGGAGATAAAACATTATCAAGAAATCTTCCAAAAATATGCGGATAGCATAAAGCGAACACAAAAAAATATCCTCTTATGGAGGCTCATGCGATGTAGATGACACGGTGGCGCAAGCTAAACTCAGGTTTGAGATCCAACCTCTTAGGAAACCCTTCTGTGATAAATGAACCAATCCTAAGTCTCCTGCAGTCGGCTTAGTTGCGAGATTTAAAAAATAATGTGATCCTATCATGCTTATCGATATTTTGTTTCGGTTTAACGATATGGCTCTAACGATACTACATGATCATTAAATCCTGGAAAATGTTTTTTATTACTCTCAAGGCACCAAGATTGTATGGCAGAGCGGCACAAACGTCGACATGAAGCTAGTCGTCGGGATTCTAAAAACTTCTCGGAAAGAATTTCGTTTTCCGTTGACGAAATTCTCTCCAGAATTAGCACTGCTGCCACCTGTCTCAGGATTTTCTCCATTCGCGGCTCGTCTCCCGTGTCGTTTTAACAAACGGGAATATTCCGTTGGAGGTTGTCGGAGAATATTTGATAAGATGCCGCGGCTGTACTCTCGGGAAGAAAACCAGTCGATTGCACCACGAACGTCGAGAAACGCATCAAACAAACCGACTTCAAATGGATTTTTTCTTCTTTACAAACGAAGCGAATTAAATTGATGTTCTCGAGCGATCACGTCGACTGCGGGATTTACGACGATTCCCATTCCGCGAGTCCAACAACATTTTTTTCCCAACGCGGCAGTCGAACGCCCCGAAGATCATCACCAGCTTTTTTCCCCGCGACTCGCGTTCTAATGGTTTGCGGAATTTTTTTGCTCGTATCTTTCAGAAACCTTGAAGAATATCGATGCGGCGTTGAAATATACGTTTTTCTTTATCCGTTCGATTCGAAGCGAATGCTAGAATCGTGAAGATGAAATCCACTGGCTACGATGGTGGTGCCTACTTTTTCTATGAATTGTTCGGAATAATTACATTTGCTTAAACATACCTCACTCCATTCTTTGGAAAGGATGATAAATAATTGTGGAGGACTACTAGGGCTCGCTATCCTTGGAAGAACGGATGTCCTTTAATTATAAAAGTTCCGGCAAAGTCATTTCAAAATTACCGATTTTCCAATGATCAGTTATCCTGTTTGGAAAGTGTTAACATTCCGGAATTTTAAATGCGTGTAAACAAAAAACTTTCCCTGCCGTATCCTTCACAATAAAATGAATTAACCAAAGACAACAGAGTTGTAAGGAGGCATAGAAACTGCAACATAATCACGTATTCATTTTCAGGTAAACTTTCTAAATTTTGATTGTGTACGAAGAATAAATTTTACAACAGGTTGTGCTATGAATGAAGCGCAAATTTTAACATCTTTATTTCGTGCGCGGGTTCGTAATTCATGACAATGTTAAAGCGTATCAACAGCTTGAATTTCAAGTGGCGTTGGATGATAATAATCACAAAAATAACCCGTCTTTACTTGGAGAAATATTATACATGTATTTCACAATTATGCCCGAGCCGGGATACGAGTCCACGCCCCAAGTATCGGTCTGCAGATAATCTGCTTATCCTCTAATAAGGAAGGAATGTGATCACCGATCAAACTAAAAATCTTATTTTTATGTCAGCGATTAATTTATTTAATCGAAAAGTAACAAGTAACATTCCCTTTTATGTTAGCAAAATTTGAGACGCTGTAGAAAGTTTCACGAGCGTTAATTACCAGTAAAAAAGGGTATAGAAAAGTTTCCTTATTTCTTAATAGGGTAAAGACACTGTAAGTGTAAAGAACTTTAAATCCGCCACATACATGAATCCGAACTACATCTAGTGTCTTATCCTTCACGAGATATCCCGTTCTTTATAAGGACATCGCTCCTTCACGCTTTTGTATTTTAAAGGATGATGCCATCGTCTTTACCCTGTGATTCTTATCTCCTGTCTCCTCCCTTAATCCCTTGGGCCTGTTTCCCGTGGATCTCTTCCCGAGATTGCTTGCATGACATCTTCTCCTGTCCTTCCCCAGAGCCTGCTTAACGGAAAATTCTCCTTGAAGCACTCGAAATTTCGCCTTTTCTCGCGACATAATTATCAGACTCAGACGTCCGTGACGGGTTCTATTATGCACTTCCACGGAAAAGTAATTTATTTTGAAAGCTCTTTTTTCCCCCATGCTATTATTTTGAATTCAAGAGCCATTGTTGCGTTTTGCTTACCGTACCCGCCGTGATGAGACACAATAAGGTTGATTTTCCTTTCTGCGTTTATTACTTTCCCCCCTGAACTTTAAATTTATTTGACCATGATGTTAAAGACAAAGAAAAAATTCTTCGAATGAGATTGACATTGTTAGCCATTGCCGTTAATTCTCGGAAATGATGGTTATTTGAATCAAAACTGGATTTAAAAAAATTAATGTTTTCGAATTAAAATTATTTGGAATTTCTTTTATGATTTTTTTGGTTTAAAAGTTATGGATAGAAAATTTCACCAAAGACAAAAACCAATTCAACATCCAAAAAGAAAAGTTCCGTTTCATCCGATTTTTTACATTAATTCTCTAAATCTCTCTCGAAGTTTCATAGAGTAACATGGGCAATTTTAAGCCTTTAAACTACTCGGTGCAATTTTTTTAATAGCGGACCCGTTTGCGTGGCGAGCGAAGTTTTGGGGGCCATTGACGTCAAAAGCGCCTCTGTAGAATACATGTCACATTGTGTCCGAGATATTAGATTCGGGGTCTTTCCACTCAAAATTCAAAACTGATTTTTTCATCACTCCTACGGAAAATTTTTAGGAAATTACAAAATTAAAAATCGAGGAATATTGTTTATAATAGAAAAGGAAATCTATAATTTTATTGCAAATTCTTGTGACTATTTTTCTGCGACTTCTTTATTACTAAGCAAATAATCTGTACTATAATATCCAATTTGATGGAGATCACTAAATTATGACGAAAGAAATAACACAAGACAATGCTTTATTATCCCACAGACAACCAAGGGGGGTAACAAGATTACCCCAGACACTATTTTTTTTATATTTTCCTTAAAAAATTCTGGTTTTTATCCTCCTACGTAATTGTTCTGTAATGTATGAAGAGCATAATTACGTAAAAAAACAGGAAGCATCTAACAATTTCTGAGAAATATCGAAAATTGTCTTGGGGTAACCGAGTTTGGTATTATTCGGAACAGTATTCCTCATCAAAGAAAAGAAAATATTTCGGTTAAAAGAGCCTGCAATAGCATTAATATACATGTTTTCCTTTATATAAGCCTATAGTTATCTTCCAAATGTCGTATTTGCTACTACAGGTGAATGGCAGATGTTGAATCTACAGAATTCTTATCGTATGGAAACAACAGAAAAATTGTCAATAGTAATATGGAATGTCTTACATGACATATTACAATTATGCAGTCAGAGTGGTAGCCTAACTATTAGAGTGTTTGCTGCAAACCCCACAGTCAACGGTTCGAATTCGGCAGGGCCTTTACATGCGCCCCCAGACCAACCAACCAACTCATAAATAACCAATGAAACTTTCAATGAAAAACACATCTGGTTTGCTAAAGTATTAATATATTGTAATGTTTTTATTTGATGTGCCATGTAAATTGCAAATATAAAATTATTTTCACAGAACAAAATTTTTTTATTGATTGATTAAATAACAGTAATTTTCAGTATGGGTAGTTGAAATAGCTTTAAATTACTAACAAATTAAAGTAATCACAAATTTTAAAGAAAAATATTTGTTTACAATAGAAATTTCGAGGAGTAATTCAGTTACCTCCCTTGGTAGGATAGAGGTGCATAATACCTTGGTAGTCTGAGGGTTATTCGAATTCTGCACTATACCAGCGCATGTTGTTAACATTCATTCAACTAAGGATGCGTAAATAGTTATTAAATAGTTAAATAGAAGACGGTTTTAAATAAAAACTGTAAATCATACCTTTTATAATAAAAATTACGGCGAAGGGCTAGAGACGCCCTTCAATCCCCGAGTTTCAGACGCTACAAGGACGTAGGGATAGTCGAAACTACGCAGAAGGTGGGAAAATGCGAGAAAAATGCCAGCCACTTTCCATGAATTGTTACGTATTCTTCCGTCAAACAATGAAAAACTAACCGATTAGTTTGCTACAATGCTTCTCAAGCAGACTGCAGTGCATGCTACGCTTTGTTTCTCTCTTCCTTTAAGAACTTCAATTGTATCAATACCTTGCTGCATACACACGTAGTAGATTTGATGAGAAACTTCTCGACTTTCTCACAACCAAGTATGGACGCACAGAAATGCAGAACGAAGAGGATTTTACGCCAGAAATATCTCTTCCATCTAACGCGAAAATGTGTTCATTAACTTGCTCGGTTCGGAAGAATAAGAGGTCGTTGCGGTTTTTTTACCTCCGGCTCTGTGGACTAAATAGACGTTTATTATTTTTTCCCTTGAAGATCATTTGCGCAGGGAATGTCGTTTTACAGTCTCCGACGTTTTTCCCAGGTCTTCTGCGCGCGATATTTTTGAGGTGGAAAGTCACGACTTGGAGCACGATTCCTAATTAGGGAGGGACCAGCCCGTGTTTGGATAACAAGTTTAAATTAAGCCGGCGAAAAGAATGAGGATTTGCGCACACTTTCCAAAATCAACTTCCCTTTTGAATCCCTAAGTAAATTATGCTGAAGCATGATTAGGGGGAGAGGGAAAGTTGGGAGAGAATTTGGGTAAGTCCGCAAAAAAAAAATGCTTTTAAATGCGTTGCAAGCGAGCCAGCGGATTTGAATATTTTTCTTTTGCGAATGCGCATACTAAACCAGTGAGAAAGGATAATACGACGCCTAAATTAATAAATTAGATCCACGTTCGAGCAAGTTTATTTTCCGACGCTAACCATGGCCGAGGTATTCTTTATGGCGATTGAACTATCGTTAAATATTTTTAAAGAGGTTATTAAGTAATCCCGATGATTAAACAAACCGTCAAGTTGATTTCGAAAGTCATTCGGGTTATTATTATCCCAATCCTAATAAGTTTTCTTCGGATATGTTGTCAACATGCTCAAAATATTATGCGGATTAATAGCTACATTTGTTAATAACCGTGCTAAAGATGCGCACCAAAACACCGCTTTTATTTTTCAATACATTTTCAATTTTAAAACGCGCAATAACGCAGGTGACGTCGAAACTCTTACGTGTGTTTCAAGTCATGCTATTCACACCTTAATTTAACAATATTAATGCGTAAATAGAACAAATTCCAGGGTAAAAACCGCAGGTACAATATTCCGTCTATTGCTACATCACTCGGCAATAATTAACATACGTAAAGTGTGAAATCAATCTCTTTTGGAAACTGAAATAAACTCTTACTAGTCCCGAACATCTATTAAGACCTACACACGTCTTTTTCCTAAGAATCCGAGCAAATACCAACATTCGAAAACATCGATTTATACGAGAGAAGAACATTTTTCCCTTTAAAAACCTCGATTCCTAGAACGGTTTCCATGGAATTTCCGCCCGCCACACTCACCGCCATCATTGAAACAAAGACGGTCCAACGGCCCGGGGGGGGGGGGGGGGGAAGGAGGCAGGTTTGCTTGAGGGAGGAGTAAAAGAGATGAAAGGTTTTTTCGCAAAGAGAGAGAGAAAAAGCAGAAGATCGCGGGCAAGATAAAATATGCCGTTTTTTTCTCCATCCTTCCGAGTTTTAAGCGAATTGTTCCTGGCGTAAAAAAAATGCACGCAAAAAAAGCAAGTAGACGCCAAGTTTGTTTTCCAAAACATCCCGGAGACACGAAAAATCATCCGCCTTTGCTGCAAATAGAGAGAGAGAGAGAAAAAGGATGTTTTTATGGTATTTTTTCACCTTCTGCAACCGAGAGAGAGAGAGAAAGAGTCATAAACAGCCTCCGGTGGTTTTTTCTTCCTCTCGGTGTTCCTTTGCCTTGTTTACGGGAGAACGCCATTTCATTCACCCTCGGAAATCAGTTTCAAGTGTTTAGAAATACTGTCGGAGCAGATGATATCGATCTCTCCCCGTGCTTTCCTTTGCCCTCCCTACCTCTCTTTCTCCCTCCCCCCCCTCGCCCCTCTCTCTCTCTCTCTCTACCCTTGCCCCCCGATGGACCAACACCCACGCCCGTTCCTAACAACGTTAGCCTGGGGAAAAAACAACCCGAATTTTTTTCCGTTCGGTTAAAAAAAATAGGGAAACGCTTCCCGATAATTAGTCCGGTCCTTTCTTAAACGTTCTGTCTCCACACTCGCTCACGAATTTCCGATCGTCGGACTGATTATGAATAAACGTTCGCGAGGATCCTCTTATTTACATTCTTGCCTCTCAAAAAAAATACCAAAAATAATCACTCGATTCCACACACAATGACGGTTGTGGAGAAGAGCTAGCCGAATTTGTGGCTCATGTCATTTAAGTTTCGAATTATTCGTGAATCATTCGACTCATGAAAACTAAAAAATATACACACACACACACATATATATATATATATATATATATATATATATATATATATATATATATATATATATGTGTGTGTGTGTGTGTGTGTGTGTGTGTGTGTGTGTGTATGTATGTTTGTATATATGTGTGTGTTTAAAAAATCCGCGAGAGATTAGAGGTTTAACAATAAAGCAGCAGGTATGTCAATGACATAAACATAACTGGATATTTATTTGATTAAGTTTTTTTTTTATGCCGCTAGTGTAAGTAATCTTTGACACGCAGAGGGCCGTCGCCGCCCACCATATTTTTTAAAAATCGAACGATTCTTAACGTTCGATTCTTAATCGTCTTTCGCTCGCCCGAAAGCATCTCTCCATCGGCCGGCGCACGCTTTTTTCATTTCGCGAACGCCGGGCGCCCACGAAGAAACGCGGACTGACCAATCCAAAGTATCGATTCGCGTGGGAAATCACAGCGACACATCGCTCACGAAGAAGCGGCAACAAAAAGTCACGGAAATAACAACTTTAAAAAATAACACCGGACGACGCGAGCATCGAACTCGGGAAAGAAAATCGTAAAAAAAGAGGACCGAACGACGTTTTTTTTTCTTCAAGATCGCCGACGAAGTGTGACCAAAAGGGATCTGTATCCGGGCAATCAATTATCGTTTTTTTACGAAAACCCCTGCCGAAACGCCAGAATCGACGTATAAAAACCGCGCGTGTAATATCATCTAAGGATGGAGAAAACAACGTCCGTCTCCGAGGAAAAATCTCTCAGGATCATATATATGTATATATATATATAATGGATGGGAAAATATCGGCAAAAGTCCTTTTTTTCGAAAAGGCGAAAAGAAATTTTAAAATAAAAAATAAGCTTTTCCGACGATCGTATCGGCTCCTCACCTTGCTTTCCTTGCGCGCGGCGGAAAAAAGAAATCGGCTGTGAAGTGCTCGAGCTGCTGAGAGGGGTTGATAACACCACAACACAATCCTCTTGGTCTCCTCTGTCTCTCTCTGCCACAGCCCTTTTTCGACCCTGTAAGGTTGCTCTTCACTGGTCGAAGTCGTTCCCTTAACTGGCGCTCTGAACAGGGGCGTGATGTGTGTGCGGGAGGATGAAGGAGGGAAGGGGGCTAGCTGGAAAGAGAGGGGGGGTGGGAAGGAGGGAGGGAGGGGCGGGTGGGAAGGAGGGAGAGAGGAGCGGGCGGGGAGGGAAAAGGCAGAGAGAGAGGGAGAGTAGGGGAGGCAAGAGGGCAAGAAGCGGGGAGAGATGCATCTAGAGGTCGGACTCTGGGATGAGGGGTAAGGGGGAAGAATGCGTGGACGAGGTGCGCAGGAGAGACGACGGTAGGAGGGAAACAGAGAGGGCATTAGGGGAGTAAAAGGAAGAGAGAGAGAGGGAAGTGGAGGAATAGGGGAGGGAAGGAGAGGGAGAGAGGGGTATGGTGAGAGTGGGTCGTGAAAACCCTTGGGAGAGAGGAGGGAGAGAGTCTGCTTGCTGGTTGGGAAAAGCAGAAACGAAAGAGGGGGAGAATAGTGGATGTGTGAGAGAGGGAGAAAGGTGGAGAGGAGAAAGTGAATGTAAAGAGAGAGGGAGACAGAAGGATAAGATTGCGTTCCCCTAACAACGCACACTACAATCCATCTCTCTCTCTCTTTTGCTCTCAGGTTTTGGTATGGGAGAGAGAGAAAGATAGGGACGCCGAGAGGAGCATAGAGGTTTTGGAAGGAGGACTTCCATGGAAACGAACCGACCGAGTTTGCAAGACGTGAAAGGTGGAAGCGGGGGAGGAGTGGGTAAATAGAGGAAGGATTGTGTGGGGAGGGGGAAGTTGAAAGGAGGGAGGGGGAGAGAGAAAGGAGATGGGGCGGGGGTGGTTGAAAGGGGGCGGCGGCGGTGGTGGTGGTGATGGCGCTTTCTTTCTCTCAACAGGCACGGAGATAGAGAAAGGGAGAAAGAGGGAGGAAGGAAGGGTAGATAAAACAAGGAGAAAACGTGGCGGGGGGAGGGAGGGAGGCAGTGGAGGAGGGAGAACCTGCAGGGGTAGAGAGAGAGAGAGAGTTATGGGATGAGCACGAAAACAATTGGGGTAAAGATTTTTTCCGGCGGAAAAGAGGGGAGGAAAGGGGAGGGGTTGAGGATTGTGGGTGGAACGGACTGAAATAAATAATAAAGAAAAAATAAAAAACGTAGAAAAACGCAAATTCGAGAGAAAGAGAGAGAGAAATTTTTCGTTTATTCGTTAACGGGGAAATGAGATGTGTGTGTGTGTTTGCGCGAATGCGAGTGAGTGAGAGGGGAACGTATTACCCTAGTTACCCGCGTTTTATATTTTTCTTTTATTTTTAAGAGAGAGAAGAGCGCCTTCCTCTCCCTCCCTTTCTTTTCCCTCATTCTTTTTTTATTTTTCTTATGCTTCGGTTATCCTTACTGTACACACACTGACAGCATGACTCGCCCTCTTTCTAGTTCTGTCTGCTTATTGATCAAGAGGGGGTGGAGAAGAGGGAGGGAGAGAGAGGGGAGAGAGCGGCAGGGGAAGGGAGTGGTAGGAGAATGAGGCATCCGTCGGGAAAGAAGGGAGGGAAGAGAGAAGTGGAGAGATAGATGGAGGGAGGGTCGGGTGGAGTGGGAGTAAGGGGAGAGTTGGGAATGAGCTGGGAGGTAAGGAAGAGGCGGTGGAGTTGGGAGGAGAAGGGACTTGCTAGAGAGATGTGGAAGGAGGGAGGAGTTGGGTTCAGGAACCGTGCGACAGGAGAGATTTTAGTTCGGAAAACGGGGGGGAGAGAGAGAGGGGGGAGGGACGGTTTTAAGGACGGGGAAAGGAAGGATGTGCAGAACGTAGGAAGAAAAAGGGAGGAAGATGGAAAAACCTCTCCGTGTATTTTTTATTCTAGGGGAGAACATTCGGGCGTAGAGGAAAAGGAGAGAGGAAGAATCGATGATGAAAAGAGAGGAGAGGAAGGAAGCGATAGGAGGATGAAGTAAGAGAGGGAGGAAGACAAAAAAAAAGATGGAAGGAGGAAAGTTTGCTCATATTTTCACGCCACCTCCGGGCGTATGTTTTCCCTTCGCATTATCCGTGCCGCAAAGTGGACTGGGACATCAACTGCCTGGAAGGGATGTTGGAAACGAGAGAGAGAGAGGAAGGAGGGAGACAGAGAGAGAGTAGCAGTGCAAGAGAGGGAGAGATTCTGGGTGGTGGATGAAGGAGGGAGAGGGTTATTAAACCGCATTCCTCTTGCGGACTTGGCTCTGGCTCGTCTGAAAAGAGGGGGAGTGAGTGAGGGGGAGTGAGTGAGGGGGAGTGAGTGAGGGGGAGTGAGTGAGGCGGAGAGAGATGTGGGGCTGGGGGGGGGGGGGACGGAAAAGAGGACGGGAGATAGGATTAAGGAAAGGGGAAGGAAGTGGTAAAGTCGATCGCATTTGAAATTTTTATTACCGATTCCAATTAAGTAAAGCGATTAAATGGAGCTTGCCTCTGCCTGACTCCCACCTCGGAGCACACCCTCGGAAATTTTTTTTCCCCACTGAGAAAATCCATCTCTCGCGCTCTCACTCTCTACTTAGTATAACTCTGGTTCTTTCTCGCTATCTCCATATCTCTTTCTCCATATGTCTCTCCCTCCATCTCCCTTTCTCTCTCCCATCTTTCCTTTCTCCATCTATCTCCCCCTCTCTCCCCATCTCCCCCTCCACTTTCCCTCTCTATCTCTCCCTCCTTACCTTAATCTACCTCCCCCTCTCGCACCTATCCATCTATCTCGTTTCATCTCCCTCTCTTCCAATCTTTCCCCTCTCCCTCCCTCTACCCATCTCCCACCCATCTATCTCCCTCCATCCCCCTCCGTTTCCCCTTCTCCTTTCCATTTATCTCCCTCCATCTATCTCATTGCACCTTCCTCTTTTTCCCTCCCTCTCTATCTCCTTTCTCCTCTCCCTCCCTCCACTCATCTCCCTCCAGCCTCTCTCCATCTCTCCCATCACTCCTCCCTCCCCTACCCTCCTCCCACTCTGCCACCCTATCTATCTCCCTCCTTTTCCCCTTCTCTCTCCCTCCATCTAATTCACTGCACCTCCCATTTTCTTCATCCTTTCTTCTCTCCTCTCTCTCCTCCCTATCTCGACATCCCCTCTCTCTACCTCCCCTCTCTCTACCTCCCCTCTCTCTACCTCCCCTCTCTCTACCTCCCCTCTCTCTACCTCCCCTCTCTCTACCTCCCCTCTCTCTACCTCCCCTCTCTCTACCTCCCCTTTCTCTACCTCTCATCTCTCTCTACCTCCCCTCTCTCCCTCCTTTCCTCTCTCTCCTTTCCTCTCTCTCCCTCCTTTCTCTCTCCCTCCTTTCCTCTCTCTCTCCCTCTCTCTACCTCCCCTCTCTCTCTCCCTCAGAGATGGAAGCAAATTCTATTATCTCCTCAGAGTTGAAAATTCTCGCAGGAGCGTGGTTTGAGGCCCTCATCCATTCCCTTTTCTCCACCTCCCATGGAAACAGATCAACAGGGGACTGACTGTTGGTGGGTGTGAGTGGGATGGGAAAGGAGGGGGAGAATGGAGGTGGAAAGGTGCAGACTTTAGCGGCTCCGAAGCAGAGGAGATTTCGGTGGTAACCTCGACGGTACCGGGTTCGATAACCGCCCGGATGTTAAGTAAGAGAAGGGATAAAAAGAAGAAGGGCACGTGAGCTTCATCTCTTGGAAATTTTATGTGTATCTCGTTCCGAGGTATACACGTTTTATGTTACGTAGGGAACGTTTTACGACGCGTG
Organism: Tanypteryx hageni; assembly: GCA_028673005.1. Taxonomy (NCBI): domain Eukaryota; kingdom Metazoa; phylum Arthropoda; class Insecta; order Odonata; family Petaluridae; genus Tanypteryx; species Tanypteryx hageni. Next base: position 57,726,782 of record CM054113.1, read on the forward strand.
CCTTACGTATCCGGAAAGTTTAATTACCTCGAGCCGTGAAATTGAAACTAGCTTAACAAAAATAAACAACGTAGACAAATAAGCGCGCAAATGAATGCATGCCCTCGGGCTCGGCCTTGTTTGTACATGCGTACGCACAAACGCACGAGCGCGCTCACCCACATAAGAACCGTGGAGTTTGAAGGCTTGGGCATTTGGACGCTTCTTCAGTCTTTGTTGGTAATGAAAGCATACTTATTAAAATAAGATAGATTGTTTTTTAATGCAGTTATTTTTATGAAAGCGAGGCACATAGAAACGTTTTTTAAAAGTGGTAAATTTCTGCTGCAAATGATTTATTTTGAAGGAGTTACCAAAACATTTGGGTCTGGCGAACTTATTCCGCAAGTACAATTTAACGCTATACTTATGTAAACATGCAGCAAAACCGAGGGACTGATATTTTCACGGTTTGTAGTACGAGTTTTGTAGTAAACAGGTCTTTACAATGATATGTATGTGCGTGCATGCGTGCGTGTATGTTTAAATAGGGGGCTGAAGTTTACATCCTATGAACTAGAATTTTGTATCAAACGATTCTGCGTCAATGAGGTTTTGCTAAATATATGCTGCATACATTTATGAATATATATTTAAAGAAGTATGTTCCTCTGTACATATATGTATAATATGTATATACCAACGTTTACACAGATTCCTCAAGTATACATCGTATAAAAGAGAAATTTATATTAAACGATTTTGTGTTAACGAGGATTTATTGCATGCATTATATGTATTAATAATAACATATAAAGGCGTGCATGTTTGTGTGTGTATATATGTATACGCGTATGCGTAGATTTGTGCACAAACGATTATATAATGTGTGTGTATGTACATGTTCATACGCATATGATAAACATTTTTGACGCCTTTTCATAGCAGATACCACTTCAAGATTGAAGTTCTTCGTCTTACGTGCGTATTCCATACCGACTAAATTTTTCTCGCGCTTCGTTTTCGTCTCTCCCGAATCCACCCCACTCCGTCATCCCGTCCAGAATTATAAACAAAGCCGTTCAGCTTCGTCCGGTCGGATCTTTGAAAAAATCATTCACTATCGTAAAGGAATGGAGAAACCAATCCCGATTGTTTATGGATGGAGACGGAGACGATGAACCTTACTTAGGCTCTTGGTGGTGATTGATCCTATAGATGCGCCTAACCGGTGGGAGAAGGGGGAGGAGCCACCCTTCTCCTCTCCCCTCTGCCGAAACGCGTATTTACGATCGATTCCTCCGGGCTACTTAAGGTAGGGTCGTTCCATCTCATTCTCTTCGAGTGTTTCCCTCCGCTTGTTTACCACCTGAGTCAGCGCTTCGCATTGGCGTTCTCTTTTCGTCCGGTTTATCGCAATTTAAATCTCTCGAATTTAAAATGCTAGCGTTGGACGGAATTCTCCCGAATGCTAAAAATTAAAGAAAAAGGCCAGACAGTATAGAATGAGAGTGAAAGAGAGAAATATAACAAGAGGCGAGCGAAATTATTTCGTTTCGATAATGTGGATTCTTTCGTTAAATTATCCCTCGGGGGATGTTTCTTTGGCAAATCCTGTCCCCATCGGTTCGTTCACCCACGTTCATCCTTTTCATTTTCCGCGGTTTTTTTCGATGAGAGCCCAACCCAATGGTGAAGCCCGAGGATGCGAAGTTGTAGGCGTTTTGCTTTTAGTTTAGTATTGCCTTTACACCCGCTTTATGCTAGGTCTCGGGTAATAGAGACCATTACACGTCGCTGAATAATGTATCCATGCAGCAAAACAGAGGGAAACACTACCGCTCCCTGCGGGATTACAACCGAACTCCTTCCGTATCCGCCTCGCTCGCCCTACTCCCTACTCTATATATCTATCTCTCTCTCACCCCCCCTCCTTGCTCCCTATCCTCTCCACGTACGTAAGGGCTCCTGGCCCTCCGGAGTCGTTATACCCACACTGCTTCACAGGCGAGTTCGTGGCCGTTCGCTATTAATGAAGACGACTTTTTTTTCTACTCGTAAGGAACACAGGTATAAGCTAGGAGTAAGGAGGAATAGAGAGAGAGAGAGAGAGAGGATCAACCCTTCAGCCTCCTCCTCCTCCCCACCCCTGTCCGTCCACTCCAATCCCTCCTCCCCCTAAAATTTAACGAAGCCATAACCGCGACTGTTATAAAATCTTTCGGCAATTTCATTCCGGAGCGCCCCATTAAAACAGTTAACATTTCTTACGCCCAGAGGCGATGAGGAAGGCGGTGTGGCGTTTTTGGGGGGAAGGTAGGGGGGGGGATTTCAGGGAGAGGGGGAGAGGTAGCAAGAGTGAGACAAATATGGCAATCAAAATTCATTTGGAAAACTTTCGGGATTCCGCCCGAAAACCAGTTGTCCTTAGAAAGGTCGGGACGTTTTAAAATGCGGGATCCGACGCTAGGCTACCACGCGGCCGGCGACGCGGAGGGATGAATAATATATAGTTCTGCATGCGACGAAGCGAGTCGTGACATGCTCCGGCTTCCATTTTATCCGGGGAAAATCCGAAATTGGGGTCCGGAAAAAAAGTCTCCCCCTCTCCCTCTCTCTCTGTGCCACGTTGATTCGGCGTGAGGATGCCACGAGGTGCGGGATGCGGGCGGTTTCGCCCCACTCGGAGGGCACCGGGTTCGTGTCCCTGTAGACCTCCACCTTCCTCCTCCTCCTCCCTCCCCCCCGGGTAAATGCGGCGTATCGACGTTCTCTGCAGGCATCGCCCGGCGTCACTCTCCTTCCCCGCAGCACCGCCGTAAATAAGCGCCAGTCCTCGCCGCCGCTACACGTAGCGATTCGCGTCTCGGTGCGCGCAAAGTCCGGCAATAAGAACCTCATATACATATATATTAACGCGTCCGCCCTGGAAGCCGTGGTCCTAATGGTTAAAAAAATACTCGACGTCGCTTAGAATTTCGGCACGTTTTTTTCGCGCACGTCTCCGAAGTTGGATTTTCGCGCGGAAAAATAGCGCGTGGCAGATGGTGCCGTCGTTCTCTTTCTCTCCAATGAAAAGTTGTCGCCCGGAATATTATCAAGTCGGAAATGACAGGGTACTTAATCGTTCTAGATATCATTTGGACCAGCGGTTGGCAACCTATAGCTCGCGTGCCAAAAGGTAGCACGCGAAGGGATTTTACATGGCACGATATTTTAAAGAAAAATTACAAAAAAGAATTAATTTTACTTTTATTTCAATTGTATTTCGTACTGGAATGATGAAGCATTACATTCAGGATGACTTATAGGTAGTATAATAATCATTTTTCGTAAGCGTTCATCGTAGTTATTTCACCTTTTAATACGTTTTTTGCTTACCCGATCCACTTTATGGACAAAATAAATTTAAGCGCGCCACGCGCGGAGGATCACAGAGGGAATGAGACAGTCCGGTGCAGCCAGATCGACGAAGGGTTATTTCGACGCAGGATCAGTTAGGCGCAGGGCCAGTTCGACGCACACACTAATATAATATATCTCAGAAACCTACAAAACAATACATTTTCAACTTCCTACCAACAGATTTTAATTACAAGTCAAATTCTTACATGCTGGGTTGGGTTGATTTGTTTTGTTTTGGGGTTTCGGTAAATTTAATGCTGCCAAAATATTTGCTAACACGGGTAAAGTACGGGCAAAGCATCTAGTTCATTATGGCATTGATTCAATGATGATCAATGATGAGTCAGAACGGCCCTTATCCGAGCTGGCCCTGCGCCGAACTGACCCTACGCCGAACTGACCCTACGCCGAATTGCCCTGCGCCGAACTGTCCGCACCGAACTGTCCTAGACCCGATCACAGATAATGAATATTGATCAAGAGTGCCACCCAACATAAAAAAGTTTCCGAGCCCTGATTTGGACCCTCGCCAGCCATTAGGATGTCGTGATCATGATCAAGCCATCATATTCGTGACTTGACACGAAATCTACGTATTAATGATGAAAATAACGCAAAAGCTTTCGAAAATAGGTTTTTGGAGTTGTGCACTGAGGTCGATCAAGATTGATATACGACAGAATCCCGAAACTTCTCCATCTGTCGTCGTCTAAAAAATCGAAATGCAGACGTCCGCCTTTGAAATATTGACATCAATAAGGCATTATCCACCCCTCAAAACTATCTCACCGCTATCCGTGATAGGTAATATTTGAATATTTGAAATCGCAAATTTCGAATAAGATTTCCATATTAAAAGAACAAATAAATCTAATGTTGGGTGTCCTTCCGCTTAAACTTGTCCCGAGCCTGAGGGACACAAAAGAATTTAGACGGCTTTACATCCTCAACTCCTGGAAGCAGTGAGGTTTTGTTACGCAAGGCTAATTTTACTTTTTTACTTCGAGACTTAAAATAGGTCCTCTACATTGCCAAGATTCGTGAAGATACAGCAGTTAAAATGATGAATGGAAATTTTTTGTCATAACTTCCCCATTAAGATCAAGGCTCGCCTCATTTCCTCCATTTCTAAACTCACTCTGAGCCATTCTTTTGAAAGTTAAGCTGTAGAAACTAGAGTGTCGGAGAGAACGATATCGTGTATTATGTCCGCAGCTCGTCTTCCGAATGAAAGAAAATTCTTAGTTGAGTATCTTGGCACCGGAGAAATATGTCACGCGATTTGCTGCGAATGTCACGCATATTTTTTGGCGAAAACACATTTGATGCAACTTTTCACTTTGAATTCGAAACCGCTTCCACGATTTCTTTTCGCGGAGACGTTTTGGTTCGGAAATTTTTGCGTCTGTTCCCATTTAAAGTCGTGACGCGTCATTCCACCATTCCATTCCTCCTCGCCAAGCGTTTCCAACCAGTTTTTTTTTTCTTTTTTTGACCGGCGAAAACTTCTAATTTCGACCGTTTGGCGGCGCCGTAGTCGAGCGACGGATTACATTACAGACGCTTCGATTAGCCACGGCGGTCGCCTCGTTAAACTCGCGAATCTCATTTCCATGCATTATAGGCGAGCACGACTAGACCGAAAGGACGTGAGATCCGGAGAGATTCACATCCTATTCCTATTCTTTCTCTCTCTCTCTCTTTCCCTCTCTCACTCCGTCGAAACGCGATACGAATAAAATGAATCGAACGACAAAATATCATATTATCTCGGGTCCGCGTCCCGCCTCTCGCGTTTTACTCCTCTACCACACCGCATCAACCGCCAACGAACATCTCTCGCCATCACTAAATGAGCCAGCTCGGGCCGTGAAAATAACACACAAAAAAGTGCCGAAAAATCATCGATCGAACGGCGGCGGATGTGCAGGTCGGGATTTAGGGAACGGGGGAGAGAGGGAGGGAGGCAGATGAAAGGAGAGTGAGGGAAAGGATGGAAGGGAGGGAAATAAGAGGGAGGGATATAGAGGAAGTGAGATGGAGGAGTGGAGAGGAACGAAGAGAGAAAGATGGAGGGAGGGGGAGGAAGGGAGAAAGGGGGAGGGAGAGAGAGGAAATGAGAAGGAGAAAGAGGGATGGAGGAAGTGAGAGGAAGGGAATGGGAGGAAGTGAGAGAGAGGAAGGGAGAGGGAGGAAGTGAGATAGAGAAAGTGAGAGGGAGGGAGGAAGGAAGAGGGAGGAAATTAGAAGGAGGAAGGGAGAGGAAAGAAGGGAGAAAGAGGGAGGAAGTGTGAGAGAAGGGAGAGAGCGGTAGGGAGGAAGGAAGAGGAAGGTAGGAAAACGAAAGAAGGGAGGTGGAGAGAGAAGGAGGAAGAGATAGTGAGGGAAGTGCTACGGAGAGAGACAGAGGGGCGTTAGAATGGGGGAAGTGATAGGGAGAGCGAAGGAGAGAGGGAGGGTTGTCGTCGTTGCTCATCAACGCACTGCCGGGGGTCAAATCTCGGACCGACGTCTCAAACACTCTTCTCTACCCCCCTTTTTCCGTTCTCTCTCCTTCCATTTGTTTTAGAGAGAAGAAAAAATAAAACTCTTGATGCAGTCAACGTGCTCATTTTGTCACGCGCGGAACTGTGGGCTTTTGGGGGTGTTGAGAGAAAGAGTGAGAGAATGCTCTGCGGATAAATGATGAGAGAGAGAAAATGTGGAGCAATGAGCAGCGATGGGAGAAAGGAAGGAGTGCACGGAAGCTACGGAGCGATACGGAGCGAGGAAGGCGCGAAGGAGAGAAAGAGGATGATGCGAGCAGATAAGAGGGAGGGAGATTTTCGAAGATGAGGGAAAGAGGAATGGGAGAAAGCCGGAGGCGGAGAAGGAAAGTGAGGAGGCAAGAGGAGGTGCGAAAAGGTTTTGAAAGTGGAGAGCGAGAGGCAGTGGAATGTGGGAGATAAAGGTAGAGAGAAAGTAAGAGAGGGGGTGAGACACGCCCGGTCCTCCTACAACACGGGGAATGAGTTCTGAAAAAGTTACGAGCGATGCGGGTCCGTGTTACGCGAACCTATCTTTATATAGTGAAAGGGGGGTTGTGTTCCATACCCATTTAACCCGGCAGTACTCGCGCGGGGTGCTGTGGACACCCCAGGCTACAGTTTCTGGCAGGGTTCCTTCCGCCTTATCTTTTATGACCCTTCCTTTTCAGTAGCTGGAATGGCACGTGTTTGGAACCTATTCTGCTACAAATTTTCAGTTTTCTCTAATAATCCTTTGAGTTTGGACGTTTCTTCTAAGGGAACGCTGCGCTGTACGTTACGGAAATCAGCGCTTTTTTCTTTGTGCGGCCGTTGTTCATATTTTATTCTGAAATTGTTGTTACTGTCTATAGAACTTTTGTTATTTCACATAATTTGAGATTGTCTCTCTGTAGTTTCTTCACTGATCGCCTCGTATAATGTGTTATTTCCCGTAATTGGAGATCGCATCTCAACAATTTCTTCACTGACTCTGATCCTACAAGGTTTGTAGATCTTTATTATTTCAGTGTTCTGTTTTTATTTTGAAGCTCCCAGTAGACTGTTTCCGACTGATATTTGACAAAACTATTATAAATATTATAGTAAATTGCACGAAAATTCATTGAAAAAGTAAAGCAAATACATTTTTCAAGGTCATGATGCGAAAAACATGGTTTTCTCTCGTGTACAATTATTATTTGTGTTCTATTGCGGGATTTCCGGTTTCTTTAATTGAACTGACGGTATAATAAGTATATTCCTAAAAACTGTCAACTGACTCATAGATTGACATAGAAAATATTCAGGAAAGTGTATCTTAAGACCTTTTCTTTTCGGAATAGAATAATAATAATAATATTATATACATAATATCCTTATTCTGTGCGTTTTCCGTCCGTCCATTGGTCCGCCGGAACGCTCTCCCATAATAAAACACTTAAAAATACCTTTTTTTCACTTGCAGGCTTTTTTCTTTTGAAAAATTAAAGTAGAAGTAATTGAACTACGGTCTTCGGACCTGGACCATTTTAAAGAAAAATAAACATATATTCTTATTCTAATCGTCGACTTTTGCCTTCGGTTCGAAATCGCTCAAGTTATACGTTTAAATCACATTTATTGGAAAATTTTAAGCTTTTTAAAGATATGTTGTCTTGCGGACCGTGTCATTTTAAACCTCGAGATTGTATTGTTGTCCTTATACTTACATGCGTAAGGAAAAGTGTTTTGAATGCTTTAATACGAGAGAGAGAGAAGGCGCCAGAATTATTTATAATTAAAATCGTGGTTTTCATTAATTTCTTTTAAGTTAACTTCCTATTGAAATTTTTTGTAATTAACTATTTTTATAGTTATTTTCATAGTTTTTTTGCAATGTATCTTATAATCAACCGGAGTTGTAAATTTGCATCGCATATATGAATCACGCAATAAGCCATTCCTTAACATGCAAACCTTTTTCGTTTAATTTTAAAATATTTCATTGATGAGGTATTTAACTTAGTCATGAAGAGAAGAGAAGAATTTTATTCTCATTTGTAAATCTCCAAAAAATACGTTTTAATGAGATTTTTCACATTTTCACGCATTTTGTTTATATTGGACCACTGTTGTCCCAATTGTTGAATTCTATTCTTGGCCTCATAATAAATGCACCAATTTAGTGCTTTAACACGGGTCAGACTTTTATACATGGGTATAACTTATTTACTGAATCTATTAAGTAATTAGAGGTAGGAAGGATAAGAGAATGGTAATGAACAGAAATTGAGAAAGAGGAAGAGGACGTAGCATTTGTATAGGATTAAAAATAGCTGCAGTACAAAAATAACAATAATAAATTATAATTGATTATAAAAAATGTTATACTATTGAATCATGCGCCATTGCCAAATGGTGGGCATTCATAAAACTAAATATAGGTCACGTAATTTTCAATGGATTTCTTGAACTGATAATACAGCAAATATATCGAACCGAATTTCAAATAGGAGTGAAAAAATAACATTTTATGACTTTTATTTAAATTTCTTTAACTAAAGTCATTTTTCTGGAAAATTTTCAAAACTAATATACTAGCTAAAAGTAAAGTGCGATCTTAAAATATGGTTAAACTCATTGTAGTTCATGTAAGTATTTAGTTAATAGTAAGTTACTACACATTTTTCCTTTGATGGTAAATTGACAGTTCGTTCACATTTTATCCTGTATTTTACGAGTTAATAAGAGTTAAATAATTCATTTATTAAGTTAAATTCAATACCTTTTAAATAACATAATTTTCTCAAATATTTCAAATAAATTTCAGCTACTTCTATATGCATTATATATTATTATTTCGATTTTCCTCTTATTTTCATCAAATATTTGGATAATAATTTGGCCTCTCTACTAATAATTATTTAAACAGTATAATTCAAAAAGATAACTTTCAAAAACACTGATTTGATTGTGCATGAAAGCCAAACCAGATCATAGCATATCTTACTGATTTTTCATATCGAAATCATACATATTTGAAATATTTTTATGTTAATCCCGTTATATTTGACGGGTAATTACGCTAGTTATTAATAATAAATGAAAAAAAAATTCTAAATGATTATAAATAGAACAAAATAAAGAACTAATTTAATAATAGTGATATTCTTTTTATAAAAAAAATCTATGGGGTGTCAGGAACACCTCGCGCGAGTACTGACATTACAAAGATTCGCGCGAGTACCGGTTTGTATTCACGGCTAATCAACCTCTTGGATTATTATAGCCATAACTCTTTACACAACGAACACACCCACCAGGGAGGAGTGAAACCCTGTGCCGGCATTAGCCTACTCTTTACGAAGAGCACCAAGGGAGTCAACTGCTTAACGTCCCTTCCGAAGGACGGAGCGCTGACTTGTGCGGTCTCCTCAAACAAATTGAGTGTTTTTGTCGTTTATCTAAGTAAGCTTATAAAACATGACGCTCTGTCTCTCCGAAATTTCTCTCTCTCGCTCAGAAATCTGAATTCCCATATCCAAGGTTCGGCCAAGACGCTTTAATACGAACCGCAATCGGCGCTATTAAAATGTTCGGTGTTGAAAAAACAAACCGCGTTGCAGAGAATCCGCGTTATGAGGACTTGTGTTATACGAGGACCAGGTGTAGTTGGGAATGGAGAGAGGAGAGATATTTTGCAAGGAAGTTATAGAGGCACATAGGTGGAGAAAGGAATTGAAGGAGAGAGGAGGTGTAGGCGGAAAGGAGGAAAAGGGGAAAGGAAATACGGTTCCCCCGGCGAATAGAAGGCGCTTTCGGTGGGAGGATAGAAAGAGAGGAGGAGGAGGGAGGGAGAGAGGGGAGGAGAGGAGGGAGGGAGAGAGGATAGGATGGAAAGAGAGAGGAGAGGAGGGAGGCAGTAGTTCGAGCGAGTGGAAGGTGCAACGCGAAAGGGGTTGTGGGTGGGGGGGAGAGTGGTGCGTGCGTCGGAAGAAGAGAAGATGAGGAGGAAAAAAGGGACGAGGGAGGGGAAAGCGGGGGAGGGGGGGGGGAGAGAGGATCGGTGAGGCGCTTGGGGAGTGCGAAAGCAAGGAGAGGAGATGTGCTTGTTGTGCGTCGTGGTACGAGTTTTCGGAGTAAAAGGGGGAGTGAGGAAGGGGGAGAGAGTTAGGAAGGGGGAGGGAGTGAGTGAGGAGGAAACGCGAACCTCTCAGAAGAGAGGGAGAGATTGCCAACCTCCCTTGCACGTTCTCCCCTACACCCACGCCTTTTCCTTCCCCCCCACACACTTTTTCCTCCCTCCACACCTATATACGCACAAATCCTCGCATCTCTCCCCATCCTTCTCTCCTCCCCTTTCTTTTCCGCTCTCCCCTTCTCCACGCCGAGAGCATAACGCATGCGCAAACTACCCTCCGCTTTTTTCCTCTCCTCCTCCTCTCTCTCTCCCCTCCTCTTCCGACGCACCCCATCTCCGAAAGAAGGATGAAAAAAAATTCCCCACACACACGCACATATCCCCCATTCTCATTACCTTCCTTTATCCACCTTCGCGCCGCCCCTCTTCCTCCTTCCCCAATTCGCCCAACAAACCATATCTCCACTCTTTATTCCAACCCTCTTCCAGCATCCCTCCCCTCTCTTTTCGCCCACTTCTCCGCCTCACACTAATGTTCGCCTTCACGATGGCCGAGTGGGGAATACAACTGGAAAAGGGAGAGAATGAGAGTGGGAGAGAGTAGAGAGAGAAGAAAGGGAAGAAAGGTGATAAGGAAGCAGAGTGGGTGAGAGAGGGAGGATCTGGAAGAAAGGAGGTAATGTGTGGGAGAGATAGAGAAAGGGAAAGACGAAAAGAGAGGGATGGAGAAAAGAAGAGAGGAGGAAAGAAGGATGGATATAGGGAGGATATAGAGGGTGGGAGAGGGGAGGAGAGAGAAGGAATTAGTGAGTGAGAGAGAGGAAGGGAGGAAGAGGGAAAGAGAGAGAGGGAAAAAATAGGTAGGGAATGAGAGGGATGAAGGGCAGAGGAAAGAAATGAGGGAGAGTGGGAGGAGAGAGTGGGAGGAGAGAGTGGGAGGAGAGAGGGGAAGGAGAGAAAGGAGAGATAAATAGATAAAGAGAGGGCGATAAATGGACTTGAAGGAAGATAGATAGAGAGAGAGAGAATCGAGAGACGTTGATGAAGCGAAGGGAAGAGAGAGCAGAGGAGATAGGGAGGGAGAGAAAGGGAGAGAAAGTGGGAAGAGAGGGGGTTGGGAAAGAGAAACAGAGAGAGATAGGAAGGTGGGAGAGGAAGATTGTAGAGATAGGAAGATAGGCGAGATAGAGAAAAAGTAACGTAAAGTAATACAGAGAGGGGGAGAAGAAATGATACGTAGGGAGAAAGAGAGAGAGCAATGGAGAATGTGTTAGAGAGAGAGAGGAGAGGAATAGAATGGATAGAGAGAGATGGAATAGAGAGAGAGAGAAGGGGAGAGAGAGATCGAGTGATATTGAGGGAGATAGAGTGAAAAAGAGCAAGGCTGAGACAGAGATGGAGAGGTAAGAGGGAGGAGGAAGAGTAAGCAAAAAAGAAAAGGATGGAGAGAGGGAGATGTAAAGTAAATGGAGTCGGTGAAAAATCGGATAGAGGATATGATGAATGAGAGAGAATTAGGAGGAGAATGAGGGAAGAGGTTCGTTTTGGTTGGTTAATTCGAGAGTCGGTCGCTCGTCACATTTGTAATTGTTAATATTAATAGCGATATTCTTTTGCTTCTCCACTGCGGATTCCGGCCTATAAAGATACTCTCCTCCCATACCCTTACCCTTGCTTCCTGCAAAGATCAAACCCCGAGCGTCCTTCCTCACCCCTCTCTGTCTCCCATCCCCTACCTCTATCTCACATTCTCTCTCCTCATTCCTCTCTCTCTCCCTCTATATCCCGTCCTCTCATCTCCTCCCTCTCTCTTTCCATCTCTCTCTCGCCTCTCATCCCCCCTCTCTCACTCTCTTCCTCTGCCCCTCCCTCTCTATTTCTCACTTCCTCTCTCCCTCTCTCTCACTCTTCCTTTCTCTCTCTCCCTTCCACTCTACCTCCCTCTCTACCCTATCTCACTTTCTACTCTCTCTCCCCCCCTCTCTCTCTCCCTTCCTACCTACTTTTTTCCTCTCCATCCCGCCTCTCTCTTTCTCTCTCTCTCTCCCTCCCACTCTCTCTCTCTCTCGCGAACAGTTAATTTATAAAGGAAGGGCCGTCGTTTTTTTCCAAGGCGTCAGTGGGTGTGGTTTATGGTTTTTCATTTTTTTTCTCCCGGACCGCTAATTCTTTTTGTTTTTATTTTTTTTGTATGGTTATAAGAGCGCACCTATACAAAACGTTGTCAGCATAAAAGAGAGGATGTGAAGAAAAAAAGTTTAAAGCAAAAGAATGGAACTGAAAGTAGTCTCTTGATTGCATAAGTTATTGCGCGGTTGGTAATTTTTTTCGTTCGCCGTATTTATTCCATTCGGTAGATTTTCAGCTTTTTTCACTAGCATCCACGTAGATTTTCCCGCACAAAAATGCGGAGAAAAGTTTAATACATGTAGTATGGGTGCGTGTCGTTCTGCCGCTTTCATTCCGTTCGATTCTGGTAATAATTGGCTATTCGCGCGCGAATCCCTTTCAAAAGCGTTCCTCGGAGTTATTTTCCTGGCGGAAGTTGCCTCGCCTGCTTTGTAATTTCCGCTGTTTTAGTCTAGCTTCCTCATACAGCCGGAAAGTTTATTTATTTTTTAAATCCTTTCTCTCGATACCATAGATATGTGACGCCAAAGAACGCGAACCCACTTCTTGCGTCCTCTTCTACGGCCATCGAAGCGGCAAAAGTGGAACCGAAGCTATCTTTTCGTATATTTTTTGAAAAGCGATAAATGAACCTGTCGTGCATATACGATTTGTATTTCTACAGCCCTTCGCGAAATGGAAACGCGCTCGACATGTGAATGGATAATATTTTCACCCATAGACGTCGAAGTGTTGTTCAGTACAAAGGCCAAAAATTGGCAACATTGGGACTTTGAGGTGGCCGGTTTTTGGATTTTCCTATTTCTGGGCAATATATTTATGCTAATAGCGTAACAATGAATTGTCAGATAAAGTTAAAAATCTGATGTGGCCACCACATGACTTTCTCAATATCTGTAATATTTCTAACAATTCCAAATAGGTTACATAATAATAAATATATTAAGAAACCGACAAACGTTTAGACTTTACAAAGAACAGAAATAAGCTCAAACCATAGCCTTCTGATATTGGATATAGCCACAAAGCTCCAACAATTAAGAAAAGAAAAAGGAGCGTTACTAAGACGTAACTAAGCGTCAATTGTTAACTATAGTCGTCGGTAGGTGGCGTGGTGGTGGCAGCTAATAATATAAGATATCTCTTAAAAAATGCATTATATGGAAAAATGTTTCAAACAAATGTTGTATAAAATTAAATTTCCTACAACTTTTATTCCGATACATTTTTACATTTATCAAATATTAAAGTAAATATTTCAAAATAAAGGATGTGACAAGAGTAAACACCCACTTCCGGTTGACCGATTTTTACCAAAAACTAATCAGTTCTTCTGACTGCCATAAAAATGTTAAATATAAAATTTTGCATTGGCTTGATTAATAATTTTTGAGTTAGAGCACCCACAAAAAGCTATCACATACACACAGACATCATCGAGAAAATGGTCAAAACGTGTTCAGAGGACCTCAAAACGTGTATTTCCGTTGAAATCTCGAAGTCGATTTTTTTCATGAATACAATATTGTCCCCTCTACTACGTAAATGGAGAAAGTAAAAATGGGGTCAGAAAAACAAAATAAAATATGAAAATGTGGAAGTTTCGTTTTATTCCCTTACTAAAACTCGTCATTCTTTTTCGGTTATGATAATTTATTTCTCATCGCCGGAGAATGAGCTGTTAACGATCATATTTTCCATAGAGAAAGTTTTTTTGCGTTATTTTATTGTTTTTCTTAAATTGTACGTAATTTCAGTTGTTTCATGCACCTGAGATTTTCTTGAATAAGTTTGCTTGAATTTTTCTTTAAAGACGTATTGTCCTGTTCGGCCTTTAAAATGTCCGCTCTTCGAGCAATTCCGATATTTGATCAGCTGCTTTTGCACTTTGTGCCGCATTTGCGAAAGAACATCCCTTGCTGAATGCAGTGGGTCAGTGAAACATTCGGGATACCTGGACGGCATATTCATATTCTGTATCCCTTACATCCCATAGGTCTACCGCGATCAAAAGAACATTTTGGGTGTACAGTGGGTGTGGCCTAATCTCTCACTCCACTTGGCACCCCCCCCCCTCTCGCCCTTCCTTACCGCACGGGCTATCGCTGTCTCGGTCCTTTTCTAACTATACCGTTGCCAAATACTTAACTTAAGGAACTTAACCTCCGTGCGCGGCCGAAATCCGCGCATGTTCTTACGTTTGCGGCATACCTATAGTAACGGTGTTTCCGCAGTAGGAGCTCTACCGCAGGGCAGTGCTCTATCCCCAACCCAGCCCGACACAATTCAATCGCACTCAAATCATGAGATAGATGATGTGGACCAACGAGCAGCATCTACCAAGTTATTTGGCAGAAGCATTACGGCAATCTCTTCATAGAGGGTGTGGAGTCTTTGAAAAATTTCTCAGCGATATTAGGGATTTAAATGCGGGATGACGAGTATACTCGTCACCGCTCGTTTACGAGTTAAACGTAACAGCTGACTTATTTTGTAGTAAAAGAAACACCAACTCTGTTTGCAGAATTTTGAAGAGGGAAAATACAGTGATGGTGACTGAGTAGGTAAACCAACTGTGGCAACAAGAAGGTGCGTACATTCAAAATTAGCTTTGTTTTCCTTGCAAATGATGCTCCAAAAACTGACCAAAACCAAATTACCTCAAATTATAGCACGCGTTTCTATATGATATTAATAATTTTCTCATAAAACGTTTACGTACTTAGCCATTTTGGGTCTCCAAAATTTGAGTGCCCCGGACGAAGCGCTCACCGGTAAATCCATCTCAGCAAAAATAATTCTGAAAACAAAATATTTAGGATTCCACGACGACACGCAAGCAGAGCCAGCGTTACTTCGAAGACGGTCTGTTAAAACAAAATGACTCTGTTACAGTGATGAAGATCTTTTCCGAGTTAGAAGTAATAAGGGAGATATATTTCCAACGGAACGACGTGAACCGGTTTTCACCTCAATCATTCCGCATGTCATTTCTATGTATTCTCTCTCTGATATTCAGCAAATCCCTATTTATTTCACCTTTCGATCGAATCTGAAGTCGTTAACGTTTATAATTAACCTCTTAAGTTCGGACCCGTCCCGTTGTCTTTTATTTGTTTGTTTATTTTTTGCCGCAAAGGAAAGTCCCTCCGCCTCTCTCCCGTCCTTCCAATATCCCGAGATCGAGATTTTTTTGCCATCTTCGGAAGAAAACGTGTTCGTCTCCTCTCTCGAAATAGATAAATACACCAGCGAAGGCCGCCGAAGCGAAAGAATCCCGTGAAGAACGAAAATGAACTTTCGTCTGAGGAATTCTCGTTTCTTCCTAATCGATTCGAAAAAATAAAAAAAATAAAAAGCAAAAATTCGTCGTCGCGAGGTTTTAGTTTTGTTGTGTCGCGGAATGCATTCATTTTTAAGTGGCATTTTGGTAATAGAAAATGTAAAGTCAGTTTGATCGATATTGAATGATTTATTTATGAGGTGGGAAAACGCGAAAGTAGGACGTTCAAGAATTTAATCGATTAAAGGGATTATGAATATTGCGCGGAAAGATGATGTTTATGGTAATTCTTAAACTAAAATTTTTCCTTTTGCTTTACAAATAGGCATAAAATGCTTGCGTTTGGGCATAATTTTGGTAATGCGTTATATAATAATATGTATGTATGTATATATGTGTATGTGTACATATGTATATTATTTAAAGTGTATAAATTACGTTTTAACATAATAACTTTGGTAACTCTACATACGTGTTTATGTACGTTTATATGTGTGTGCGTAAAATTTTATGTTCTTCCTTAAAATATTTTTCCATTTCATTATGGTCCATAATATTGTATTTTATGTGCGCTTTCATAGTTCCACTTGGTTATTTTTATGCGTCGTTCTTGCTTAATACAATGAATTGTACATCAGTGCCCTTTGTGAGTAAAAAATTTTCATTGTTCTCTCGCAGATTTTTCTTTCCGGCGTCACAGTGTTTCGCTGCATAGATATTTTCCGCCGACTTTCCTCTAGAAGTATTTTTTTGCCTTCTGCTTTTTTAGCTTTAAAAATAGACAACTATTCGCTTTACGAGCAAATAATCTTTGAGTCATCTTTCAAAAGCTAATAATTACAACAGTTTCATTTATTTCCGTTTTGTGTATTTAATAAAAAAGCCTCTGTACGCTGTCGACGATCGAGCTAAAATGCATTCAAGATTATTCTCTAAAATTCCGCTTAATATGTTTATGGGTTAATAAAAACCTCTCCTCGTAAAAGTAATTGCTTACGTGCATGTCAGAGGGAAGTTACGCTGAATATAAAATCCCCCCTCGAATGAACACCGAGACACTCAGCACCAATAAACGTCGGCCGTTCAAGAGAGAGTGAGAGGGAAAAACATTCTGTACGTGAATTTTTAAAAACAATTTATCCCAAAGCGTTCTCTCTCAAATTCCAGATTTAATAAGCTGATTCTATGCCGAAAATTATCATGATTTGATAATGGCGGCTAGAGAATTACTACTTCGGAAATATTATTGTGATTATAAATTCAATGTTATGGTTAATAATAGCAGAAATATTTTTGGAGAGAGTTTCGGCCCTTCTTAGGCGTTATTTACCAGCGAAGCGGTAATAGCGGAACGCCTTATGGGCACGCCTGGTTTGTCCGTCCGTCCGTTGTAACTTTCATCTTGTTTCGGGAAATATGCGAACGAAAAGTATTCTAATCGATGGGATTAACTAAGGACCGACGATCGTCTAATTAAGGCTTTATTGTTTTTCGTGTCTAATGACTTTTTATCCTGAACAAATGAATCGCATATCGATTTAAAAATCTTTGTGTAATACAATACACACTCTTCCCATCCATTTTTACTTCTTTTCGAGGATTCATTGAACTGAATACGGAACGCGAGGCTGAAAAACGAGGCTTTTTTACGCAGAAAATTTCAAAAATAAATAGTTTTAAAGGTCAGGCATGATTATTGGTATGAGTAAAACTGTGTCGGAATCATTATTTTTAAAACTATAGAAATTGAGACGCAAAATCGTCACTAAGATAGGTATACAGCTGAAAGAACGTTATAAGTAAGACAATAAGCCCAAAATACGAAAAAAGCTTATTAATTGGACGTTTTACATTCAGAAACGTATGTACCATTTTAAAGAAATTGAGGTCGTTGACTCGATGCGCACTTCTGCCGTCATTGGACGGGCGAATAACGTATGTATATACCAGGCTTATCCAGCCCGTAACCCACGGGCGACATATTGTCCAGGTAATACTTCGAAGTTGCCCGTGAAGTGGACAAAGTTCCAAGCAATAACAAAGATTTAAAATCGTATAAAATGTTCGGCGACATCCGTTTCAAAATCTTCTCAAGATGATACAGCCAGTCAAATTCCGAATATTTTCGAACGAAGAACTTCTTTTTAAGAAATATAAATAATTGAATCGAGAACCGAAACTCCATTGAAATCAGGAACATCGCAACCAAAATCTTGGCCTTTAACGCACATTAAGAAAAACCACTTCTAAAATACGCCTCCCTTAAACTAAACCCGTTTTGTTTTAATGTGCATAAGTGAAACTGGCTTTTATAGTATTAAAATTATTAAATCGAGTTGCAGATCAACTCTGACGGACAAGCATTGAATGGCAGCATAAGAATAGCTTTGGCGACATGTTGCTTCACACACCAAGTCCGCTGACAAAATTAAATATCAGATTTCACGTAAAGATCCCAAAAAATAAAATAACACGCTTTTTAGTGACTTATATTAATAATGTGTGTACACGAATAAATAAAATGTATGCTGCCGCAACTTGAAATGTTTTAGTTGAAGTTGCCCGGTGACTTTAAAAGGTTGAACAGGCCCGATCTGTACGCTTGAAACTCTGCCCGCAATATTTAAAGTAATAAAAATGAGTAATTTAGGAGTTAATAAAATAATAAAATTACATATATCACGATTCGAATATTGGCAGTGATCGATCGTAATAACCGAAAAAAGATCCAACACATAAATATGTATACACATATATGAGCCAGTCAGAGAAAAGTAACATAAGACAGACAGATAGGCAAAAAGGCAGAAAAGGGCAAATTTTTGTTTCATATGAATATGGATTGTGTATCCATATTCATATGAAACAAAAATTTGTCCTTCTCTGAGTAAATTTTTTTATATTACGTTTCCGTGCGTAATAAACCGATTTTGCTATTGAACAACATAAAAACCTTCCGCATCCCATATCTAAAAGAAATTAACTTTGACCGCTTGACCATCATTGACTACATTTGCTCCAGTACGCTCATATATAAAATTGGCAACCAGTGGTTGAAAGGGAAAGGAAGGAGCCAATGGACACTTACTTGGTTATGCTGACGTCCACAGCCACAGAGAAACGCTTGTTGTTTAAGCTTTCGGACATTGGCCCTTCTCCGGCAAAAGAGATACTAAGGGAGTATTGTAGTATTAGGAGCGGGGGAAGATATTGGCGGTCCAAACCACGAAAGGAAAGATAGCGGAGGATATCTTTGTTCGGAAGGAAATGTGCAGGGCCGCTCTTCCTCCTTCTGTGACACACACCGAACCTCAACCAAAGCATTCAGACAGATAATGCCCCATAATCTTAACACATCCTTCCTGACTGGACTGCACGAGGTTCTGAATAATGTATTCGTCGCCGCCCATCCCATGATATCCTTCCTCCAACCAGGAAACATTAGCGACTTGCTATGACCCAAAGAACTCCCTAGAAGTCCACAGGATCCTTCCCATGTGAAATACCACAGTGCCTCACTTGTTCCAAAATCCAAAGATGATCCTATTTCACCAGCCCTGTAATCCAAACATACTTCCCCATCACATCCCGCGGGTCCTGCACCTCAAAAAACTTGATTTATCTCCTCATATGTACGCAAAGCGTAGGTCTCACCACCACACTCCACAACATCTGCATGGGTGGCCCTCGGAACAGCGTCCCCCACAAATGCTCCCTGGCTAACCGTCCAGTTACCCAGAGGTTCCTAACCTTTTCAGTGTGGCGAGCACCAAGTTGTGTCCTAGAATAGAATGCGAGGAAAAATACACGATCATAAATAAAATAAGACCAACGTCAACAGTCATTCTTTATGATCTTAATTACGCTTGGAAGTAAAGCAACTGAACAACTGAAATTGTTTTGAATACGTTTACAAAGAAATCCGCTAAACATTAAACCATTTGTTCGATGAAACGAGACTATGAAAAGAAGACAATCAGGAAGCAAAACAGCAAAGCGGTGCTCGCGAAAACCAGGTTGACAGTACTTCCAGAAAATTTTTCTGCGCCACAACTCCTCCAACAAGAATTGACCCTTGTACTACGTAGATATACTCCCATATCCAGGGCCGACCCAAGGTGTGGGCAACGTTGGTTAAAGCCACGGGCGGCCGGATGTGAGGGCGGCCACCTCGCTGCGGACAAACGGGAACTAAAGCAAATTTTGACATTTGAGAAGAAGAAGAAATCCTGTACTTGGCCCGGAATCGAACCCGGGTCTCCCCACTTGTTGGATACTTAAGTTCCCATGTAAATAAAGTCAGTAAGGTTCTACAATCTACTCAAATTCCGTTAGATATGGCAGTTAAACATTAAATCAGCATTAAATACCTATAGAAATGAAGGATTTAATAAAAACTGTAGAAGTAGCTAAACAACTCAAAAATAAGACATCACCCGATATAAATTTTTCTTATAAGAGTAAAAGGAGACCTTTTGATTTTGAAAATGAGGATGATAGATTGAAAAATGCGAAGGAGCGATTTAGAACGGATTTCTTTTTAGGAGTCATAGATATGGCATTGAAATTTCTGTCCTGGCGATTTGATCAATACGGAGAATATGTTTCTAGATTTAGGTTCATGCACAACATAAGCCAACTTAAAACTTGGAAAGTAGTTAACTTGCAGAAAGTCTGTTGCGATATACAACAAGTTTTGAAGGATGTAACCATCTCGCATTCCCTAAGCGACGTTGATGGAATAGAGTTCACTGAAGGACTAAGAATTTTATCAATAATTGTTCCAGAAAACCACAGTGTAATTGGTATTTAAATTTCTTGCATAAAAATAGATTGAATGAAATATACCCAAACACGGAAATACTCTGTAGGATAGTTCTTACAATACCAGGGACCGTAGCATCCGCTGAAGATGGTTTTCAAAATTAAAATCAATAAAAAATTATTTACGATCGACTATTTCAGAAGAAAGGCTGACCGGGTTGGCAATGTTATCCAATGAACAAAAGGAAGTTGATAAGAATAATTGATAGATTTGATCATATGAAAGCTAGAAAAGTAAATTTTAAAAATGCAATACGTAATAAATGTTTGCAAGATTTTCTACTCGTGTAATGAATGATGATTGTTTATACTTAGGTTTTTCTGTAATTCGAAAAATATACTGTATGTATCAATGTAAAAATTGTTAATAGATAGATTTTTGTGTAATTTCCTTTCATTTTATTTAAACATTTATTTATATTTAATTTTTACTTTTAAAAAGTAATAATAAGTAAATCATAAATATATGTATATATCTTTATCTTTTGCGTGTCATTAGGTGACCCCGCGGATCCTAGAGACGGCCCTGCTGGAGCCTACCCTAGATCGTTTTCAGGAAAGTGAAAACCTCGTTCTTCAACCTAAAAACGAACGAAATGTGACAATTTTTCGATTATTTCTGGGAGCGTGATCAGGATTTTCTTCTGTTGTTCTAGGTCTAGGTGTGTGAAGTTAAGAGAGGTTTTCACGGATGTACGTATACTATCATCGCTCCATATTCGCGCATAATTATTCTCGGTTTCGCTTATTCGCGATCGAGCATCTTCGCGCATCTTCTATCAAGTATCTAACATCAAATCAGTCCTTGCCACGCTGTTTTTTCTATTAGTATGTTTATTGTCACGCATTGTTCCATAGCTTAATTAAGTTTGCATTTAAGGTACTGTGTGACTCATTAAATTTATTAGAGCTCAAAAACTTATTCGCAATTATCTCAAGAATGTATACCTCTCCAATACGTAGGGATAAATGTTTATATATATATATATATATATATATATATATATATATATATATATATATATATAAAACAGCTTACGGAAAAGGAAAGGAAAAATGAATATATGGATGTCAACAAGGTGTTGGGATGAGGAAACCCAGTGAACACTCACCAATCAGACGACTTCAGGTTGGCGAGGCACCGGGGATGTCGAAGCGACACACGTAAAAGAACACTAAAACACAGAAACAAACGTAGAAGCTTTCGGAACTACTCCTTCTTCAGCTACTGAGAGTTTTCGACAATGATTATTTTAGGAAATGATGCATGAATTTGGAAACCACTTGAACAGATGGCACGGAAAGAGACGTAGTAGCTCTTGACCTTTACGATGATCTGAAAGCCATTTCCCAAAAGATTCCGAATTCTTCGCCATGTTAGATAGATAGATAGATAGATAATCGTCTTTATTCGGGCGAAATTTAGACCATATGGTCCATTCTTACATTTAACCCTTCGTCAATATAATAAATATAAAAAATGGTAAAGTAAGATATTACAATACGCATTACATAAACAGTATATACCTAAATCATACAGAGTAAAAAATATATATATAAAATTGAAGACAGATTAGAGATTGTGGGGAAAACCTAGGTAAAACAGGCATGTCCTCCCTAGTAAAACCCACGCAGGAAAACACCCACTGAGAAGGGGGGTGTGAAAAACCTGCGAAAACCCTGGATAGTGTACATATTATAATATAGTAATACAACATTAAATAGAAAGGAGTATGTACAGTAAGTCTTCGTATATACAGCATCGTTGTATACCGTCATAAAAAATACATATATAGGTATTAACGTAATGCAAGACAAGAAATATAATACAATAATTAGGCAGAATAAGATGAAATATACTTGAAATATATACAATGAAGATGGAGATTGTTGTTGGATCATGCATAACATAAGAAAGAAGGAAATGATATAAAATTACACATATGATATATAACAATACATAATAAAATAAAGTAATACGAAATAGTATTAAACAATACAAAATGATATAAATCAGTATAAAATAGTATGAAACAATACAGAATGATATAAAACAATGAGAGTTAGTATAAACACTATAACTTAGTAGACACTAGACAATGAAAAAGTAACAGTCGAAGGAGGCGTACATTTTGAGAACTCGATAACCTGCGAAGAAATTAATTAATGTTCATTAAGTAAGGAAGAGTGAAGGAGGCCGTCTTGCAATAGATAAGAAGAAAATGTTAAACCTGACCTGAATTTTGGGCAGAGAACAGCAATTTAAAGTATTTATGTTTGAATATGTGGAGAGATGTTGCGTTTTGGAGGTCAGTAGGTAGGGCGTTCCAAAGTCTACAAGCTGTAATATGGAAGGATTTATTATAAATTTCCGTCTTGTGATGTGGGATCTGGAAGAGATTGGTGCCCCTAGTGTTGGCGTTGTGTACAGAGTTCATTTGGGAAAATTTGGAGTTCAGATACTGTGGGTTTTGAAGAGTTATAATTCGGTAAAATAACGAGAGGAGGTGAAGACGTCTACGAGCTTCAGTGCAAAAGCCAGCCTAACGTATATAGAGGTTGAGTGACATGGTCTCTCTTTTGGAGATCACAGATGAATCTTATGCAGGAATTTTGTGCACGCTGCAATTTTAGAGATAGCTCGTTAGATAGATCTTGATAGACCGTATCGCAGTAATCGAGGTGAGGAAGGACAAGAGCGGTGATAAGTCGCTTGCGAAGGGAGAAATGGGTAATGCATTTAATTCTTTTAAGTGAGTGAAGTGAACTGTTAACAGTATTACATATTTTAGTTATATGATCAGTCCAGGTCATTGTGTCATTGATTACTAACCCGAGATTGGTTGCAGTTTTTTGGAAACGAATGACGGAGTTATTGAGCAGAATTGGAGGAAGTTCTGAGAAGTTTAGTGACGAGAGAAGTTTGGGATACCCAATAATAATAGACTGACTTTTTGAAAGATTAATTTTGAGGAAATTTACATTGCTCCATTTGGATAAAGAAGTGAGGTCATGGTTCATTTTATCAATGATAAGAGGGAGATCAATAGAGCGAGAGTGAATATTGATTTGGAGATCATCAGCATAAAGGTGGTATTTACAGTGAGCAAGCTGAGAAGATATATCATTAATGTACAGAGAGAAGAGCAGTGGCCCGAGGGTGGAACCTTGTGGTACGCCACGTGTCACTTTAATCCATCTTGAGGAATGATTGTCAGTTACGACCTTTTGATGGCGATCATTCAGGTAAGAACTAATTAAGTTTAGGGAATCTGAAGAGAAGTTCATGAGACGCAGTTTGGTTAGAAGTATGTTTACATCTACTGAGTCAAAAGCTTTACTAAAGTCAAGAAGAGTCATGATAGTGACTTCTCTTTTGTCCATTGCTAATCTGATATCGTCAGTGATTTTGAGGAGTGCTGTGGTAGTGCTGTGTGATTTTCGGAATCCTGATTGTAGAGAATCGAGGATATTATTACTAATTAAAAAATATGTGATTTGTTCGTGTAGAACCTTTTCAAATGCCTTTGATAATACAGGAAGTAAACTGATGGGCCGAAAGTCAGTTATGTCAGAAGTAAGACTTTTCTTAGGTATGGGACGGACTATGGCGAGTTTCTATTGCGATGGGAATTTGTTTTGCATAAGCGACCAATTGAATATATGAGTGATGACGGGTAGAACTAGATGAATAATCTTATGAAGGAAAACTATTGGAATTTCGTCAGCACCTTGTGCTCTGGACTTGATTTTACGTAAACAATTCAGTACTTCCAGCTGAGTTACAGGAGAAAATTGGAATGGTGGTGATGCTGTGGTGGGAGGAGTGTGTTGAAGTAGGTGGTGTATGTGATTCTGTTTCATTTCGTTGTCATCAGGAGTTGGGGGAGTGGTGAATAGAGTGTTAAGTGTATCAAGGCAAATATGAGGAGGAAGTTGTGTATCCTTAGATTTTCCAATACCAAATAATTTTAAGTTACTCCATAGAGCAGATTGTGAAGAATTTGGACGGGTCAGTGAATGAATGTACCGAGTTTTAGAGTTTCTGATAAGTTGCTTAGTTTTATTTCTTAGTTTTTTAAATTGGTTGAATGAGATCTGTGTTTTTGTATTTTTGAAAATGCGGAAGGCATTGTCACGTCTCTTCATTATCAGTTTCATGTCGGTTGTGAGCCGTGGTGCATGGGGCTTAGAGACTCTTTTAGTCTTTAGTGGAGCGTGAGCGTTGATTAATGACTGTGCCAAATTGTTGAAAGCCTCTACCTTGTCGTTAATGTTGTCCATATTCTCAATAGAATACCAAGGCATCGCAGACGCGTAAGCAATTAACTTTTCATTATTGATGTTTTTGAAGTCCCTATAGGTGATATATTTCTGCTTGTGAGTTGGGCACCTTATTGAATATGCAATGTATATTATGTCATGTGCGGAGATTCCAGGAGCAGAGAGTTGGCCATGCGCGAGAACCTTGTCAGGATTGGCGGTAACGGCTAAATCAATTAGGGTAGAGGAAGTAGGAGTATGGTGAGTTGCATTTAGCGGTTGAATACTAAGGCCTAGAGAGTTGAAGGAGTTATATAAATATGTCAAATCAGGGTTTGGTGCGAGTGTATTGGCATTAAAATCGCCAGTAATTATTAAATGATTGTAATCGTTAATGTGATTAGAGATGACTTCATCAATATCGGATAGATGGCCAATTTTGGGTGGACGGTAGACAATACCGAAAAGTATTTTCTGTGAATAGATTTTCAATTCAAGAAAGAGAAATTCGGGTCTTTTGCTGTAATTACATTCGCTACTTTCAATAAATTTAGTTGAAATATCGTTTCTTACATATATTCCGACACCGCCGCCGCCTTTTCCAACGCGATCGTTGCGGTAAAGTTTAAAACCGTTGTTAATGTTAACAGTAGAGGAAGACATAGATGGTTTCAACCAGGTCTCAGCAATAGCGATGATGTGTACTTTATTGTTAGGTAGGATGCCACGGAGTTCTTCGATATGTGCTGTTAAGCTTTGAGCATTTAAATATAAGATCTGGAGGGAGCGTGGAAAGAGCTTAAACTGTTCAGATAGAATGGCCTTTGTATTGGAATTGCAATATGAGGATAAGCTTTTATTAGTGATAGGGAGATGATTAGAAGATGCAGAACCAGGAGATACGTATGGGTACAATTCAGAGGCATTTGGGTCTAAGGAAGGACGCGGTTGAGGTAGGGAAGAAATTAAATCAGGAGCATGTGGGTTAAAGTAGGTACGGATTGTGGCTGGATGTATAGCAGGTAGTGAGGGGGGTGGGGACGGGAGTGGAATAGAGGGGGGTAAGAATTCTGCTGCCTCTGGGTTGAGTGTGTGAGGACCATGCGTATTAAGGTTATATCTATATCTACATCTACATTATACCCTACAAGTCACCTTTTTGGTGGATGGCAGGGGGTGCAGTGCACCAAGGGTCCATAGTTTTCCTACGTTATCTTTTTCTATTATGGTCTCTTATCGTCCTAGGGAAAAACGATCCTCTATATCGCTCCGTTCTACAGTCGATCTCGCGAATCTTATCCTCACTGTCCTGCCTTCCGAGATACGTCGGGCTTCTGATAAGTCCTACTACCTCATTCGCTAGTCCCTCCGACATAAATTTTTCCAGTAGTTTATTTCTAGCCTGCAGCCTACGTTCCTCTAACGATGTCCATTTCAGATTTTCTATTAATGATGTTACGCTTTGTTTACTATCGTGATTCCTCTTTACAAATCTAGCTGCCCTGCGCTGAACCTTTTCTATCTCGTTAATGAGTCCCTTTTCGTAAGGATCCCACACAGCTGAAGCATATTCAACCTGCGGTCGAACCAAGGATAAATAACATAATTCTCTCACTTTTTCGGAGCTATTTTGAACTATTCTCCCTATAAAGGCCAGCTTTTGGTTAGCGGCAACCTATCATTCGGCGAATGTGGGTGTCCGACGAGAGATCACGATGGATCGTGACTCCGAGGTATTTAATCGAGTCTGAAACTGGAATCTCTACTCCGTCCAACGAATAATTATTATTCAACGAGATACTCTTGGTTCTCCAGAAGTTGATGACGCAGCTTTTCTTTTGGATCATCTCTAACTGCCATTCCTTTCACCATGCAGAAATAGCTTCTAGGTCATTTTGGAGATACTGGTGGTCTTCCGGATTGCTTATTTCTCTATAGATGACGGTGTCGTCCGCGAAAAGCCTAATTTTACTTCTGACTACTGAGCTGATATCATTTATATAAATTAGAAATAATAACGGACCAATTACACTACCCTGTGGAACGCCAGAGACAACCTCCACTCCGTGCCTGGCTGTCGAAGGGTAAGGACGTGCCTTTCACTTCCTCCTGCAAGAGCTTCTGACCTGCGGGTGACCGGCGTTTTAATAGCAGTAGCTGTAGAGTAGCTGTAGCAGCTGTCCTTCCGTAGCTGTATCGTTGTGTAGCAGTAGAAGTAGAGTCGAAGTAACCGTACTGATAAGTAGAACTAACATTTATTTATATTGTTTATTGTAGTATCTCTTAATCCCAATATCGTCATTTTTCAGTAGTATTTTTCTAGCACTTGCTTTAAAAAAACTCATATTCAGGTAGTAATTGTTTCTGTAAGAACTCTACGCTGTTTGTGTACTAACTTAACTTGTTTTAACTTGATTATCGCTGTTGGTGTACTAATTTAAATTGTTTTAACGCTTGCTTGTGTTTCTATCTTGCCTGTTCGCTAACGTTGTTTGTGCGGTGAGTCAGCGCTTCCCTTTCACTTTTTACCTGCGTTCCTCTCTAGCGTAGACCTTAAGTCCACGAATTAGTTAGTCACTTAGTATAACCTTAGCTTGAAGTTTAATTTAATTCATAGCTAGTACAGATTAGTGTTTAGGATGGCTTCACCTAGGATTCCCGTTTCCTCCTTTCTATGCGACGCTGATTTCGAGGGAATGAGGTCTCGAATCACGGAGCTGGTAAGAGAGGTTACGGACCTCCGTCGGAGGGTGGCAAGAGCGGAGTCGGCCCTTGTTCGTGTTGGGAGAACGCATCCATCCCCGAGAACTCACCGCGCCATGATGGCGACTCGGGTGCGCTCGAGTGCGAAAGTCGGTGGTGTGATCGAGGGTGTTTGTGGGACCTCTTCGGGGGCTGGGGTCGCTCCAATCCTGAAACCCAACGATTGGAGAGTGGTCTCCAACCGGGGGGATCGTGGGGTGGTCCTGCGAAGGCTGGGAGCTGGGAATGCCTCGGCAGACCCTCTTCCAGTTTGCAATCGGTTCGCGGCGTTGTCGAAGGACGACACTTCGGCCGATGCTCTCGCATCCGCTCCCGTCTCTTTGGCGGAGGATGGATCTTTGGGAAGTCGGGGTGGGAAGGGAGGGCTCCTAGTAATAGGTAGTTCTAATGTCCGGCGTGTTATGGCTCCCTTGCTAACTCGGGCCCGCCGGGAGGGAGTGGCTG
Organism: Tanypteryx hageni; assembly: GCA_028673005.1. Lineage (NCBI taxonomy): Eukaryota > Metazoa > Arthropoda > Insecta > Odonata > Petaluridae > Tanypteryx > Tanypteryx hageni. The sequence continues at coordinate 57,754,500 of CM054113.1, forward strand.
AGCGGGTGTTCTCCAGGTGTATACCAGGAGGAACGGTCCCCCAAGTGACGAGGGCGGTACGGGAGTCGGTGGAGTCAACGGGTTGCTCTAGGCTGCGGATGGTGGTCCATGTTGGGACTAACGACGCCTCGAAGCGCGGGTCCGAGGAGATTCTAAGTTCTTTTGAGGACTTGGTCGCCGAGGTCACTCGTGTCCGACAGGAGTCGGGTTCTGATGTGCGGCTCACCATTTGTAGTATTGTCCCGCGGATTGACTGTGGTTCGGAGGTTTGGAGCCGCGTGGCGGGGCTAAACCAAAGGCTATGGAATTTCTGTGTGGGCATGGGAGTCGACTTTGTTGATCTCCGGCCGGTTCTCGGATCGTGTAGGGTACCCCTAAACGGCTCTGGAGTTCATTACACGACCGAGGCTTCACAGAGTGTAGCGTGTAGGATCTTCGACCATGGTAGGTCTTTTTTAGATTAGAGAGTAGGGTAGGGTGTAGGCGTATTAGGAGATTTCATAGGGGCATCGAGTGTAATACAGTTTCTGGTCGCAAAGTGAGAGAGTCCACCTGCGAAAGCCGTAATAGAGCAGTTAATGCTTCGGGCGATAACGAGAAATTAAATATTATAGTCTTAAACTGCCGCAGCATTCGTAGGAAGTCTGCCGAACTCGAACACGTAATTCGCACGTTGCATGCGGATGTAGTTATAGGTACGGAAAGTTGGCTCACTGAAGATATCGCTAGCCAAGAAATTTTTCCGAAAAGCTATAGAGTATACAGAAAAGACCGCGCCAATAGAATAGGTGGCGGAGTATTTTTGGCAATAAGTGAAAAGTACGATAGTTGTCAGATCCCTATTATCGATGAAACGACCGAGAGCGTGTGGTGCCGCCTAGGTAAGGATAATTCGAAAAAGATATATTTATGCTCATTTTACAGACCACCTAATGCCAAAGTTGATTATATTTTAAGTTTAGAGAGGCAATTAGCCGAGCTTAGATCTATTATGAACGACGGTTACGTGATAATTGGAGGCGATTTTAACTTACCGTCAATCGATTGGGAAAACCTATGTTTCGTTACGGGAGGTAAAGAACGCGAATCGTGTGAAGCCTTAATTGACACGTTTCATGAATATTCCTTAGTCCAGATGGTACAAAAAGCCACGCGTTCGGGCAATGTTCTCGACTTGCTTGCTTCTAACATCCCGCATAGGATAACTAAGGTATCCACAGAGGAGGGACTTAGCGACCATCGAGCTGTGTATGCGGAGTGCGAATTAAAGCTCAAAAGACATCCTAAGCCTCTTCGGAATGTATACGCTTTCGCCAAGGCCGACTTTAAAAGTTTCAGCTTACATCTCAAAAGTACCTTTGTCAGTTATCGTGAAAAGACAGAACGATTAGGTATGGAGCCATCATGGTTATTATTTAAGAATATACTAGGAAGAGGTATCAATAGATTTATCCCCAGTAAGTTAAAATCTGATAAGAAAGAACCTCGTTGGTTTAATAAGGAAGTCAGGATTCCCTTAAGACGACAGAGGCGTAGCCACGCAAAATTGAAAAACATACCTACCACCGCTTCCGATGAGTATCGCACAGCTATAGTCCATGAGTATAACAGTGCCCGCGTACTAGCGAGAAAAACCATGCGTAACGCATTTAACACCTTCCGGAATGAGGTATTAAATACAAAATTGAAGGAGGATCCAAAAGCGTTCTGGTCCTACGTAAGAGAAGTCAAGGGAGTGGGTCCTTCAATACCCTCCCTGCGTTGTGATTCCGGAGACATCCTTCACGATGGGGAGGATAAAGCTAATCTACTAAACGTTTACTTCGCGAAGGCGTTCACGGCAGGTGGAAATATACTTAAAGATAATCTTATTCCCGATGGATGTACTCGGATGGATAATATTAAAATCTCTGAGGCAGGAATAGCGAAGCAACTGAGTGCGATAAAGCCCAACAAAAATCCTGGACCAGAAGGAATTCCCGCGCGTGTATTAAAAGAACTAGCAGAAGAAATAGCTCCCTTCCTTCGGATAGTTTTCGAGAAATCTCTTACCCTCTGTGAGGTTCCTGAAGATTGGAAACTAGCACACGTCACACCCATTCATAAGGGAGGTGACAAAGAAAACCCCGAAAATTATAGGCCGATTTCTCTAACATCATTATCATGTAAGATTTTGGAGCACATTATTGTTAGCAACACAATGCGTTATCTTGAGAGTAGATCGCTCTTAGTCAGCTGTCAACATGGCTTCAGAAAAGGTAGATCCTGTGACACCCAACTCGGTCTGTTTGTGAATGATGTTTTATCATGCGGCGAAAATAATAAGCAGGTCGATGCAGTGTTCCTTGATTTTAGAAAAGCTTTTGACAAGGTTCCCCACCGTAAGTTGTTATTAAAATTGGGAAATCTTGGCGTTAATGTTAAAGTCATTAACTGGGTTCGCGCTTTCCTTTGGAATAGAAAACAAAAAGTAGTCATCGATGGTAAGTCCTCGAGTGTGGCAGATGTAGTCTCTGGAGTGCCGCAGGGTAGTGTGATCGGACCTATGCTTTTCTTGCTTTATATAAACGACATCAGCTCAGTTGTAAAAAGTAATATCAGGCTTTTTGCGGATGACACCGTAGTCTATAGAGAAATTAGTGGTCCTAGCGACCATCGTCAGCTTCAGGATGATCTGGATGCGTTATCTGTTTGGTGCAAGGAATGGCAGCTAGAAATCAATCAGAAAAAGAGTAACGTTCTAAACTTTTGGAAATCTAGAAGCCCATCGTCCGTGTTTACCTACTCGATAGATGGTGAGATCATTCCTGTTTCGGAATCCGTGAAATACCTCGGGGTAACCTTGAATCGTGACCTGTCTTGGGACACCCACATAAGACGAGTGATAGGTGCGGCAAATAAGAAGTTGGCTTTTGTGCGTAGGATAGTCAGGAAAAGCACGGAAAAGGTGAGAGAATCCTGTTATTTATCGTTGGTTAGACCTCAAATGGAATACGCAGCAGCGGTTTGGGATCCATATCAGAGGGGACTCATAAAGGATTTAGAAAAAATACAGCGGCGAGCAGCTAGATTCGTGAAAAAGAATTACGATAAAAAACAGAGCGTTACGTTACTCATTGATGAGTTGAGTTGGCCATCGTTGAAAGATCGTAGATTACAGGCGAGACTTAAACTTCTAGATAAATATAGGTCGGAGATATTCGTAAATGAAATGAAGGATATTATTCGACAACCAACGTATATCGGACGGAGGGATAATGACGACAAGATTCGCGAAATAGATAGTAGGACGGAGAGGTATAAGGAGTCCTTTTTCTCTAGGACAATACGTGACCACAATAGATAACAGTGAATAATAATTAGTTAGGAACTTGGTGCGCGGCACCCCCTGCCATCCACCGTCAAGGTGACTTGCAGGGTAATATGTAGATGTAGATGTAGATGTAGATGTAAGTTCGAAGATTTCCCATTTATAACAACCATCTGCTTCCTATGATTTAAAAATTCACGGATCCAAATAACGATTTTAGAATTAACGCCTAAGGTTTATAATTTCGTTATTAACTTCCTGTGAGGTACCTTATCAAAGGCTTTCCTAAAATCTAAGAAGATGGCATCGACCTGCGTATTCTTTTCTCCGCTTCTCAGTAAACAATTAACAAAAAGACCGAGCTGAGTATCACATGACCTACCTTTCCTAAAGCCGTGTTGACAATTATCTAACAATAAATTACTATCAAGAAATCGCATTATGTTGCTAACGAGTATATGCTCGAGAATCTTACACGATATCGAAGTTAAAGAAATCGGCCTGTAATTTTCTGGGTTCTCCTTGTCGCCGCCCTTATGAATTGGGGTAACGTGCGCTAACCTCCAGTCGCTAGGGACCTCTGCGCGAGAAATGGATTTCTCGAAGATTATCAGAAGAAAAGGTGCTATTTCTTCAGCTAATTCTTTTAAAACGCGAGCAGGAATTTCTTCGGGGCCAGTGGCTTTGTTATGTCTGATGGAACTTAGTTGTTTTGCTATTCCCACCTCAGAAAATACTATATCGTCCATCAGGTCCTCCCTTATTGCGGGTGCATAATGTACGCAATGGTCGCTGACGGCTGTGAATGCTTTTACAAAATGACCGTTTAACAGGTTGGCTTTCTCTACGCTATCATGAATAACGGCACCCGAGTCATTACGCAGGGAAGGTATTGTAGGGCCTCTACCTTGGACCTCTCTCACATAGGACCAAAACGCTTTAGGGTCCTCCTTCAAATAATTATTTAATACCTTATTCCGGAAGTTAGTAAAAGCCTCGCGCATAGTAGTTCTCGCTTTAGCGCGGGATTCCTTATACGTCTTAACTATAGTTGCTCTATATTCATCGGATGATGTAGACGGCATATTTTTTATTTTCGCGTGGCTTATTCTCTGACGCCTAAGCGCACTCCTAATTTGCTTATTGTACCAACGTGACTCTTTATTGTCGACCTTCAATTTAATTGGAATGTACTTATTGATACTCTCTAGCATTATACCCTTGAATAGTTTCCATGACGACTCAGCACCTGATCGTTCGGTCATATCACGGAAGCCAGGTAGTATTTCTCGTAGGCGCGACCTGAAGCTTGAAAAGTTTTCCCTATGGTGGGACAGGGGAAGAGGTGATGGGCGAGAGAGGGCATGTGTTGTTATTTTGAGTGCAATGGGAAAAGCGGGGGAAAGGGTGGTCAGCGGGGGGTGGAAAGTCAGAAGAGCTAATGCGCGTCATAACGTCCTGCTGGGAGGGTCTACTGATGGGAGGTACGAATGGGAAAGAAGTGCTATTAGTGGGCAAGATTCCAGGGGAAGAATTAAACATAGGAGAGGATATTTTATAGAGTAGGATGCGCAAAGTTAGGAATACAATACACAATACAATATTGCAATGTATAATGAAAAAGCAGGAAAATGCACACAGGTCAAGTATAGGATAAGTTATAAACTAATTGCAAAGGAAAACAGGAGCACAGGAGGCGCGAGCACTGCACTGTAGGGATATGATAACTGCCCTAGAGAGCTAAAGGAACTTATCGAGTGAGTGGAATAAAACACTTAGTGGAGCACTAACACTGTGGAGTAAGAGCTATTGAGAAACGGCTTTGGGAGCACTAAGGGTGGAAGGGAGACACAGATATCTACATCTACATATTACCCTGCAAGTCACCTTGACGGAGGGACTAGCGAATGAGGTAGTAGGACTTATCAGAAGCCCGACGTATTTCGGAAGGCAGGACAGTGAGGATAAGATTCGCGAGATTGACTGCAGAACGGAGCGATATAGAGGATCGTTTTTCCCTAGGACGATAAGAGACCATAATAGGAAAAGATAACGTAGGAAAACTATGGACCCTTGGTGCACTGCACCCCCTGCCATCCACCGAAAAGGTGACTTGCAGGGTATAATGTAGATGTAGATAGATGTAGATGGCAGGGGGTGCCGCGCACCAAGTTCCTAACTAATTATTATTCACTGTTATCTATTGTGGTCACGTATTGTCCTAGGGAAAAAGGACTCCTTATACCTCTCCGTCCTACTATCTATTTCGCGAATCTTGTCGTCATTATCCCTCCGTCCGATATACGTTGGTTGTCGAATAATATCCTTCATTTCATTTACGAATATCTCCGATCTATATTTATCTAGAAGTTTAAGTCTCGCCTGTAATCTACGATCTTTCAACGATGGCCAACTCAACTCATCAATGAGTAACGTAACGCTCTGTTTTTTATCGTAATTCTTTTTCACGAATCTAGCTGCTCGCCGCTGTATTTTTTCTAAATCCTTTATGAGTCCCCTCTGATATGGATCCCAAACCGCTGCTGCGTATTCCATTTGAGGTCTAACCAACGATAAATAACAGGATTCTCTCACATTTTCCGTGCTTTTCCTGACTATCCTACGCACAAAAGCCAACTTCTTATTTGCCGCACCTATCACTCGTCTTATGTGGGTGTCCCAAGACAGGCCACGATTCAAGACACTTATTTGCACTGGTGAGATGATTGAAATAAAACACTACGTAGAGCACTAGCACTAGGAAATAGAGGCTCTTTGGATTAGATTTTGGGAGCAATTACATTAGAGAGAACCGAAAATGAAAACACTGTGGGGAGAACTGACACTAGAGAAATGGGGGGCTATGAATGAATTAATTTGGGAGAACTAGGGGTGTAGGGGAGACAGATAAATACAGGCACTAATATACACAGGCACTAATAAACAGGCACTAATATACACAGACACTAATATACACAGGCACTAATTTTCACTTGGGACGCCACGTAAGGGAGGGAAAGAAAGAAAGAAAAGAAAGTCGCTGCTAAAGAAGGGGGGGGCGGAAACGCACAGGGAGCTTCTTTCTTCTCTCAGGAACACGGAAAACAGCCGAGAATCAGCAAATGCAGGAACGGGGATGCCAGGCGATGACAAAAACGGAGTTAGTGGAAAACAGGAACTCAAGTAGCACAATGCAGTACGCACGACAGATGTTACCTAATGATTATGCCGTAGTGGTCTTTGTCAGTTTCTAAGCAAATCCGAAGTCTTGCTCGTAAGGTTACTTAGCGACGTCCGTCCCCCGGAGTTGATTTCTGAGAGGGCCTGGCCCGCTTTAATACCTCTACATCTCTCATGGTGGAGATAAACCGTCTGCTGCCGTCATGCAGGACAACTATTTTCCCGTCTTGCGTCCAGACCCCACGTGGTCCTGTCAACATTTTTACCTCTTGCAATAACTTTTTTCGCGTAGAGGTAAGCGACTCGGTGACAAGAAAATTGGTACCTTTGAGGCGTCTTTTGTTTCTCCACACCTTGTCTCTTTCCTGATAGGATAAAAACCTGACGATGATAGCTCTGGGGTGAGGATTGGAGCTTCTGGGAACACCGATTCTGTGAGCTCTGGAAAGACGCTGCATGTCGATCTCTTCTTTTACTTCGTCCTTGAAGAATTTAGTCACTAGAAGTAAGCAATCTTCATTCTCCTTCTCCGTTACACCATGAATGAGAAGACAGTTGCGTCGGGAATACTGCTCTAAGGCGTCTTGTCTCTCATCCAATTCCACGCATTTCTTCTCTAGATCACTAAGGCGGTCAGAGAGACGGCGGAAGTCTTCCATCACTTTTGTACGGAAGCTGTTGAATCTTTCCTCTAAGGATGAAAGGGATTCTTTTCTCTTAGGAGTATCTTCCTTATGGATTTGGCTGAGTTCATCTTGAAATGAAGACATAGTCTTCATAACCGTTTCCATCATAGCACGGAACTCCGTGCTATCGGACTCAACGTCCTTTAAACCTTTGGGCGGCATATTCAGCGGTCAGGATGGCTAAAAATGGAAAGTGAAAGGGGATGGAGCGACCTGAAGGCACGTCAGGCTACCACGAGCATTAGACTAAGACGATGTTACTGTATACATATGTGGAAACAATGTTATATATTCATTTCCAAATCTTTTTATAGCATTGCATACGTGTAATATATCGCATACGAGTGCATAGATTGACTTAAATTATCGTGGTATTTTTTTCGAAATTACGTAATCCTAATGGGACTGAGATTTAGTTTGTATACTTTTGCTTATCTAAACGACTACATAAATGTAGAGTAAGAGAGTGAGGATTTGGGGAGAGAGATAGGAAGGAAGGGATATAGAATGGAAGGTACATAGAGAGTAAGGGACGTATAGAATTAGAAAAGGTCGGGAGGAAAGAGATAAAGAGGGAGACGGAGAAAAAGAGGGAGAACTATGGACTGGGACAGGAGGAAATGAGAGAGGGGGAGATGGGAGAAAAGAGAACCAGAGAGAGAGAGGGAGATAGAGAGGGATGGAAAGAGAGAGGAAGGGAGAGAGGAAATATTAATATTTTTTTATTATTATTGCATCATTTTTGACAAGGGGCTCATAATTGGAGAAAACAAGAATGAGAAAGAAATTCTTCCGAATCTCTATTTTGGCCAATTTTATACCGGCTCTTACTCAATAATTACAGCTGTTATTATTAATTTCTAAGTTCCCCGTTGAATTTCAACGGGCAATTGTTAAAAAAAAACTAATTTTGTGACCATCCATAATGAGTTACGATTACTTAAGATGTACGGTTTCAGTAGGATTATCAGTCTTACGACGGGTTTTTCAACCATATCGTAACTGGCACCCGTCATATGACGGGCAATACACTAGTATTAAATACTTTATATATATATATATATATATATATATATATACGAGTTGTCGTTACAGCAAGCGCTTGAAAATTCTCCATACACCAAGATCGAAACTCGTAAATAAACAACGCGATCTCGTTTTATATATATATATATATATATATATATATATATATATATTAGGGTGACCCAAAAAAATCGCAAATTTAAAATGTTACGATCGATCCCACTTAAAAGTTTTCTTTTGACGTCAAAACCTCACCTGCATAATTTGAGCGAAATTAAACAAAATTTACAGGTCGCACATCGCACTCGAAGTTTCAGCGTACGACTCGCGCGCACAGCGCGTTGCTGTGTCTACCCTCACCTTTTATATGACGACCGCTTTTCAAATTTTTTCTAATAATTATTAAAAGCATTGCACTTAATATCCAAATGGCAGTGGTAAGAAAAGTAATACTGCTTAACGGGTGGGTTCATTCTTTATTATAGTAGACATCGCATACACAAAAAAATCTGATGTGGCCACCACATGACTTTCTCCATATCTGTAATATTTCTAAAAATTCCAAATAGGTTACATAATAATATATATTTTAAGAAACTGCAAGAAAATTTTAGACTTTATAAAGAACAGAAATAAACCCAAATCATAGCCTTTTAATATAGGATATCCAAAAAGCTACAACAATTAAGAAAAGAAAAAGGGGCGTTACTAAGATGTAACTAAGCGTTGATTGTTAACAATGGTCGTCGGCAGGTGGCGTGGTGGTGGCAGCTAATAATATAAAATATCTCTTAAACAATGCATAATATGGAAATATGTTTCAAACAAACGATGTAGAAAATTAAATTTCCTACAACTTTTATTCCGATACATTTTTACAATTATCAAATTTAAAGTAAATATTTCAAAATAAAGGATGTGACAAGAGTAAACACCCACTTCCGGTTGACCGATTTTTACCAAAATCTAATCAGTTCTTCTGACTATCATAAAAATGTTAAATATAAAATTTCGCGTTGACCTGAGTAATAGTTTTTGAGTTATAGCACCCACAAAAAGCTATCACATAGACACAGACATCATCGATAAAATGGTCAAAACTTGTTCAGGGGACCTCAAAACGTGTATTTCCGTTGAAATCTCGAAGTCGATTTTTTTCATGTATACAATACTTTCCCCTATACTACGTGTATGGAGAAAGTAAAAAATTACTCGGAGCGTCCCTCAGTTTTACTTTCCTCATATACATAAGTATCGTATTCATGAAAAAAATCGACTTCGAGATTTCAATGGAAATACACGTTTTGAGGTCCCCTGAACACGTTTTGACCTTTTCTCGTTGATGTCTGTGTATGTGATAGCTTTTTGTGGGTGCTACAACTCAAAAACTATTACTCAGGTCAACGCGAAATTTTATATTTAACATTTTTATGATAGTCAGAAGAACTGATTAGATTTTGGTAAAAATCGGTCAACCGGAAGTGGGTGTTTACTCTTGTCACATCCGTTATTTTGAAATATTTGCTTTAATATTTGATAAATGTAAAAATGTACTGGTATAAAAGTTGTAGAAAATTTAATATTCTAGAACCTTTGTTTGAAATAATTCCCCATATAATGCATTGTTTAAGAGATACCTTATATTTTTAGCTGCCACCACCACGCCACCTACCGACGAATATTGTTAACAATTGACGCTTAGTTACGTCTTATGGTTAGTAACGCTCCTTTTTCTTTTCTTAATTGTTGGAGTTTTGTGGCTATATCCAATATCAGAAGGCTATGATTTGAGTTTATTTCTGTTCTTTGCAAAGTCTAAAATTTTCTCGCAGTTTCTTAAAATATTATGTAACCTATTGGGAATTTTTAGAAATATTACAGATATGGAGAAAGTCATGTGGTGGCCACATCATATTTTTTACTTCGAACTGAATTTCTGTCTGTAATATGCCACGTTCTGGAGCAATGCTTGCAGCTGATCTTCGTCTTTCACAAGACAGTTGTGGTACTGCTTTGTTAAAGCAACGCCTCTTTTTGCGTCATTAATGACCCTAAGATCAGTGACAATTTTGAGAGCACTGCAGAAGTCTTCTCGTTTACTCCACTCTTCAGGGTCATAAGTAAAAAATAGGCGGAAAGACTCATGGAATCGAAAAATTTAAGCGTATTTTTTTACGCAAAATCTGGAAGAGTTAAGTCCTTTCAGGCTCTAGCCGCTGCTGCTATCAGTTTGAGTCTGTGCAAGTTTCTGTCATTACCATCTTTTTCTTTAATTGCACGTATCATTTCTATTTTCACAATTCGTGGCACCTCACTGTCAAAGAGAGAGAGAGAGAGCGCTACAAGCATTTCATTTACATACCACAAGTGACCTAAAAGTTTGTTCAGGGCGGCTTCGACAACGCGCTTGTAAATATTTTCATAATCCACAATGTGCTGTAGCAATTGCAGATCATGTCTTGGTGCCTGGACTGCCTGTGAGGCGGTGTACCAGGCTCTCATGTACAGTTTGACGACGAACAAACACACATCTACGAGTCCTCTCTTCTCAGCAGCTGTGAGCGTGAACTGCTCGGTGAACATAACGACTTTTAGAGAATATATGGCTTTTGCCATCCATCTAGTGTGCAATATATCACAGGGAGCTTGGAAACGCACGCCTCTTGGTGGTACGCGTCCTAGAAAAATGATAACGAGCTCAAGGAATTCTCTATAACCATCCCTGGGTTGGCTTTCCTAGAAAATAACATTTGGATGCAATTATTACACACAAGCTTTAAGGGCATAACCGGCAATGTACCGCGTTTCTACTCTGCACTGAAAAGTTGAATATTTTAGAACAGGTTTACCTGTTGGTGATATCCAGCAAATTGCACCATCGAGTCAAATTCGTCTTGAACTTTTGTTTTTACCCTTTTTATGGTAACGCCAGGCTTGTATTTTGTGTGGTCAAGGGAGGTCCACCTAGCTTGAAATGTCTTGAAGATAAGAACTCAGGATTAGTGGTAGATCACATGCACGCTTCAAACACACCCCTAAGAATTACTTCTAGAACGTGATGTCGACAGGCAAGGTGAAGCAGGTCTCTCCCCAATGCATTTTCCACATACACGCACGCCCCCTGTTTCTGTCCTGTGTTGCTCGCCGTTGTCATAACACATGCCGCCAATCCGCTGCTCCAGACCCCATTCTCTTACGGCATAGTAGTGCGGCTGATTTCCAGTAATATTCACGGCCTCCCGTATAACTCTTGCTGCAGCCCAGTCAGTCACCTTTGTGGTATCTAGAGCAGCCAACAAATTTGGAGTCAAATCTTTTCCTTGTACACGTGGTGGTAAAGTTGGTTCGGATTGCTCGGAAGGAATACACTTGAAAATTTCTTCGTCACTTGCGACCGGTGTGCTTCCAGATTCATTGTCACTTCCGGAAGATGCCCCATCGGTACAGCTCCTACTCATTAAAGTACGTTTTTTCTCGCGCAGTAGTCTCTCTGTAACGCTCGTTTCCTTTCTTGAGAACGGGCCTCCTTTTCAGCACGGACAGACAGTGTCAAGACCAGACCCCAAACAATACACGTCGTGATTGAATGCGACCAGAACAGGTATTGACATGCGGAATATGACATTGAGCATCCAAGTAGACATGCTAAAATTAATCACTTTTTTAAATCATACAACGTACCTTTCAGGTAGCCCTTTCGTCCTTTCTGTCGCTGAACCTCCAGAAATTCTTTGTCTTCTGGGATGCGTGTCTTCTCCATAGCAGCAGCGTGCGCTATATCAAAGAGATCATCCAGGCTGTCTGAAAACTTCTCCTTCTCAATTTGAGGAGCAGATCTCCTGTTTGTACCTTTCTTAATAGATTGCCACTCTGAATGTAGCTTCATTATTTTGTCAACACATCGTTGGCTATCCCTCACGGGAATCCATCCTTTCTTCCAGAACTCTTCGACGCGACGAAACTCTGTCCATGCACCATCACGAATAGTTTTCTTTTCAGTTCGAAGATTGAACATAAAAAAACTCAACACTTGTCGTTTGGAGGGCAGCTTTGGTCCTGTTATGCCGCACTCCTCGAACCCCACTTTCTTTATTATTAGTGACATTGTACTGAGGATATGCACCGGCACCGCTCACACAACTCTTCTCCGCGCAAGTCTGCTGCCGAATCCGGTGGGAGGAGGTACGACAGGTTCAAGCATGCAAGCGGCGCGCGCAAGTCGAACGCTGAAACTTCGAGTATGATGTGCGACCTGTAAATATTGTTCAATTTCGTTCAAATTTTGCAGGTGACGTTTGTACGTCAAAGAGAAACTTTTTAGCTGGATCGATCGTAACATTTTAATTTTTTTGGGCCACCCTGATATATATATATATATATATATATATATATATATATATATATATATATATATATATATATATATCAGGGTGTTTTTGTGTTCGTGTGTTTTACGTGTCTCTTCGACGCCCCCAGCAGCCTGCCAGCTTGGTCCTCAACTTGGTAAGTGTCCGCTGGGCTTCCCTCAACACCTTGTTGCCACCCTCATCACTACCTTTTCTTTTCCTTTAGTTAACATATATATATATATATATATATATATATATATATATCAAGAAGCCCCTCCTACCTACAGTTAGATACTTAGCTTTATCTCTTTTGTCGAAGAAGGGCTAATGACCGAAAGCTTCAACACTATGCTTTTCTCTGTGGCTGTGGACGTCCACACTATCAAGTAAGTGTCCTCTGGCCCCCGCCTATCCCTTTCAGGCTCTGTCTCTTCTTTCCTGATGCAATTCTCCTCTGTCGCCGTGGACTTCTACACCATCTTCTACCTTTCAGCTACTGGTTACAGACTATATATTCCTCGATTTTCCTATATATATATATATATATATATATATATATATATATATATATATATAGGTATAGGTATACACACACAGTCAATGCCGCTTATAATGAACCACTACGGACTCAGATATTTGGTTTACTATGTCTGAAGTTTACTAAAACCAAAATATTTTTTCCCTTAACCCGAATTGAGAGGGGTGGTGACAAACAAAACAAAAGATCAAAAACAGAATCAATTTTATTGAAATCTATTAATTAACATTGAAATAGTCGGTTATGTGCTGCTGCTTGCTGTATAATGTTTTAATGAATATTTTTTGTAGATCCTTCTCTACAGTCTGTGATTTTTCCACACTCGATTCCACATTGTCCATACATTCAAAAAAAAATTAAAACAGTCCTTACACCCTCCAATGCCTCTTTCACTGTCGGGACACTTTCTTCATTCTCGTCCTCGTCATCTTCACCCTCATTTTCTTCCGTGCTGGAACCGCCTTTCACAGCTTCAACGATGGCTTCATCCGAAGGGATTTCATTCGTTATAACTTCACAGTCCGCATCAATAAAGTCTACAATTTCAACGGAATTGTCATTGACGTGAATTTTGTCCTAGTTCTTCACGACTTTACTCACGGTTGATTTACTTAAATCATACTTTCGACACACGTACGCTTGAGAAAGTCCACGCTCAATGTCACAGATAATGTTCGCCTTATCTTCCAAAGAAAACACTTTACGCTTCGACATCTTGATGTTCAAAACTTTTAACTAAACTGAGCAGCAAGGTGTGTTTCACTGTGACTGACTGCAGGGTCACTGTGTCGTATTGCTACTGCGCAGAAGCCTGTCTGCCTTTCCTTGCCGCGACCGCGGTACGAAAACTTAAGCCCGGTGGGTGAGGTGCAGTGGCTGTCTGCGCTCGGCCTTGGGCTTTGCACAGGCCCTCTTTCGCCCCCTTCCCATTCCGTACTTTCAGTCGCGCTACGTGCTACCAAAACAAGAACTCACGGAGAGAACCGGTTTCTTCAAGTCTTCAAGTTTAGACAGCAAAAAGGTTTGTTTTCAAAGAATTATGATGTTAGAATGACATTCTTTCTTGAAAGTTTCAGTTTTTAGGTTCACTAAAACCGAAGTTGAGGGTTCATTATAAACAAAATTTTTGACACATATTGAAATGTATGTGGATCGGGACAAATGAATTAGGTTCACTATAGCCGAATGTTCGTTACAACCGAGTCCACTAAATCCAGAGTTGACTATATATATATATATATATATATATATATATATATATATATATATATATATATATATATATATATATATATATATATATATATATACATACATACATACTTACACACACAGCTATATACAGATATAGTTAGAGTGGTGTATCGCGAGGGGAAAACAAGTGATGGGTAGGATGCGATAACATTGGAGGGGTGCGCGGAAAATGAGGAAATACTGCCACAGGAGAGAAGAGTTGGTAATGGAAGGGGGTTGAAGCGGGAAAGGGAGTAGCGCGGGGGAAGTGGTAGAGGATTACATCCCCCGTCGACTCAGGCAAGAGAAGAACACAGGTGGGGGAGATCCGTGATAAAATAACGGGGCAGAATTTTCCCTCGTCTCGTCGGAATAGACGCGGTTTACCTTTTCCATCTAAAATTGAGATTAACTGGATCGAGTTATGGGGAGGCGGGCTGAGGGGGATAAAAAAAATACGAAATAAAATAAACCCCTCCTGCGCAACCCGAACCACACGTACGTGTTTCTTGGATCGCTGGAATTAATTGAAAATTGTGGCAGAAAGTAATTCTTGCAGAGGGCGTGCGTGTGTGTGTGAGGTGTTTGATTTATTACGCCGGTTACTCACACGTGGGCAAGTATATATATTAATGCGCGCGCACATTTACGTGTTCGCGGCTTACTGAATCCCTGTTGCTAGATCCCCATGGTTACGGGGAATTTTATCCTCGCAATTAGGTGTTTCGGCAATATTATTATGCTTAATTTTGTGCACGTTTATCTATCTATCTATCAATATATATATACTTGCAGATACTCTTTCGCTGAAGAAGGGCATAGGCCCGATAAGCTTGCGTGTTTTTTTGTCTTTTCGTGTTCGTGTGTTTCACGTGTCTCTTCGACGCCCCCAGCAGCCTGCCAGGTTGGTCCTCAACTTGGTAAGTGTCCGCTGGGCTTCCCTCAACACCTTGTTGCCACCCTCATCACTACCTTTTCTTTTCCATTAGTTAATATATATATATATATATATATATATATATATATATATATATAACAACTTACGGAAAAGGGAAGGTAAAATGAATATATGGATGTCAACAAGGTGTTGGGATGAGGAAACCCAGTGAGCACTCACCAATCAGACGACTTCAGGTTGGCGAGGCACCGGGGATGTCGAAGCGACACACGTAAAATAACACAAAAACACAGAAACATCACAAACGTAAAGCTTTCGGAACTACTCCTTATTCAGCTACAGAGAGAGAACTGGTTTCCTCATCCCAACACCTTGTTGACATCCATATATATATATATATATATATATATATATATATATATATATATATATATATATATATATATATATATATTTGTTCGTGTGTTTTACGTGTCTCTTCGACGCCCCCAGCAGCCTGCCCTGCCAACTTGGTAAGTATCCTCTGGGCTTCCCTCAACCCCTTGTTGCCACCCTCATCACTACCTTTTCTTTTCCTTAAGTTAATATATATGTGTATATATATATTTCAATGTACGAGTTGTCGGTGCTTGCATACTGAAAACGTTCAAAAAATCACCATACATCAAGTTATAAACTCGTAAATAAACCAACGCGACAGCATTTGAACTACACAAAGCCCATTTATATAAGATAATAGTTTCCATTTTCTGCGAAATTAAGGCATATATCCGGAATTTCTAAATTTTCTCGCAATCGGCTGCGCGTCAAAGTTTTACAATTTCAACTTTCATGACTCAGATCGCCCTTTTTAAAAATAACTATAATCATCATTAAGACAATAGCTTACCTATATGTTACACTAAAATTTATGTAAATATTAGGATATTTTGTGTGTTAGGATTATGGCATCATCATTCGTGCCTTTTAGTACGTATCTGGATAAAAAATTAATTAAAAATTATCATGTCATCATATGTATAGGTCGTTGGCTGAAATCAAATGGATTATAATGCAGTCTAAGCATTAAATCAATGTTCTTAAAGCAGTGCCGGCAGAAGAAAAAAACGATTCATTACGTTTTTTCTTTACAGGAAAAAAAGCTATTTTGTTTTTCGTTACGCTAAAATCTACATTTCGTTTTCAGTTATGTTTAATGTTATAACGAAATAATTCGGTAAAAAATAATGAAATGTAGTTACGCTTTTATATCTGCTTTTTAGAGGTTACGTATCCACCTTATATACGTGATTCTCATTTAGAATACTAACTTATAGGCACTTCTAAATATATGCTGCAGATCAGGAACGTTTTTAAGATCTCAAAGTATTCAGCACATTTTTCGTTTTAGATGTATGAAAATTCGGATTTTCATATTCAAAATTTTATATTCAAGTTAATAAACTTAACACATATTTAAGACTAAAATAGTAGTGTTGTAACGGTTATTCCCTATGTTAGAATTTTTTATAGATAACATAAAATGTACTTTGAGAACCCAGGGACCCGTAATCTATTAAAGATAATAAAAGGAACCCGTCGGTCGGTTGCACCGATTGTAACTCGGAATACATGCTCCTGCTACAGTTCTAAAATTTGGTAGAATGATCGATCATCAGATAAAACTAAAGAGAATTATCCAAATTCCAATATTTGTCCTCTTTAGGGCTCATTTTTTTATGTCGTTCCTTCTTTTCATATCCCCCATAAGAAATACATGGAAATCATGCATGGATTTACAATATTCCATTTTAAGATTAGTTACATTTAAGATATTAACCCGGGAATAGCTTTATTTTGCATATGAAAAAATAAAGTAAATTATTTGTAAGACGAAATTTGAAACCACTCCAAATTACCATGAAAGAATGTAATCTTTCGGATAAAATAGAAAAATTTGAAATCTTTAACAATGCAGTTATTCAATTGCTGTCTTGACGAAAATAATACTATTAAATTTTAATTAATAGCAAAAATATTGTGAAATCTTTACTTTAATGTTTTCAGTGGGATCTGACTGCGTTCATATGAATTTTTTATTTTGTGGTCTATATCCAACGCAGTTGTTAAAAATGAAAAACCAATTTAGAAAATTCTTTAATTTCAGTTGATTGGAGGGTTTATCATTTTGATAAGACTTATGTTCGATAGTTATAAATAAAAATTTTTAGGATCGGAAAATACATAATATTTAATAAAATGAGGATGAAGGATATTTTTGCGTACCGCCGCAACCTCGCCGTAAATCGCGAATCCCAACGCGATCTCTCTTCGCTTTCACTAGCGCGCTCGTGATCTCTTGAACACACCGCGTTTAAGCAACGGAACTCGCTCCCGCTATAACTAAAAGACGTTCAATATTGTGTCGCAAACGCCAGACGAACAGCGGATAGAATTCGAGATTGGAGGGGATGATGGGATTGGAACTTCCAGAGCATCGACCTTTAAAAGAGGAAAAACCCACTCCGGTGTTTTCAAATTACGAGGCACTGCGGCGGAGAATAGGTTGGTCTAAGAAAAGATGTTGTTTTATCTTGTTCTGGGTAGTATTGGGCGGTCTTAAGGAGAGTCCCAGGCTTTCCCTGTCGTTGCCAGGTTGATATTTTCCAGTTAATGTTCGAATTAAGATTGCGCCTAGCGTGTCCTTTCCAAGTTATTTGCTCTTCTACATCTTTAAATTTTCGATTCGGGATCCATGAAAGCATTGAACATGTCTAGAGCATCATCAAACTCAGCTACTAGGAGAATGAAGCTAGACACATATCTAATTAAAAAGATGTGAACATTTAAAGTTGGTCCAGGTCGATTCGACCCATACGCGAGTATTCGAGGGTTAACTACGATCGGCACATTCATTGAAACTTCCTTCCTCATCCTCCACGGTACTTATCTCGTGCTTCCCGGAGAAGGATTAACACCAGGGAACCATTCCTTTCACAAATGGAAGGAAAACCCAAAGGACGATCGGTAGTGGTCAGCATAGCGTTACTTTCGTGACAAGGCGGCAAAACTGGCGCAGCGGAGGACAGGCAAAACCGGAGAAAGGGATTTTAGGCCACATTCCCTTGCTCAAGGCACGCCGCCTGGGACGAATGCCACTAGAACATAACCCTTTACCGTCTGTTAACGAAATAACGAAATTTATTTTTTCGTTTTCGTTACGTTTTCCGTTACAGCTATTTGAAAAATTTCATTATCGTTTTTCGTTACGTTAATCCAAAATTATTTCGTTACGTTACGCGTAACGTTTTCCAGCACTGTCCTAAAGTATTTAAAATGCATCCCCATTGAAAGGTATTGGGATCGTTGCTGTGGAAACTAAAATTTTTCATTGTTGAAAACTGAAAAACTTTTCATAATTTTATGATTAAAATCAAATTTTTACGCAAATTCAGCATGGATTTGAATTCTGTCTTCAAGAAAAATAAACTACATTCTTTCTTTCACAGTATGGTTTATGTCCCGACTTTGTATTTTCATTTTAAATAAATTATAACAGCAATTCTATATAGCCCTACACCGTTTTCAATGCCTTTCTTATGGGTGTTTAAAATTGGACCTTGGGGTCAAAAACACCCCTCAAATATAACTTTTTCTGAAATTTCGGTTTTTTCCAGAGATTGTAGCCAATAATGACCTATATTCATTCCAAATTCTTAATATTTCTTCTTCTTAATATTTGAAATGAGAAAATTTATTTTTCCTTATATAGTGGTAGCCCTGCTTTATAGATACGCTCGAAATATGTTCATTTCATTTTACCATACTCACCTTACTAGCGAAATTTCTTTTTGAAATCGGTTCAGCTAAAAACTTCCAAACTCATAATTACAGAAAAATTCTAAATTTGGTATTGTGGTAGCCCTGTTTAGTCGACACGGTTGAAATATGCTGTTTTGGTTATTTATTTATATGAAGATTAAATATACTATATTTGGTTAAAATCCATGCGGACAGTTCTCTAGAAATACGTGTAAAAATATTATTTAACTTTATACCGTGGTAGCCCTGCTCTTTAGTTCCGCTTTAAACATCTTGATTTCATTATGGTATGTTGTACAAATCTTATATACAGAATTTAGTTTAAATCAGTTTAGGAAATTCCTTCCAAATCCGTAATTACTGAAAGAATTTAATATGTAATTGTGGCACCCCTTTTTTGGTTTGTCCTGTCCAAATATGATATTATGGTTTTGTATATATGTGTACATTATAAACATTAAATTTCGTTAAAATTTATTCGGACAATTCAACACAAACACGTGTAAAACAACTTTTTTATTACTTTTAGTGTAGCAGTCCTGATTTCCATATCTGCAATAAAAATATTGATTTTTGTTTTTCTATGTTGCACACCTCAAAACAAAATTTCGTTGAAATCGATTGAGCCAATTCTTTCCAAATTCACAATTACCGAAAAGTTTAACTTTGCAATTGTGGCACCCCTGCCTAGTCGATCAGGTCCAAATATGCCATTTTGGTCATTAATATATCTGCATATTCTATGTACAAAATTTAGTTTCAATCGGTTCATTCATGAAGAAGATGTTAGGGACACACACACGCACCCCCACATACACAGGGACTCCCAGGCGATCTCATAAGACTACTACTTTCCATTTTTGGAAGCTAGTGGAAATGAGAAATTATTATTTAAAAAATAAAATCAAAAATATTTTATTGTATTTTTACTTTCTCTATATACGTAGTATAGGGAAAGCTATTGATTTCATATGAACATTCTATGTACCAAATTTGGTTGAAATCGGTTCAGCCAATTCTTTCAGGATATATCCGTACGGACGGATGGACATTACGAAGATAATAGTGCTTTTCAGCAATGAAGCACTAATAAACCGAAACAACATTGTCCTTGGACTATAACAATGTCATTGTCGTCAAGGTACATATTTAAAAATACAAATTTAGTCCAAGTTAATGGGAATAAACGTGAAATGCGAGCGATTTCGAGTCATAGACAAAAAAAGACGATAAGAATAAGAAGCTATGATTATTCTTCTTAAATACTTTGTAGGTACGAAGTTCTTACGTCAATTTTTCGAATTTATATAAGCAAATGAATAAAAGCCTGCACTTATAAAAATCAATTTTTACGAGTCATCTTACGGGGAATAAAAAATGGGAATAATAAATCTGTCGGAAATTAAAACTACCCTACAGCCTTTCCCTTGGTGCCCCCAATAATCGTGCCAAGTTTCGTTATATATATATATATACATAAACCTTGAAAATTTGTTTAAACAATTGAGAATTTTTAGCGGCCGCATTGTTGCACTTTCTCAAGATTTTCGTTTTTTCTGGTCGGTTTTGCACAAAATCCTCCCTAAGAAAAAATTTCGAATCTCCAGCTTATCTGGAAGTGCCTAAACATTAGTATCCTCCTATATGTATGTTATATCCTCCTCCTCCTCTGTAAGAAACGTCTATATCATTATACTAGTAGTTGGTGCTTGCATACTGCAAGCATTTCATCTCACCTTGAAAAAACATTCATTTTTCAGACAGACATTTCATCATTACAAATATTCTTTTAATTTTAAAGATTTCAACTCCGCAGCGATTATCGTTTTTCCCACATGTAAAAATAATAGTTTAAAACTCCCCAAATGTTGCAATTTTAAAAATTTTATACTTTCTCCATTATGGGGTACTAATGCTACACATTTTAGCCAAATTTCTAAGTTGTAGCATTTCTAGAAGTAAAATAATATTTTTCTAATTGTTTAAATTTAAATAATTTTTAACGGCCGCCGAAATTCATAAATGGTAAAATTGAAATGTTTATTTGTGCAAATTTTCTATTCTGTAAATAATTTGAAAATTTCAGCTTCCTAGCTCATCCCGTAGTACCTAAAGAGTTATCAATTTGTTTAAACTTTAAGAATTTTTAACTGCCAAACAAATTAAAATATCAAATTTTGTATAATCCCTATTTCGTTTTTTTAAGAATTCTACTTATAAAAAAAATTTCAACTCCGTAGCACATTTGGAAATACATAAACCTTGAAAATTTGTTTAAACAATTGCGAATTTTTAGCGGCCGCATTGTTGCACTTTTTCAAGATTTTCGTTTTTTTCAGTCGGTTTTGCACAAAATCCTACCTAAGAAAAAAATTTCGAACCACCAGCTCATCTGGAAGTGCCTAAACATTAGTATCCTCCTATATCCTCCTCCTCTGTAAGAGTCGATATATAATGATAACAGGAGGATACTAATGTTTAGGCACTTCCAGATGAGCTGGAGATTTGAAATTTTTTTCTCAGGTAGGATTTTGTGCAAAACCGAATAGAAAAAACGAAAATCTTGAAAAAGTGCAACATTGCGGCCGCAAAAAATTCGCAATTGTTTAAACAAATTTTCATGGTTTATGTATTTCCGCATGTGCTACGGAGTTGAAATTGTTTTTATAAGTAGAATTCTTAAAAAAACGAAGTAGGGATTATACAAATTTTGATATTTTAATTTGTTTGGCAGTTAAAAATTCTTAAAGTTTAAACAAATGGATAACTCTTTAGGTACTACGGGATGAGCTAGGAAGCTGAAATTTTCAAATTATTTACAGAATAGAAAATTTGCACAAATAAACATTTCAATTTTACCATTTATGAATTTCGGCGGCCGTTAAAAATTATTTAAATTTAAACAATTAGAAAAATATTATTTTACTTCTAGAAATGTTACAACTTAGAAATTTGGCTAAAATGTGTAGCATTAGTACCCCATAATGGAGAAAGTATAAAATTTTTAAAATTGCAACATTTGGGGAGTTTTAAACTATTATTTTTACATGTGGGAAAAACGATAATCGCTGCGGAGTTGAAATCTTTAAAATTAAAAGAATATTTGTAATGATGAAATGTCTGTCTGAAAAATGAATGTTTTTTCAAGGTGAGATGAAATGCTTGCAGTATGCAAGCACCAACTACTAGTATAATGATATAAGTAAGTGTTTGTATGTATGTGCATGATTCTATAACTCGATAACTACAAAACGTAGAAGCAATAAAAAGGTATCATTTTAATCGCAGTGCAGAGAAAGGTGGTGTAGTAGGTTTTTTTTAACCGATTTGATTGACCCTTTTAATTTTTCAAAATATTAATTTTTCTCATTTGTATAACACGGGGATGAGTGGAGACAAATTTTAATTTGTACTTTAAAATTACTAATAACCCAAGTACGAGTTCTAGACTTGAACCCAGGAACGCAGAAATGAATGAATTTTGTTTCTCTGTCGTAGAATTTTAAATACGGACCAACTATTTCCTAAATTACACTTATAACAGCAAAATTTCGACATTTTTTAATCGAAAACTTATGGTTGCCATGTATATCCAATTGTTGCTGACCTCTTGAACTAGTAAAACCGGGTATACGAGTTTGTTATTGTTGCCACGGTAACGTAAATAAACAAACTTCTGTCAATAGAAATGTTGGTATTGTGAGATAAAGATTAACGTAAGGTATATGTGAAAGTGACTTCGTAAATGCAAGAGGAAGAACCGCTTGTGCGAGTTAAGTAACTTGTCTGGATTTGATTCCGGGATTTTTTTTGTTTTGTGTTCTTCATTCATTTTTATTATTTCTTTCTTCTCATATCTTTCTCTTCTTATTTGATCTTACCCTTATTTCTTATATATTTTTATCTTATTATTTATATCTGTAAAAAAACAGTGTTAAACGATCTAATTATTTTCTATTTCTAATGCATGTATTTTCTATTTTATATGGAGTACATTTATTTTCGAAGTAAGGCAGACGTACTAAGCAGGGCCCGCCTAATTTTTGACGATTTTTGTAATTATTTTTATTACCGTAGAAATGTGATATCACGTGTTCATACTGTACATGTTTATACCTTAAGAAAAACATTATTCGATAAAACGTTTTCGCTACAAAACCTCTGGTAATACATTTTTGAACTGTTTTTGAGTGGGAATAATTAAAAACAAATGTCCCTAATAAATCCCGGTGCGTATTAAAAAAAATTCCATCGTATAAAAATGGTTTGAACGATATGGAATGAGAAAGTGATTTAAATATTTTTTATGCTATAAAAATGCAGGAGGCATATTTTTAAGGTGTATAGTGCGAAAATAGCGGAAAAAGTAGATGAAAATGTAAAAATTTTTAATTAAAAAAAGTTCATCATAAATGTCAAAACTGTACATTTCCAAAATTAAAACATTTGCCTGCATCAAAATAATTAATCTTTCATTAAGTTGGGTGTAACATTATTAACAAAGTATCAAAAAAATTCTGAAAGTTGCTCAGTGATTTTTTTAAAATTATGTTTAGTTTTGAAAATTAGCGTTTATTAGCAGAAGTCTCTTATCAAATTCGCAAGATCGACTCTCATATATTGTATTAATACAGAAATTGTATGCAATAGAAGGTTGAATGATTAACACACAAATTTAATTTTCTTATCAATATTGAATCTGAGACCCGAACGACGTTGAATTGGGTCAAATAACTTGCAAATTTTTCGTACTTAAAGTGTTTCTGTATACTCGGCATTAATTATTTGTTCTTAACCTTAAACCTGAGCAAGACCGGGTACTTCTGTTAGTATCCTATATATGTAAGAAGCAGCTATTTATAATGATGTATCGTATAAATGTATGTATGTATGCATACCCTTTCCCTTGTTAAAAGGCAAGAGCCTGAACATTTATCACGATACTTTGATAGCGTTCCGCGCGAACAATGTTTCATAACCCGTTCTATTTTAATGTTTTATTTTTGGAGAATTTATCATGTATCTTTCATATCGCTCATCCTGCAGATTCATTTTTCCTGAAAAAGGCAATAAAAAAGGAGAAAGATTTTTTTATATCTGGATCGCCAGGATTGGAAATTTAAGCGAGAGAGGGGGAAAAATATAAACGTGAGAAATATTGAAATGACGAATTCGAAGATCGCGTAACTGATAGTTGCCATTTTTCTGTTCAGGGCCATTATTCATGTTTTTAACAAACAATAAATTAAGATTTTATTTTATGGGAGGAATTTGCAGAATATGTTTTGCTTCCTTTAATAATGCTATTACATATTTTGTTAACAGACACCGGACGAAATATTTTGGCATTCGATATATTTTCTCCTGAATTGCTGGACGTTATTTTTTGCCTAGATTTTCCGCATAGCTTTATTTTTATAAACCGCGAAGGCGATAAAACAAATATTTCAAACCGTGACAGCTGCCCAGGACTTCTTCACGTAAAATGCGAAAAAAAAAACATTTCTCTTTTTTCTTTTGTTTCGCTTGCCGTAGATAGCTGATATTCCCTTAGTGATTTGCCATCTTGTCCTTTGATGTGCAATGTACGGTTTTTGAAGCAATTATTCTTTTTGGTACAAAATAAATATGTATATAGTGATGAAATTATAAAATAAATATTCTGTAGCAACGAGTTACGTAGCTTTCATGCCAGCGATCTCAAACTCAAATTGCATGAGGGCCCAATAGATAATTTCGGAATAAATGGCGGGCCGCAAGTGAAAGTCTCAATATATATGAAGGGCCACATGCCGTAATAATGAGCCTAAGCATTTCGTGAAAAGTAAACATCATAAAATTCCAACATATCAAATATTATTATATTATTTCTTATCTCGGTTTTCCTCCATAATTGTCGCGTCCCCGTTCCCTCTTCCACCGGGTCTACACCTACTTATATAAGAATCAAAGCAATGAGAGGCTGCCTTGCTGTACTGGCGGAACGCATACGACCCACGGACCACCTATTTTAAGTCCCTGTTCTACGCGATACTTATTGATCTCAAGTACGTTTAGAGGTCATGTTTGACTGAAATATACATTAAAGATTAATTCCCTGCCTGGTTTCCTCCTCCTGGCTCAAAGTTTCTACGCAGATTTTTTTAACGTGAATTTTTTGCTTGGTAAATTTGTAACGATATTTTAACGCTAAATGGAGTTTCTACGGGCAAAGAATCCGTGTGTTTCTTTTATTTTTCAAGGAGCGTATTTAATTTTTTTTAATCAGTTATTCCGAGTAAAACTCAAGGGAATATTCGAATGGGGTCATTATTTCAAGCGACATAAAAATTGTTGTTGCATCTTCAATGCATCTTCCGATGACAAAATTCACTACGTGATTAAACTACAACAGCCGCTATCGTTTTTTCTCTGAGGTTCTCTCCTTGGTAGAGAAAATTTTCATGTGTTGGCAGTGGCAGATTTGGAAATTTCCCGCCCCTAGGCCAAATTATTTTTCCGCTCCCTTTTTGGCCTTCTTTTCTAAAATAATCGCTCATGTATATAGTTTGTCTGTCCAACCGTCCGTCTGCGAGTCATAATAGTTAAATTCTTCAAAATTCTGCGTAATAGGATAGGGCGGGGCTATTTGGATCATGGGGCTATTTGGATCATGAGGCTATTTGGATCAAAATAAGCATTTGACATACAGCGCATGTCTTGCGCATTCCTGCAGTCATTTGCTAATGTACGATTGTATAATACGGTTGTTTATGCTCTTTAAGTGAATTTATTTAGTTCTACATCTGTACATGCCTTCAAAACGCATTTAAAGGGATCGAGGTAAGTGGTTACTAGCTCTGATTTTAACAGTAAGTAACATTACAGCCTTAGAATTTAATACCTAGTGTTAAAATTATTCTCGCTTTGTTCTTTATTTCTCTCTCACTTATAGCGTTACTACTTTATATGGTACAAGTAGCGCATTATGTTCGTAACTACAGGATTACTTCCTTTTATCCGAAGTCTACATAAGTGGGGCTATTTGAATCAATTTTAGTGAGGCTATTTGAATCGGTCAACCCATTGCACTTGCAGTAGTATCCAATAGGTCTAGAGGTTTGTAAATTTAAAAGTTTGCTGGATAATTTTTTAGTATAAATAAAAAATACAGAAACACTCAAAAATTAAATTGTAAGTGCCCTCCCTTCATTTTTCTGATGGTGAGGAAACATAAGCGGAAGAAAGCTAATTTGCAGTGGAAGGAGAAAGATATGTGCCAGAGCTTATCCAGCACATTAAATGGACATTTAAGTATACGTGGAGCTTCAGATCATTTCAAAGTTCCATTTATAACTCTTTAGAGACGAATCCAGGATACTAGATACAATAGAGAAATTGCCACCCAACATTTTTTTCATTTGAACAAGAAAGAACCTTAAAGAAAGACTAATATCTTTGAGTAACCATGGTTTTGGCCATACGTCAGCAAGTGTACAAAAAGCAGTTAACCATAATGCTAAAATAAATAAAATTAAAGTTCCTTGGGGCGATGACATAAAGGAGGCAGGCAAAGAGTAGTTCATTTCTTTTATGAATTGGCACAAAGATATTTCATTGCGTAAACCGGAAGGGCTTTCAAATGCACGGGGTATGGGAATGAATAAGCAAGCAGTTGACGATTTTTATGAATTGTAAAAACAAGTGACAGTTGAGTTTGGCTTTCAAGGCCAACCTCAATACATTTACAATGTGGATGAGAGTGACTTTCCTATGAACAACAAGCCTTCACAAATTATTGGTAAAAAGGGTAAGAGAGATGTTGTTTCCTTGACAAATTTAAAAAGGGAAGAAAATGCAACTATTGATGCATGTTGTAGTGCTGACGGAGTATTCATTCCTCATTTGGTAATTTTTAAAGGGCAAAGAATACGATGAGAATACAAACAAGGAATGCCTTCCGGTACCACGGTTCTAATGTCCGAAACAGATTACATAAATGAAGATCTGTTGTTGATTTGGCTTCAACATTTTGACAAAATTTGTGTTCTAGGCAGAAGTTTGTTAATTTTAGATGGTCATATATCCTACCGTTCTCTCTAATGTCTTGATTATTGCCTAGAACATCAGATTGAGCTAGTATGCCTACCACCTCACGCCACTCACGTTTTGCTGCTTCTTGGCAGGGCTGTGTTTAAACCTCTAAAAGCATTTAACCACCAAGAGGCAAATTTCTTTTTTCACAGTAATACAACAAGTTCAGTAACAAAATTTGTATTTGATGTTATTTTTAATAGGGCCTGGAGTAAGGTTGCCACCGTAGGGAATCCAGTAAAAGGCTTTGAATGCACCGAAATTTATTCTTTCCACTGAAAAAAGAATCCTGAACACAAATTCCTACCATCACACACCTTTTCCTCTGCCCCGTGTGCTGGGAACGATTTTTTCCGACTGTAAATATTCCTATGTAACCTCTATTCTTTACAATGAACCTCTTGAACCCTCAAGTGTAAATCCCGGACAGTCAAATGAGAATCCCCGATATTCAAATGCAAATAGCCGATCATCAAATTCATCTGCCGGACCATCAAATGTAACTACAGATTCATCAAACGAAATGCCTCTTCCTCTAAACCAAAATGCTTAATTAAATAACTCTCATCCTAAAACTAATCAAGTTCTCACAAAACCATCATGTTCTGGAACAAACTTTTCAGTAGTTTTATCTACTCTTACCAAAGTCAATCCAAAGAACAAAGCAAACCATTCTGCCTGTCATCTGAGGTCTCCTGAAAACGTTGAAAACACAAGAGTAAAGAGAAAGTTGCATTTGGAGAAAGGAACAAAGGATAAAAAACTTAGAAATAAACTAAAAGATCCAGTGATCGCCAAGAAAAGTAAGAAAGCATGTGTCCGAAGAAAACTAATGAACTCAAGCAGTTAAAGTGACGAATCTTCATACAAATCATCGGAGGATGAAGATGTACCGTGTGGTTTCTGCGGAATCAAGTATTTGGATATTAAATCTCTCAAAAAATGGTGACTGGATAAGCTGCATGCAAAACTTGATACCACGAGCTGTGTCTAGGGGCTGATGTACACAAATGATTTTTGTGGAAAATGTGTTTAATCCGCAATTAATACGACTGACTATGGTCAGAAAATGTAATGCGTTGTTTATATATAGTTTCTAAATTTTATAAGTCTAATTTTCAATGCTTTTTTTACAAGAAAATGTGCGATCCAAATAGCCCCACAAAATTTGTAAAACTAATGTTTTTCATTATTGTGTATTCTGCGGTGTATTATGTTTAAAACAGCATTATATTTTTTTAATTCAAAACACCATAATGCAATGAGAAATAATTACTTAATTCTAAAAAAATATTTGACCACCTGTAATTCCTGATTAAATTTGAAATGATCCAAATAGCCCCACCCTACCCTAGTATTTTTTTATTCCCGACTTGAAATCCTGTTTTTATTGCCGCCCCGAAATCTCGCCGCCCATAGGCCGTTGCCTACTATGACCTTATTTCAAATCCGCTACTGTGTGTTGCGCTTAAATAAAAAACCATCTTCTTCCACGCGACGTCACAATAATTTTCAGTTATTTGAATGAACATAATTTCAAATTATAAATTTAATCTCAGCTAAAAATCGATTCTGGAATGATAAAACTCTAGAATTATGTCTGATTTCGTAACGATAGAAATCGGTATCAAACGAGACAAGTAGTTATGGAAAGAACTAATCCGCCTACTTTCCTTTCAATACAATTTTAATATATAACAAGTAGGGGTGTACACAGGTTTCCAGCAGTACAGAAGTGCTTTTCGTCAAATTCACCGTAGTATAATCGTATACTATTGTATTTGCTTTGAAATCAGAAAATTATTTTCCTTATATTGTGGTAGCCCTGCTTTTTTGATCCGTTCTAAACATATCCATCTCGTTTTCCCATTGTATACTCGCCTTACAAACGAAATTTCTTTTAAATCCGTTCAGCCAATACCTTCGAAATTCATAGTTATAGAAAAATACTATCCTTGATATTGTGGTAGCCCTGTTTAGTTGACCCGGTTGAAATATGATATTTTGGTTATTTATTAATATGAAGATTAAATATACTATATTTGGTTAAAATCCATGCGGACAGTTCTCTAGAAATACGTGTAAAAATATTATTTAACTTTATACCGTGGTAGCCCTGCTCTTTAGCTCCGCTTTAAACATCTTGATTTCATTATGGTATGTTGTACAAATCTTATATACAAAATTTAATTGAAATCCGTTCAACCAATTCCTTCCAAATCCTTAATTACTGAAAGAGTTTAATTTGTAATTGTGGCACCCCTGTTTGGCTGATTAGATTTAAATATGCTAATATGGTTTTGTATATATGTGTATTTTATAAGTATTAAATTTGGTTAAAATTGATGTGGACAGTTCAACACATGTACGTGTAAAAAATTTTTTTTATTCCTTGTATTGTGGCAGTTCTGTGTTCTATATCTACACTAAACATCTTATTTTGCTATTTTATGTTTCACGCCTACTTCCTACAAAATTTTGTTGAAATCGTTGTGACCAATTCCTTCCAAATTCATAATTACCGAAAAGTTTAACTTTGCAACAGTGGCACCCCTGCTCAGTCGATCCGGTCCAGATATGTCATTTTGGTAATTAATATAGCTGCATATTCTATGTACCAAATTTAGTTTAAATCAGTTCATTCATGAAGAAGATGTTAGGGGGACACAGACACACACACACACGGACACCCAGCCGATCTCATAAGACTTACAACTTTCCATTTTTTGGAAAGTAGGCTAAAAAAATATTTTTTCACCCGCCGAATTTATTTATCGAATCTGTTAACCAGAATCGAAGACGGCCCTCAAAATTAAATGTGGAAATAATAATGTATTATTTAAAAAATAAAATCAAAAGTATCTTATTGTATTGTTACTTTCTCCATGTACGTAGTATAGGGGAAGTTATTGTTTTCATAAAAAAATCGATTTCGTGATTACAACGGAAATACACGTTTTGACCATTTTCTCGTTGATGTCTGTGTGTGTGTGAGTTTTTTGTTCTTGTTGTCTGTCTGTCTGTCTGTCTCTCTCTCTCTCTCTCTCTCTATCTATCTATCTATCTATCTCTGTATCTATTTATCTCTAACCCACTCTCTTTTCGCCCATTTCTCATTTAAAAGAATTACACAACTTAAAAGCAATGGGCTGTTTCCCATAGCATCAGAATTTCTCGCTGTTAAAATCCTGAAGAATCCCCATTTTTTTCTTTATTAAATGATTTTTAGGATATTTTGACATGGATTCGAATTCTCCCTTAGTGAAAAATATATTTCTTTCTTTCGTCTATAGAACTGTCTAAGTCTCAAGCTCGTGTCTAAATCCTAAGTAGTTTAAACAAATATCCATGAACATGGATAAAAATAGCGCGTTTATTTGTATTTTTATGTGGATATGCTGTCACATATCCGGTCACTAGGACCTCTTTCATATTATGTATAGTCGCATATTTGTTTCACAAATCCACAATCCTGTTTATAATATCTCAAGTGTCTGTCCATCGTCTGTCACGCTCTTTATCTCAGGAAATGTATGTTGAAGAAAAATGCGGTAAAGACACTTTATTTGTACCAGCTAGGAGACCCCAGAAAAACTGTTTCCATTCTCATACGGCATCTTGAGGCAAAATTTCGGGCGTTTAAGGAATTTTAAGTGGGCCCCTTTTTCAACCCTGTATATTTTTTAAACTCAAATCTAAATAAAAACAAATCACAGCAGTAGAGAAATGTTTACTCCAAGTTTTAGCTCTCTATTTTTTTATGATTTCGTCACAATTTCCATTTAAACAAATGCGCAGACAGACGACAAAGTGAAACTATGAGCACATTTTTTTAAACGCGCCATAAAGCAATGTTCTGGATGCATGTGACGAGGCAATGTATTTCTTATGCATTCATAACTATCCAACATTTCAAGGTTTTAAGATTTTTCCTGATGCTTTCATTTTTATATCTAGGTACATACCTTCCGAACTTCATATTCCCTTCTATTCCAGTTCCACACACGCAGATATATTATAAAATTACCATAGTATAGGATTACTAGCTGGAGTTACCCGGCTTCGCTCGGGAAAGGGTTTTCTTTTAAGAAAAAAAATGATTTTTATTTCTCGAGGCCCCGCGCTGTCGGTGCCCCCAAATTTCTCAAATGTGTTATTCGGAGAAGAGGTTCACACGGAATTTTAACTACCGCCTAAAGAAACCACTGAAAAATTTTAGCAAGGCTTGTGCTCGTGGGTGTATCTCAATGGCGAATACATCATATAATCAAGGCCGACTGCTTTTCTAAGAATATTTGGCGTAATCGAGCAGTTTTATTAAAATAGGAATTACTCCGAGTGCACCATAAGCTCTGAATTTTCGTTCCTCATTCCTTAATTACGCAAGCGATGTTTACATTAACATTTACTATTTTATGTATTATATTGTAAAGTTTTACCATTAATATAATTACGCATTAACGTCTTAATTAATATTCACATGGATAGATGCACCGAAGCCATAAAACAGCAATAAAATGATGTGGATTATTTCGATACTATTAGCCAAAACGTAAACAATAAACAACATCTTGGTTACCGAACAAATGTAAGTAGATGTATCGATTTATGTTGCGATAACTCTTTGAATGCTAATGGTAAAGGATAACAATGTTCTAATATTCCTTAAAAATCATTTGACTCACTTTAAAAGTATTCATAAACTATATTTAGGCATCAATCCATTTGTACCTTTTATCTTGGCGCTGACTATTCACAGCGTGGATTTTCCTTGCATGAATCTTTACGTGGCTATCTTCCTTTGAAGAGGACAACAATTGAGAAATTTAGCTTTGCTGCCGCCTGAAAAATTGTAATCTAACCGATAAATTTTGCGCTTAAAGGAAAATGTCCAGCGATTTAGTATGCAATACAACAAAACATGAACAGAATTAAAATATTCAGTCTTTCTTGCGTAAAATAAGCCATTTTTCGTAATCGTAAGTAAACATTAAGGTATATTTATATCCACATCAGTGAAGTGCTGCTTGGCATTTTGGGGTTTCTCCACACCATTTCCCGTGCATTCTTATGGAAATAGTGTTTCGTTGACCCCATGGGGTATGAGAGACCCCACGGTCTGCAAACCTAGACTAAAACCATCCTCTGGTCCATAGGATGGCCCATGAAACTAAACTTTTGAATTCGTCAGCTCTTATAGTGTCTGAGTTATTAGCGCACAAAACTTCTCTTTTAAATATTAGATTAGCTATTAACCATAAAATATTTTAAATTAGGAAAAGATGGTTTCCTTACTGCAACAACAGGAAATATAAGACGTGATGTTCCGTTTACAAAAGCAGATGAGCAGACACGTTTATACGTATGTTAATTAGAAATTCACAAGGATTACATAATTGATTTAAATACAACACGTTGACTTGAAAAATTTCCGGGCATTTTCGGAAATGGAAAGTAAAACGTGAACCGTGAAGGTAGGTCAGCTATATGATAAAATCTGCAACTTTTCGCTATTATGACGCTTTTTCTACTCCTAATAATTTTAAAAAATCTATTTAGGTTTAAGCACATAAGGACATTACGACACACTGCCTATGTTTTTCACCCCAGAATTAAATTCAACTTATCAACACAAATTACGCAGTCTTTTTGAATAAACTCAGCATTCACAATTTGAGATCAAACTCCTTGCTTTGCCACTAAAGTAGTTTAGCTGAAAATCGATGATTTTCCATTTTAATCAAAACTTATCGTAAGCTATTGTTAATGAGAATGCCTTAGAATGTTTCTTCATGGACGATTTACTGCTGAAAGGTATATTTGTTTTGTTTTCACTACTGCTAATAAATGCATAAAAAAGTTCGAGACCCGTTACCCAGCAACGGGAAGTTTCCGCACTCCGTCTGTCGCCGAAACAACGCCTCTGTTTATTTCTTACCTCGCCTTGGCTACACAGTGTGACAAAACACGTGCATAATAAGAAGACTCGCTAGTTTTGAGAGTATAGTGCAAAATCATGCAAATGAATGGAATACGTTACACATGCCGCATTTTAATGCGTCGGGAAAAAGCGGAAATTCGACGCTGTTTTGTTTTGCGTTGTGTAAACTTTAACTATGCTCGGTTCCGGGAATTAATGAATTTAAATCTAAAGCTTTCTCCGCAGCGTTTAATTAATAGCGCGATTTATGCCTGGGTCGGAGCGAAACACGAGTGTAGTGAAATATGATTAATTACCTTTGTTATCGCTCCGCTTGCAGCAGGAAATACTGGAATTAAAAAAATATGTATATATATATATATATATATATATATATATATATATATATATATATATATATATATATATGCAGCTCCCGATAAGATCACGCGCTAGTCAGGAGGTTTGACTAACCGGTCGTGTATCCGTGTCAGCGATGTCTGCTAGAAACACTAAATATAAACTTTTTTCGCTGAATTACGTATTATTAATGTCTTTAAACTTCCGCAATGCATATTCCACTTATTTAACATTCATCATGACCTTTAAAAGTGTAACGAACAAAGATTCGAGCCGAGCTAAATAAATCGTTTATAAGTTTACGCAAAGTTTTCAACAAAAATTTTCATTCAAGCGGAAAAATACAACGAAAGTTCGCCGCATATTTTAAAATTTCCTCTCAATGCGACAAAGATTTATGAGATATTCCACGAAGCATATTCATAGAGAAAAGGGCGTCTTCGATTCTTTTCTGTTATATGCGGTTGAAATAAAAATATTTGTGAATGAAAAGCCAAGGAAAATGCCCTCCTAGAAAACATTCCCGCATGCGCGTAAATTAAAGTTTCTTTTTGCCGTTACTATGCTCGTGCCTTGATTCTTAATTTAATACTGAGGGTACATCACGTACACTCAGTCCAGCGCACAAGTGGCGCCGCCGATTGGGCGCTGGACTTTTGGGCTCTAGATGTTTAGGCACCGATATCAGACTAACGCCATTTTTAACTGCTAGTTACTCTGACGAAGTAATTGGGAAATTGTTGACAAGCCCGAATATACTCGTGCCGCTTTATTTTTTCTTTAGTAACAATTTCAGGAATTTTAATTCCTAAAATAGAATCCCGCTGCGACCCTTTCTCAGAAAATGAGGATTGTACCTCGAGCCTTCCGATGCCCGTGCAAAACGAGTAGGGTGCAGCAAGGAAACGGATACATACATACCTCTCACCGAACGTGGCTTGCACAATTCTTATATTGACAGTGAAACCGCGCCTACAAATAAGATTTTAAGAAGAGGAATTTGATAACGAATAGTCTTCCGAGAAGAATATTAATTAGATTTTTCGCCAGTTTAATTCACGGACAGATTGTTTGTTAAGGTATGGCGAAGAGGAAAAAGCAAGTGAGACCTCAATATATTGGTCAAATATTCGGGCTTCTAAACGTCCATTGCCCAAACAGCGGCGCAAAAACGACAGCGCCCAAACGTCCTGTTTCGAAAACGATTTTTTTTATTTTAAATTCGTTCATTATTATCATAAACCGTCGCTTCGGCGGTAACACAGAATTTAACCGAGATAAGCGTTACAATCAATTGTCTCATTGTAATTCCGCAAGCCGTGGAAATTGCAAACCCCACGCCATGACAAAAGAATGATCGAAGGTGACACAGCCAACCTTCTCAACACGCTGTCAAAATTAATTAAATTCTTGGCGTTCGCGCGGGCGATTCCGGGTCTTCGAGCGAGAATGATTTTATGTATTGATCGACCTCGAAACCCGTACAATACCGCCGCTCTTAATCCAAACAATCTAACAGAGCTTTATTTGGATGGAATTAGCGTTTTGAGTTACCGCTCCCGCCACCAGCTTCTATAACCCCACCCGCGACTCCGACGACCAGATCGGCTAATTCCAGTAATGCATTTACGGCTAAGAACTTATTGGAAAACCTTCTCTGGCAATAAATTTCGCGACGCAATAACTGTCGCTTGTTTTTGTTAACAGTTCAACCCATCAATTTCTCTCTCTCTCGCACTCTTTCGCTGGGTGAAGAAAATATTTTCGAATTCTCTCCTCGGAATTCCACAAGAAACCATGAAGTCGGTTCGGCCTTATTTAATTTTTTTCGTGGTAAACTAAACTAAATTTGAAGGCAAATTTTACTCGGCCCCATCGTGTTGGATAGGTTAGTCGAAGCGTTTTTGGTTCCTCCTCATGTTCACTGTGTTCTTCCCTCGGATTGGGAAGCGTTAACATATACCAGTGGAACCGAACCCTCGATGATTTTTATTGTAAATTAACGTAATTATTAAAGTGTTTTGCATTTCTCATTCTTACTTATTTCCACATTTACCAAGGCACATCGGTAAAAGTGCACATTTACCGGGAAATGTACGGATAATACGTACGAGGTGCAATCAAAAAGTTTCCGGACGGTCTAATAAAAAAATTGGCTTACCGCAGGTCCTATTGAATGCTGTCCCCTTCAAATTAGTCCCCTTGGGCAACGATACAGCGATTCTAGCGCCTTTTCAACTTCAGGAAGCACTCCTGGAACTCCTTTTTAGCGTCTCAGAACGTCAGTGTAATAATGTTAGTTGACTACCTGGCCTTGTGGAACGAATTCCCTGTGCACAATCCCTTCCATGTCAAAAAACACAATGAGCATGCTCTTCACATTGCTCTTGACCTGTCTTGCTTTCTTGGGTCTTGGGGAGTTTGCACTTTTCCACTGAGATGATTGTTATATCGTTTCCGGATCATAGCCATAAACCCGACTTTCGTCACCTGTAATAATCTTAGAAAGAAAGTTTGGGTTGTTTTCAAGGCTTTCTTGAAGGTCCCGACAAACGTTCACGCGATGGTTTGTTTGGTCTTTTGTCAACAGCGAATTTTGCCGCAATGCGCCTCATGTGCAAAACGTCAGTGAGAATGCTTTGAACAGCCCCCTAGGAGATTCCAAGACTATTAGAAATGTCGAGATCCTCGTGGATGGCTTCGAGCACTTTTTCGATGTTTTCATAGTTTTGGCTTGTTGAAGGACGACTAGAACGCTCAGAGTCCTCAACTGATGTTTGTCCATTTTTGAAACGTGAATACCACTCGTATGTTTGGGTTCTACCTATGGCTTCCTCACCAAATGCTTGATTAAGCATTGCAAGGGTTTCAGATGCTGATTTTCCAAGTTTGTAACAAAATTTCACACAAACAAGTTGTTCTTTCAAAGAAGTCATTTTTACGTGCTGAGAAAAATCGCCGAAACACTGACGCTAACGCAAATAAAAACACGTAAAAATAAAACGCAGCTTGTTAACACCTTCGAACTTGGGGGACAACTTCACAATGAAGTATACTACGCATCCTAAGTTGCGCAGCTACGTTTTGATAGGACCTCGTATTTCTGGATACTGAAACTTACATTTACCGAGCTTGGTGGATTAATGTGCGCATTTACCGGTAAATGTACACATTTTCCGGTTACGTACCTTTACCGTAATATATATATATACTATTTTCCGCGATT
Source organism: Tanypteryx hageni (assembly GCA_028673005.1). Lineage (NCBI taxonomy): Eukaryota > Metazoa > Arthropoda > Insecta > Odonata > Petaluridae > Tanypteryx > Tanypteryx hageni. The sequence goes on from CM054113.1 coordinate 57,791,100, forward strand.
GGAAGAATTATGCGAGATCAAAAATATCTCAATTTTGAAATGCCAGTTTACGATATTTGAGATTAAAAATATACTAAGTTTCAGTGTGGTAGTACAACAATAATATTCTCGTGGCCGATATGTAAGGCGCTAATTCGGTTTAATCATCAACAGTCAGTAAAAGACGTGAATTAACTATTAGGTAATATATGCTTTCTCATTTAGTTTGGTTGTCGAAATCATCACGTTTGGCAAAATTTGTATGGAAAGGAGTGAAAACACAAGAACGAGAAATATTGCTTCGTGTTCGCACAATGAACTTTTTTCTGCGCTATTTTTGTTACTGAAAGATTACCTCTTTAAGTAACAAAAATAGCGCAGAAAAAAGTTGGTCTTACGCTGTGCACACGTCGCATTAACACGTTGTGTACCGGATTTAGATTCCAGTACTACACTCAGTTCCTGGAAATTTTGTCATAAATACAAAAAAGCACGCGAAATCTCATGGATCAAATTAAAGATTTAAATATATTTCTTACTTTGTATACTTTGTATTGTATATCTTTTTACTGTGTGTAAAAGATAAAATAATATTTTCGTATATTTTCTATTGAGTGTTTTCTTTAATATTAACATTTAAAAACGAAGAAGAGTGTAAATACGTATAAATAAAATAAAATTTATGAAGAACATAATATATTAGTTCGATTAATTTTTACGCAAATATTTAACTTCCTATAAAACTATAAGTAAATAATCAAAGTATTGTAAAATAAACAAATTTTACGTATAATTTCAAAATAAAAAGTAACTTTAAATCATCAAATTGAAAGACCAAAAACTGCTGGCCATATGTGTAAGTAATAATAATTATTTGAGGCGTAGATATTCGTCGAAAATCTCTCTGGAAAATAAACTTCGATTTTCCAAAAATGTCGAATTCTACCAAGCAGTGATATTAAGCGTCGATATTCGTCAAAAAAATCTCTTGGGAAAATAAACGTCGATTTAAAAAATAAACGACGAATTCCACCAAGCCTATATATATATATAATATATATAAGAATTTTACTTGTAAAAGGTCCATAAACAGCCAAATTTGGCTGTTTATGGACCTTTTTAATTAAACAAAAATAAATTAAATTGTATTTCGTATTGGACTGATAAAGGATTATATTCACGATGCCTTATAATAATCACTTTTTATAAGCTTTGTGGACAAAATAAATTTGATTGTGGAACTCGTATAAGGTCACAGATTATGAATTTAATAAGGAGTGTCACCTAAGAGAAAAACGTTGCCGATCCCTGCATTAGAGGATACCTTATTTCTCTAATAACCTACCAACACATCCAAATCGTTGTTTTATTAATTAGACATAGTTTTTCGCGGCACCCCTGAAAAGTCAGCTGCGGTACCCCTGTGTGCCAGAGCGCACAGTTTGGGAACCCTTGGTTTAGAATGTACTTTTTTAGAATCTAGTTTCGGTGAATCGCCACTGAAGAAGGCTGCATTGCAACCAAAAGGCTCTCCTAGTTTATCATAACCCAACTATGGCTATCTGAGATACCCAAGACTGATATTTTTCAATTTTTTCATAATGCTTATTTTTAAGCAGTTTTCAGCCATCAGTTTATCTCGATAACTCTCTATCGAATTCCTACAAAGGCAAACACACGCTCGCAAACAAACAAACATCCACTGACCAAAAACCTCCCACGCGCTCATGCAGGATGCGATGCTCGCTCGTTTTTTTCTTTTAGCGATTCGCGCCGAAAAGTAATCGATAAATCAACCGCTTTTACTTGGGGCAATTAGGATATACCCGCCGTCCACCTGGCCTTTTATGGAGCCAATCCTCTTTTAGTCCTTCCCGGAAAAAATAATTTAAAAAAACAATTAAATTAAACCAAAATAAACCCGCAGCGAAAATTCGAGGGGCGGTTTACTTCTCCCTCTCTTCCTACTCCCTCACTCCCCATCTCCCATAATCTCTTCTCCATCCCTCTTTCCTCCCACATTCCTGCTCCCTCCCTGTATTCCTCCTCCCTACCTCCGTTCTCTCTTCCTCCCGCTCGCTCACCCCCTTTTTACCTCTCTTCCTCTTCTTACCTTCTCTTCCACTTCTCTCCCTTTTTTCAACCTCCCCCTCTCTCTCTCTCTTCTCCCTCCCTCTCTCCCTCTTCCCCTCCTCTCTCCCTCTCTCTATTTCTTCTCCTGTTCTCCATCTCTTTCCTCTCTCTTCTCCTTATCAACCCCTTTCTCCTCTACCTTCCTTACTTTACGATTCTTCCCCCTCCTTCCAACCATCTCATCCCTTCTTCCCTCTTTTCGCCCTCCCATTCTCTCCTCTTTTCTCTTCTTCCACTCATCTCTTCTCCCTCCATCCCTATCTTTCTCCTCCCTCACTCCCCTCTCCTTATATCTCTTCCCTCTCCATACCTCTCTCCATCTTCTCTCTCTCTCTCTATTCCCCTTCCTTCCTCTGCCTCCCTGCCTTCCTCTCTTCTTCCTCTCCCTCTCTCTTCCTCCTCTCCCTCTCTTCCCCCTCTCCTACTCTATTCCCCCTCTCCCTCTCTCTTCCTCCTCTCCCTCTCTCTTCCCCTTCTCCCTCTCTCTTACCCCTCTTCCTCTCTCTTCCTCCTCCCCCTCTCTCTTTCCCCTCTCCCTCTATCTTCCCCCTCCTATCTCTTCCCCTTCCCCTCTCTCTTTTCCTTCCCCTCTCTTTCCCTTACCCCCTCTCTCTTTCTCCTCTCTCCCTCTTCCCCCTCTCTCTCTCTCTTCCCCCTCTCTCTCTTCTCACTCTCTCTTCCCCCTCTCTCTCTCTCTTCCCCCTTTCTCTCTCTTTCCCCCTCTCTCTCTCTTCCCCTCTCTCCCCCCCCCTCTCTCTTCTCCCATCTCTCTCTTTACCGATTCGAAATTTTCGCCCGAAAATTCCCCGCGGAGCAGTTTAGCGACGCACACAACCTCCTCCCTCCCCAATCGTTCAGAACGTACGGCCGTTTCGTTTTAAAATGAGAGACGTGTGCGTGTGCAAAATGCAATGCGAGACAAGAAACGTTTTAAAAATTCTGGGTTTAAATTTACTGCGGTATACTGTGCAGAGTGGGGGAGGGAGAGAGAGATGGAGAGGAAGAGGAGAGAGAGATGGAGAGGAAGAGGAGAGAGAGATGGAGAGGAAGAGGAGAGAGAGAGAAACCGAAGGATAGTTGACATGTTGAATTACCGCCGCCATGTTTTTTTCTCGTGCTCTCCGCCAATTTTTTTGTCGGGAATATCGCGCGACCACCATGTTTGCGGACGGGAAACGTTCGAAATTGTTAAAGGCAGGAATTGTAGGACGGGTTTTTTTGTAGGGAGGAGGAGGGGATAAAAACCCACGTTTCATGAGAGATATGAAATAGATATGTAAAATAAAATTCATCTTGTTTCCCAAAAAAAGGATGGAAAATACATAAACAGTTGATGAAAATATCGTCGGCGGTGATGTTTATCGTCGGGATGAATTCACTCTTTCGTTATTGCGCCCTGCTGTCCTTTTTTGCAAGAGTGGGGTGGATAGGAGGCGCCTTTTTTTTAGATTTGCCCTTTTAACTCCCCCATCATTCCCCCTTTTTATTTTTCGGAATGCGCCGCCCGCCCCATGTCTGAAAATTTTTTAGCTAAAAACAATAAAAACTACCCGCCGTCGTGTATTACGTCGAGGGAAAGAAGGTATAGCACAGGCAGCGCCGTAACTAGCTATTTTAGCGCCCGGGGCAAACTACTAAATATGTGGCCCTCCCCCTCCTTCAAAAAAATATCGTCTTATGTTTATTTAGTTACTATTTGGACTATTTGCGCCCGGGGCAGATGCCTCGCTTGCCCCGCCCTAGTTACGGTACTGAGGATTCTCTGATTAAAATCATTAGCCAGCCGCGTGATTTTATGTACTGAATTCGCGGGCCGTGTTCCACATCAATGACATTATCCTGCCTCGCGTTGATTAGCAATAGGAATAAGCAGTTAAATTCGGATGTTTTTTTAATTGCTGATTTCTTACGTTTTCAAGTGTTTATTTAAGAAACACTTTTGAGTTTTGGCCATGCCATAGTATAAACTCATGAAGTCACTTAATTCACGGGCCGCGAGTTTGAGACTCGGTGTAGTACCGTTCTCTTCTCTTGCGAATGGAACTCTAAAGAAAATTCCTTCGCACAAATATTTGCTCACTTTTGTGCGCTCCGTATAAGAATATATTATACCGATCCGAAGAGAATCATTTATCTTGTGTTATTCTTTCTTTTTCGAGTTCTTCGGAGGGGGTTTCATTTTTTAAGATTAATTGCTGTTTTTAATAACTTTTATATAAATTTCACTGCCATGTGTATATATACATATATATGAAGTGAAGTTAATATAGAAGTTATTAAAACAGCAATTAATCATTAAAAATTAGACCGCGAACACAAATTTTGCCGTTACTTTGTTCGTTAAAAATTATTAAGAGCTTAAGAAAAATTTTTTTGTAAACATAGCTTCATGCTCCTCTTATACGACGCTGGGTGATAAGGTATTGTAAAGTTGTTTACCAGAAGTAATGTAAATAGATTCGAAAATATCGAATAGGAGTCCGAGCTACAAAATCGAATAGAATCCTCATTCCCGGTTCGAAATCAAACCGAATCTCGAAGCGTCGCATGTATTTATTTCGGTTATTCTTCCTGGTAGCTAAGGTATTATATTATATTCCTTTACATAAGTGATATTAACATTATATGAAATGACAACACTGTAATTTTCCACAGATTATGCCAACAGCAGTTTATATGATACTAGGGGATCCGCGGGATCTTCGGCCTCACTCAAACCATTTAGAGCTGGTGGGGGGGGGGGGGGAAATCACATGTTCAATATTATTGTCTTCATATTTGTTCTACACTTCATACAGTGGAGATGTAAAATTTGAATAGAATCGAATGCGCTGCCCTCAGCAGTAAAATATGTATGAAAGAAATGTAAATCTAAGAAAAGCACCAAATAAGGAACTGATGGCAAATGAACCTGACCCTTGTCTCTTCGATGAGACAGCGGTTATAGTAGAACAGATAAACAAACATAAAGTGCACAGGGACTCAACAGGAGAGAGCGAGAACGCAAATCGCGCGCCTCTGGGAGGCTCCCTGTACATTTTAGAGAAATTTTTTTGACGTTTCCTTCATAGGTTGATGTTTTCCGTATGTTTGCTAAATTTCGTTTTGATTGGATAAGATTTAGAAATTAGCGCAATGCGCGAGCACAAATTGCGCAGGAACTATAATGGTGATGTTCTAGAAAAACTATGAGCAGTCGACTCTAAGTTATTTGTACATGCACACAAAGTTTGGTAAAAATCAGTGAACCGAGATAGCAGTTATCGTAGAACAAACAAACAGACAAATACACAAAATGCACAAGGACTCAACAGGAGAGACCACGCTTCGCTCGGCCAATTAACATTATTGACTATACATTTGAGATTTATAGAAATTTGTGTGAACAGAAACGTAAATTTTACAAATTATTCCGTTATTTTTCCTGATTTAATAATAATTATGCAGCCTAACCGACACGATTTTCCATCACCTACTCTCAGAAAATGACGCTATATCACTTTCTAATGGTCATACAAATGTTATAAAAACCAAATTATTAAATTTTTCAATTGGTGAACCACCACTGATGAATGCTACCTTGCAGCAGAAATGTGCACCTAGTTTTCCTGACCATTTTATGCTCATTGAAGAGAGATATTGCATCAATGTAATTATAGCGATCAAAAGATATCGATTAATTCTCTATTAAGTCTCCGAAAGCGTCTAATGTGCGGAGACTAGTCATTTTTACTCACTAGAGAATTATCAAGCTCGTCTTATGGCTGAAAAAAAATTCAAGAATAAGCACTCAAGTGTTGAAAATCGAAAAATCAAGTACTGATCTCAGGTAGAGTAAACTATATAGTGATTGGTCACTTAAGGATTTTTTCGTCTTTGAACAGAAGTATCTCATATTAAAACTTCAATATTTTGAATTAATGTACTCAAAGGAATGTGCATTATGTATTTTTTGGGTCCTACAATTTAAAAAATTATAATTGTATGTATATTAGGTTTACTTGACATTTGTACCAAAATGTGCCCTTTGGTACAGTGATTGGCCACTTTTTTTTAGTTATTGGCCACCTTTAAGACAGTGATTGTCCACAAGTAATATGTTCCGCGAAGTCAATTATGATAAGAGATTGGGACATGATGAAGAAAATTTTGAAGATTGGCAACAAGAGGGCCGGATAATATATCAAGTGAAATATTAAAATTTGGTTTAGTAGAAATAATTCCATATGTCAGAGTATTGTTTAATATATCACTCCAAAACTCTCAAGTACCTGACGACTGAAAATTGGCAAAGGTAGTGCCTATTTATAAGGGCGGAAATAAAACAGATGTAGAAAATTATAGACCAATTAGTTTAACTTCGGTCGTGTGTAAGGTCATGGAAAGAGTCATAGTTGATTATATAAGAGAGTTTTGAGAAGCAAATAATTGGCTTTTTAAAAACCAACACGGGTTCAGGAGTGGTTTCTCGTGTGAGACACAGCTTCTTGCATTGTGTCAGGACATTGCTGAAGCCATAGACGAAGGAGAGGAAGTTGACGCGGTAGTAATTGATTTTTCGAAAGCGTTTGACACAGTTCCTCATGATAAATTAATTGGAAAGCTATGGGACATGAATATCGATCGGAGAGTGGTTTACTGGATAAATCATTTTCTCGAGGGCAAAAAGGTCAGAATAGGTGATAAATACTCGAAAGAAGCTAAAGTGACCTCTGGTGTTCCGCAAGGGAGTGTTATTGGACCTTTATTGTTTCTTATCTAAGTAAATGATCTCCCGGTTTCAATAAAGTCAGATATTAGGTTGTTTGCGGATGATTGCGTCATCTATAGGAAAACATCGGATGAAAATGATCGCTCAGTTCTTCAGGAAGATCTGTATAAGGTGGTAGGATGGATTAAATTAAATAAGATTAATATAAACGTGAATAAAAGCAAATGTATAAAATTTACGAATAAGAGAGTTAGTAGTATTTATGATTACAAGTTAAATGGGAAACAGGTACCGAAGTCGGACCATTGCAGGTACTTAGGAGTCCATTTGACAAAAGACTTAGATGGGGGTTTGCATGTTGATAATATAGTTAATAAAGCGTACAAAAATTTACATTTTGTAATGAGAAACCTTAGAGGGTGCTCTAAGACGGTAAGGGAATTAACCTACACTTCCATTGTAAGGCCAACGTTAGAGTACGCGCGCCTGTTTGGGATCCACATAGTAAAGGGCTCACAGATAAGATAGATAAGGTTCAGAGGAAGGCAGTGCGGCATGTGTTAGGGAGATTTGGGAAGGTGGATAGCGTAACAGAAATGATCAAAGAGTTAGGCTGGGAAACGCTAAGTGTGAGAAGGCGTGTTAACAGGCTAGGAGGAATGTACAATGTGTACGTAAATAATAACGGTTGGGAAGTCTTGAATAGGCGTTTAAATAAACCTCAGTTTGTGGGGAAAGATGATAACAAGTATAAAATAAAACTAAGAAGGCAGAAAAGTAATGTAACTAAGTATTCATTTATAAATCGTGGGGTGTGGGAATGGAATGCGTTACCTGAGGAACTCTTCCAACCGTTCCCCATAAAAGTTAAAACTTTTAAATCTAGAGTTAATAATATCAATGTAAACGATATTCATTACTTTTAGTATTACTACGTATCAATATTTTAAGATAATTTATTAACGAGGGAGCTGGAGGAAGTAGATGGATTGCTTGGTAGGGTTAGGTACAGTGGGGACTTCGAGGGCCCCGTGACCGCTACGGTAGCTGTGAAGGCCTGCCAAGAACCTCGAAAACTCAAAGTTCCTGATACTGAAAGATTCTTGGATTTAAATTTGTATACAGTATGTGAATTGTAAATATAATTTTATTATGTTTATAGGTTTAAACTTTTGTAACTTTGCCACCGGGCCAGGCGCCCAATTGCAATCTAAATATTTAAATAAATTAAAACAACTATTATCTTTTATTGCATTTTAAATCAATGTTCTTTAAGTCTTTTAAAAGCAATTTGAAACTAGTTTTTTACAAATAACAGGATAATGATAATCATAAAATTGAAATTAGTAAAAAGTTTTAAATTTAATATGTATTGGCATAATAATGTTTTTCTGCTTTGTGACAATTTCAAAGCATGTGCTATTTAATGCAGAGAACTATCTTTTGCACGTTCGTATAGTTCTTCTTCATCTGATGATTTTTCATAAGCATATGAGCTGTCAGAATTGTCTTTTTTGTAGCACTTGTGGCGTATAAAGCCGTCTTCGTCAGTTTCCGGAATATGAAGTTGATGTGACTTCGGTATGCCTTTCTTGTGGTACAATTTGTGGCAGTCACTGCAAGTTAACCTCTCCTGCAGTTTCGTTGCTCTATTAGAGGCAGAACATGCATTCGTTTCAGAAGGTATCGCATGTTGAATAAGTATCTTCTTTACATTATTTTCATCCTTTTACTTTGTGGAATCAAAGTAAATGATGGAGGGTTTGTGCCATTAGCTGTCGAATCATTTGGATTTAGCGTCTTGCGTCTAGCAAATTTAGCAATTTTTCTCTTCGTGCTTTCTTTTTCTTCTTCTTTTCCTCAGCCTTTAGTTTTTCTTTTCTTTTTTTAGCATGTTTTTATATTTTTGGATGTCTTTCAATTTGACGTTTCTCTTTCCTCTTTGGCGTTTCAGGCCTGATAAGGGGCTCCCCTAGGTGGTCATGTTTGACTACTCTCTTTACTGATGTCCCAGTTTCTCCAGTACAATTGAAACCTGCTTCACTCCTATTCTCCTGCAGCTTGCTGCGTCCAAGGTTGCAAGTATTTTCATATTAATTTGGAGAAATGTCATCTGAAGTGTTTACTTCTGGTGAAGGTGCAATGTTTTTCTGCAGTGATTCTGATATATTTCTCTGCTTCTGAAACTTTTCCTACAAGCGATAGAGAGCGAAGAATTTTTTATTGTTTGATTAATGAGCAACAACAGCCTTAATCTATTTGAATTTCTCAATTCTCTCTTCTCCTTCTATGTACTTCAACGAATTCTGCATAACCAAGGGCCTCATCAAATTCCATTACAGGTCTTTCTTCTTTCACATTTGCTGATGATCCTAGACATTTTGTGTAATCAACTGCATCAGCATTAAATGGATACATGCCACACGAGAACCGGATAGAGAACAAGATTTACAACAAAATAGTTCCCGATAATTACGACTTATGGCTTAGAAGATAAAAATTCGAGAAAATCCCCAGCAAAACATTGCATATTTTGTTTACATCGATCGCGAAGACGGTTCTCTGAGCAAACAACAATTAAAAATCTGATGTGGCCACCACATGACTTTCTCCATATCTGTAATATGTATTTCTAAAAATTCCAAATAGGTTACATAATAATAAATATTTTAAGAAACCGAGAAAATTTTACATTTTAAAAAGAACAGAAATAGACTCAAACCATAGCCTTCTGATATTGGATATAACCACAAAGCTCCAACATTTAAAACAAGAAAAAGGAGCGTAACTAAGACGTAACTAAGCTGCAATTGTTAACAATAGTCGTCGGTAGGTGGCGTGGTGGTGGCAGCTAAAAATATAAGATATCTCTTAAACAATGTATTATATGGGGAAATATTTCAAACAAAGGTTGTATAATATTAAATTTTCTACAACTTTTATTCTAGTACATTTTTACATTTATCAAATATTAAAGTAAATATTTCAAAATAACGGATAAATGACAAGAGTAAACACCCACTTCCGGTGGACCGATTTTTACCAAAAACTAATCAGTTCTTCTGACTTTTATAAAAATGCTACATATAAAATTTAGCGTCGACCTAATTATTAGTTTTTTAATTAGAGGACCCACAAAACGCTATCACAAACACACACACACAGACATCATCGAGAAAATGGTCAAACCGTTTTCAGGGGACCTCAAAACGTGTATTTTCGTTGAAATCTCGAAGTCGATTTTTTCATGAATACAGTACTTTCCCCTATATCACGTATATGGTGAAAGTAAAAATCCATATATTTCTCTCCAATGCTCTTATATGATTTGTGAGTTACAGATTTTTAAAAAACATTATTCAGATAGAGAACAACATCATCCCTTCTCCCACAGCAGATATATTGCTTTATGCTGATGATTGCAAAATTTTTAAAGTGATCTCCGGTATGGCTGATTGTGTGTCTTTCCAATCGGCACTTAATCTGGTAGTTAATTGGTGTGATTTCTGGAAACTTAAATTAAATTCAAATAAATGTAATGTAATGTCCATCTCTCTTCTTAAAAATGTTATAAATTTTAATTATACACTAAATGTTGTTCCATTGGTTATAGTGTCCAAACAGAAAGACCTTGGCGTAGTCTTTGATACTAAACTTGGCTTCTCTGATCATATTTTGAAAATAAAAAATAAAGCAATGTCTCTCCTGGGAATTTTATATCGTTTTACAGACATTACTGATCCACTGGCTCTTAGATTGTATTTTTTTCTTTTATTTTACCTGTGGTTAACTACTGTTCTCCTATTTGGTCAATGTCTTCTGTTTCCAACCTTACCTCTTTGGATTGTGTCATTAATTTTTTTCTGAGAATTGTTGAATCCCGTGTGCCCTCCTTTCGCCAACTCTCTAATAGTAAGATCTTATCTTCCCTTTCTTTGGATTATCCCTCTGTTCATCGAACTAAGTCTGATCTTTCTTTTATATACAATATACTAAACTCTATTACTGACTGTCCTGAGTTACTTGCTCAATTTAATTTCCGTGTTCCTAATAGATCTACTCGCTCTTCTTTCTTATTTTACTACCCCACCCCCAGAATTTCACTTGCTAAACGTTCTCTTTTCTTTCGTCTCCCCTCCCTTTTAAACTCACTTTCCCCTAATGTAGATCCTTTTTCAATGTCCAAAGAGTCTTTTCTTAAAAACGGAATGTCATGTTGTCGCACAACCTAATTTTATTGACTGCTCCTGCATACACTTATATTATATTGTATTTCATTTTATATTATTTGTACTTTATTTTGGTTGTTATGTTGTTAATTTTTGAATGTTTAATTTTCACTGTAAATTGGCGGTATCGCTGTATGTGAAAAAAATGATTAAATAAATAAATAAATAAATAAACATTTACTACAAGATAGCCCCCGAGACCATATAATTACGACTTATAGTTTCATGGATAAAAATTCGAGAATCGCCCCAATCTTTCGATACCGTTTCACACGTATTTCCCATTAAGAACGCCTTTGGAATCTCTGTGTATTCCATTTATGGAGTATACTTTTCCATCTTGTTTTATATTTAAGTACTTATCCATGATGTAGTCATTTTTCTAGCTTTAAAGAAACTATGACAAATGTCTAAAACGTCACTTCTGCTTGTTTATTTCTTCTAAGTGTAATTGTAAATCAAAACATAAAAACACTCAAGTCCCTTTTAAGTAACGCAATTTTTTAAAACCTGAGAGAAATAGTATCATTAGTTTCATCGTGATATTTCAGCTCTGTATTATTCCAAGATTAACGCCCCCGGTGGAATAGTATGAACTATTTATAAAATCCTAATTGAGAAAAAATATCATTAATCACAAAAATAGCATTACTCGAAAAGAAAATTTGTTGAAGGAAAACGGACAAACACTTAGCTGCACTAATCTCCTGATTCTGTGATAATATTAGCTCTTGGGAAAAAATATGCCAGCAAAAATGTTATATTTACCTATAGGGAATTACTATGGATCGACTGTTTTATCCCGGGCATTGAATGCCTACGTGTATGTAACTAATGATTCACCCATTTTTCCTATTTTTTTATTTTAAAACCCCTCTATTATAATTGGGGAGTTTTGTTCCTCCTGGAATCTATTGGATCAACTGCTTTCCCTGTAATTTTAACGAATATCGTGCAATTAATCTCATCCAATTAAAATCGTGTTTTTAAAAATAAATCTCCCTCGACCCCTATGAACTTTAATAGGGGGACTGCAGGGTAGATAGTTCAGCGACCTTATTCTACGGAACACTTTGTATCGTTGGGCAATTACCAGGAATTAATAGTCGGTTTCTTTTTCCTGTTCCACGGGACCCAAAAAAACGCGGGTCATTAGCATCTATCTATCCATCCATTCACGTGGTTGCAGTAAATAGCG